>QXEO01000833.1:0-626939 GCA_007115705.1 Dactylis glomerata | reverse complement strand
AGGTACCCCGTTGGCGGTTCTCGATGATACGCGTATACTTACAATGACAAGAGCTTGCTTGGGACTCTAAGTAAAGTAGCATGAGGTTTGGGTACTCGTATTCACGGGACACGAGGGTTTTAACTTATGATTTGTCAAGCATATGCAGCATAAGTGTTCTCGCATTAACTTTAACCATTCAAGATGCTTATGATGGGGGCAATGAGAGCTCAAAGCCAGTAAGTACCATAATTTTTGAAGGTTATAAAACTTGCAATCACTGCTTCCCTCCGCGAAGGGCCTTTCTTTTACTTTTATGTTGAGTCACCACCTTCTATCTTTATGCACCATTAAGAGAGCATAGTTATCATTCTGAGTATAATGTGCATTGTCCCAAAGTTTTCATTGATTGATTCATATCGTTGGTTTCACTTGTTCTTAAATTACTTGTATCTAGTCACCCTCTTAAACTTGAAGGTGTCCTATGCATTTATGTTTTGCTACTCCATGAGGGACAAGCTGAAAACCATTTGTATGTTTTTCTTTATGATTTGAACACACGTTTTCATTGTTTCATTTTCATGATCTTTTGTTTGTGTTCATTTTCATGTTTATAACATGGTTGCTAAGTTTCTTCTATCAAGATTATGTCTTTCATGCCCATGTTTTAAGTTCTTTTGATCCCAGCTCACAATGCTTACATATGTGATCAAGATTATGTAGGTGCATGTCACCTCAAAAATTATTTCTTTTGTTATCACTTACCTACTCGAGGACGAGCAGGAGTTAAGCTTGGGGATGCTGATACATCTCTAACGTATCCATAATTTTTGATGCTCCATGCTTGTTTTTACACCATTTGCCTTATGCTTCGTTACACTTCGTGGCGTTTTTATGCGATTTCCGGAACTAACCTATTGACAAGATGCCACAGTGCCAGTTCCCTGTTTTCTGCTGTTTTTGTGTTTCAGAAAAGTTACACAGGAAATATTCTTGGAATTGGACGAAACAAGTTCCAGAACTCCTATTTTTCCCGGACAAAGGACGAGGACCGAAAGAGAGCCGGAGGGGGGCCAGGGGCCAGCCTCACAATGAGGGGGCGTGGCCCAGCCCCTGGCCGCGCCCCCTATGTGTGAGGAGCCCTTGGCAGCCCCCTGACGACGCCCCTTCGCCTATATAAAGCCTCGATACAGAAAACCCTAGAGGAGTCGGTGTTTTTCCCAGAACAGTTCCACAGCGCCGCCGCCATCGAAGACAAATTTGGGGGGACAGATGTCTCTGTTCCGGCACCCTGCCGGGATGGGGAAGTGCCCCCGGAGCCATCTCCATCGGTCTCCATCGCCGTCTCCACCGTCTCCATCGACCTCACCGCCATCTCCATCAACCTTGCTGTCTCCTATGATGAGGAGGGAGTAGTTCTCCCCCGGGGCTAAGGGCTCTACCGGTAGCTATGTGGTTCACCTCTCTCTCCCATGATGTGATCTTTATGTGATCGTGAGCTTTGCATCTAGTTGAATTGGTAGATATTATTATTCAGATATTACGCTACTCCTATGCTTTATTATTGTACTCTCCGGAGATACCTCGTATCATGGTGTAAAGGTGACTAGTGTGTGCATCATGTGTATCTTTTTGGTTAATGTCTCTATGAAATATTGGTGTTTGTTGGAACCATCTAGTGCGTTCATGGTGATAGTGTGGGACAATCTAGTTTGGGTACATACGGACTTTCAGGAGTGCTTCGTAGCCCTACGCATGATTAGTGTTTGTTTTCCATTGGAGAACTATTTTGAGTTGCATATTGATGATAGTATCTATTGGTTCAATTATGTTATATTTGTTGGGAGTGTGTCCACTAGTGAAAGTATGATCCCTAGGCCTTGTTTCCAAGCATTGCACACCGTTTACTTACTGAAAGGACATTTGTCCCTTTCTACTTTTTTGATTTACAATGACATGACTATGTTTTTGTGTGAACTAATATTTGAATTATATGCATACAGGTTTAAGTTCACAGGTGAAGGGGTTCTAATGCATAAAAATAAATATGGTGGAATCGCCTGCCGAAAGTGGCCAAAGTTGGTCTGGCCGGCTCCCAGACCAGACCACCCGGCGGCAGACCGGACTGGCCCGGCGGGGCCGCCGGACTGATAGTCTGAATGGGTTTTCGGCGGGCCGCCGGATCCGCCCGGTCCACCGCCGGACTCCCGGCGAGGTGTCCGGTCCCGCCGGACTTACCGCCGGGGCGTCCGGCCTAGGGCCCGGCGCCGCCGGACTTATCGCCGGGATTGCTGCTGTGTGCTCCCTCAACGGCCAGATTCCCACCTACCTATAAATACCCCTTCTCCCAGCTTGGGTAGGGTTAGAACTTCACCAACCATTGTTCATCCTTGAAGCTCTCACCTACCCCCATTAGAAAAACACCAAATTCCATAGATCTCCCCTTCTAGCCAACCAAAGCTCTTGATCTTTGGAGGATTGAAGGAGGAGGCACCGATCTACATCTTCACCGAAGGAATTTCATTTCCACCTCCATTTGCTTGGAGGATTTGCACCTTGGGGTTCTTGTGACCCTAGGTGTTGTAATTGGTCGATTGACTTGTCTTTGTGGTGATTCTTGCCTCCGTGGCTTTCTTGGGAGCCTCCAATTGAGTTGTGGAGTTGTGCCCCAAGCTCCGTGTAAGGGATTCGTGGTTCCCCCAATACCACCGCTTAGTGGAAATGAGCTAGCCTCCGTGGCTTGCTCACCGGAGAACAAGGTGAGCCTTTGTGGCGTTGGTCGACTCCGTGTCACCACACCTCTCCAACGTAGACGTACTTCCCCTCAAAAGGAAGGAACTACGGGAATACATCCTTGTGTCTCTGGTCTCCACTCTTCGGTTATTTCTTTCCCTTACTTGTATCTTGCTAGTTACTTGTTTACTTGCATGCTTGCCACTTATAGGAAATTCACCTAGTTGCACATCTAGTGAATTTACTTTGTGTCAAGCCTTAAATTTGAAAAAGATTAAAAATTGACTTAGCGCCTATTCACCCCCCCCCCTCTAGTCGCCCGTACCGATCCTTTCAATTGGTATCAGAGCCTAGTGCTCTTTGATTGGGCTTAACCGCCTAAGAGGTTATGGGCGAAGAGGAACCCGCCACTAAGGGGGATCTAAATAATATAATGGCACGTATGGATGCTATGATGGCAGCCATGGAAAGCCAAAAATCTCAACTTGACGCCCTCGTGAGTGGAACGTCTAGTACCACTCCACCGACCCTGGTTGATTCCTCGGCTAAGCCCGACTTAAACGAGGATAATCCGGATGAGGATGGGGATGAGGGCGGAGAGGAACCCCCCAAGGTAGATGACACCCCCAACAAAGATGACACCTCTCGGGGGCATAGTCCGGGAATTCCACATCCCACGAGCTATGTCTCCGGAAGACATCTTCAAATGCCACACCTTGCTTCTTGCGGTCCACCGCCACCACTTGATGCTTCTAGCTTTGCCAATTGGCAAGATAACATGCGCTCTCACATAAATTTTGTGTCTATTGAGCTTTGGAGGATCATTGAGCAGGGTTTCCATCCAACTTCCAAGGATTTGACCAACTTGCTACCTTGGGAGCAAATCGACAAGCAACTCAATGCCTCCGCCTTGCATCTCATTCACATGTCGCTTACCGAGAAGGACAAGGCGTTCGTCCGCAACATCTCCTCCGCCAAAGAAGCTTGGGATATTCTCACCAACCTCTTCATTGGGAATGAGAGTATTCAAGAATCCAAGTTTGATGAAGCCTCCAATGAAGCGGACAACTTTGCCATGCTTGATGGTGAAACTCCCGAAGAACTCCATAGGCGTCTCTCGTCACTCCAAGTGAAGCTAACGGATCTTGGCTCCACCCAATGTGATTGGAGATGGATGAAGAGGAAGTTCATTCAAGCTCTCTTGCCCTTCCATAGGGAAACCGTGAACTCCATCAAGGGAAATGCAAATTTCCGGACGATGTCCGCTCATGACATTTTGCAAGAGATGATGGCAAGGAAGATCTCCGAGAAGAATGCGGATGATGCTCTTGCTCGTGCACGTGGTGTGCGTGCTCCCAACCTTGCTTTGAAGGCCAAAGTCACCTATCATGAAGAAGACAGCTTGTTGGAAGAGGAAGAAGTAATGGGTGGAAGCCCCGAGGATATGAAGTATGCTCATGCCGAGAACATGGCACTTGCTCAAAGGGCATTCATGAAGAAGTGGAAGTCATCTAGCCCCTCCAAGCCAAAGGCCACAAGTAGAGTGAGGACTTGCTACAATTGTGGTAACACTAACCACTTCATTGCCGAGTGTCCATATGAAAGAGTTGAAGATCACAATGGAAGGCTTGTCCGCAAGGAAATGAAGTCCAAGTCATACCCAAGAAACTCCGACAAGAAGAGAGTCCTTCCAACTCACGCTTTGATAACTTAAGAAGAGTACCTCTCCGAGGATGATGCAAGTGATCATGAGGAAGTAGGAAGGGCCGCCATCGCCATTGCCCAACCTACCTCCTCGTCATCCCTATTCGCTTCCGCAAATGAATCAAAGCGCACCAACCACAATGCGACTTGTCTCATGGCTCACACTACAAAGGTATCACCGCCTCTCACACCCATCATACCTAAAAGCTTATCTTTGATGGATTGTGTTGAACGAGTTGGTGAAAATGATGATCTAAATGAAATGGACATGTTCATGTCAACCTTGCATGGGGAGACCAAAGCTCGCTTTGAGATTCTCCTAGATCAACTTAATGAAGCCATCCAAGTAAATGATAAAAATGATGAACGCATTTTTGAACTTGAGGGGCATGCTCGTGACTATGCCGATGAAATTGCTTCTCTTACTCAATCTCTTGAGGAAGAGCAAGACCTAAGGGTGTCACTTGAGACATCCATGTTGGGTCTTGAAGAATCTCACAATTTGGATATTGCCAAACTTAAAGGTGATCGTGATATTGCTCAATCCGTTGCTAATGAACTTAGGTTGCAAAATGAGAAACTAAATCTTATAATTGCTAATGAAGCAACCAAGTCTCTTTCTAGCACTTTTGTTGCAAGTTCATGCTCAACTAACCCCCCTTGTGAGAAAGCCCCCCTAAAGGGAAACGAGATGCTTGATGAGCTTTTGAATGCTCAAAAGCAACATGGTGACAAGACGGGACTTGGATTTACATCCAAGTCCAAGAAGAACAAGAAGAAGAAGAACAAGAAGAAGAAGAAGAATGTCCCCGCGCCTCCTCCCTCATTAAAGAAGCATGTTCCTAGTGAAATATGCTATGATGAGAATGGTAATGTATTTGAGGAGGGGGTGAGGGAAGTTATTGGGAATGGCAAAAAGGCTATGCCCAACCATAATAACTTTGCGGGAAAATATAATCCCTCCTATGTTCTTTGCCGTGCACAAGATGGACATGTTTATGCTAAATTTGTTGGTTCATCAAATGAATATGTTGCATGGTTTATTTGGGTTCCAAAGACCCTTGTCACTAACAAGAAAGGACCCATTGAGAAATGGGGACCTAAAGTCAAGACTTGATCTCTTGTAGGGCTTTGCTTCCGGTGGTGGTCAATGGATAATTGATAGTGGTGCTACCAATCATATGACCGGGAGCAAAGAAATGGTGAAGGAGCTTCGCACCGGTTCATCCCATGCGGGCTACGTCACCTATGGGGATTCTTCAAGGTCAAAGGTATTGGGTCTCGGCAAGGTTGTTGTCTCTCACAATGTTACCGTGGAAGATATCATGCTTGTTGAGTCCCTTTCATATAATCTTCTTTCCGTTGCTCAACTTGCTAATATGGGCTTTGCAACCTTCTTTGATGTTGAGATTGTAGTTCTTTTGTGGAGCAAGTCTCTTAATGTAGCTCATGTAGGGCATGTCGAAAAGGGCTTATATGTGATCGACTTCTCGAAGGAGGTCACTAAAGCCGCGACATGCCTCATGGCTAAAGTTGATGTGGGATGGCTTTGGCATCGCTGGCTAGGCCACGTCAATATGAGAACTTTGCAAAGTCTCCACAAAGGCAACCACATCCTAGGACTAACCGATCTAACCTTTTCAAAAGATCGTGTGTGTAGAGCTTGCATTGAAGGAAAGATGCATGAACTTCCTCATCCTAGCAAGACCATCATTTCATCTAAGAGGGTCCTAGAGCTCCTTCACATGGATCTCTTCGGCCCTCCTTCTTATGAAAATCTTGGAGGAAAGAAGTATTGCTTGGTGATTGTCGATGACTATTCAAGATATACTTGGGTCTTTTTCTTTGCTCATAAGAGTGAGACTCAACAAACCGTCAAAGACTTCACCGATGAAGTGCAACGCCAATATGGTCAAGACATATTGATGATCCGAAGTGACAATGGCACCAAGTTCAAGAACTACACCTTGAATGATTTTCTCAGTGATGAGGGGATTCGCCATCAATACTCATCTCCCTACACTCCCCAACAAAATGGTGTAGCCGAGCGGAAGAACCGGACTCTCATTGATATGGCTAGGACCATGTTAGCGGAATTCAAGTCTCCGTATAACTTTTGGGCCGAAACCATTAATACCGCATGTCATGCGTCGAACCGGTTATATCTCCGCAAGGGCTTGAACAAGACTCCTTATGAGATCCTCATTGGAAAGAAACCTAACATCAAGTACTTTCGGGTTTCGGTTGTAAGTGCTACTATCTTAAGAAAGGTGTCCATTTGTCCAAATTTGATTCGAAAGCTCTTGAGGGTACCTTTGTTGGCTATGCCGCCGAATCTCACGCCTTTAGAATCTTTGACAAACTCTCCGCTCGAGTTGTTGAAGTTTCTAACGTGAGATTCGACGAGAATGATGGCTCCCGTGTGGAGCAACGTGGTGTTTTTGATGTAGGTGACAAAATACCTCCTCTTGCCATAAGAAGAATGGGTGTGGGACATCTCATACCCGTTGAGGGACACCTTTTGGTGGAAGGAGAAGGACTATGCTCTACTCAAGTGGAGCCTTCACCCTCTCAAACACCACAAGCTCCTCAAGGTCCTTTTGATGCTAGCCAAAGACAAGCTCAAGCCCCTCAACCATGTGAGCATGATCAAGATCAAGACCATGAGCATGATGGTGATTTCTCACCAAATGGTGATCAAGATCAAGTTCAAGACATTGAGCAAGCTCAAGATGTTGAGCATGCTCGATTTGGAGGTCAAGGCGAGGACCAAAACCGTGGTGATGACCAAGTGGCCTCTCAAGAATCTCTTGAAGAAGCTCAAGCTCTCCGTGCCATGAAGATAGCAACAACTCTCCAAAGAGGTAGCCACACCTTGGAGAATGTGATTGGAAGTGTAAGGAAAGGGGTGTCCACGAGGAGGCAATTGGCAAACTTTAGTAACCACCATGCCTATATCTCTTGTGTGGAACCTCAAAAGGTGTTTGAAGCGCTTGAAGACCCAGATTGGGTAGAAGCCATGCACGAAGAACTCAATAACTTTGAGCGCAACAAAGTTTGGTCATTAGTAGAGAAGCCCAAGGATTGCCGCAATGTCATTGGAACCAAGTGGATCTTCAAGAACAAGCAAGATGCAAATGGAATTGTTGTGAGGAACAAGGCTCGTTTGGTTGCTCAAGGATACTCTCAAATTGAAGGCATCGACTATGGAGAGACTTTTGCACCCGTGGCTCGCCTTGAGTCCATCCGTATCCTTCTTGCTTATGCATCACATCATAATTTTAAGTTGCAACAAATGGATGTGAAGAGTGCATTCTTAAATGGTCCTTTGCATGAGTTAGTGTTTGTAAAGCAACCCCCGGGTTTTGAGGATCCTAACTTTCCGAACCATGTCTACAAGCTCGATAAGGCACTCTATGGCCTTAAACAAGCCCCACGTGCGTGGTACGAGCATCTTAGAGAGCTTCTTGTAGACCGTGGGTTTGAGATAGGCCTCATTGATCCCACTCTTTTTACTAAGAAAGTAAACGGGGAGCTTTTCATATGCCAACTTTATGTAGATGATATCATTTTTGGTTCTTCTAACAAATCTTTCAATGATGAATTTGCAAGACTAATGACAGATAAATTTGAGATGTCTATGATGGGGGAGTTGAAATTCTTTCTTGGCTTTGAGATAAAGCAATTGAAGGGTGGCACCTTCATCAATCAAGCCAAGTACACTCAAGACATGCTCAAGAAGTTCAAGATGGATACCGGAGTGAAGGGAGCCAAGACTCCCATGCCTACAAAGGTTACTCTTGATCTCGATCCTAATGGTAAAGAAGTGGATCAAAAACTTTATCGCTCTATGATTGGGTCTTTGCTCTATCTTTGTGCATCTAGACCGGATATCATGCTTAGTGTGGGAATGTGTGCACGATATCAAGCCGCCCCTAAGGAAAGCCATTTAATGGCGGTCAAAAGAGTCTTTCGATATTTGATTGATACCCCAACTTTTGGCCTTTGGTACCCGAAGGGAGCAAGCTTTGAGCTTGTTGGGTACTCGGACTCGGATTGGGCGGGAGACAAAGTGGATAGGAAGTCAACTTCTGGGGCATGCCAATTTCTTGGTAGGTCTTTGGTTTGTTGGTCTTCCAAGAAGCAAAATTGTGTGTCTCTCTCCACCGCCGAAGCCGAGTATGTGGCGGCCGCGAGTTGTTGTGCTCAACTCCTTTGGATGAGGCAAACCATGGAGGATTATGGTATTCACTTCGACAAGGTACCACTCTTGTGTGACAATGAGAGTGCCATCAAGATCGCTCATAATCCAGTTCAACATAACAAGACCAAGCACATCGAGATCCGCCACCACTTCATACGTGACCATGTCAACCGAGGTGAGATTAACCTATCTTATGTAGGTACACAAGACCAACTCGCCGACATTTTCACGAAGCCTCTTGATGAAGCAAGATTCTGAGAGTTGAGGCATGAATTGAATATCGTAGACTCTTGCAATGTGGCTTGATCGTGTGCACTCATTCCCATATTATAGTGTGTTGTTCTAGTCTAGATGCGCATAGTTGAGGATAGTCATCGTGTCAACTAATGGCACGATGCATACTCAAGTGTGCGACATCATAAGATCACTAATGTCATTTGAGCCCAAGCATGTCTCTTCGCGGTGTCACGATATTGGTGATCACACATAGGGGGAGAAATCCCCCACCATTGCATGTCTTCAAATCTCATGTTTTGTTGTTGCTCTTCTTTGGAAGGCATGCAATCTCAAGTTGATTCTCTTGCAAACAAGTTTGATGGCTGTTGATTTCTTCCGCACACCATGCTTTTCTTGTTGATACATGTCACATTTCGAAAATTGCCAAATCTTTCTAGTCCTAAAGGTGTTTCGGCAGCCTGCCCGGCGGTCGCCGGACCTGGTGCCGGACTGCCCGGTGGCCCACCGGGCCAGCCCAGCGGATCCGCCGAACTGGCATTCAGTATACCAGTTCGGCGGCCTCGCCGGAATGGCCCGGCGGCCCGCCGGACCACCCGGCGCATGGCCCGGTCCCGCCGGACTTACCGCCGGACTGGCGGCCTATATAAATTCGTGGGGAGGGTTTCCTGTGCAGTTTTCTCCCACTTTCCTCCCTTCCCACGCCCGCCCCCATCTCCATTGCCGCCGCCCCATCAATCTTCTCCTCCCCCTAGCCTCTCCACCCAACCAATCCCTTCCAAATTTAGATCGGGTGTAGATCGGGGTGTTTTGAAGCTTTCCTCCGAAGATCTTCGCGTTTCATCAACCGCATTAGGAGATCGGGATTTTCCCCATCTTCTTGTGCACCATGTCTTCGGGTAACTCCCTCGTGTTCTCTCCCTCCTCTAGCCCTTGCCTCACACTCCGTTTGTTCATGCTCTTGTATGAGTAGATCTAGTGTGTGTATCTAGGGTTAGATTCATTTTGTCTAGGGATAGATCCTTTAGGGTTTCGTTCTTTGTTGGGCTAGTGTTTGTTCCTTGGCATCCTTGTTTACCTAAGGTTGGTAGAAACAAGTTTTCCTTGAGTCATGATGGAAGGAGGTTGGAAAGTGTGTGTTCGGCGATTTTTCCGGCGGCCACCGGACCTGGCGCCGGACCGCCCGGCGGCCGGCCGGACCGTTTCGGCGGACCCGCCGAATTGGTGTTCTGAAAACCAGTTCGGTGGTGTCACCGGAATGGCCCGGCGGCCCGCCGGACCGTCCGGCCTACGGCCCGGTCCCGCCGGACCTGGCGCCGAACCACTCCGTCAGACCGGCTTTCCATCTTGCACTTGTTTCTTCTGACCTTGAGTTCCTTTTCCGTGACATGTATCTTTATCTGGTGTTGCTTTGCTTTGCTTGCGTTTTTCAGATTCTTTCACGACTGAGGACAGTGATTACCGGATTGAAACCGCAGAAGAGCTTCGCGCCTTTGAGGCCAAGAAGAGGAAGATTGATGAGGTTGAGGGGCAGTCTTCGCGCCGTACTCGTCAGACAGGGAAGACCGCAGCTGAAGGTGGCAGCTCTGCAGCTGCAGGGCCGCGGATGAGGTCCAAGCTTGTTTACACTCGTGGACCTCATCCACCCCGGAAGGGTAAGGGGGCTCGTGGCCCGGTGGATGTGGAGAAGGAGCAGGAGATTGAAGGGAACTTGGGTACAACCAGTATCAGCACTTGGCGTAAACTTCGCCTTGCAAACCCGTACCGCTTTCATGAGAGGCAGTACACTGGCTCTGACAAGAGGTTCTGGACTGATTCTCAGCGTGCTATGTGGGATGATTACTATGATGCATCTGAGCACATGAAGAGTGGATTCTATGTGGTGCCTAAATCTCTCAATGTCGAGCACTTTCAGCACTATGTCTCCAGGGACTTTCGCTACATCAATGAGGCTCTTCTCAAGATGGATATCTTGGAACTTGTCACCCTCTCTGAGTCTATTCAGCCTTTGGTGGTCCGTCAGTTCTGCTGCACTGTGTTCTTCCATAATGACCCTGCGGAGTCCTTCTCTTGGATGACTGTCCAGGATGTGTTCACTGCCACGTTTGCTGATTTCTGTGATGCTTTGGGCTATGGTGGTGGTAGGGCTGGAGGTTTCAAGATTCACTCTGAGGCGCCCTTTACCGTGGAGAAGATCTCTCGCATTTGCTATCCAGATGAGCCATCCCTCCCTGCTCCTGCCATTTCAGGGATGTACTACTACTACAATGCTCTTGCCAAGCTCTTCCATCAGAATCTGATAAGTAAGGCTGGAGATGATGCTAGTGTCAGGGGCTATCCAAGGAACTTGCTTTACTATTGCCAGCCCGACAAGCTTCGGAAGATCGATGGTTGTGACTTCATTTTTCAGGAGATGAAGAGATCCTCTCTCAAGCGCATGACTCCCAACTACTGTCAGTATGTGCAGCGTTTGATCAACAGGCAGCCCCGGGCTCAGACTGCTTTGGTTCGTGGACAGGTTGTGGAGATGGAGACTTTCTCAGTGGGTTTCCAGGGTGGTTTTGAAGAGGCTCCCAGTTTGCTCCGTACCAGGTCTAGAGGTCCCACCATGGATGCTCCTGATCCTCACCGTCCCTCTGGTTCTGGTACTAGTCACCGTCGTCACCATCGCCACCCTAGGCCCTCTCGCAAGAAGGGTATTGCTGCGTTCTTTAAGAACTTGTGGGAGATGTGTCGCAGCTCTTATGATGTGGCTCATAGGAGCATGGAGATGAGTCAGGAGACCCGGAGGAGGCAGAATGAGTTCTTGGCTGCTAGGGGCAGTGTTGTTCCCCCCGTTGGGCATGAGTTGGCTCCGGTCCCGTATGTCAACTATGTCATGCCGCCTCTTGATGATGACATGTTTGCTGGTATTGAAGACTTTGAAGACTTCGAGCCACCCTCTGAGCCAGAAGATGCTGATGAAGAAGAAGGTGCTCATGGAGAGGATGATCCGGAGGGTTCTCCTGTCCCCAGTGAAGATTTTTGAGCGCTAGCATCTTCTACTCTCTTGTCCCTTTTTGGTGTTTCGATGCCAAAGGGGGAGAAGAGTGTAGAGTCTCTAGGAATAACGTCGCATGACACAAGCCTCGCTTTCATTTTCCTTGGTTCTTAAGTGGCTTGTGTCCATTTGCGTTTTATTTGCCGTTTTATCTCTCAAACTCCGTGGAACCTTATCGTGTGTGGACAAGTGTGTACTTTAATTATGCTCTATGCACTCTATGTTTATCTTTGGATATGTCTATGCTTGCTATATTATTATCTATCCATGATATTATCTTGTCCATGCCATGCTTGGTTCCTATTGATGGTGGGGGAGCTCCCTATAATCTAAATCTTGCACTTTGCATTCCAAAAGCAAATTCTACCATGTGCATATGTTATGGGGGAGCACTCTCTCTATTCATTAGATACCATGCTTTGTTTACCCTATGAGACTCTAACATAGATTGTCATCGTAAATCAAAAAGGGGGAGATTGAAAGGACATTTGTCCCTTTCTACTTTTTTGATTTACAATGACATGACTATGTTTTTGTGTGAACTAATATTTGAATTATATGCATACAGGTTTAAGTTCACAGGTGAAGGGGTTCTAATGCATAAAAAGAAATGTGGTGGAATCGCCTACCGAAAGTGGCCAAAGTTGGTCTGGCCGGCTCCCAGACCGGACCACCCGGCGGCAGACCGGACTGGCCCGGCGGGGCCGCCGGACTGATAGTCTGAATGGGTTTTCGGCGGGCCGCCGGATCCGCCCGGTCCACCGCCGGACTCCCGGCGAGGTGTCCGGTCCCGCCGGACTTACCGCCGGGGCGTCCGGCCCAGGGCCCGGCGCCGCCGGACTTATCGCCGGGATTGCTGCTGTGTGCTCCCTCAACGGCCAGATTCCCACCTACCTATAAATACCCCTTCTCCCAGCTTGGGTAGGGTTAGAACTTCACCAACCATTGTTCATCCTTGAAGCTCTCACCTACCCCCATTGGAAAAACACCAAATTCCATAGATCTCCCCTTCTAGCCAACCAAAGCTCTTGATCTTTGGAGGATTGAAGGAGGAGGCACCGATCTACATCTTCACCGAAGGAATTTCATTTCCACCTCCATTTGCTTGGAGGATTTGCACCTTGGGGTTCTTGTGACCCTAGGTGTTGTAATTGGTCGATTGACTTGTCTTTGTGGTGATTCTTGCCTCCGTGGCTTTCTTGGGAGCCTCCAATTGAGTTGTGGAGTTGTGCCCCAAGCTCCGTGTAAGGGATTCGTGGTTCCCCCAATACCACCGCTTAGTGGAAATGAGCTAGCCTCCGTGGCTTGCTCACCGGAGAACAAGGTGAGCCTTTGTGGCGTTGGTCGACTCCGTGTCACCACACCTCTCCAACGTAGACGTACTTCCCCTCAAAAGGAAGGAACTACGGGAATACATCCTTGTGTCTCCGGTCTCCACTCTTCGGTTATTTCTTTCCCTTACTTGTATCTTGCTAGTTACTTGTTTACTTGCATGCTTGCCACTTATAGGAAATTCACCTAGTTGCACATCTAGTGAATTTACTTTGTGTCAAGCCTTAAATTTGAAAAAGATTAAAAATTGACTTAGCGCCTATTCACCCCCCCCCCCTCTAGTCGCTCGTACCGATCCTTTCATTTACTGTTTTGTTACATGTTTGCTCACAGCGATATTTATTTCAGATCACATTTGCTACTTATAATCATCACTACCACTTGTATTTTACTATCTCTTCGCTGAACTAGTGCACCTATATATCTGAAAAGTGTATTGGGTGTGTTGGGGACACAAGAGACTTTCTGTATCGTAATTGCAGGGTTGCTTGAGAGGGATAGCTTTGACCTCTTCCTCCCTGAGTTCGATAAACCTTGGGTGATCCACCTAAGGGAAACTTGCTGCTGTTCTACAAACCTCTGCACTTGGAGGCCCAACACTGTCTACAAGAACAGACGCGTGCGTAGACATCAGGGACGCCTCCGGCCTAGCGCGAGGCAGAGGAGGTGTCCGAGATGGCGGGCATCGTGCTGCTTGCCCGAGAGGTGGGAAAGGCGTTGCGGCAAGACCCAAGGCGATGGGAGTGGTAAGGCGCGGTGGCGTGCTCCCAAGGCTACGGCGGCGGAGGAGCCAGGGTGGAGAGGCGCGCCGGCGTGCTCCAAGGTGGAGCCATGGGTGGGAGAAACTAGGTCCTGACATGCGGGCCTGAATGAGTGTGAGCTGACCAGTGGGGCTCACCTATCAGTCTCTATCATTTTGTCTCTAGGCACTGAATAGAAAAATTGGTTTGAAGAAGGGGTGTTTTGCAAGAAAATCATGTTACTATAGACTGGTCAACTCGGTGCCATGTCAGCAAATACAGGGCTATACGGGCTCCGGTGACCTTTGAAGAACATGTGATGGTTATGCAATGACCGTAAATTACGTATTGCTATGTACGATGACCATGGTGAGTAAGGGTCTCAAGTTGAGTGACCTACCATGTATTTTACTCGCTCGTTGGTTGCCCCCCTCCCGCGGCCATCACATCCACGCTCGCCGTCGTGCGGCGGAGACTCCTCACCCATGCTTCTCTACTGGTAACCGGGGTCCGCTCGTGTCAGGCCAGCACCTACAGGTCTACAATGCTCCGGTCGGAGTTGTTTTCGGACTTCTCCGCATCATTGACTTATGTCCTATAGCCCGCCGACCGGTGCTCCGTAGGGCTGGCTCCACTATCGACCATCGGTGCCCCTGCTAATGTGCGCCGGTGATGAGCAGGTCTTAGCTACCAAGATGATGGGCTCGCAGTTGAATGGAGGCGCAGGATGCAGGCTTCCTCTCCGGAAAGCACTCGGTCTCCTTCTCGTTAAGGAGGTGCGGGTGTACTTGCCGGCGGTGGTTGCCGGGGAGCAGGGGTCAGAGGCGGAGCAGCGGTTCCTCGGGAGCAAGGTGGATTTCCCAACCTCCTTCCCCGCCATTCCTATCCTCGGGTGGGAAGACAGAAAAAGAGATAACGAGGATGAAGAGGGTGTCTAACTATGACTAGTGGGCCCTACCAATCAATCAGACTAAAGGTTCAACCAGTTTTTCTCTAGGTTTAAATAAAAAAGCAGGATTTCGAGGGGCCTTTTAGCAAAAAACTTAACTGGGGAGAATGGTCAACAGAGTGACACGTTAGAAAATAGGGGCCTATACGAGCTCTGATGATGTCTGAGGAGACATCCACACGTATTCAATGACCGTAAATTGTGTATAGTGATGTACGGTGATCAAAGTGAGTAACGACCTCAAGTCCAGTGACCTTTGGTGTATTTTACTCAAAACACAACAAACTTAATCTTGCACATAATTGTACAATAATGCATACAAATGAAACCAAATAAAGTTCAATGAGAAGCAACACTTATCAACCCACCGTGCCTACTTTGATCGCCCACTACCATATCATTTTGAACCTCGTGATGACCTACTTCATCATAGATCTCCTAGTGCATGACGGAACAATTAGCAAACTCTACAGGTAGTTTATGATCAACAACGGCTAGAGAACCTTGATGATCATATGGATCACAACACTCACTCTCGATGATAATGTTGTGCATGATCAAACAAGCATGCATCACCTCCCAACCTTCCATATTTTGTCTTCTGACCCTATAAGAGCAAACACTAGCAAAACGAGATTGAAGCACACCAAATGATCGCTAGACATCATTTCTGCAAGACTCTTGGCGGGAAGAAAAGTGAGACTTTTTCTAACCTTGAGGCTCGGAGATTGTCTTTAAAAATGTCGACCACTTAGGATAGATGCCATCGGCCAGGTAGTACCCTTTGGTATATTGATCTCGTAGTTGCACTTTGGAGCATGGCCTTCAGCGAGTCTTGCAAACACAGCACTGTAGCACGTTGATGTCGATCCAACCATGACAAAGAATGCATGCCAAATCTAGAGCTCATGATCGGCCAGTTTCAAGTACCACACTGCATTATACATAGTGCTCTTTGTATAACCCTTGCCTAGAAAATGAACAGTTCTTCTAGGACCATTGCATGCAATTGATGCTTCTAAGCCTCCCATGAAATTATCTAGCAGCAACGTCATGTGTCATGATACAAGCTATTTTGGCTTCATTGGGTCCTCTCAAATAGTCTAGCACAAACTAAGCCACCATAGCTTTGCAAAACTGATACATGGACTCAATGGCCGTGGACTCAACCATATGAAGGTACTCGTCGTATGCATCACTAGGGGTACCATGTCTTCATGTTGCATGCGAGGTATTCGTAGTGTTGCATGTCAGGTTGATCTTGTGGTGCTGATTCAATGTAACATTTGATAGAGAGAGCCTTCGAGAAGTCTTGATGTAACATATCATGTAGGTTGGTTGGAGCTTCACGTCGTTGGCGTCATGATCTTCATGGGCTAGAAAAGGTGTGAGCCCGTTTACTGCAAGGGTACGGGCTGCCCGATTCGCCCGCACGTATCACAACTCTTTAGCGACAAGTGATTAGTGGTGAGGCATCATGTGGGTTTGCGGGAGGCGGCAGCGAATTGCCTCCCCAAGCATATAGATGAGCCGTGGGAGGAGGCGGGTGGTCAAGCTTCATGCACTAGCCAATGCAACTAAAAGTCTAAACTAATGAAAAAAGCTAGTGTATTCTATTTATACGCTCTAACACCTCTACTCATGAGTGACAGGGAAGAGAAGTCAAACATGTATGGAGACTTAGAAGTAGGCGCAAGAGGCCTTGTACGTAGCAAGGATTTGGATTTCGGTTTTGGTTTTTTACCGGGAATTTCGGTGCTTTTCGGTCGTCCAAAATTTGAATTTCCAAACAAAATTTGACCAAATTTTAAATTTTCAAAAAAATTTATGCAAAATTCCCCAAATTCAGTAGATTTCTTCTGGTAAATCATTTATCGGTCCCGACCGAAATGGGCAAAATTCGAATGAAATTTGATTTTTCCGGACGAAATTCAAATCCCTAGACACCAAGGTTGTAGGAGGCGAGGAAGGAGAGAAGTGCAGGTCAACATACGTCGCATGGGAGGCCTTTGTCAACAGGCAAGACCAAGCGTAAGCTTTCCCAAAAGCTTTCTAAAAAAACTTATATTTTTGAACCGAGGTAGTACCTCCCAAGTCAGCCTATCATAGACAATTTCGTTAAGATATTGGTCTATTACTGTCAATCACAGTACTGGTTCTTGTTCGATTCCTCCATTCCGCTACGCCAAACTTCTTACCATTGACACGCCCAAATGTTTAATAAGTCAGATAATGTTTTAGGGCGGGATATGCCGAAAAGTGTTTTTGGCACCTGAGCACCAGCGATCCTGCCATGTGGAATAACTCAGAACCGTTGCTTTTCTCAATCTGGCCATCCATCAGTTTGTATCCTTCCAGTAACGCATACCCTGTTCAAAAAAAAAAGTAACGCATACAGTTTTACTAATGTATATGAGCAGCTTCGTTGTATTTCCCTGGATGGTGCATTTAATGAGCTACCGTGGGGCACAATCATGCTGACAACACAGAGATAAAGTACCTCCAAATTCTAGTCCGGTAGCATCACACCTGGTAGCTGTACCGTTGCTTGCATATTGCGCAGTGGCAGCCTAACAATATATTCCATATTTTTACTAAATTGTACCATCAGTTATTTCAAATATGTTTTAGCATTCGACCATCAAGGTCACACTTAAGCTACAGATCTGCGCTAAATGAATATTCGGCTCAATTTAGTCATCTTTTAGCATCTACAGAGTACTCACAATTACTAGTATGAACCTATTTGGTCATAGTGTCATCGTTCTTGTTAAAACTGAAACAGGCAATGTAAATTAGAAAACGAGACCTAATAACTCGGAGCTAATTCTGTTTAGATTTAATTCCATGAAAAATGTACCGTTGAATATATCATTTTTTATACCTGAAAAAATTCCACCATAGCTTAAGTTATAGTATATTGCATTTGTTTACGAAAAATGAAACAGGCAGCTTCAGTTTCTTATCGGCCTGAACTAGTCTGTTTTCTGATGCGTGTCTGCAAAATAAATGCTTGTATTCATATCTTCTCACTAACACCATAATATTTGTATGTACATCTTGCTACTATGCACTTTGAAATCAACCATTAGAGGTGATCTCTAGGTAGACATATCTACTGCAATCAACAATTTGATCATCTATTACAACCTTAGGTGTTTACAGTGTTCAAATTTCACATTCACTATTGTTAAATACTACTATCTTAGGCCGTCCCCAATGCAGGTATCTTGACACGAAATCATAGGTGCAAAGCTGATGTGGAGCTATATTTATAGAGGAAAGAGAAGGTTGATGTATCTTAACATGTATACGGCTCTTAGCTCTTTGCCCAACACAAAGCATTAACTCGTTTGATCCGATGCAGCTCGTTGGCTCAGTAACCCATGGAGTCTGCGGACGAGGCTTGCTTGTTTGAGGTGCCACCGATGGGCCACATCGTTCGTAACTTAGTACTGATCCAATAGTAATTAATCTAGGCTCTGTTTAGATACTCACTTAACATACGGCGCGTTGTGCAGGTCGTATCTAAAATCCAACCATGCAGCTAAGGAACGGCAACAAGAGACGCCGCACTGTGAACGGCCTTAGACGCCACAGTGATGCTTTCCAAAGAAGTGTTCAAACTTGTAGGTCTTCCCATGCTCTGCCAGGATATGGCCACTGGAGTTAATGAAGTAAGTGTCGATGAGAAATGTGCTAACTCACCGGGCACAGCTAATGCTTTGGTCCCACACCACTCACCTACCTACCTACTGGTAGATGCTGCACTGTTTTTGCATACGGAACAACATGTATTTCACTTTTGTAAACGTCAGTATATATTGGAAAATAGCACCGGCACAGTTACCAACACATAAACAAGCCAATCATAGAGCTCCATATGGAGGGAGCACTAGTGCCCATGTGTACAAAATCCTCTACCGAGATATGTCTTGTGAAACACGGTTTGCTCTCCTCGTCAGTTTGATGGGCATGACATTCTGAATTTTCAGTGTCGAAGCTGGGCTGCGGTGGCTATGGCAGCAATGGACTCATCCAGGCAAGCCTCGGACGGTTGGACCAGTCTCCCGCCGCTAACTGACCTGCTGTGCAGACTCTCTTTGATGCATGTACGCGAGTCCATCCTTGTTCGCGATTGTCGCACTGCTCTGTTCTGGAGGTCTTCATGGCGATCAGGTGGGGAGCTGATGCTCCAATACCCAAACCTGTTCAAGCACAGTTGAAAAAAGAAGGCCATGCCTTGAAGCTCTTAGAGCATCTCTACCGGCGCCCCCAATCTCGCTCCCAAAAGCCTGTCGGCATGTTTATTGGACTCGGGAGTGAAAGCGAGGGCGCACCCGCGGCCCCAAAAGCCTGCCGGCGCACCTGCGGTCCCAATAAATGAGCCGACGCTCCCACGCCGGCCCCTACGTGGTAGGATCCTCTCGAGAGCGCCGACAGCGCGCGGCAGGTCAAATCCGACAGGTTGGACCCGCTTGCAGCACGCGTCTGGCCGGGTCAACCTATTTTATGACGCCGATAGGAAGCTCACACATCGCCATTAATGCACATCGGTTCCCGAGGCGTCACAGAGCCCGCCGGCCACGCGGATACCCACGCGGCGACGCCATGCCTTCCGCGCCGGGCCTCCACTTCAAGGTGCACTCCTCCCAGCCTACAAAACCCCCCGCTTCGCCATCTCCCACAGTCGCCCACCTCGCTTCTTCTTCCTCCCCGGTCCATCACCGTCGCCCTCCTCGCTTCTTCTTCCCCCTGCTCCATCACCGTCACCCACCACACACTTGCGACCGAGCTCCGATGGCGCACAATTACGAGGCTAGAGGTAGCCGCGGCGGCGGCGGCTACGCGCGGCCGACAAACCTCAACACAGAGGAGGCACAGATCCTCGCCGACAACATTCTCATGCCGTCGGTGTGGCACTTGCCGCACGGCTGGCACGTGTCTGCCGGCGCCTACGCCGTTGCCCCTATCTCGCCGGAGGGGCCGCTGCTCGACGACTACATCGAGCAACGCTGGGAAGCGTTGCCGCCGGCGTAGCGCGACCTCCCCGAGTGGGCGCCGACGTGCGCCATCTGGCTCCCCATCCTCCAGAGCGAGCGGGAGATTGAGCTCGGCCGCTACTTTGGCCCCTACCATGGCCGGTACAATGTGACCGGCCGGCGGGCGTACTGGCGGACCCACGACGTCGACACCATGCTCCGGAAGCATGGCTACCGTCCTGAGTACCGCGCGGTGACTCTGGCACGCGGGTGGCGGTCTGCGCCCACGCTGCCAACCCGGTCTGCGCCCCGGCGCCAGCGAGGTCGTCGTCCAGAAGCGGCTCCTCGGACGGCCGCTCCTCCACGCGCTCCGTCCCCTACCAGGCGCCGCCAGCCCGTTCCTACGGCGTCGTCATCCGGGAGGGCAACACCGGCTCTTCGTCCGCGCCGGCAGCGTGCGTGAAGGAGCCACCGGTGAAGACCGAGGTCAAGGATGAGCCAGCGCTGGAGGAGGACAAGCGGCCCTGGTGGGTCAAAGAGCTGATAATGGCGGACGAGGCGACAACGGTCATATGGTCGGCAGAGGACATCGGCGTCATCGTCGACCTCACCAAGGATGACGATGCCTTGCCGCCGGTGAAGCAGGAGGAGTAGGATGCCGCCGGTGGCGGCGTCTAGTGCTCGTTTATACAAATTTTAGATCAGTTTAGATGTAATCTGTCCAAATCTATCAAATATCAATGAACTGACAATTCTAACAAATTTTGGCAAAAAATTGGGAGCGACGTTTTGATGGCACCGGTGTGGCGCTCTCAAAACGCTCTCGCCGGCGCCCCTGCCGGCTATAAATTTGGGGGCGCCGGTGGAGATGCTCTTAGACCTTATTGAGAATCTTTTGATCTGCGTGGTGTCGCCTAACCCATCAGCGTTAGTGTCAATCTTGCTGTAATATTTAGCACCACTCATCCAATAGGGCATCTATGTGCCGGAATTGGGTATTTCTTCTTTACTGTCCTGGCATTCAGCTGCCTGGTTTCAATGCACATCCTCCATGTCCCATCCTTCTTCTTCACTAACAGCACAGGTGAAGCAAAGGGGCTAGTAGAGGATTGTATCAGTGAATTCTTCAGCAATTCCTCAATTCTCAATCGAAGCCTTTTGCAGATGTCTATTCTGAAGTTTTCCTCTCGTTGGACGCAGTTGCAGCAGTTTTCCCTCACATCGTCTGGATGGAAATTCAGTTGACAGTATTCTGCTCGCTCAGCTTAAATGATTCAGTGTGAGGGGCGCCGGCGTAACGAGGCTGCAGCCGTTGTGGCCTCATGATCCTACCTGCCCTCTGAGTCATAAACCGTCTCACACCTGTTGGTTGAGTCTTGGGTGCTCTTTGGCGGTCTAGGCTCTCCTCAGGTTTGGTCATTGGTGTGGTGCTGGGATTACTGGAGTTAAGTAGTTCAAACCACCTTGCACGCATCTATTTCTTAGTACCTGTAGAATATGTTTCATCTGTTTTTCCTCACCCTCTGTATAATTAAAAGCAGCGCTTCTGCGTTTCGCAAGAAAAAACATTCATACATGTTTATCCAGTATGTTATATACTTTTAGTATGATATGGAAACGACATTCCAAAGCATCAGCGATAGATATGAATACGATAGATAGCAATAGTTGCAGTAGCTATAGCCCGGACATCAATTATCCATGACGCATGATCCGTCAACATAACAAACACCAAAAGTACCACTTAGTTAAGAAAGGCAACTGAAACGAGGACTCCCATGAACTTGCCAGCAATGGGCAACTCAGCAGAAGAACATCACGTTCTTGACGTTGTCCTTGATCTGGGGAAGCCCACGGTAGGCCACTGGAAGGCCAGAAGCTCCGGCAGTCGCCCGGCTCCC
This sequence comes from Dactylis glomerata, assembly GCA_007115705.1. Classification (NCBI taxonomy): domain Eukaryota; kingdom Viridiplantae; phylum Streptophyta; class Magnoliopsida; order Poales; family Poaceae; genus Dactylis; species Dactylis glomerata. Next base: position 605,141 of record QXEO01000833.1, on the reverse strand, counting down.
AGCACTGACGACCGAGGTGCTGTCGGAGCCCTCCGACGGCTCATCATAATACCGTGCACGGAACGCCGCCAGGTGAGCGTAGTAGGCCGGAGGAACTGCACAAGAATAGAATCAAGCATTAGTACAGATTTAACACATATATCATTATGCCCTTCCAAGAAAATTGCAAGATGATCTTGGAGAAGAAACTCACCAATTGATACAGAGCGAGTGCAGCGAGCGTATCTGCATTTACAGGCAGAAATATCGTATCAGCATGGTCTAGGACTCTAGGTAGCGAAACCAGTCACGATTATAACTTATAAAATGAACCTAAATCGGAAAAGAAATACTATAACAGAGGTCAATGGATGCAAGAGGGGGTGCACTTACGTGTAGCACAGGTTGTTCGTGAGCGACTGTAGCCCATCGGCAGAGAACTGATTCTCATCAAAGAGGGCATGGTAGTGAGCTGGTCTGCTTGTGCCCTGAAAAAAACATACAAAATGCTCATGTTCAGTCAACGCATGAAAGTGTTTGTGCCACTGAGCAGTGAAATCGGTGCCACACGTGTGTTGGGGATAATGTACCTGAATCCCAGCATGGCTACAGAGGTAGAAATCAAACTCGGTGGGATGGCAAATCTTGGTGTCAACCACGGTTCCTGCAAACACCGTCAAGAGAATGAGATCAAACACAATAACAATTGGGGATGCTCTTAAACTAGCACATTCGGTGTGCGTCTGTGCCTGCATGTGTGCGACACTTATATTACGTGTGCAAGCGTGTGAGGCACTCACCAGGAAGGATGTTTCCACTTCTGTCGGTCTCCTTCCCGTGCACCTCAGGGAAAAGCCTTGTGTGGTGCCTTTTCTGGACAACCACAAATGTCACCTTGGGCAGATAGCCGTTCTCCAACGATTGACAAGCCTTTGGGCAGAGAAAAGAACACTGTGAATACGTAGAAAGAGGATGAAAACAGAATTGGACAGGCAAAGGCAATGCTGAATTGAGAGCATCACCTTCCTGATGGCATCCATTTCATGCAACAGAACTTCGGCAAACTGCCCTTCACTCACACCGTCCCTACAGAGAAAACAATAGAAATTCAAAAAGGCATCATCAACAAATGATAACACAATATTCTGAAGTACAGACCTGTAGAATATTATCCTCTCGGGCTTTCTATTATTCTGCCTATAGAATGCCAGCAGTAACTCCCTGCAGAAAAGTGGAGTCAATTTTAAGCCAGCATTGCCGTCAACTACCCTGAAGGAACACAAAAAGACTTACCTGATCATTCCACCGTGTTCAAAGGTGCCCTTCTGTGAATCTGTAGTTGTCCAGAAGAGATCTTGAATAATCTCCTGCCTGGGTGGTTGTGCAGATACCACAGCTCTGTACTTAGTAATTTCAGGCCAGTCCACAGAGGCCACCACCTGCATCCACTCACCACCAACTGCATCAGCACAATGGCATCCAGATAATACAGTTACCAAGTGAACAAGTGTTGCCAGAGGATGTAAGAAACTGACAGCTGCAATCGATGCAGAGGAATCCTCCCCTGCTGCAGGATGTGTTACATCAGCACCAAAAATGATTGTCGGTCTATCACTGACTAACGGTATTTGACGTGAAAGAGCTAGCTGAAGAGCTGTATTTCTCCCTCCAACCTAATAAAAAAAGCATATATAACACTCTACATTAAACACCTAAAGTACAATATAGAAAAGTGACTGCAACGAACTGACCTTGACATTGATTTTAAGTGCAACATTTTCGAAATACTGCTTGTTTGCTTTGTTGACCTTGTCTGGCTTGAGACATTGAGATACTATCCCAAGCTCAGTCTCACACACCTTCTTAACTTTCCCTGCAGAATTGAAAAAATATATGGGTACAAGTGTGCACGGAAACTGATAGAGATGAAGGGCCATACTAAAGATACGCACAACATAACCTCGTTTCAAAAATAAAATGTGTCAATACCATAACTTCGTTTCAGAAAGTTAATATGTGCATACCATAATATCCAGAAATGTTTGGGAGAATCACAATAAGCAACTGGAGGTTAGGGGCCCTCTGGTGGACATCCTTTAAAGCACCTTCAATGTTATTAGCCGAAGCTGAGCGAATTTCTGCCACTGGCCTTTGATTAAAAACCTGAAAGATTTGGACTAAATTTATCGTAGCGTGGCTGATGATATGAACGACTTACATTCATAAACATACTCTGAACTTACCATGCCAATAGAATTGCACATTTGGACTAAGTCACCACAGAACATACGCACTCCATCAACGGGCATGCGTGAAAAGTTCAAGCAAGTCCAGCTCTGAACATTTCCTCCGTTAACCATTTTCTAAAATACAAACAGAAAGCTTAGATCAGCAAGAGGGACACCTAAAAAAACATAAATTAGACCATGTAGGAAGTAGGTAATTTTCATGCTTAGATTAGAAGAGATAGGCCAACACAATGTGTACCACACACCTCCAACCATGTTACTATTTCGATTGTTTTGACTGAAAAGTTCTACAAATCCAGAATTTTCTCTGTTTCATTTTGTACCAAAAGACTACGAGACAAGTTCAAACAGTTCTGACAAGATTATTATGGTTCCATAGAATTATTAGAAGCGTATTTGTAGGAGGAACTTTGGTACCAAGTCAGAACTGAATCACCTTATTGATCATATTCCACTGGCCAACACTTGGTGTACAAGCTTTGTCCTTCCCAGAATCATGATATTTGAGCTGGAACAACATAACAGTAAGAATATGATAGAAGGATATAAACATCAGAATGGTTATCAAGTAGAAATAGCCACCATGGGTGGAGGTAGCACGCGAGCCTGCACATTGATCATTTTATTGGTAACATCAACTCCAAACTCTCGTGCCAGCGTATCAGCTGCATAGTTGTTGTGGTCGACCATCTATACAATACATCAACAGGTATGTTAATATTCATAACAATTTATTCATGCCGATACGGAACAAAGATGATGACATATTACACATGGATAAGAACCCTGATTAAAATGAAGTAAGCACTAAGTAATTTCAGTTCGTAAATGTTGGTAGTGGTACCACATATCGTCTAGACAAATACCTTAAGTATACTTTGCTCCCTATCCCTGGGACGTTCACACGTAGCTCGCAGTATGCCAGTAACTTGTTTCTCATTAAGTTTCCTGGAGAACTTCTGCCCTTCAATAATTGTGCATACCTAAGAACATAATATATAAATCATTATCAGAGTTTCACATCAGCTATTGTGCAAAATTCAAGAAAAAATTACCTCCATTGGCAAATATATAGGACGAGCATCATTGCCAGACTGCAGACAGGGCCAAGAAGTGAAGTTCAGTCTATACTTGTACCGGTCCCAAAAGTATTGTACAACAGTCATTTGGGTTCCTTCATCCAGAGGAAAGCTAAAAACAACAAGCGGGTAATTAATTTGGCACAAGAAGGGGTAAAAGGGTAGGATACAGAGCATGCAGGAAATGGGAGAAGAGGAGGAACATGTACTTGAGCTGAATCAGCGGGACAGAAGTAATCCCGGTTATCTTATAGTTACTCTTTTTTTTCTCTTGGTGAGTTGTTTCAACACGAAGTCCTCGCAGTGCTCTCTTCAGCTGAAATGAAAAAAATCATTCAGCTAGTTGCGATAAGAATTATGTATGATAAAATTCTTGGTTGATAAATGTAGTACCTTCAGACGGTCCCTATCAGAAGGAGGTCGACTGGCATCCAGATTCGTCAGATTCAGACACTCCTTAACAAATTGCATCACCGTGATAGGCTTATAAAATGACGTTGAGGATATATCTGTAAAACAAGTACAAGAGCTCAGAAAAATGATAAACCATGAAATAGAACTGCTCAGATACACCCCTTTGCATGTTAAAACTACAGTGTATCAATAATTATGTTCAGTTACTTCGGACACATGAATACAGTTTTGCATAACTACCCTTGTAAGCACCTACCCAATCATGCTTCTCCCTATATTCACTCTTATGCTGGAATGTTTGCCTAATGAACCCCATTAGTATTTATGTACTGTGTTTTTTTCCATTTGATGACTGAGCTTGTGCTTAAAGAACTCTAGGAAATTTGGACAACCCAGGTAACAAATCACATAATACACAGACATGATTGGTATATTTATACAGAACAATACACAACAAATCTAATCTACCTTGGCAAGGCCTCATGCTCAATAAAATAATAATTGTAGAGTTGGTCCCTAAGAGAAGGTTTTTGAAGTAATATGCACCTATATTCAGTGAGAGGCCCATCTGCGTGGGGCGCAAGCTCTGGTAATATCCTCGCCAACACTCAAGCCCATCACCGATGTCACGTCGGCCAAATGTAGTGGAGAAAAAGGATCGAGAAACAGTGACATAGCTGTATAATTTTGAAAGCCATATATATGGTGAACATGTTAAAACAAAGTAAGCAGTAAAAACATAACTGAGAAGAGGGACGAGAGCAATGATATCATACTTCAGAGAAGGTGACTCCCTCAGCACAACGTCGAGCGCTTGTATGGTGTCCTGAGGACAATCCCTTTGCCTGGCACCAAGGAACTGATGCAGGTGATACAAGTTCGCCCGCTTGGCAAATCGAACAGTGACCTTATATTCGCTATTTTCCAGTGCAGGTCAAAAATTACACAGAAGTGTATCAGTTAGCAGCGGCACTTCTGAAACAATCAAGCCTAGATCACAAAAAATATACAGGATATTTATTTCAGAAGACATGCTCACATTTCTCGACGGTCTTTCCCCAGCTTGACGGAGAAATCCATCACCTTGAAAGGCAGCTCGCCTGCAGTGTACAGGCTCTTGCTGCCATCATAAGCCACCAAGGTACCACCAAGAGACGTTGCGCGGTGCTTGTTTGTTAGCTCTGTCATGATAACCCTGTAGATCCGTCTTGTCTTAGGCTCAGGATTAATGGCAACCTGAAAGTTTGATCAGTTTGAATGAAAGTGGGCAGATAAATTAGCATCTGGGTAAAGAGAAAAGTTTGGAATAACATTCCACAATCTTATCTTAGATCACAAATTACTTTATCTTGATCAAAACATAGTAGGCAACAAAGAAGACCAGAACCCCAGACTGCACAATGCAAACTCTGCAGCTATTATGCCCATCAACAACCAAGGGGGCCGAGGCCCTTGCCTAAATCAGCAAGAGCAGACATAGGGTTATTTATCTCGTCTTGGCCTCCGTTTTTCAGAGAAAGAAACCAGCTGTGGTGACAGCAATGGAACAGTGTGAGCGCGCGGGCCACTCGGGCGTCCTCACCTCCAGAACGGAGCAAGCACACCACATGTGCTGCAGAATACCTTTGCTAGAAACGGCAACTCTCTCAACTACCGAGTGAAAAAAGTAAAAGACAAAAAAGAAAAGAAAAAAAATGCCTAAGCCATTATCGGAAATTGGAAGCTGCGAGGACATGTACATCCCACTACTGCAAAGCACGTCTAGACCTCGCATGCATGCCTTGATCGTTTGTTCATATAGACCGCGAAAAATATGTTACCAGCCTCACGACACAAATGTGTGTCCTACAGAAACAAAAGACACAAATGGCTAAACAGGACGATGAGCAATGCATCAAAAACAAATCCCCCTTCTAGATTTCTCGAGAAATCACATTAGATCTGTGTCACGACCCACGCCTTAGTCGCAGGTTACACACTGGCCACTATACTTTGTGTCATGCCAGTGGCGCGTGTGTGTGGGGCCTACGTGCCAGTGAGTGGTGAGTGTGTGCGTGTGAGCCGGTGGCCAGCTAAGTGCGGTGCGCTTGTCCAATCGTGTAAGCGTTATGACTGAAGAAACATGAACTGAATCTGAATTCCCCTCCGTTCCTACTACAATCTCTTTCTTCTTTGCCATGAAATTGATCTCAGGTCTAGGGGATCTCACGTCGGCGATCATGCCGGCAAGGGGAGCATTACAATCTGCGCGTCTTTGATCAAAAGAAACAATGGCCATTGTCATTGATCTACAGCTACGTACGTGGATGGAAAAACGCGAATGAGATCTGGGCCCTACCCAAAAAAACAGCCAGGTAAAATACATACTCCTGAATCCTGAACTACACGCCATTAGCCGAACTCTGTCAGCAACTCTCGAATTTCAACCTACGCGAAATTCAGGGCTCGAATTTAACTATGTGTACGAATATCGCAACAAATACAGCTACAAAAATCGTAACAAGTACGAGATCGCATCGTGTATCGAAATAGATAAAAATCCAACAGAAGTAGTAGCCAGTAGCAGAGAAAAATGTCGAAGATGAAGAGAGGTAGGGCAGGGGATGACTCACATCGTAGTGGCAGATGTCCTTGTCAGCGAAGCCCACGAGGAAGTGATTCGCCCGCACCATCACCTTCCGCCCCACCGTCCCGAAACCCGGACGCGCCGGTGGCATGATCGACTTGCTCGAAACCGGTGCAGCCGCCGGCAGCGCGGGCGCCTGAGATTCCGGTACCGGTTGAGATCCCTCCACTTCCGCGGCAGGCGCGGGTGGAGGAGGAGCAGGAGCCGCCGCCGCCGCCGCGGACGGAGGAGGGGGCCGACGAGCCAGGGGCGCCGCGGCAGGCGCTGGGGCGCGAGGAGCCGGGTCTGTCATGGAAAGCCTGCCCACGTCCCTCGCGAGAGCAGATGCCTCAGTCGAAGAAGAACTCGTAGATGCTGCCGACGGGATCGCCGTGGGGGCGGCCGGACGCGGCGCGACAGGGCGGTAACCGGCCGGATTGCCGGTCGCGCGGCCTGCCGCGTCGACCCGGGCGGGAGGCGCCTGCTGATAGTACCCGCCCACACCTCGACCACCAGGGCCGCGGCCTCCGCCATCGCCGCGACCGTACTGCTGCGGGTGACCTCCTCCTCCGGCCCCGCCACGGCCACCGGGCCCGCGCCCTCTGCCGTCGCCCCGTCCACCAGGCGCGCGTCCCGCGCCGTCCCCTCGCCCGCCGCGCCCACCACCGGGGCCGCTCCCCCTCGAGGCCATGGACCAGGGTTTTTGGAAGGGGAGAAACGAAAAGATGCAGAAGAGAATAAAACGGCTGCGTGCGCGGAGAGGGGAGGGTCGTGGCCACGATTTTATAGAAGAGTTCGTGCAGCCCAGCAGTCAGGAGGAAAGATTTCATACCCAGGGAATGTAGCACCGCTCGCTGAAAGGTGGACCAGGACGCGAGGTAGAAAATGCAGGGCCCACGTCACAGCGCAAAGTGCAAGACAAGTTCTCGGTGTATATCATTTTTCTTAACATCCCTCGTTGAGCAATCTCAGCCGTCCATTCTCGCACAAAAGCTTAAGACATCGGAGAAACCCTAATCTCGTATCTCTTCCTTCCCATCGGTCCCACACCGCCACGGCTTTCCCATCTCGTCTTGCGACATATCATCCTTCCCTTCGATCCATGTGCCACCACGACTGTCCAATCTTGTCTATGATTTACTCTCTGTGTCCTGATCTTCTCCATGGGCCATGGATTCCCAAGAGGCAAAAAGGGAAACACTTGGTCCCCGTGCCCCATCACTTGACCCCCTTCCTATCAGGGGCGGAGCTCCCATGTAATCGTTGGATGCAGATGACACCAATGGTTGTCACGTGACACCGAGAGGTCCGTATAAAATTCAAGTTTGGCCCCAATCCTAAAATCAAGTTGACCCCATCAAAACCTGTCTGAACAACTTATTTTCTTCATGGGCTTGATACTGGTCGGAAAATTGGCCCATCTTCATCATTGCCGCAAAGCGATGGATCAATTGCTCCCAATTTGAGGTCACGTTTGTTGGTACACACTGTCAAATCCTATTTATCGCCTGTGGGCGCGCTGGAATGCGTCTCGCCCGTGGGGGAGACTTGGGTCGCGGCCCATTATTGCGTCACTCGCTTGTTTCCGGGTTTTTCATAGTTTTTCCGGTTTTCCCCCACTTTTTCACTCGTTTTGGATTTCAGGTTTTTAAACTAGTTTTCTGGTTTACTAGTTTGGTTTTGTCTGATTTTTTTAGAATTAATTTTTTTTTCAAGTTTTACTAATTTTCGGATTTCAACATTTTTTTGGATTTGAACAATTTTAAACTTTTTCAAGTTTGAAAATTTTGTATTTGAACAATTTTTGAATTTAAACAATTTTCTAATATGAACTTTTTAAGTTTGAATTATTTTTGGATTTGGAATTTGAACTTTTTCAAGTATGGACAATTTTTGGATTTGAATATTTTTCGAATTTGAACAATTTAAAATCTGAACTTTCCAAGTTTAAACAATTTTTAGATTTGAACAATATAAAATCTGAAGTTTTTTCAAGTTTGATTTTCAAATTTGAACATTTTATTAGTTTTAATTTTTTAACATAAAATAGAAATTAAAAAGGAAAAAATACTTATTTTTTGGGCCGCTTTTGGTCCAGCCCACGACCAACTCCGGTAGGCCGGGCGGTATCGCGTGCGCTCGCGAGCGAGAACTAGGATCCCTCGTACACAAAAATATAGATTTCTCTCTACCCTTAGTGTGTTGCGGCCCATAAGGCGTAATGCCCGTTTAGTCAATCATATTTAGGGATGGCACCCGCAGGATATGGGTATGGGTCGAGCCACCCCATACTCGTACTTGTCGCTTCCGATTGTATCCGTCACATGTACCCATATCCGTCAACGAGTATAAGTTCTTCCCATACCCGTTATCCGATAGGGTAAACAGGTACCCACGGGTAAAAATAACCGTGATTACAACACATCAAATTGAACAAAACAATCATAAACAACAACATATCTCTACTAATAATATTGCTAGAGGTATGGTATGTGGCTCGCAAGTACGTTTTCAATCCACCAAAAGTACGTTTTCTTCATAAATTTTCATTTGACTTTTTGTTTCCGGTTTTGCCCTCCCACCAGATCACATATTACTATAACTACCCTTACCGCTTCGCTATTTTTCCTCGCCCTTCCTCTACGCGCGACCTTACCGACCCACGGCGGTCCGGCATGGAGCTACCTACCCGCCTCCGATCTCCTCCTTGCTAATGCTCACAATTATTCGACCCAGTGCTTCTACTTCTGTGCCCCAGAGATGATGGCAGTGGAGTATGCCAGGGACCGGGCACCGATGGGGATCGAGTTGGGCGGCGGCAGGATAAGGATGGGCGGCAGCGGACCTTGGGGCTCTAGGGAGTCGCGGCGGAAGGCGGGTTACTGGCGGTTAGTTCGGCCCAAGGGATATTCTCTGCGGAGGCATGAGATATAGGACGCGCGGTACCTCGAGGCGATGAAGCTCGTCTGGTCGTCCCCACGGGCCACACCTCAGCCGTCCCTGTCCTTCTACCGCCCTTACCCCGTCCTGATCTTTTGGCCTCGACCAGAGCCACCTTGCCCCAAGAAATCCCCAATTTTTCTCCCGTGCGGATCCTGCGGGGAGGGTAAGAGCGGCGGCAGATGTGATGTCACCGTCGAACTTGATCCGCCTCGGCTAGCGCGGAGGCTGTTGGCCGCTTGATCGAGGGCGCCGCCGCTGTGAAGAGTGAGGCGACGCCTAGCGCTAGGAAGAAGGTGGCACCGGAGGGCGCTGTCGCACAACGAGTAGGCCGATGGACATCTACCGCAAGGAGTCATGTCGCAAGCCGCCGTGAGGGGACTCGAGCAATGCCGAAGGACGCTGCTGTCGGGATGAGCGCATCGCGACCTCGCGTCAGAGGGCGCTGTTGCGCGTGCCGGCTGAGCGTCCGCCTCTATCGCTATACGGAGGAGCAACACCTGGAGGTCGCAGACACGAGCACCGCCATCATCGGGAGGAGGGTCGACCGCTCCACGCGTTTGGTGTGGAGCGACGTCGCCGTCGAGGCGTCGACTTACAGAGGAGAAGCGGGGCATAGTGCCAGCCTCCACGACGTACCCATGTCGATGTGACAGAGCCGGGAGGAGCAGCGCTGGGGAATGGCGTCGCTGGCGGCGCCGCGCCACGAGGATGTGTTCCGCATCAGCCACCATAGCTCATACAGTTGCTTTCCGTTCTTCCGTTCCTCTTTTCAATTTCTCTGTGATGTCGCTCTGGCTAGATGCAGTCTCGCTAGATGCAGTTCTGATAACTGATACGTCTCAAACGTATCCATAATTTTTTATGCTCCATGCTTGTTTTTACACCATTTGCCTAATGTTTCGTTACACTTCGTGGCATTTTTATGCATTTTCTGGAACTAACCTATTAACAAGTCACCACAGTGCCAGTTCCCTGTTTTCTGCTGTTTTTGTGTTTCAGAAAAGTTACACAGGAAATATTCTCGGAATTGGACGAAACCAAAGCCAGTCGCCCAGAATTTCACCGAAGCTTCCAGAGATCCGAAGAGGAGACAGAGTGGGGCCACGAGGTCCCCACACAATAGGGCGGCGCGGCCTGGCCCCTGGCCGGGCCCCCTACATGTGAGAGCGCCTCGGTCCACTCCTGACGATGCCCCTTCGCCTATAAAGACCCCCCGACGGGAAAAACCTAAATACCTGATCACTTTTCCAGAACACATCGCGATCCGCCGCCCCGTCGACCCGAAGATCGGGAGGGTCCAGAAGCTCTTTCCGGCACCCTGCCGGAGAGGGGAATCGTCATCGGGGGTCTTCTTCATCGCCATGCTTGCCTCCGGAGCGATGAGTGAGTAGTCTACCTTGGACTATGGGTCCATAGCAGTAGCTAGATGGTTGTCTTCTCCACCATGTGCTTCATGTTTAGATCTCATGAGCTGCCTTACATGATTGAGATCACCGTTATGTAATTCTACATGTTTGGTTTGTTGGGATCCGATGAATATTGGTGTTATGCTTGAGTTGAAGTACTGAAATTTATCTTATGTTATCTCTATGTTGTTTATGATCTTGCATGCACTCCATTGTTAGTAGCTATCTTGGCCGAGTAGTTGCTAGTGACTCCAAGAGGGGGTATTTATGCTCGATAGTGGGTTCATGCCTCTATTTAATCTGGGGGAGTGACAGAAACCTCTAAGGTTGTAGATGTGTTGTTGCTACTAGGGGGAAAACAACATTCATATGCTCGAGGGTATATGCTTTGTTTACATTACACACTTTGCTTAATGCAATTATCTGTTGTTCGCAACTTAATACTTGTGGAGTTCTCGGATTGATTCGCCACAAGTGGATTATTAGTCATAGATGCAATTGGATGGCGGTCTATGTATCTTGTTGTAATGCCCAGAGTAAATCTCATAGTGATCCTCTCATCATATGCACGTTGTCTTTATTCTATCAATTGCCCAACTGTAATTTGTTTACCCAGCATGTGTTATTTTATCTTATGGAGAGACACCACTAGTGAACTGTGGACCCCGGTCCTATTTCTATTATATTGCTATCACCTATTTACTTTACTCGCACTGTTTACTTTACTCGCATACTATTACTATTTTCCACTCGATACGCTCATTCCTTTGTTTACAACAAACCGGTGAGATTGACAACCTCATCGTAAGTTGGGAGCAAAGTATTTGGTTGTGTTGTGTGCAGGTTCCGCGTTGCAGCTAGCAAAGCAAAGCTTGGATGAGGCGCCTTATAAATTGTCCGGAGCTGTCACAAGCTAGCAAGCATCACCTTCAGTCGTATTGGCTCCTTCCTCTCCTGATCGACATACCTTGGTTTCTTAACTGAGGGAAAACCTTGCTGCTATATTCATCATACCTTCCTCTTGGGGTTCCCAACTGGACGGTGAAAAGATATCAACACCGTACCATATCAATAACGTGTTTGATGGTTGTAAGGCAATGCCTAAAAAGCTTCTTTGGATCGTAGTTATGTCACTTCTGAACTTTATAAAGATCAGTTCAGGCCTCATGCTGAATATTTGTTGTATTATCAGTTCCACTGTGAAATAAAATTGTAAAATTGGGGGCGTGGGCTTCTTGAATCTTAAAAAAAGGTACATTCAACATTGCGATGATGCAGCAGACCATTGTCTTAGCCTGTCCAGAATTAGTGTTTGGAAATAATAAACAAGACCGAGGAAAGTAAAAGTTTTTTTCTATATAATTTTAAACTTAGACATGGTATAGATGTCGTTGGTCAGCCAATGGATGTTTCTCTTTTCTTGAGAGTCAGTGATGTGGGTTTTTATATGGATTAGTTTTGTACTAATCATGATGTAGTGAAATTTGAACTTTACATGTCTATTTGTATTTCTTTGATGATATGATATAAGATACCATCCTATTAAGTTTTATGTTTGAGGGCTTCTCTCTTAAAGATCACCCTCTTTTCTTTTACTAGGAAATATCCTATGTTTCAAATCAATTTGCATTATTTTCCATAGAATTGTTCTACATGTTCAATTATTAAAAAGAAGAATTGAGAGATGGTTTGGTTTTGATGTCAGCACTTTGGTGCTAGCAGTGCAAAATTTATTTCAGTTGCAATGCATGGGCATGGTTTGAGCATTTATAGGGAAATATTGTGAGGAATTTTCAGTATGTCGTCATTACATGCAAATCAATAGTGTGAGCTGCAACTCCCTAGCAGATTTAGTGCGTTCAAGCTAAACCGAGTCTTTGGTCCCGAAATCAGCTAGGATTCCCGATAAGAAGTAGGCCAAATCACCTCTGCAATTCTTCTAGAGACGATATTGATTAAAACGGTGCCTATGAAATGTTTTAGTATATTGGCAGTTTATAGTAAAGATGTTTGTGATTTCTTGCTCGAACTTTAACACCCTGAATAAATTGAAATTTTAATATAGGCCCAGAAATTTAGCGTTTTGTGACAACCTTGCTCTTACGCAGCAAAGCGCGGGCATTTTGCTAGTAACCATAAATTCTAAACATAAGCATATTATGAACAACAACACATACTTATGAACTGCAACATATTATAAACAACAACACATTATCATAAACATGTGTTCTTTCTCATAACAAAGACACGTCATAAAGAAAAAAACATCACATAATCATAAACAACAATACATAGTCATACACTTTAAGTTCTAAAACTCACAACAAATTATAGAAATTATTAGACCATGCATAAGGGTACAAAATAATCATTGAAATATGTTATGAATTATGATATTATATAGGCCACATTTCAAAATATTAGACGGGTACATGGGTATACGGGTATGGGTATTATGATCCCATACCCGTACCCGTTCTACCCGATGGGTATAAAATTTTCCCATTTACATACCTATGGATATTTTTTGTCCCATACCCATACTCCTAATGGGTATTTACCCTACATGCGCATGAGCAAGTCTACATGCATTGAGGCCATGTACAATTTTTGTCGAGCTATCATTTTGGTCTTCGGCGAAGAGTACTTGCGAGAGCCAAACTTGGAAGACACTCAACGGCTGTTGTCCATCAACGAGAAGAGAGGGTTTCCCGGTATGCTTGGAAGCATAGATTATAAGGGTAATTGCCCCTAAGTGTGTTTTTGGTAATTAATGATAATCCCTATGGACTAATGTTTTCATTGAGATTTTTGTGAAGGAATTGTTCATACGAATTGCTTGAAGTCCATGTGTTGGATTCAAGGCTTGGATGCCATGAAGATAAAGATTTATCTTAAGTATTGGCATCAAGATCATTGAATAGAAGAGATGAATTCATTATGATCAATAAGAAGAAATAAAGATGTAGTTCTTGTGTAGAACTCAAGTAATCCATGCTCTAGCTTATGTGTTAAGCCAAGGAGTCTCAAGATCTTGAGAGTTTGTCTACAAGAGAAGAATTCAATATATGGCTCTATGTCGAGGTCATGATGGTATCATGAGTTGAGATATGATTGACTAAGACCTAGAGCATGCGATCAAATGAAGAATTCTTTATGTGGCTCAAGATATTGTTATGGAGCATGAGAAGATACATTGTCGACCAAGACAAAGATCAAAGAATGAATTCTAGATTGGTCAATACATGAAGCATAAGGAATGTGCCACATGTGACAATCGATCTTGTGGTATGGTAAGTTTTGTCAATTATGCTTTGTGAACTAACCCATTACATATGTTTGTTCGTGTTGTCTATGTGGGTTAGGTATTGCCATTGGTATGCATCAATAGTGAGATTACATATAGCCCATGAGAGAATGACATCAAGTGATGATCGTCATCAAGGTTGAGAAGTGCAAGTTTCAAGATAAGCATCTCGAGAAGATTATATGCTTGAAGCTTGTCGTCCATTTGGTGATAATGGAATTTTGAAGACATGCCTTAGTGAAGCTATCCCATAGTGGTGTATGGGGGAGCATATTGGAAGTCTTTATGAAGCAACAATGATCAAGTGAAGCATTCCGGCTTGATGGAAGCATGAAGCATCGACATCAAGATCAAGCGGGATGCGCAAGGAAAAGGTATGGCCTTGCTAGGTTTCTCTTTTACCGATCTCAAGGTGTTTGTTGAGAGACCGGGTTATAGGATAGATAGCCGCACTATCAAGAGGGGCTTTCGGTTGGGTAACTTGATCACATCGTCCTAGGAAGCTCAAACCTTTGCATACTTTGCATCTTCCTAATTTGTTGCTTCTTGGTATTTCTCCATGTGAGGTTCTTGTGCTTGTTGCTAGCTTTCCAACAAGTCCAAGTTCATCGAAAACGGAATCCGTATGCATCTTTTATCGCGTTTTCGAGTTTGGAGGTTTTACCGGTTCTTTCTTAAAAGAGGTTTTCACCTCTTCTTATTTGGTATTTTATCTCTTACTACTTATTGGGTTTTATGGTCTCCATTGGATAGATATTTTTCTTAGCTTTTCAAAAAGCCTAAATTTGCTAAAATCCGAGTCCGGATGTAAAAGTTATCGCATTTTTCGTGAGGATATTTTCTGCCGGTTACAAACTCGGTTTGGACCGAAAATTCAACCGGAAATCAACCGAAAAGCTTCAGAACTATTTTCTTGTATTTTCGGTTTTGACCGAGTTTAAACCGAGAATTCAACTGGGAATTTCCGGTCCAACCGGGAATTCAACCGAGAATTCCAGTTTCGCCCCAAACGGCTAGTTTTCTTTGAGGACTATAAAAGGGGTCTTCTTCCCCAAATGTTTTAGGGTTCTTGAGCACGAAATACACCTCCATTGTTGACCCTCTTGAGCTTTCTTCCTCCCTCTTCCTTCCAATGATTCTTGCATCTTTTTGCGGGATTTGAGAGAGGAGATCTTGATCTACAATCTCCACCAAATCATTCCTCCTCTAAGTGAGGGGAATCCTTTGAATCAAGATATTGGAGTCATTGGTTGACCTCGACCCTTGTTCTTCCTCTCTAACTCCTCCATAGCATTTGTTGCCTTGGTGGGATTTGAGAGAGAAGGATTTGAGCACTTCCCCTTGTGTTCTTGCTTTGCATCCTTGCATAGTGTTGAGCTCTCCATTATGATTTGTTCGAGTGAGAGACCGTGAGCTTGTTACTCTTGGAGGGTGACCTCCTAGTTGGCTTGGCAGTTGGTGCCTCGGTGACCTCTTCGTGGAAGATTGTGAAGAGGCCTGGGCTTCCCCTTCATGGGAGTTGTGAAGTGGTTGTGGAGCTTGCCATCTCCGGAGTGGAGGAAAAGCTAACCATAAGAAGGGGTCCCTAGCTTCGTGGGGGACTCAGAGAAGAAGGTGAGCCTTCGTGGCGTTCGGGGGCCTTCGTGGTTACCCGCATCTCTCCAACGGTGATTAGCTTACTTTATTTAAGTGAACATTGGGATACATCTTCGTCTCCACGTGCCTCGGTTATCTCTATACCCGAGTTTATTTCCTTGTGATAGCCATCGTGCTTGAAGTACTTATATCTTGTTTATCACTTGTGAATTATATCTTGTGCAATCTTGCTTAGCTCTAGTTGTTGTTGGTGCACTTAGTTGAGCCTAGCTTATTTAGGTTTTGTGCTTGTAAAATAAACGTTAGTTTAATTCCGCATTCTTACAAGCCAAATCCGTAATAGTTTTTAAAATGCCTATTCACCCCCCTCTAGGCGACATCTCATCCTTTCAATTGTTATCAGAGCAAGGTCTCTTCTTGTTTAGGCTTCACTGCCTTGAGAGTAAAGATGTTGACTAGTTATTTAGTGCATAATGACACAATTATTTTTGATGGCACAAATTATATCTTATGGAGAAATCGCATGCTTTGTAATCTTCGGACTTTGTGTCCAAATATAGAGAGTT
This sequence comes from Dactylis glomerata, assembly GCA_007115705.1. NCBI lineage: Eukaryota > Viridiplantae > Streptophyta > Magnoliopsida > Poales > Poaceae > Dactylis > Dactylis glomerata. Next base: position 588,997 of record QXEO01000833.1, on the reverse strand, counting down.
TTCTAGATGTAGGTTTTTCTCCTTCGATGGATCCTCAAAACCTATCTTTAGAGGATGAGAAAAATTTACATCTTGAAGCTCAAGTATCTAATGAAATTTTATTGTCTGTGAGCTCCATAGTTTATGTTTGCTTGATGAGTTCAAAGTGCAAGACGTCTCATGAGATATGGACCAAGCTAGAAGAGTCATTTGGTGGGTCCATTTCTCTTGAGGTTGAAAGTGAACCCAAGGAGCTCTCTTCACCTTCACATCATGAAGAGCTCCAAATTGCTTCCACATCCGGTCGTGATGATTGTTCAAGTTCTTCCACTTCACCAACATGTGACTTGTCACAAGGTAATGATATGGTGAGTGAAGAAATCATATGTGATGATGGTAGTCTTATTTTTTGCACCAATGATTCTATTTCTATAAATCCTAATGGTATAGAGAGTTTGGACCTAAACACTTCTTGCAAGAAATTCTTTACTCATTCTTGTGTTAAAGGTCCTTGCATGTCGTGGAAATTTAGAGACAGTAGCCATGGGGAGGCTTATCGGAGGGGCTCGACGATGGTGACGATGGGTCCGGCTCGGGATCGTGCCAACAGAGAGACCTCGGTTTACCCAGGTTCAGGGCCCTCCCGATTGGAGGTAAACCCCTACTTCCTGCCTGCTTCGTATTGATTGGATAGTATCGATTACAATGCTCCTCGAGCTGTTCGGGCTAGAGGAGGAAGAAGAAGATCGGATCCCCCGTATACTAAGGGTCCAGGCCCCCTTATATAGGCGGGGGCCTGGTTACAGGTTAGGTAGCGATTCCGCCGGCTGCCGGATCCTCGGCGGCGGCGATCTTGGCGTCATCTTCTGGCCCTGCTCTGGCAAAGGCACTTTATAAAGTGCCTTTCCCCTGGACTGGCATCTGGAGAGCATATTCCTTCTCTTTTGCCTCGGATCCCGTCGTGGGGAAGGGTCTTCGATCTCTCATTGGCTGAGGCCGGTCGTGGCGGGCGTCATTCCGTCCTTGGCCTCTGTCGCTCCTGTCGGGGCCGTCCTACTTTCGGCCAGACAACCGTTGGGAAGCTTTGTCTTCATCGCCCGGCTCCGGTTCTCCACGGTGGAGTCGCCAGCCGGCTGCTGGCGCAGCCGGCCCTTCGGGCGAAGCCGGCCTTCTCGTGTTGAAGTCGTGGGGACTCCTGGACGCCAGCCGGCATATTGCCCGGCCCGTGGTGCGCCCCCTAAGTCATCCCCACGACACTAGCCCCCGAAACTGGCGAAGTCTCATGGGCTAGCATGGGGCTTCGGCGGGTTCCTCTTCTCGCCGAAGTCTTGCTTGCTTTCGTCGAAGTCCCAGGATTCTTTATCTGATTCAGAAGCGGTTGTCGTGACCATCGAGGTTGAGTCTTGCAGAATTCTCCCGGCCGTCTCGAGGCGAGCCGGTTCCAAGATGCGACCCGGCTGGCGGCCGCGAGCTGGCGTGCTGCCTCCTGGGAACTTGCGCCGCTTCGGGTCTTGTTCCCACGCGGCGGCCGGCGCAGCGTGCCAGTGGCCAGTCTTGTCACTTTGACCCTTCAGCCACCGCAATGATTCTGGTAGACGTCATGTAACTGAACGGGACTGGCGTCAGCGACGCGTCCCGTCGAAGCGCCACGCGTACGACTTAATTGCATTAAACCGGCTTGACTTTTCACGTCTTGCCAGCCCTTAAATCTCGGAGCTCTCGAGGGTTTTCTTCACTCTCGAGCGCCTCCACTCCTTCGCCCTACCAAACCGTCGCCTCCGCTACTCCCGCCTCGTTCCCGATGTCGTCGCTCAAGGCAACCAGCGGAGCCGCGGCCGGGGCCGGCGACGGGCTGGACGGGAATGAGCGCGGTCGCCCGCTCGGAGGCCTGGATGGAGCCGGAGACTTGGCAGCGACGCCGGCGGTGCCCCGGAAGCGCAGTCGCCCGCTGGGTAGCCGCAACAAGAAAACCCTGGCCGCGCTCGCGGCCGCGGCCGCCACCGAGCCTTTCGGGGCTAGCCGTTCCTCCGCCATCGTCGCGGCCCCTAGTGGGATCGTGGCTGCGGCCGCCAGCGGCGCCGTAGTTCCCGCGGCCGCGACCTCCGTCGCCGGTCTCACTGGGACGCCCCTGGAGGCGGCGGCCGCCCTCGTCGGTGCCGCGATGGCATTCGGGGCCGCCCCTCCGGGCCTCGCCGGCCTGAGCGTCGGCGGCTCCTCCAGCGCGGCCGCGAAGAAGGTACGAGCGCCGCCGCCGCGCCCGCCGACCAAGCAGCGGCTCTCCTACGTCCCGAAGCACGGGTTTGCCACCGCCATGGTGCCCCTGCTGGCCGGGAGTAAGGAGCGCCTTCCGCTCCCAGCCAGCTTCATTGGCACGATGGGGAAGAATCCCCCAACAAGCTTCATGATCGAGGATGGCAGCGGCGGACAGCCGCTGTACGACGTCGAGGTCCTCCACGACGAGGAGGGGAAGAGCTATCTCACCGGGGGGTGGGAGCGGTTCTTCACCGACTATGGCCTGGAGCGGGGATGGTCTCTCATCTTGACCCACCGCGCCAGGTCACCCATCCTCTGCGTCCGCGTCGTCGATAGCTCCGGCTGCGCCCGCGCCTACTTCCCCTGGCCGTGATCGGCGAGCGCCCTCGAGGCCCCTTCCTTGATGGCAACACCGTCAACGGGAATCTAGGGGCTGGAAGGGGAAGTCCTTTTGCTATTTCGGCCCTTAGCGTGGCCTTCATTGTGTAACCGCCGGCCGTATAACTAAGAACTCCTTTAATTTCCTGCAAATCTTTACTTGTTCTTCTTCGTTTGCTGTGTGAATGTCTTTCTTCACTTTGTGCTTTTGCCATCGCGCAAATGTCTTCTGCTTGACACCGTTGTGATGCGACGATTCTTCTCTTAACGAAGCCGCTGTCACGTGGATCCGTAGATAGGGACTACGATAGTCACTGCCCTGCGCAGACGCTTCGGGCGGGCTCCTCCGGCTTCAATGCGGAGGGAATGGTAATTCTGCTAGCCGGCTCTGGGAAGGGCGGACTAGCCCCGGCTCCAGCGCGGATGGAACGGAGACTGAGTCTTGTACCGGCTCGGGCGAGGGTCGGAGCCGGCACGTTTCCTTTCCCGGGCCTTCGCACATTCCTTGTTGTAGTTGGAGTAAATCCTTGGTTTCTGGCTCTAGCCCCTGCTTTGCGAGTGTTAGGTTTTGATTTTGTTGCTTGTTTGCTGATCGTGTCGCAACGCCAACTGATCGGACAGCCGGCGAGGTACTGGAGCCGGCCTGCTTCTGAGGGCCAGTTCCCTTTCCCCCTAGCCCCCGAGTTTTGGGGTAGCTGGACTAACAGCTAGCTTGAAACTAACTTTTCGCGAACGATGCCGACGCCAAGCGAGGCAGCTCTAGCTTCGAACCTCTTGGACGTGGCTTCTCATTCCAAACGTCGAGAGACTGTGACTATCAACTACTTGCTGGCTTTGCCTTCGTCCGGTTCCCTCAACTTTTTCCTTAATCTTCCCACCCTTCGGCCCTTCTACCCCCAACCGGCAGCCTGGTGCCGGTTGGTCTCCCTTGGGCCGGTAGCCGAATGCCGGCCTAGGGTGGGAGCGTGGCGCGGAGTCAGAAGTAGTACTTCGGTCTATCGGGCCCCCGACTCGTGCTAGCCAACGCTTAGTTAACAGACACTGCCCTTAACGCCCGGTTGAGCGATTTTTCTATCGTTTGCGGTTCTGCTCTGCGGCTTTCCTTTGTATGTGGCCTGCCGGCTCCTATCCGTCCGGCTGCACGGAGCCGGAAGGCGGAGGCTGGGCTCGAGACCTTCTTAATACGTAGTACTCATCCGGCTGGCGAGAGATCGATTTTTTCGGGGCTGCCGGCTGTGGCTCAGTGCCCAGAGCCGGCTGCCAGTCAAGTGAATAATGCAGGAAGCAAAACATACACGGAGTGTTTTCCTCGGAGTCGGCCGTAACTAGCCACTCCGTTTTCCTTTATTCATTGACACGTTTTTCGGGGTACAAGCTTTTTCCTTAGCAGAAGAAAGGTCTTAGGAGACTGACATTCCAGGGACGCTCGGTCTCCTTGTCAGAGTTATCTGCCTTGTTCTTTCTGGGCTCTTGTGCGTCAATGAGGTAATATGCCCCATTACCCAGCACCCGGCTGCCAATGAATGGTCCCTCCCAGGGAGGAGACAGCTTGTGCATGCCCTTGGTGCTTTGGACCAGCCGGAGTACGAGATCTCCTTCGCGAAACGCGAGCGGGCGAATTTTCTGGCTGTGATATCGTCGCAGCTGCTGCTGATAGAGCGCTGATCTGGCCAGAGCCTGTTCTCGTGCCTCCTCGAGGAGGTCAACGCCATCTTCACGAGCTTATTTTGCTTGCTTCTCTGTGTACTGGACAATTCTGGGCGCATCGAACTCGATGTCCGTGGGCAACACCGCTTCTGCTCCATAGACTAGGAAGAAAGGTATGAAGCCGACAGAGCGGTTTGGAGTGGTGCGCAGGCTCCAGAGCACTGAGGGTAGCTCCTCGACCCAACAGCCGGCTGAGCGTTCGAGAGGCTCGATCAGCCTTGGTTTGATGCCGGCCAGGATCAGCCCATTTGCCTTCTCCACTTGCCCATTTGTCTGAGGGTGTGCCACTGACGCTAAGTCCAACCGGATGCCTTTCTGGCCACAGTAATCAGCAAAGACTCCCTTCGCAAAGTTTGTCCCGTTGTCGGTGATGATGCTGTGGGGAACTCCATATCTTGTGATGATCTCGTTGAAGAACTTGATTGTGGATGAGCCGTCGAGTTTTTTAATTGGCTTGGCTTCGATCCATTTGGTGAACTTGTCCACAGCAACCAACAGATGCGTCAAGCCCCCGGGTGCGGTCTTGAATGGCCCTACCATGTCCAGGCCCCAGACAGCGAACGGCCAGGTGAGCGGGATGGTCTTGAGGGCTGCCGCCGGAGTGTTTCTGTGCTTGGAGAAGCGCTGGCAGCCGTTGCATTGTTTCACCAGCTGCTCTGCGTTCTGCTTGGCCGTTGGCCAGTAGAAGCCGTGGCGGAAGGCTTTGGCCACCAAGGCTCTGGAAGATGCGTGGTGCCCGCACTCCCCTTGGTGTATCTCTCTTAGCAGCTCTATCCCTTCTTCTGGCTCGATGCACTTCTGGAAGATGCCTGACACGCTGCGCTTGTACAGCTCGCTGTTGATGATGGTATACGCCCCAGCTCGACGTTGAATTCGCCTAGCTTCCGCTTCGTCTTGCGACAAATCCCCAGTGACGAGGTAGTTGGAGAATGGCTCTGCCCATGAAGGTATCTCCCGTATGTGGAAGACACTGGCGACCAGAGGATCAGCGGCCCCCGGGTCCGTCGTTGTGCCGGCTTCATCTGATTGTCCGGCTGGAGGAGCGGGCGTGGAGCCGGCGTTCCCCTTGTCCTTCGTCGAGCCGGCCGCGCTGGGCTGGCCGGCTGCCTCCTTCAGCCCCAAGACGGCAGCCCCCGGGTCCGGTGGCGGTACCTGAGCCGGGGCTGGGTCTCCAGGCACATAGATGGATATGGACTCCGGCGAAGGTTTGATAGACGGTTTGTGGATGATCTCCAGGGACACCCCAGCTGGGATATCCTGCTTGGTGGAGCCGATCTTGGACAGCCGGTCTGCTTCCTCATTGTTTGCTCTGGGAACATGGTGGAACTTGCAGCCCTCGAAGAACCCGCTGAGTTGCTGCACGTAGAAGCGATAGGAGGCCATGTTGGCGTCCTTGGCATCCCAATCCCCTGAGACCTGGTGTGTCACTAGGTCGGAGTCTCCGAAACAGAGGATCCTCCTGATGCCGATCTGCTTGGCCATCTTGAGCCCATGTACCAGGGCTTCATACTCAGCAACGTTGTTCGATGCACGGAAATGCATCTGCAGCACGTACTGCAGCTTGTCTCCCTTGGGAGAGGTGAGGACGATGCCGTCTCCCAAGCCCCCGAGCAGCTTGGAGCCATCGAAGTGCATGCACCAGTGGGTGGAGTCCGGAGCCGGCGGCAGGTACTGGTGCTCTCCCCAGTCAGCGAAGAAATCCGCTATGATCTGCGACTTGATCGTCATCCTGAGCTTGTACTGAATGGTATGAGCTGCGAGCTCAATTCCCATTTGGCCACTCTTCCCGACGCGTCCTTGCACCCGATGATCTCCGAGAGCGGAGTGGTGCTCACCACCGTGATTGGGTGCTCCTCAAAGTAGTGCTTCAGCTTCTTGGCCACCATGTACACGCCGTACGCGACCTTCTGGTAGTGCGGGTAATTCTGCTTGGAGAGAGTGAGGACCTCACTCAGGTAGTACACCGGGCGCTGAACCGGCAGCTCTTTGCCTTCCTCGGTGCGCTCCACCACGATCATGACACTGATGACTCGCGGAGTAGCCGCGATGTAGAGCAGCATTGGCTCTCGCGGAGCCGGCGCTGCCAAGATTGGCGCGGTAGACAAGGCTCGCTTGAGGTCGTTGAAGGCATCGTCAGCGCGCTGGGACCAAACGAAGTGGTCCGTCTTCTTCATCAGCTAGTACAGCGGCATGGCCTTCTTCCCGAGCCGGCTGATGAACCGGCTAAGCGAGGCCAAGCATCCAGCAAACTTCTGCACATCCCTGAGCTGGGTGGGCTTCTCTAGGGCCTTGATGGCTTTTATCTTCGAGGGGTTAGCCTCGATCCCTCGCTGGGAAACGATATAACCTAGGAGCTGTCCAGCCGGCACGCCAAAGGTGCACTTCTCTGGGTTGAGCTTCATGCGATAGCGCCGCAAGTTGGCAAAGGTCTCCTTGAGGTCGTCCAGGAGCGTGCCGCTCTGCTTGGTCTTCACCACCACGTCGTCCACATAAGCATGCACGTTCCTCCCAATCTGCCCCTGTAGACATCGCTGCATGGTTCGCTGGTAAGTGGCTCCAGCGTTCTTCAGGCCGAACGGCATGGTAACGTAGCAGTAGGCTCCATATGGGGTGATGAAGGATGTCTTGATCTGATCCGGCTGGAAAAGCGGGATCTGGTGGTAGCCTGAATAGGCGTCCAGGAAGGACAACAGGTCACAGCCGGCTGTGGAGTCGATCACCTGGTCAATTCGTGGCAGTGCGAAAGGATCCTTGGGGCAGGCCTTGTTGAGGCTGGTATAGTCGATACACATTCACCAAGTGTTATTCTTCTTCAGAACCAAGACTGGGTTCGCAAGCCAGTCAGGGTAAAACACCTCCATGATAAAGCCGGCTGCAAGGAGCCGGGCAATCTCCTCACCAATAGCTTTCCTCTTTTCTTCTGCAAACCGCCGCAGCGGCTGCTTGACCAGCTTGGCGTCCGGCCGGACGTTGAGTGCGTGCTCCCCCAGCTCCCTCGGCACACCAGGCATGTCCTTTGGAGACCATGCAAAGATGTCCCGATTCTCACGGAGGAAGCTAGTGAGCTCGCTTTCCTATTTGGGGGACAAGCCGGTGCCGATGATGACGTACTTGGAGGGGTCGCTCTCGTCCAGCAGGATCTTCTTGGTGTCGTTGGCCGGCTTGAATTGCTCCACCGGCGACTGGCGGACTGGCACGTCTTGCTGGGTCAGCTCCACGCGATGTAGAAGCTGCCTCTTCCCCTCGGCGACGACCAGCGCTTCTGCCAGCTGCGAGCTCTCCTTTGCGCAAGCCAGGGACTTCTTGAAGTTTCCCGAGACTGTGACCACACCTCTGGGCCCTGGGAGCTTCATCTTCAAATAGGCGTAGTGCGGGACAGCCATGAACTTAGCCAGGGCCGGACGGCCTAGCAGCGCGTGGTAGGGACTGCTGATGTCCACCACCTCGAACCAGATGGGCTCGCGGCGGCTATTCCCCTTCTTTCCGAAGAGGACCTCCAGCTGCACCTTGCCCAAAGGGGTGCAAGAATGCCTAGGCACGATGCCATGGAAGGTGAGCCGGCTAGGTTTCAGCTGAGCAAGCGGGATGCCCAGCTTCTCCAGGGAGCTTCGGTAAAGAAGGTTAATACTACTACCGCCGTCGATGAGCACGCGGGAGAACCGGCACATGTGCGTATCGGAACACACAACAGGATCCACGACCAGAGCGTATTCTCCAGGGCTGGGCATCAGCCTCGGATGGTCCTCGCGCCCCCAGGTAATGGCCGCCTCAGACCAATGCATGAACTGGGGCTCTGCAGGCATCACAGCGTTCACCTCTGCCTCGTGCCAAAGGTCATTCCTTTTGTCCTTGCCGGGGGTAGTGAAGATGTGATACTGCTCCACATCCGTCGGGAAGTCATCATCTTGATCCGGCTCGCCTCCAGCCAGGTCGCGCTGTTGGTCCTCCTGACCTTCAGCCGGTTGTGCTTGCGACGTACCAGGGATCTGCCGAGCGCGGTGCTCCAGCTCTCTCATGAAACGGCACTGACGCGTGGAGTGGGTCGCTTCCCTGCCCGGGGAGGTGTGAAACTTACACGGCTGGTCAAGTGCGGCATCGAGGGTGTATTTGCCCTCTTTGCACCCATGACCGCTGTCTGCAGCCCCCGGGCCTTCTTGGTCAGAAGCCGCTCGCTTTGAGCTAGCAGATCCTCTGGGAAGCGTCTCGACGTAGTCAAGCCACAGGTGGATGTGCAGCGCCGACGGGCGAGCCTGGGACTCCGACCCTGGCGCTGACTCCGGGATCAAGCGTGACCTGCTTGCTCCGCCGCCTTGCTGGGCGCGGCGGCCTTGGGCGTTGCTGCTCGGAGCACGGCCGCCCTGTCCACGCCTTCCGCGGCCTCGGCTCGCTGATGGCGACCGCTGGATCTGGCCGGGGACGATAGTGGCGAAGCTGCGGCGCAGGTCACGGGCGAGCTCGGTCGGTGCGTCTCCGTGCACGTCGTAGAACTCGCTGAGCGTGGTGCTCGCGCGGCACCGGTTGGCCTCGTCCTCAGCCTCCTTGCCGAGGAGGACGAGACGCGTCCGCTCCAGGGCCTCGGCGACCCGGGCGGGATCGATGACGCGGCCGAGGGGAGCGCGCAGGTCCACCACGGAGACGTCCGGGGTGTCCCGCTCTGGGAGTGGAGCATCTTGCTCCTGTGGAGGTGGGCGTTCGAGCGACGGGCGCTCGGGGCGCGGTAGGTCGCCGCCCTCATCCTCTCCCAGGGCCATTACCTCGACCATGGTGCCAAGACTGCTGCTTTCGCCACAGCTTGAGCTTCCTTTGCAGAGAGAGTCGAAGACGTCGGTGACCTCCTCTGGGAAGGGCTTGGCGACGTAGAAGCGGTGGCTGCCGACGTCGAGGAAGGAGCCGCTGTTGCCGAAGCCGTTCTCGAAGTGGGCCAAGTTGTCGCTGACGCAGTCGACGGTGCCGAACCTCCAGACGAGGCCGGAGGCGACCTTCTCGCCAGAGGGTCCCGGCCGGAACTTGACTCCGCTCGCCGCCGCGCTGTGCCCCATGGTGGGCGCCAACTGTCGTGGGAATTTAGAGACAGTAGCCATGGGGAGGCTTATCGGAGGGGCTCGACGATGGTGACGATGGGTCCGGCTCGGGATCGTGCCAACAGAGACACCTCGGTTTACCCAGGTTCAGGGCCCTCCCGGTTGGAGGTAAACCCCTACTTCCTGCCTGCTTCGTATTGATTGGATAGTATCGATTACAATGCTCCTCGAGCTGTTCGGGCTAGAGGAGGAAGAAGAAGATCGGATCCCCCTTATGCTAAGGGTCCAGGCCCCCTTATATAGGTGGGGGCCTGGTTACAGGTTAGGTAGCGATTCCGCCGGCTGCCGGTTCCTCGGCGGCGGCGATCTTGGCGTCATCTTCTGGCCCTGCTCTGGCAAAGGCACTTTATAAAGTGCCTTTCCCCTGGGCTGGCATCTGGAGAGCATATTCCTTCTCTTTTGCCTCGGATCCCGTCGTGGGGAAGGGTCTTCGATCTCTCATTGGCTGAGGCCGGTCGTGGCAGGCGTCATTCTGTCCTTGCCCTCTGTCGCTCCTGTCGGGGCCGTCCTACTTTCGGCCAGACAACCGTTGGGAAGCTTTGTCTTCATCGCCCGGCTCCGGTTCTCCACGGTGGAGTCGCCAGCCGGCTGCTGGCACAGCCGGCCCTTCGGGCGAAGCCGGCCTTCTCGTGCTGAAGCCGTGGGGACTCCTGGACGCCAGCCGACATATTGCCCGGCCCGTGGTGCGCCCCCTAAGTCATCCCCACGACATTGCATATCTCCTAAAATTTGCTTGATTAAATTTTGTGATGATATGCTTGTTTCTAGTTGTGACCATACTCAAAATGATTCTATTTCCTCTAGTTGTTGTATGACTAACCATGTAGAGGAAATTAAAGAAAAATTGGGTCCATAATTAAAGAAGAAATCAATAGAAGAACCAGGAAGGTTTCTATCAAGAGAAGGCAATGCTATGAATGCCACGAGTATGGACATCTCGCAAGAGCTTGTCCTACACTCAAAAATGAAGAATGTGCTTCTATTGATGTTCCATCATCATCTACGCAAGTTCACATGTGCCTTATGGCAAGCGGTTCAAAGGTAACTCCTATTTTGAATCCCGACACATCTCCTTATGATGAGAGTGATGATGATGATGATGATGATGATGATGATAATGAAGCTTTCTTGCATGAGATGGGAATTGTATATGCCTCTCTTCGTTGTAATAATGATGCTCGTGCTAAAGTCGAACACTTAATGGAAACCTTGTTTGAACACAAGGAGACCATTAAGGAATTGAAATCCCTTGTTAATGAAGGGAAACAGAGATTCAATCTCCTCAAGCAAGAGCTATCTGAAGAGAAGCATACTATTTCTTCCCTATCTCAATCTATTAAATCTTGTGAGCTTGCTAATGCTAAATCTATTAATGATGCTTGTGCTACTAACTCTACTTATTGTGAAGCATCTATATTAAAGGAGAATGTTGAGCTAAGGGCTCAACTTGAGTTGCTAACAAGCAATTATAAGAAATTGGAGGAAAGCCATGAAAAGCTCTCGGGCTCTCATGTGGATCTCTTAATCTCTTATAATGGGCTAAAGTTAGCTCATGAGGCAAGCATCACTAAGGAAACATCTTGTGAGCCTCATTTGGACATTAGCACTACTTTGAACCAAAATGCTATATTACCATGTGGTAGTCCTAGTAATTTGTCTAGGCATAATATTGCTACATCTTGTGATGAATTACTTTGTATGCCTTGTTGCTCTAACAATGAAGCTTATACTTCCTCTAGTACTTGTATTACTACTAACCTTGTAGAGGAAATCAAAGAGCTCAAGGCCCAACTCACTAGTTTTGAGAAAGACTTGGAGAAGCGTCATGAAGGGAAATCCACACTCGATAATATTTTGAGTGTACAAAAATCCCCTAATGACAAGAGTGGACTTGGATTCAACTCCAATAACAAGAACAAGTCCAAGAGCTACAAGAAGAAGAAGGGCCAAAACCAAGTCAAGAATTTGGCCAAGATTGTTTGCTTCAAGTGCAAGATTGAAGGGCATCATGTGAGATCTTGCCCATTGAAGAAGAAGCACTTGAGTGAGAAGCAACAAGGGAAGCGGCCACAAGGTCAAGATCAAGCATGACCTCAAGTTGAAGATAGGCCACTTCCCAACAAGAACCAAGATGAAGCTTCCCAAATCAAGAAATCAACAAAGAAGAGAAAGGGAAGCACTTGTTGCTATATTTGCCGTGAGAAGGGGCACTTTGCTTCTTCATGCTTAAGAGGTACCTTATCTAATCCTATCATTGTTGATGATGATTATTCTCTTAGGAAAGATAAGGATGGTAATATGTTTGCCAAGTTTGTTGGAACTCAAAGTGGTGCCAAGAAAAGGACCATTTGGGTTGCCAAGCCTATTGTGACTAACCTCTTTGGACCCAACGTAGTTGGGGACCAACAAGCCAAAACTTGATCAATAGGTGTTTGTGGAGGGCATTGGAGACTTGGCTACCTCATGAAGAATTAAGGGATCTTCATTAATTTTATTTTATCAAGCCAATTCATTGACACTATCATCTTATATCCAATGTGCCTCTTTGTGGTAACTTGTACTTAACCTCTTTACATTGTAAGTTACTTGCCCCTTTGCATGTTTTAGTTTTGTACCAAGTATGTGTTTGTATATGTTGTTCCTTATACCTTCTTAACTTGTGTATTCAAGTAGGTGTTGGTTGTTTGGCACATCATATACTTGTGTGTTTGCTTTGAGCCTCTAATGCATCTTGTCGGTATCTTATTTGGCTCTCATTGGGTGATTAATGGAACATCCCATTTTGGGGGAGTGATTTGCCATTGGCACCTCACAATCCTATAAATGCGTGCACATGAGTAATACCACTTAGTATTGATATTGCAAGATTACTTAGTCTCTATGTGGTATGCCATGCTCATGAGAAATTCAAATTCTATATTTCCATTAATTATCTCTAGTTGGATTTTATTTGCCTCTTGTAGTAAATAATTTAATATCACATTATGGGGGAGTAATATACCTTGTGCATATCACAAGCTTAGGAAATGTGAACTTTTGAGGTATTGCCACTTAGTGTTGATATTGTTAATTATCTTGTCGCTAGGTGGCATGTTTGCTCAAACAAGCTTTGCCCTCTCTTAAAATATTTTATAGCTCATTTCTTTGGTCTTGGTTTGAGTAAGAATTCTTGGTGCGGTTTCACTCAAATATATTTATATATATATCATAAGTAGGAAGTCGTTTGCTTCTAGTTACTCTAATCATTGCTTTGCATGATTGTTTGACTATTTTTGGAGCTACCAAGAATCCTTTTTTGTGCATGGTGCTTAATTTGAATATTTAACCATATGCCTTTTATTGTGAAGTTGACCTTGAATATCTTTGCAATACACCACCAAAAAATACTTCCAATATGAACTTCTTGTCTTTGACAATTGGTATTCGTGTATTTCGTGGTAATTCTTCTAGATCATCTTCATCTTGGAATTTGCCTCTTATTGCCCTTATTTCTTTCCAAGAAATTATTTTGACTCCCGTTGTCTTATTTGCCTTCTTGACGATCTTTTTGCTTGACTTCGTCTCATCTCTTGATCCCCATCAAGTGTGTGTTGTTGTAAGACAAACCTTTTCTTTTTGGTACTTGTGCCATTGTGAAAAGTGTAGAGGGTTTGGTTTATTTGTTGGAACCTTGCTCTTTTGGGAGTTAGTTATCTCATTCCTTCTTCTATGATTTATTTGCTAGAATGAGATAAATCTTTGAGCATGCTTTTATTTATTTATTCTTTCATGCTCAATAAGTTGTTAGGTTCATTTGTTGAATTTTATGAATAAATCATTTGTTGATTTGTTCCCTTGATATCATTTGGACAAATAATGTGTTTTACCACACCTTTTTTACCTCCTTGTACTCTTGGTGATTTTGTCTAAATTGTATCTTCTTTGGTTCTTGAAAGCTAGGTGCATGCATATTCTCTTTATGCTTAATTTTGTATCTTAGTTGCTTTCTTTGATCCTAATATATATGTTATACTCCATCAAATCCTAAATGGCTAAGATGTGCATGAAATTCAAATTTCATCTCTAACTATGCACATATTTACGAAAACAAAACGGTGTGCACGTGGGTACCTACACACCCACCCTTCAACTTTTGATTCAAAATGTATTAACTTATTTTATCTTGGTTTTCTAGTAGAACACGAAATACTGCTGTGTAAAAGTGGTTTCAAATTTTTTATATGAATTTTTTTGGGTCAAAGTCAACCCCAAAAATAAAAAGTCAATGAAAAATCTTTTTATGAGTTGACTTTGATGAAAAAAAATTCAAATCAAAATTCTGAAACCACTTTTGTACACCAGAATCCCGTGCTCTACTGGGAAAACAAACTAAAAATGGGTTAATATGCCTGGAACAAATTTTTTAAAAGGGGTGTATACGTACCCACGTGAGTACCGTATCCACTCTCCACATATTTATATGGAGTCTATCATATGTATTGTGGTTAGTCTAACCACTTTGGACCCAATAAGTTTGGGGACCAAATGTACCTGAATGATGTCTTAGGTACATTGGAGATGCAATGGATGCTTGTCTCGTTTATAAGGAAGGTGTTATCACCATATAATTATTGGAGTCAAGCTAGGATGACCGACGAACTCTTATATACTACATCATACCATTGCTATCTCGGTAACAAGTATAACGTTCATGCATACTTTTCTAGCATTCCAACTCTTGTAGGTTGGTTCTTGGCATGATAATATTTATTTGCAAATGTTGCGGTTCTTGCAAAGGTCTTATAAAGAAATATCTTTATTTCATATGTGAGCAAGTTGAGATGATTGCATATGATGGGAAGTATATAAAATCATGTTTATGATTCACCAATCCCAAATATGCCATTTTAGCAATTTATTGCATATTAATTCCTCAACGCTCTCTCATGTGCAATATAGATAATGTTGCAAGTTGTACCCTTCTTTATTATGCTTGTTGCCTTTCAAATCATCCCGACTATCTTTTGATCCCTTATTGCTAGTTGTGATGGCTTTGATGATTTTGCGTGGGGAGTTTGTTGATATACCATAATGGAAAATGGAGCCTTGAGCTATATATGCTTTCTAGCAAAGCTATTTGGTATATTCTATGACTCTCTCTTAGATATCATGTCTTCCTTAATTTCAACTAACCTCTAGTGTATACATGTTCCTTTGTGGATTGTTCATCATGATTTTTTTGTCCACTTAGAAATATATATGCATAAGAGTGTTAATTTCTTCCCTTGATATCCTCGTTCTTTGCCGACCATCTTTCTTATCCATTTTGTTCTTGATGGTGTTGGTAAGAACTTGATTTATGAGTGCTTGTTAATTCTTTATTGCTTCTTCTCGCACTCATATCTCGTGAATCTTTTTGGACTAAAGTTCACTTTGATAAGTGTATCGATCCATTTGTATTATTTCGTGCTCATGTTTTGTTTTAAATGATATAGAGGGAGTGAGGATTCCATGTTTGTGCATATTGTATTCAAATGTAAAAAAAAATCAAATTTATGCATGAACCTTGGGGAACTTCCTTATTTCATTTAAAGCACCTAGTAGCTCTTATCATTACTTCTTCTTGTGTCCAATTGGTTCTTTGGGTCTCTTGATTGCTTGCTTCATTCGTTGAAGCTTACTTCATTATGTCATCTTTTTGCAATCTTTGATCCTCAATATGGTTTGACTTCCTCCAAATATTGTTAATTTGATAAGTGCATATGATTTCACTCATTTTTATGAGAAATGCACATATTGGGGAGGAATGATACGCTGCAAACGTATCTATAATTTTTTATGCTCCATGCTTGTTTTACACCAATTGCTCTATGTTTTATCTATACTTTGTGGCACTTTTATAATTTATTTGAACTAACCTACTAATAGTTGCAAAAGTGCACAATGTTCTTGTTTTACACTTTGATGTGTAGGAATTACCAAGAATACAAGTGGAAACCTTGTTGGAGTCAAATTCGGACTTTCCAGAAATCTGTGCCAAAATGTTTTTCAAAGATGGCCACGTTATGGGTCAAAGATGGCGTCAAACAGAAAACTCTTCAATTACAAAGTTGTAGGGAATTTTATGGCAAACGTTCTGGACATAAAATTCACCTGATTCCGAGTACGGACAGCCGAGATAAGCCCGCTCCATTGCGGCCCAAGATGGGGAGACAGGAATCCGAGAGACTATATAAAGGGAGGAACCTTAGCTCGTGGGGGACACCTCCACCCACGAATTTGCAGCCACTAGAGCCACGTTTTAGCCTCCCCCATGGATCCCATCTCCATGGGGGAGGGCTCCCATGAAGCCATGAAGTAAGGGGGCTAAGGGGCGGCGCTCCCCCATGATGCCGGCGGTGGGAAAGGAGTCCCCCGCGCCGTCGCCCGCGCCGCCGACACCGCCCGCGCCCTCGCTGCTCCTCTCCACCATCTTCACCGCTATCTCTATCACATATGCAGTGGTTCATCCTCCCACACACCTCTGTACCGTCTTATGTAAACATGGTGTTTGATGCTATAATATTTATCCTATGATCTATGTCATGTTTACATAGTTTATTTGTTCTTAGATTGATTTGTTGAATGTCTTTGGTTCATTAGAGTTGTATGTTGATATGGTACTGTTCTTTGGTGTCCATTATATTTATGCACACATGGATTAAACATCTTAGGGTTAGTAGTATGTGCAAAAGGAAGGGGGAAGTTCTGCCGGAGTGACAGAAACTTGAGGACGCGAACCGGAACGTTGCACGTATGGGAGTAAGAGGACCATTAACTTAAGGCTATGGTTGGGGAAACCTTAATGCATTGTTAGTATTTGCGGATGCTTGCTAAAAATCCAATCATATAGTACTTATATTTTCAAGTAGTGAAGTGCTTGTATATTTAGCCTCTCCCACATAGAAAACTGCATCGAAGACAATGAACCCGATTTATTTACTAATTGAACTTAGACAAAGCCACCACTATTACCACCACTTTTCCACACTCATGGTACTATTAGTTTATGGTTACTTAGTATATTTTATTGCTGCAGCTCTAACAATTACTTTCTTGTATTTATTATCTTGCAAAGCTATCTTTCATACCGATATTGTTGCTCTAGTTTCATTTCCTAGATGATGCAAACGTTTAGTGTGCGTAGAGTTGTATCAGTGGTTGATAGAACTTGAGAGAACGTTTATCCTACCTTTAGCTCCTCGTTGGGTTCGACACTTTTACTTATCAAAAAGGCTACACACGATCCTCTATACTTGTGGGTTATCAAGGAACTCAAACTATATTGGCCTTCTAAATTCCGTCATCCATTTTGGCAATCGTTGCCAATTGGGGAGAAGTTTAGAGGGTTTAAGGGAAATGGTTTTTATAATTAAGTTTGGTTGTGCTTAAGTGTTTGCCTTTGATGCATCTCTTCTTTGTTAGTTGTTTTGCATAGTTGAATATATAGTGTAAACTCCATCAAAGGTTTATCTTGACAATGTATGCAATGAAATTCAAGTTCATCACACGTGCATATATTGTGGGGGAGTTTGCTCTATATATTTTGGTTGCACTCACATCAATCATATTTGTTGTAGTTTATGTGAGTACAATTTATTTTGATATGCGATAGTAGCTTCGTGTTACTTGACCATACAAATACAACCTCTTGTATGCAATTTATTCTCGGATAAGTTGCATATTAGTTTCTATCATTCATTATATAAACCCTCTTGTTGAGATTATCATCAATTACCAAAATGGGGGAGATTGTAAGGGTAATTGCCCCTAAGTATGTTTTTGGTAATTAATGACAATCCCTATGGACTAATGTTTTCATTGAGATTTTTGTGAAGGAATTGTTCATAGAAATTGCTTGAAGTCCATGTGTTGGATTCAAGGCTTGGATGCCATGAAGATAAAGATTTATCTTAAGTATTGGCATCAAGATCATTGAATAGAAGAGATGAATTCATTATGATCAAGAAGAAGAAATAAATATGTAGTTCTTGTGTAGAACTCAAGTAATCCATGCTCTAGCTTATGTGTTAAGCTAAGGAGTCTCAAGATCTTGAGAGTTTGTCTACAAGAGAATAATTCAATATATGGCTCTATGTCGAGGTCATGATGGTATCATGAGTTGAGATATGATTGACTAAGACCTAGAGCATGCGATCAAATGAAGAATTCTTTATGTGGCTCAAGATATTGTTATGGAGCATGAGAAGATACATTGTCGACCAAGACAAAGATCAAAGAATGAATTATAGATTGGTCAATACATGAAGCATAAGGAATATGCCACATGTGATCAATCGATCTTGTGGTATGGTAAGTTTTTTCAATTATGCTTTGTGAACTAACCCATTACATATGTGTGTTCCTGTTATCTATGTGGGTTAGGTATTGCCATTGGTATGCATCAATATTGAGATTATATATAGCCATGAGAGAATGACATCAAGTGATGATCGTCATCAAGGTTGAGAAGTGCAAGTTTCAAGATAAGCATCTCAAGAAGATTATATGCTTGAAGCTTGTCGTCCATTTGGTGATAATGGAATTTTGAAGACATGCCTTAGTGAAGCTATCCCATAGTGGTGTATGGGGGAGCATATTGGAAGTCTTCACGAAGCAACAATGATCAAGTGAAGCATTTTGGCTTGAAGGAAGCATGAAGCATCGACATCAAGATCAAGCGGGATGCGCAAGGAAAAGGTATGGCCTTGCTAGGTTTCTCTTTTACCGGTCTCAAGGTGTTTGTTGAGAGACCGGGTTATAGGATAGATAGCCGCACTATCAAGAGGGGCTTTCGGTTGGGTAACTTGATCAAATCGTCTTAGGGAGCTCAAACCTTTGCATACTTTGCATCTTCCTAATTTGTTGCTTCTTGGTGTTTCTCCATGTGAGGTTCTTGTGCTTGTTGCTAGCTTTCCAACAAGTCCAAGTTCATCGAAAACGGAATCCGTATGCATCTTTTATCGCATTTTCGAGTTTGGAGGTTTTACCGGTTCTTTCTTAAAAGAGGTTTTCACCTCTTCTTATTTGGTATTTTATCTCTTACTACTTATTGGGTTTTATGGTCTCCATTGGATAGATATTTTTCTTAGCTTTTCAAAAAGCCCAAGTTTGCTAAAATCCGAGTCCGGATGTGAAAGTTATCGCATTTTCCGTGAGGATATTTTTCTGCCGGTTCCAAACTCGGTTTGGACCGGAAATTCAACCGGAAATCAACCGAAAAGCTTCAGAACTATTTTCTTGTATTTTCTGTTTTGACCGAGTTTAAACCGAGAATTCAACTGGGAATTTCTGGTCCAACCGGGAATTCAACCGAGAATTCCAGTTTCGCCTCAAACGGCTAGTTTTCTCTGAGGATTACAAAAGGGGTCTTCTTCCCCAAATGTTTTAGGGTTCTTGAACACGAAATACACCTCCATTGTTGACCCTCTTGAGCTTTCTTCCTCCCTCTTCCCTCCAATGATTCTTGCATCTTTTTGAGAGATTTGAGAGAGGAGATCTTGATCTACAATCTCCACCAAATCATTCCTCCTCTACGTGAGGAGAATCCTTTGAATCAAGATCTTGGAGTCATTGGTTGACCTCCACCCTTGTTCTTCCTCTCTAACTCCTCCATAGCATTTGTTGCCTTGGTGGGATTTGAAAGAGAAGGATTTGAGCACTTCCCCTTGTATTCTTGCTTTGCATCCTTGCATAGTGTTGAGCTCTCCATTACGATTTGTTCGAGTGAGAGACCGTGAGCTTGTTACTCTTGGAGGGTGACCTCCTAGTTGGCTTGGCGGTTGGTGCCTAGGTGACCTCTTCGTGGAAGATTGTGAAGAGGCCTGGGCTTCCCCTTCGTGGGAGTTGTGAAGTGGTTGTGGAGCTTGCCATCTCCAGAGTGGAGGAAAAGCTAACCATAAGAAGGGGTCCCTAGCCTCGTGGGGGACTCGGAGAAGAAGGTGAGCCTTCGTGGCGTTCGGGGGCCTTTGTGGTTACCCGCATCTCTCCAACGGTGATTAGCTTACTTTATGTAAGTGAACATCGGGATACATCTTTGTCTCCGCGTGCCTCGGTTATCTCTATACCCGAGTTTATTTCCTTGTGATAGCCATCGTGTTTGAAGTACTTATATCTTGTTTATCACTTATGAATTATATCTTGTGCAATCTTGCTTAGCTCTAGTTGTTGTTGGTGCACTTAGTTGAGCCTAGCTTATTTAGGTCTTGTGCTTGTAAAATAAACGTTAGTTTGATTCCGCATTATTACAAGCCAAATCCGTAATAGTTTTTAAAACGCCTATTCACCCCCCCTCTAGGCGACATCTCATCCTTTCATAGATTGTATGCATTGGGAGTGGAAGAACTGTCCTTTCGCATGGCATGGGCAGTATTCAGGAATTTCTCCATACACATCATGAGATTCGAGACCAGGCAACCTACCTCACTCTCCATGAAGATTAGGTGAATCATATTTGGATTCATACGGGAAACAACCCCTTGACCAACCCTGGAAACAACCCCGTTTGAACTTATTTAGATTTTAATTAATTATGTTGTAAAACATTTCAAGTACTTATTTGCAAACTATTTGTAATGTATCTTGCACTATTTAAAGATTTTGTTGTAATCTATTTTTTATTCGTAAACTATAAGCAAAATGAGAGAAAACTAGCCACTCTTCGGACGCGGGACAAAAAATGGGTCGCCCCGCTGGGCGCGCCCCGTATCCAAATGAACCGGCGCTGTTTGTGGCCCAACCGAAATGAACCGATTCAGACCGTTTCAGACACCTAAATGGATCGGCCCACTAGATGCCCTAATGACACAGGACGAGATGAATCGGCCCCCATCGGTCAAGCCCCCAAGCCCAAATCCCTCTGTACCCCAGCGCCACCACTGGCTACCTCATCCCCGCATGCCGCCGCCAGTGGCCACCTCCTCCCCATCGGTCGCCGCCACACCCTGCTTGGCGCATCCAACCCCTCGCTGCCACGCCGCTCGAGACCTTGGGTGCCTGGCCGCCAACTCCCGTTGCTCGGGTGCGTGGTTGCCTGCTTGCTGCCGCCACCGGGCACCTCCGCCCCGCGCCTGCCCTACTCCCGTGCTCCTGCAGTGCTGATGGACATCGACGAAGAGAGGCGGAGTGCATTAGGCTGAGGAGAAAGAAGCCACACCAGCTTTAGCCGAGGAAGAAGATTTTGATTTCCTCTTTTAATTTCAGGTTTTGATGTCCACTTGACTAGTGACTAGCATTGTGTAGGAGATTGCTCAAAGGTCAATGTTGTAGGACACCCAACAAGCAAATATTCCTGTAATATTTGATTTAGCAAATGTTGTTGCCAGTCCTAGAGTTCGGAGACCAATTGATTACATAAAATGAGATGGACATATTTGTCAAGAGGTCGTAATCTTTGATCTTGCAGCTATGTACTTTGTTGATATCTCTTCACATTTCACATGATTGCTGCCTCTTGGTTGACGAACTGGACATATATATTTATGTGATGAAGAGAAGTCCTAAATTCATAGCTTGTGATAATCTGAATGGTCTTGATCTCAAATTGGTTCAAACATGATAGGGGATGATTGGCTCAACGATTTGATAATTGGGATTTCTATTTTCGTGCCCTCGGGTCCTTAGTTGTGCTCAGTTTTCCCCAGCCGCTTAACTTTTCCTCAGTTTTCCCCTCGCTCTAGTTTGAAACCCCTCGCAGACGCTCGGACGGGAGGGTTGCGGTATGGTCAGAGGCCTTGACTATTACCGGTGACGACTAGGGAGCCGCGGTGGTTGTGAATTGACCGATGCTTTTGAATGGTGCTGACGGGTAGGGTCAGGAGACACGTCGGAGCAGCCATCCATCTATCGCTGGCGTGTGGGCCATTTTATTTCCTGATTGTATACGTGGTGCTGCCAATGACAAATGGGGCCGCTCTATAGGGCTGCCGCAGCCAATGACCAGTGGGGTCGTGTAATTTTCAGGAAAAGACATATATTGCCGCTCTGTGGGGCTGCCGCAGCCAATGACCAGTGGGGTCGTCAATTTAATTAGAGAAAATCATATATTGCCGCTCTGTGGGGCCTCCGCAGCCAATGACCGCTGGGGTCGTCTATTTATTTAGAGAAAATCATATAGAGCCGCTCTGTGGGGCCGCCTCAGCCAATGACCGCTGGGGTCGCCCTTAGTGAAAAGGCATATATCCCTGCTTTTAGTTAGAGAGAAGCAACAAGTTCGCTAATTAATTTTTCTTAAGCTAGACCGAGCAGGTGACTATTTTTGCAGCTTAATCTAAAGTGAATCTTGTGCTAAACATGGCTGGAACCTAGTGTTGTACATCTCATTAGTCATCGGAGAACCGCTGGCAGCTCGTTCCCCACCCTCGGACGGAGCAGCCATCGCCGGTGCCTCATCGCGCCGCCGGCTCTGTTCCCCGGCGGCGTCGGACGGACTGCGGCGCTGCACGTCAACCACGGCTCTAGCACTTGTTTCGTCCGCACGCATTGTACCCACCGCAGGAAAGTCTGCTGCAAGCAGATCCGCCGCCCATGACGACCGGGATTTGCTCCGCCGCAAGCAGATCCGCCGCCCACGACGACCTCTGCTTCCGCCTCCCCCGCCCCCTAATCGATTCGGTTCCCATAATTTATTTGGAGTTTGCAAGTGCGAAATAGTCCTCAATGTCTGGTCGTAGCGGGTACACCGGCGAGGGTGGGGATTCGATCATGTCGTGGCCACGTTCTACTTCTCCTACCTCGTCGGAAGTGCAGGTATCTAGCTTCTACTCTCTGTACTACCGTTGAATTTGAAGTGCCACCATGGCCTGTTGGAGTGATTTCAGTTGTTCTTTTTTCCATTATTATTATAGTTCGCCAGGCAAGCCGATGATCCATGGTACATTGCATACCAAGATGAACCAACCCAGTGGTGTAGCCAGAGCATGGATTTGGAGGAGAAGGTGGCCAATTTAGGTGATGAATTGGCCCGTAAAAACCTGATGATATTCGAGCTAAAGCGTACTGTGGAGGAAGAAAAAAAGAATTCAGAGCTTATTCGCAAGGAGAAGTTGATACTTGAGACAAATCTTGCCGTATTTGATCAAGTGGTAGAAAATCTAGAACATGAACTTCAAGTGATGGGAGAGGCGAAAAGTAGATTCATCTGGGCAGTTTTATTAGGTGTCATCCCTGTCCTAGCAGTTATGTGGTTGTGGTAGATGATTTAGATAGTATAGAATTGTTATTCAGTAGATGGCTCTAACCACTGTATTTTGGTGTGGCTCTAACCACTGTATTTTGTCGTACAATTTCCTAGTTGTGCTAAGTAATGCGCGCGATAATTTTCATGCATGAACATCTTATAAAAGTGAAGGGATCCCAAAAGTGAAAGCATGTACCAGCCTCTCGGATCAAATACATATCAATCTTCCCAATCAAGTTGGGATAGAATTCAAATCATACATTCGGATGTACAGGGACACATCGAGAAAGTGGAGAAGCTTTATTTGACACGGAGGTAGTAGTTCGAACAATTTTATCCCAGATTGAAATTGAAAAATACAAATTTATCATAATTTATCCCAATTTGCGGCGTCGAACACGGCCACACACCGATGGGCTAGAAGAGCCTGGACGACGGGCGGCTGAGGGGGCTGGATCTGCGCCATCCGCAAACTCGGACATGGAGGAGGGCTGGATCTGCGCCGTCGCAGCGATGTTGTGGATGATGGCTTCAATCGTCTTGTCATCGATGACCACTGTCGACACGGCCGCCGTCTTGGTGTTCATCAGCAACAGATCTGAGGAGGGTAACGGAAGTGAGACATCGGCAGGCTCCGACATTGAAGGCTGGATCTGCGCCATCCCAGCGATGTTGTAGGTCGCAGCGATGTTGTAGGCGATGGCTTCAAGACGATCGATGAGCACTGTCGACACGGCCGCCGTCTTGGTGTCCATCAGCAACATATCTGAGGAGGGTAACGGAAGTGAGACATCGGCAGGCTCCGACATTGAAGGCTGGATCTGCGCTGTCGCAGCGATGTTGTAGGCGATGGCTTCAATCGTCTTGGCATCGGTGAGCACTGTCGGCACGGCCACCGTCTTGGTGTTCTTCATCATCAACAGATCTGAGAAGATAAACAAAAGTGAGACAGAGAGAGACATTTCAACTATTTCTGAGGGTAAGATCCTCACCGGCACTCTTAGATCCACGCCGCCGCACGGTTAGATCCGCGCCGCACGCACGGTTAGATCCGCGCCGCCGCACGGTTAGATCTGCGCCGCCGCACGCACGGTTAGATCCGCGGCGCCGCACGCACGGTTAGATCCGCGCCGCCGCATGCACGGTTAGATCCACACCGCCGCACGGTTAGATCCGCGCCGCCGCACGCACGCACGCACGCTGTAGATCCGCGCCGCCGCGACCGCCAGAGTAAGAGAGGAAGATGCGACTGGAATATGCGACTGCCAGGGTTGGTAGGTATGTGCTCTGCAGATCCGCGCCGCCGCGACCGCGAGGGTTGACAGGCCGTCCGATCATAAATGATCCAACGGTGCAAGCGTGCGTTGAGCTATCAACCAACCAAGATTCATGTGAAAGACATCTCGACAAATCAGAGATCAGCCAGTGAGTACAAGGGAGGAAAACTGAGTAGAACTAAGAGGGGGAAAAGTGAGGAAATGTTTATCGGAAGGGCAAAACTGAGTAGGACTGAATAAAACAAGTGGACCCGGAGGGGGAAAACTGAGTAAAACTAAGTAAAACAGGGGCACCCAAATAATAAAGGGAGTAAGGGAAATTGAAGCTTTTGGCATAAAAATTGTTAGATTGTGTTATTTGAACAATATAGTACATTTTGGCCGACGTGATATTGTTTGCAATTCAAAGATACACAAGTGTGACGAATTTGGACTCATTTGGACAAAGTTTGTAAGCATTGTGGGCATTTGGGAGGTGTGCTGAGTAGAAAGCCCTGCATCTTCATAGCTAGTAGCTCATGGACTAGGAAGTGGTTTTGGGAAAGGGAAACTTTATGTCTCTATATTTCCTTTTCCATTATTATTTCTCTAGGTTGTAGGTAACATAACAAGACTCCATGGGAAGGTTCCACCATGTTTTGAATTATTATGGATTAAAATAAACCCAAAACTATATTTTTTGAGTTTAGTCACTAAGAGGGGGAAAAGTGAGGAAACCTCAAGCGATGAACTATAGCTAGTAGCTCATGGACTAGGAACTTATTCAAGCAAATAACACATACATTATTGTGATTATTCAACATACAAACTTGGGAACGTCACACTAGTTCGAATTCAATACAAAGGGATCCCCAATACAAATTGTTCATACAAATTCAAATTAATTGTTTAAAATACAATCTTTCTCTTGCTCCTGGTGTGACTCGCTGGGTCCACCACCTTACTCCGGGTAACCCTACTAGGGATATTACCGGTGTCTACCTTCCTTTTGCCATCTTTCTTGTTCTTCTTCTTCTTCTTCTCTTCGGGTTGTGCCAAGACCGAGACAACCATATCATGCGAAGCTTGTGCTCTTTCTTCTAATGCATTTTCTTCAAATGCTTCAAGCAACTCTCGATCCATTGCTTCAAAGGCCTCTCGATCCATCTGTTCCCTCTGCTCTCGATCCATCGGTTCAAGCAGCTCTCGATCCATCTGTTCCCTCTGCTCTCGATCCATCAGTTCAAGCAGCTCTTGATCCATCGGTTCAAGCAGCTCTCGATCCATTGGTTCAATCTGCTCTGGATCCATCGGTTCAAGCAGCTTATGATCCATTGCTTCAATCTCCTCATGATCCATTGCTTCAATCTCCTCATGTTGAATTGCTGCTTCATTCTCCTCTGCATTTGCTGCTCCCGCCTGATCTTCCATTCCAAAAGCTGGGTCAACTGGATTTTTACAAAGCCTAGCAATGTGTCCAGGGATTCCACAACGTTTGCACTTACGTCGTCGAATCGGTGGACCACCCTCTGCACTAGCTCTGATCCTATTCTTCCTCGGCCTACCTGCCGGTCTAGTCAAAACTGGAGAGTACAGTTTGAAGCCTGGATCGACTTTCATCCATTGGTCTTTTCCCAACAAGGTAGGAGCATTCATAGCATATGCAGCCCTAAATTTGGCAACAGAGAAATACTCTGACACATACTGATCAACTTCACCTTCTGCACCCGCTATAACACTCATGAAAAACAATGCATGTATGCAGGGTATCCCACGGATCTGCCATCGCCTACAATGGCATGTCCTATCAACCAAACTCACTGGATACCTCCACTGCCTGTTTTTACTGTCAGTGTAGGTTACCTCAGCCTCCATTCCTTTTCTGATGCATTTCATCTTCAATTGTTTTGCCCTGGCATGCAAAGACTTAATCAAAGATGGGAGCATGAGATGGCCAACATATTTTGTGGCTGCAATTCTTTGACGCAGATCGATTTTTATCATGATCATCTGCCTAATCTTATCAAATATTTGCCACAACATAAGCCCTTTCAATGACTTGACCTTTGCATTGAAACTCTCCGCAAGGTTACTTGTTACATAGTCTACCTTGCAAATTTCATTGAATTGGCTTCTTGACCACACCCTACCATGATGTTCATCCAAGTACTCCTTCACCCTAGTTTTTTGTTTATACAACACTTCCAAATGAAACATATGCTTCCTAATGCTGCATGTGTATGCAGCTGGCCATAGGTTGTCAGTATAAACTTTACCCTTGAATTTCTTTGTAAAATTCTGTACCAAGTGTCGCATACATTCCCTATGCTCCACTCCAGGGAATACTGCTTCTACTGCACTCTCCAAACCTTTGCAAGCGTCTGTGTGGATAGTAAGTCCTGGTGGATGACCTATAAGGTCACGCAAATTCTGCAGAAACCAAGTCCAACTTTCCTCTGACTCAACCTCCAAAACTCCATAAGCAACAGGGAACATCCAATTGTGTCCATCAATTGCAATAGCAGCAACTAGCTGTCCTTTAAACCTGCCATGAAGAGCTGTTGCATCCACGACCAAATAAGGCCTGCAACCGTCCAGAAAGCCTTTCTAGCAAGCTTTGAAACAAACAAAAGCCCTTCTAAAACATTCCTTCTGCATCATCCTCCCGCTTTTCAATTTGTAGGGAACTATATGCTTGTCTATCGCTACAACACTGCCTGGACTAGCCATCTCCACTTTAGCTTTGAAAGTGTAAAGCAACTGAAAGCTTTCATTCCATGGACCATTTATCCTGTCAAGAGCCATTGCCTTTGCATAGAACATCCTCATGTAAGGTATGTTTATAGTAAACTTATCAGATATCAATTTTATGAGTGCTGTTGGACCAAGTGTTGGAGTTTCTCTCAGCCAATCTATGATTGCATCTGCCAACCACCTAGTCTTCGCTAGCTTTGATTTCTCCTCTGGCGCTCCCGCTCGAGGTGGACAAGTATGGTCGATCGAGTTCTTCTTTATCTGAAACATAATTATAAGGGATGTCAGTAACAGTTAACAAATTTTACACCGTGATCTAAAATACACAACTGGTTGGCGTAGTACCTGAACCACGGTGCTTCTGAGCATTGTGGATGCATGCAGCCTCCACCTACACCTCTTGTATGGGCACTTAACTGTGAACCTACCTGGCTCACTTTTAATAACCTCATAATCATTCTTGGTGAGAATGCAATATGTAGTAATTGCATTACGACAGTCCATCATCGTTTGAAATACGGTGCCTTCTGCAAGCTGAGGATCCTCCCTGTTCCACTCAATTGTTGGCAAGTCATCATCTTCGTAATCGGCTAAAACAAGGCTGTCATTGTTCTCATCCTTCTCTTCATCATCAGTGTCATCAAATCTGGCACCTTGTGCAATATCTTCCATGTATTGATCCTCCATTGCCTGCTTACTGCATCGATCTACCAATTCAGGAAACATCAACTCATCCTCGTCATCTTGAGGAGACGGATCCTCAATCTCTGCATCGTACTCCACATCGACCGCAGGAACAATCTGGCTACCACTTGCACTGGGGACAAATGGTGCTGCTGTGGACCTACAAGGAGCGGGGTGGCGCACACGATTAGCAGAGGCAGAACACTAGAGAGACATGATGCCCGACCACCTGATGATGCCCCAACACCAGATGATGCCTGGACCCTGTCCACATGGATTCGAATTTTACTGACACGGCAAGAATCATTTAAAGCAAAAATAATTCCCAGATCATCGTCGGAAATTAGTGGAACAAATCTTCCATCCGTGCTGTTGAAATATTGGAAATCAACTGAATCGCCAGCGCCCCAGGGGTACCGAGCGCAGATGTTATCTTTTAAATCCCTCAATGAGATGGTAGTTGCAACCACTGCTGGGATGTAAAATCCGCTCACATTGCGTTCAGAATCACGCAAAAAGCTAGTATCCAGCCTAACCACCAGCCGAAAAGCCAGCGCTGGATCAATCCTATTCGAAAAGCAACGCAGTTAGTTGAGCAACAACGATTCGCGCTCAAAAAATGCGTACTCTTAATTCACATAGGCAGACGATGCTTACCCAGATGGAATCCATGCGTTAGATCCCTCCGATTCCCAATCTTCTCCGCTGTTGAGGGGCATAATCGGCACATTAGACGGATGTACAAACTCTGCCGCCATAGGGGTAGATCTAGATCTAGTGGAGGCGGAGCCCTCTCCGCCTCCCGGGGGTGGTGGTGGGGGTGGGGGCGGCTCGGTGGCGGACGACGCCATATGGTAGGAGGGCAGGATGGCGTGGCGGCGGCGGGGCGGTGTGTGAGCTCTTCCAGTCTCGGGCGGAGGGGAAAGCTTTCGGTGAGTGACAGACCGCCAGTCCGACGTGTCTCATTGGGTCAACAGTCAACACAATTCAAAAGCAACGGTCCATTCACAACCACCGCGGCTCCCTAGCCGTCACCAGTAACGGTCTAAGGCCTCTGACCAGACCGCAACCCCCCTGTCCGAGCGTCTGCGAGGGGTTTCCAACTAGAGCGAGGGGAAAACTGAGGAAAAGTTAAGCGGCTGGGGAAAACTGAGTACAACTAACGAACCAGGGGCACGAAAATAGAAATCCCTTGATAATTTGCTATGTTGAGAAAGAGATATTTGCAAAAATTGATGGCAAGAAGATTATATTACGTTTTCATTCCTACATTAACCGTAGGTGTCATCTTCCTCGACAGTTTCGACTTGCCAACATGGATTCAGCTTAATGGTATGTGACAAGGGTATAGATAATAGAGCCCGTCAGTTGAGTACCCCTGAGGCCCTTTAAGCTAGGCCCAATTGTAATACTAATCGAAATACGAGTTATTACCGTATGTCAATATTGTAATCTCTATCGGACCCTACCCGATCCTCGAGACCTGGCCACCTATATATAGGGGCCAGGAGGGGACAGTGTAGGGCAGATTGAAAGCAAGCCAGGTTTTACACCCAAGTTTACTTTCATAGCCAACTTATTCGACTGAGTTTTACCTTCGAGTTCATCTGACGCCCTGTCTCCCCGATCCTAAATCCTTCATCTAGGACATTTGTCGAGTTAACCCCTCGTCAATTGGCGCCGACCGTGGGGACTCTGGGCGTTGGAATCATGAATTCGATGGCTTTTTCACTTTCAGCCAACAGCAATCCGCAAGTCAATGAAATCCAGATACCCTTCGGAACTGTCGATTTTCAATCTCACCAGTCAAGTCTTGCGCAAGTATTCGAGAATATGTATGAAGATATGGATTTGGCGATCGGAAGTCTAAACTTTCACGTCGGATCACCAGGTTCGATTCGCCTTTTAGATCTGTCGAAACCGAATCCATCGGCAAGTGAACCCGAAACAGTAGCTATGTCAGAATCGTCAGAAGGCTCTTCCAGCGAGGTAAACTCGCCGGTCAGTTTGGCAGAAGCAGAAGAAACAAAAATCGCAGAAGGCAATGAAACCATGGAACATATCGACTTAGAAGCGCAACTCGACGATCTCATGATCTGCCATGATGACATCTCGGATCAATCAGCAGATACCTGGAAAACAGGATTAGAATTTTCTGAAGACGACAATTTGATCTTCTCAAAACACAACGAAAAACTCGACAATCGATGCCAGATACTAGCCATCACAGAAGACAATTCAGAAGAACTCGACGACAATAACAATCCAGTACTTAATCCGGCAAACATAAACAGAGGAGCAAACCATTTAGCAGAAGGAGAAACCGTGGACTCCCTCACAACAAGGGAAAAAGTTCGACTATCAGACGATGAGTGGAGAATAGTCAAAACAGCCGTAGAGCAAGGTACGCTCATACCAACAAACTCCAGCAAAAACATGCTTTTGGGGTATCATTACCTCCTAAGGCAGCAGGCGAAGCAATTAGCAAAGGAGAGAGTAGAGATACAGAAAAGAAAGGATTCAGCCATTGCAGCAAGCGACACTGCTCGCAAAGCACGAAGTGACGCATCATACACAAACAAAAGGCATTATCGACGTGGATCAAGATATGAAAATCTTGAATACTCAGATAGACAAAGCATCTCAAAAAACCTCGACTCGTCCTTCCTATCGGTCGACGAGCAAGGAAATATCATCCCAAAAACTCCGGAAGCAGCACTGGTGGCAGCTCAAGCATACTTATACACAACACGACCAAATCCAGGAGATCCGAGGGAACATATGCATCGCGCGGCGCTAAACGGATTAAAGATGGTAGGCAACAAACTATCAGCAAAAGAGGAGGAAGCACATCGTAACAAAGGAACCCATAAACCAAGGTCACCACGCCGTCACAACAGTCCTCGGCATAGAAGTGGAAGTCGACGATCTAGGACACCGTCACCAGGACGATATAGTAGTCCAAAAAACAAAGGAACCCGACGATCCAGAACTCCGGATAAAACACGCGACTATGAAGACGATGAAAAGGAGATGGGGGCGCCATGCTTTACCCGCAGGGTTCGCACCACGCCAGTACCCAAAGGCTTCAAATTACCTCATGACCAGCAAAAGTACGACGGATCTCAGGAGCCACAGTCATGGCTTTCAGACTACTTGCAAGCAGTAAAAATATTAGGAGGAACCAGGGAAACAACAATGCAAAGTTTGCAGCTACACCTCACCGGTGCGGCAAGGTCATGGTTAAGCAAACTGGGAGAGGAAACAATTGGAAGCTGGGAGGAGCTAACAAAGCAATTTACAAGCAACTTTAAGTCGACATACAAGCGGCCAGCATCCATAGAAGAAGTCAAAGCCTGCGTACAGCAACGCGGGGAGACATTAAGAACATATATCCAATGGTGGAGTCTTATCAAAAATTCAGCAGTCGAAGTTTCAGACGAAAGAGCAATAGATGCATTCATAATCGGGTTACGACGGGGAGACCTAGTCGAAGAGATGGGCAGGATCAAGCCGAAAACAGTATCAGATCTAATGGATGTAGCAAAAAGATTTGCAGATGGAGAGGATGTGTGCAATAACAAACGCACGCGATCACCAGAGGATGATAGAGGAAACAGGTACGGAGGTCAACGCAGAAGATCCCGCAACTACGACAACTATGGCTCTCACAACCAAGTAGCCGCAGGATACAAAGATAACAGCTATCAAAGCAACGACCGTAAGAACTCAGGATATCGCAGCCACAGAAAAGAAGATTACAGAAAGTTCCAGCCAAGGGAATCTAGAGAGTATAACCCATCACCAGAAGATATGCTCAACGGACCATGCCATATTTATTCTGCATTTGTCGATGGGAAACGAGTATCCAGACATGCAATGAAAGATTGCACCATGTTCTTGAAGCTACAGGAAGCATCACTTAACAAGCAAGCCGAGGCAAAATGGTAGGGATACGAAGGAAACACGAGCAACACACCCGCAACCCAGCAAGGAAACAGTGGAGCTCCCAAGGGCCAAGATCAATCAAACTAGGGACGCGACGACGATGAAGGATATATTCCATCTAAAGGGCATATCACAGCAATGATACAGCCAGTGCCTAAATCGAATAAAGAAGAGAAAAGCATAACTCGACAAGTCAATCTTGCAATAACTTCACGACCAGCAACAACGAAGTATCTGCATTGGTCAGAGCAACCAATTGAGTTCAGCTGGGATGATCACCCAATAACAGTACCTCGGCCAGGAAACGCGCCCTTGGTACTCAAAGCTCAAATCGGAAACTATGATGTCGACAGAATATTCATGGACGCAGGAAGTGGAATAAACCTGATTTACGCAAAAACCCTACGGGCAATGCACATTTCATTGGAGTTCCTAAAACCAACTGACTGTTCTTTTCACAGAATAGTCCCAGGAAGTGCCAACTATCCACTTGGTCGATTAGCACTAAATGTTTGCTTTGGAAATCGACAAAACTACAGAAGGGAGAAACTCGACTTCGAAGTCATGGACTGGCCATCACAATATCATGCGATCCTCGGGAGACCCGCGTTTTCACGATTCATGGCAGTACCTCACTATACTTACCTGGTACTAAAAATGCCAGGACCCAGGGGAATTATCACAGTAAAGGGAAGCTTCGAGCTATCAGATTTATGTGACAAAGAATTCCATAAGATGGCCCAAAACTTCGGCATGATGGCAAGCTACGGGGAACCTAAAGCAAAAAGCACGACTACAGGAGTAACACAGCAACTCGAAGGAAATCCCAAGGAACCAGAAATAAAGAAACTTCAAGTACAGCCACCAAATCAAGAGAAGTCTACAGGAGAAGAGGAGAAGGCGCAAGCGACATAGGCGAATAAATAGAATAGGAAAATAAGGCTATAAAAGCCACAAGTTATTCCAGGGCAATGCCCTCTAGATCCAGAACACAGGTCATTGGCCGGGTCTCTTGGGTCATCCCATGTATCTTACATTATATGCAAAATAAAAGACAAAAGTTCCTCTTATTTGAGTTTACGAGTCTTCAAAAGTAGCAGCAAACACACCAACATAAAACGCAAAAAGTGCAATGCTCTGAGGATAAAATTCTGGCACCAAAAGTTGGAAAACAATAAACTCTCGCATTATGCACATACAAATATTACATCAATGGCTGATCAAAATCATGTACGCCCAAAGGATCTAGATAGTGATGCTCGCGAAAGAACGCGACATCCTCTCGAAGCAACCTAGCTATAAGCCTCCTAGCTGGTTGAAGGGTAGCATCCATATGAACTCGTAGCTGAGCTCCTCCTGCAGGCAAGCTTAGTGACATAGAAATAAAATTGTGCCTCGGGTGCCACTTCCGTGTCCAACCAAGTGCAAAATTGGCACCAGCCACTAAGTTAAGCTCTATCAGACGATGAATACGCTGAGTAGACCTAAAAATAGCAAGCAGCTGTGGAAAAGTCCCAGGAAGAGGATTACGAGGAAGCATCACAGAATGCATAGTAGTCAAAGCTTTTCGACAACCATCAACTGCTTCTCCGATATGTTGAGCACGATCTTGGAGAAGCACAATAGCATTACGACGCCGGGGCTCGGACCAAAAAAATTCGACTCCACCGGACGAACTCTCGAGAGCCGCAACCCGTTCAGAAACACGACGAGCTTCATTGGCGAAGTCCGGCAAAGTACCTACAACAGCAAAAGTCATGGGCCAGCAGCGTCGCAGAGAAAAGGAAAAAGAAAGAGGGGAAAATTGCAGGAAACTTACATCGCAGCAACTCACAAGCAGACTCGATAATACCAACAAGAAAGGAGTCGCACTCCTCCAAATGTGCAATTTTGCGGTCAGACTCGACACCTTATCCTCGAGTATGGATATCTGCTTCATAAAGCCGCAAGATTTGCTGGCTTTATCAATAGCCATTTGCGCTTGGCGTTTAGACAAAGTCAAACGACTTTCAAGATCTGCAATCCTTGAGGAGTACTCATCGCATCGACAAACAGCTCGAGGAGGCGACGAAACTCCAGAGTCAAGAGCATCGGCAGGAGATGGAGCTCGACTACGACCAGATAATTTACCAGCACGCACAGGCTGGAAGGCAAAAGAAAAACAAAGAAAAAGAGAGGAACAACTCAGAAGCTAAACCAAACGTGATATTTCACAAAAAGAGGATATATTTACAAAAGCACAAGCCCTCTGACTACGGTTCTTGGGCTACATACGACTAGAAAGTTTGCAATATCAAGATGAAACTAAATTACAAGGGAGGCCAAGTCTACGCCACCTCGTCCTCACGATCCGTAGCGGAAGAAGGCGTAGCAGAAACAGCACCAGCATCAGAAGGAGGAACAAAGCCACTTGTGGCCGGAGTCGAAATCGGCACCGCACCAGTCGCAGAAGCCACCGAAGGGGAAATCATCGACACAATGCCCGTGGCATATTTCTTCGCCTTCTCGAAAAAAGGCTTCAGTTCCGAATGAGGACGGCCGGGGGAAGAGCTAACCTTCTCCCAGTTCACCTCCTCACCATGCGAATAAGCAAAGGCAATGGCCCCCTCGGCACCTCGCTTCAGAGAGAGACCCTTCATAGTAAGTATGGGGTCCTCCTCGATGTCGAAGGCTTTGGCAAGATCCTTCAAGTCTGGTACATTGGCCTTTTTCTTGGGCCATAACCCGACAAAAACCCACGTAAGCACGCGGTTAACCAACTCGAAGATCTCCTGGACAGAAATCCAGTTCGCTTCAAGCAGGCCGACCGCGGCCAAGAGAGGATCTTCATCAAGCTACAAGTTCGACGCAGACACTTCACTATATTCTGCCAAACCAAAGAAACAGCAAAATAGCAGAAAAGGAATACATCAGCAAACGTAAGAGAGCAAGAAAGCCATCAAAATACAAAGAGTATCGTATGTACCTCCAGCAGCAGCAGACATCTGGTTTAGCCGCTCAGCCACGGCCTGTTCTCGTTGGAGGTGCTCCTTCTTAGCGATACCCAGGTCCTTCTCCGCTTTCTTCGCCCTAGCCAATGCTGACTTAGAAGACTTCTCAGCATTGACTTTGGCAGCAGTAGCAGCATCAAAAGCTGTCCTAGAAGCTTCGAGTTCAGCTTCTAGCAACGCAATGCGAGCATGGGCTGCCTTCAGAGCACCTGGGAAAGAAACAGTCAAGAAAGGAAGCAAAGACAGGTATGCAAAGAAGTGTAAAAGCAAAAAGAACAAGATTTACCTTCAGAGGCCTTGGCAACTTTTAGGTACTCAACGCATTCATTGCCCAAGTCGACGAATCTCCTTATCAGGCTCTGTCCAGAAAATAAGATATGAACATCAATATGTAAAGTGAAGTAAATATGACAGTATGTTTACACACGTCGGAGGAGGAGCTAGTGGACTGATGGGCCTCGAGGGTAGCACCGGCGTCGGAAGCTTTCTGTAAGTGCCTTGAGCTATGAACAGTGACTGCCTTCTTGGCAGGCTTCTTCGCTGCTTTTTGAGGTTTCGCTGCCGCATCAACCTCTTGTGATGGCGGCTCGTCGACAACAAGAGTATCAGTGGCGGGGGCCTTAGCAGCAAATCTCTTCGGGTCCTCTTCATCACTGACAAAAGGAGAACACAATAGAGTTATCTACGAAACTCGACAATAGGAAGCTGCAGGTATGGAAACAAACAGATGAAAACTTACGAGTCCATGAGGTCGAAGAGTTCCCCACCGTCCTCTGGCATGGAGGACTCCCCGGCCACAGTCTTAGGGGCGGAGGCGCTGGAAGAAGCAAATCCTTCGACACGTTTCCTCTTCTTGTCAACGACAAGGTCTTCAGAGAGCGCCGGAGGAGGCGACATCGTCGAGCTGGTCCTCTCCAGCGAATCTTCGCCTTCATCTCCATCTTGGCTGTCCTCAGTTTCAGGCGCTTCGGAGGCCGCTGATACGTTGCAAACGTATCTATAATTTTTGATGCTTCATGCTTGTTTTATACCAATTGTTATATGTTTTGTCTACACTTTGTGGCACTTTTATGATTTATTTGGACTAACCTACTAATAGTTGCAAAAGTGCACAATGTTCTTGTTTTACACTTTGATATGTAGGAATTACCAAGAATACAAGTGGAAACCTTGTTGGAGTCAAATTGGGACTTTCCAGAAATCTGTGCCAGAACTCTTTTCTAAGATGGTCACGTTATGGGTCGAAGACGGCGTCAAACGGAAAACTCTTCAATTACAAAGTTGTAGGGAATTTCATGGCAAACGTTCTAGATATAAAATTCACCTGATTCCGAGTCCGGACGGCCGAGATAAGCCCGCTCCATTGCGGGTCAAGATGGGGAGATGGGGATCCGAGAGACTATATAAAGGAAGAAACCCTAGCTCGTGGGAGACACCTCCACCCACGAATTTGCAGCCACCAGAGCCACGTTTTTTCCTCCCCCATGGATCCCATCTCCATGGGGGAGGGCTCCCATGAAGCCATGAAGGAAGGGGGCTATGGGGCGGCGCTCCCCCATGATGTCGGCGGCGGGGGAGTCCCCCGCGCCGCCGCCGCCGTCGCCGTCCGCGTCCCTCGCTGCTCATCTCCGCCATCTTCACTGCTATCTCCATCACCAACTCCTCCTATTATGCAGTGGTTCATCCTCCCACACACCTCTGTACCGTCCTATGTAAACATGGTGTTTGATGCTATAATATTTATCCTATGATCTATGTCATGTTTGCATAGTTTATTTGTTCTTAGATTGATTTGTTGAATGTCTTTGGTTCATTAGAGTTGTATGTTGATATGGTACTGTCCTTTGGTGTCCATTATATTTATGCGCGCATGGATTAAACATCTTAGGGTTAGTAGTATGTGCAAAAGGAAGGGGGTAGTTCTGCCGGAGTGACAGAAACCTGAGGACGCGAACCGGAACGTTGCACGTATGTGAGTAAGAGGACCATTAGCTTAAGGCTATGGTTGGGGAAACCTTAATGCATTGTTAGTAGTTACGGATGTTTGCTAACAATCCAATCATAAGTACTTGTAATCCCAAGTAGCGGAGCGCATGTAGATTTAGCCTCTCCCACATAGAAAACTGCATCGAAGACAATGAACTCGATATCTTCACTAGTTAATCTTGGACAAAACCACCACAATTACCACCACTATTCCACACTCATGGTACTGTTATTTTACGTTTGCTTAGTATACTTTATTGCTGCAGCACTAACATTTACTTTCTTATATTTATTATCTTGCAAAGCTATCTCTCATACCCGTATTGTTGCTCTAGTTTTATTTCCTAGATGGTACAAACGTTTAGTGTGCGTAGAGTTGTATCAGCGGTTGATAGAACTTGAGAGAACATTTATCCTACCTTTAGCTCCTCGTTGGGTTCGACACTCTTACTTATCAAAAAGGCTACACACGATCCCCTATACTTGTGGGATATCAAGACCTTTTCTGGCGCCGTTGCCGGGGAGCTCTAGCGTGTGGGTGAATATTCTTGTGTGCACTTGTTTGCTTTATCTCTAAGTAGTTTTTACTTTCAGTTTTAAGTTGTTCTCTATATTAGTATGGATAGGGAATGAGAATTACAAAAAAAAATAGTTGTACTTGTTACCTAAAAATGTTTTCAAAAAGGAAAGTGATTGGAAAGATGAGTAATGGTTAAGTGGGGGTCGACCTTGAACACTTGTGTTCATGCCTATGAAACGAAAAAAAATCTTCCCATGGAAGCTTTTCAGTTAAAAACTTGTATATATTTTATATATTGTACATATTCCTTTGCTGTCCAAAGTAAAGTGATAATTGTAGTTCGTAGTTACTTGGAAGTTGATAGTTTTGCTTTGCTGTCCAAAAACAGATTTTCTGTGATTCACCGTATAAAATGTTTAAAATCACCAGAACATGATATTGACCTGAAATTTCTTGAGTGCAAATTAATGCTTATTATCTTTCTTTCATTAGACTAACTTTTTCTGATTTGAGTTACGTAGCTGTCTCAAAAAAATCGATTTTCACCGACTATTCTGTTTAGATAGATTTCTGTGCTTCACTATAAAAAATCGTGAAAAATCTCAGAATAGTGTTTTGATCTGAAATTTTTTGTGCATAAACCTGAGATTATGATATGTCTTTCTTTAGTTTGGAGTTATTCGATTTGAGCTACCTAACTATCTCGTTGAGTGTCATCTTTACAGACTGTTCAGTTTTGACATATTTCTTAGTTTATTCAATATTGTACTTGGTGTTATTAGTTTCATTAGTTTTTCGACGGACGACAGAAATCATGAATACCTTAGTATATATAGTGGCTAATGTTGAGTTTAGATTATGAAACTTGTCAATGCTTGAACATGAGTGGATTTTACTTAATGAGTACTAACCCTACTAATGAGTTTTGTGAAGTTTTATGTGGATGTAGCTTATAAGTTCTAATCAATATGGTGATATGAGATGAACAAGAAGACAGAAGAGCTCAAGCTTGGGGATGTTTAGGTGCATCCCAAGAACATTTCCAAGAAGATACAATCATCTAAGCTTGGGGATGCCCGAGTCATCCCCCTATTCATCAACTAACATGAGGTTGTCTCCTTCATACTCTATATGACGCATCCACATGATATGTATTGTGTTAACTTGTATATTAATGGCTTTTATATGTCTTGGTTTTATCTTATTTAATTTTATTAGGCTCTTTATTTTGTTGTTATTGCTTATTTACTTTCACTTATAAATTGAAAACAACAAAAGTAGTTCCTTTTGTTTTGCTTCTTTGTTTGGTTCTCTATTCTGCGCCTAGCTCAAAGGCATTAAAGAAAAGCACTCTTGGGAGATAACCCATGTTTTCTTTTAGTACTTTTTATTTTATTTGAGTCTTGGAAGTTATTACTACAGTAATTACCCCTCCTTATCATTTTTATTTCGTTGTTGTGCCAAGAAGAACCTCTAATTTGAGGGAGGTAAGATTTGGGGAAGTTGCTGTCCTAAAACAGATTTTGGTGCTGCACCGTAAAAATTCATGAAAATTCTCAGAATATCTTTTTGACCTGCGAATTCTTGTGCATATGCCCCAGGTTATATCCAAACTTTCATTAGTTTTACACTTTTCGATTTGAGCAACAGAAGGTCCTCAAAAAAATCGACCTTTGTCAGCTGTTCTGTTTTGACAGATTTCGGCCACTATTTGTGTTTGCCTCTCGATCACTTATTTTTAGTTCTTTTGATCATGGAACTTTTGGGGAAGTTGCTACAATAGTATATGCTTTATATGTGGTGTTTTTGAGTTGAAACCTAAACCAAAAGGGTCAATTTACTATTATGCTTATGCTAACGTTGCTAATAGAATTGTGTGAAGTTTTGTATGAAGGAAGTTTTCAAGTGTAGGGATTGGAGAATGATGAGATGAGATGAAGAATGGACAAAAGCTCAAGCTTGGGGATGGCCATTTCACCCCAATAAATATCCAAGAGGTACAAGCTTCAAAGCTTGGGGATGCCCCCGAGGCACCCCTTCTTCATCGGCAAAAATCAGGTCACCTTTCAAAACACTATATTTTTATTGCTTCATGCACTATGCGTTTTTCTTAGAGCGTCTTTACTTTTGCTTTCAGTTTTCTTTTGTTTTGTTTGCTGCAATAAATGGTTGGACCCCAACAAATTTCTTTTGGAGGAGATGTACTCGTTTTTTATTTGCCAAGAACACTCCGTTTTTCACTCTTATCGTTCAATAAGTGTTCTCTTTTTCTAGAACTGTGTGTAGCTTTCATTTTTTGCCTTGATTTTTGTTCAGATCTTGTTATATCTTTGAATCAAGGTGTATTTGGACCTCTGGTCTACGTTGATATTCGTCAAAAGAGTTGTTTCAAAAAGGTTTGAATGTTGTTGGAAATGAGAAAATGTTTCATGCAAAAAAGTGGTACAAAAAGGAGCTTGTTTAGACTGCGGCTTAGACTTTTTCATGCCATGCTTGATGTTGTTTTGATAGTATGCTTAGTGATTTTTGCTGTAGCATGACTTGTCTCAAATGACTGAGATTGCTTAATGAGCCTTTGAAAAAAATCATGCGTTATTCTTATTATGTGGAAGCATTTATTTGGTTTTCTCCTTTGATGCTTTATTTGGGTTGACTTGGCGCATGCTTACAATATGTTTGACTCGTACAAAGTCGCCATAAGCCTCTATGATCATTTGTTTTTGACTTGTGATGCCATTTTATTCTTCTCTTAATGATGCTTTGTCGCTTTGCATGATTATGGCCGTTATTGCTCTCTTAGTTGGTCGCTCCCAGTCTTTTGCTAGCTTTCATCTGTACTGAGTATGAGCTCTACTCGTGCATCCAACTCCCAAAAACCAAGTTATTGCATTGTGTCCACTATAAATTCCTATGCATGGTATTTGCAAGCCATTCCAAGTAAATTTTCATGTGCTACCTTTCAAAAAACCTTCAAAACACTTCTCGTTTTGTGACACTGTTTTCAGCTCATGGGGATGTAGTGGTTGGATTTAATATCTTCCATATTGCTAAATTCCAAAAAGAAAAAAAAAGAAAAAAGAAAGAAAAAAAGGCACTCCTCCATGGTATGTGAATGTTGGTGGGCACCCGATGGAATCGGTTAGCCATGGTATGTGAAAGGAAAAAAAGGTAGGGAGGAGTGCCAAGCTTTATAAAAGATCACAAAAGTGCCAATCTCTCTCTCAAAAACTTGCTCATTTTTGTATGGAAGATAGTAAGAACCCATTGCCAGTCGTTGACAAAGACAACCACCTCTCAAAAGCAAATTTTTATCTCTCTGTTTTACAAATGAAAAGCTCTAGCACATGTTTAATCACTGCTTCCATCTGCGAAGGGCCTTTCTTTTACTTTTATGTTGAGTCTCCACCTTCTATCTTTATGCACCATCTAAGAGAGCATAGTTGCCATTCTGAGTTTAATGAGCATAGTCCCAAAGTTTATCATTGATTGATTTATGATTATGGTTTCACTTGTTCTTAAATTATTTGTATCTAGTGGCCCTTTTAAACTTGAAGGTGTCCTATGCATTTATGTTTTGCTATTCCATGAAGGACAAGCTGAAAACCACTTGTTATATTTTTCCATATGATTTAAACACACGTTTGACTTTCATTATTTCATTATTCATGATCTTTCGTTTGTGTTTCTTTTCATGTTATAACATGGTTGCTAAGTTTTTATTGTCAAGATTATGTCTCTTATGCCCATGTTTAAATTTCTTTGATCCCAGCACTCAATGCTTTACTTAGATGATCAAAATTGTGATAGTGCA
Organism: Dactylis glomerata; assembly: GCA_007115705.1. Taxonomy (NCBI): domain Eukaryota; kingdom Viridiplantae; phylum Streptophyta; class Magnoliopsida; order Poales; family Poaceae; genus Dactylis; species Dactylis glomerata. The sequence goes on along the minus strand of QXEO01000833.1, from coordinate 548,455 downwards.
TGTCACCTCAAAAATTATTCTTTTGTTATCACTTACCTACTCGAGGACGAGCAGGAGTTAAGCTTGGGGATGTTGATACGTTGCAAACGTATCAATAATTTTTGATGCTCCATGCTTGTTTTATACCAATTGTTATATGTTTTGTCTACACTTTGTGGCACTTTTATGATTTATTTGGACTAACCTACTAATAGTTGCAAAAGTGCACAATGTTCTTGTTTTACACTTTGATATGTAGGAATTACCAAGAATACAAGTGGAAACCTTGTTGGAGTCAAATTGGGACTTTCCAGAAATCTGTGCCAGAACTCTTTTCTAAGATGGTCACGTTATGGGTAGAAGACGACGTCAAACGGAAAACTCTTCAATTACAAAGTTGTAGGGAATTTCACGACGAACATTCTGGATATAAAATTCACCTGATTCCATGTCCATACGGCCGAGATAAGCCCGCTCCATTGCGGCCCAAGATGGGGAGACGGGAATCCGAGAGACTATATAAAGGAAGGAACCCTAGCTCGTAGGAGACACCTCCACCCACGAATTTGCAGCCACCAGAGCCACGTTTTTGCCTCCCCCATGGATCCCATCTCCATGGGGGAGGGCTCCCATGAAGCCATGAAGGAAGGGGGCTAAGGGGCGGCGCTCCCCCATGATGTCGGCGGCGGGGGAGTCCCCCACACCGCCGCCGCCGTCACCGTCCGCGCCCCTCGCTGCTCATCTCCGCCATCTTCACCGCTATCTCCATCACCAACTCCTCCTATTATGCAGTGGTTCATCCTCCCACACACCTCTGTACTGTCCTATGTAAACATGGTGTTTGATGCTATAATATTTATTCTATGATCTATGTCATGTTTGCATAGTTTATTTGTTTTTAGATTGATTTGTTGAATGTCTTTGGTTCATTAGAGTTGTATGTTGATATGGTACTGTCCTTTGGTGTCCATTATATTTATGCGCGCATGGATTAAACATCTTAGGGTTAGTAGTATGTGCAAAAGGAAGGGGGTAGTTCTGTCGGAGTGACAGAAACCTGAGGACGCGAACCGGAATGTTGCACGTATGGGAGTAAGAGGACCATTAGCTTAAGGCTATGGTTGGGGAAACCTTAATGCATTGTTAGTAGTTACGGATGTTTGCTAACAATCCAATCATAAGTACTTGTAATCCCAAGTAGCGGAGCGCATGTAGATTTAGCCTCTCCCACATAGAAAACTGCATCGAAGACAATGAACTCGATATCTTCACTAGTTAATCTTGGACAAAGCCACCACAATTACCACCACTATTCCACACTCATGGTACTGTTATTTTATGTTTGCTTAGTATACTTTATTGCTGCAGCACTAACATTTACTTTCTTGTATTTATTATCTTGCAAAGCTATCTCTCATACCCGTATTGTTGCTCTAGTTTTATTTTCTAGATGATGCAAACGTTTAGTGTGCGTAGATTTGTATTAGCGGTTGATAGAACTTGAGAGAACATGTATCCTACCTTTAGCTCCTCGTTGGGTTCGACACTCTTACTTATCGAAAAGGCTACACACGATCCCCTATACTTGTGGGATATCAGCCGCGGAAACAGGAACGTGTGGAATGGCCCCTCCCTCTGGGAGGGGGGGGGGGACGAGAAATGAGAAGTCGATGATCCTGAATAAAAGGAACAACCCAAAAATTACAACAAGAATATAAAAGAAAAGAAGGACAAGGCAACTAAAGACAACAAAAATTACCGCAGGCAGGGGATGATCAGAGTCGAAGTAGTTTGCGGTTAAATCCGCAACCTCATGATCCCTCTTGAGAGTATTAAGAGCTCTCACACGCCTGTCGAGATCCTTCTTCTCCATAAGATTTTCAGATACTCGAGAAGGATCTTCCAAGCCAGAAAAAGTCCACAACTTGGAGAGACGATGCTGTAAAGGCTGAACTCGACGTTGCAGGACAAACGACATGAGTTGTGTACCCGACAGCGCACCTCCTTTGTCGCTTTTAAGCTCTTGGATGCGAGCCAGCAGTGGTTTGATCTCCTCCATCTCAGCTTCTGTGGGAGGTGAAAGGACACAGATGTCGCCTAGAGGGGGGGGGGTGAATAGGCGATATCACATTTTACGAATGGCTTGAACAAAAGCGGAATTAAACTAGCGTTTATTTTGACAAGCACATAAAACCTAAATAAACTAGGCTCACCTATGTGCACCAACAACTTATACTAAGCAATACAAGTAACAAGGTGATAGCAAGATATATGACTTCAAGCACGAAGGCTATCACAATGTAAAGTGCATAAGTAAAGAGCTCGGTATAGAAATAACCGAGGCACGCGGAGACGATGATGTATTCCCGAGTTCCTCCCTTGAAAGGGAGTACGTCTCGTTGGAGGGGTGTGGTATCGCCACAAAGGCCTAACCAACACCACAAAGGCCTCACCCTATTCTCCGGTGTGAGCTTGCGCCACAAAGGCCTAGCTCACTCTTCCACTAAGGGGTTCCTCAAGGCGGAACCGGGTCTTTACACAAAGCTTGGGGCACACATCCACAACTTAATTGGAGGCTCCCAAGAATAGCCACAAAGGCACCACAAAGCCACAAAGCCGTCTAGGGTTCCAAGAACCCAAGAGTAATAAGCTCACAAACTTTCACTTACTCAAATCTCCGGGGAGAACTCAAACCGATGCAACTTATGCAATGGCAAGAGCACACAAGGTGCTCAAATCCTTCTCACTCAAATTTCACCAAAGCAACTAATGCTATGGAGAGATATGAGAGGAAGAACAAAGGAAATCCACAAAGAACTCCAAGATCTAAATCCACAAGAGGTTCCCCTCACTAAGAGGAGATTTTGATTGGTGGAAAGAAAGATCTAGATCTCCTCTCTCTTTTCCCTCAAAAATATTCAAGAATCATGGGAGGGATTGAGAGATGGGCAAGCTTTCCAAGGTCAACAATGGTGGGAGAGAGAGAAAGAGAGGAAAAGCGAGCTAGCAGCCCTTGGGGAAGAAGGGGGGCCTTTTATAGGTCCCCCCAACGAAATATGACCGTTACAGCATCCCAGGCCGGATTATCCGGCCCCCCTGGCCGGAATATCCGGCCCCATATCTGGGTGACGCCGAGCAAAGTCCTTAGCAGAAATTCCGAAATGAAATTTTCGCCCCCAGGCTGGATAATCCGCCCCCCCTGGCCGGAATATCCGCCCCCCTTACTGGGTGACGCCGAGCAGAAACTGCAATACGAAAACGGTGATAACTTTTTCATCCGGACTCCGTTTTCGATGATCTTGGGCTCGTTGGAATCACCACAATGAGCTCTACAACTTCATCCATAGAAACATCATAGTCCAACAAGGGAGTATAAAACCAAATGATGAAAGGTTTGACCTCTCTTTGAAGACAAACCGGTAAAACCTCCAAACATAAAAAACGCAATAAGAGTTTCATGCGAAATCCGTTTTTTGATGAGCTAGAGCTTGTCATGGAAATAACCACAAGCTCTAAAACCTCACATGGATAAAAATCAAATAAGAACCAAGAAAGATGATGCCAAGTATGCAAAGGTTTGAGCTCTCTTCGAACGATATAATTAAGTTACTCACTCGAGAGCCCCTCTTGATAGTACGGCTACCGATCCTATAACCCGGTCTCACAAATAACACCATGAGACCGGTAAGAAAGAAACCCTAACACTATCATACCTTTGCCTTGAGCATTCCACTTGAGGTGGATAAAGACGATCTTGATCTTCTCAAGTTGGACCACCTTTCTTGATTGAGCTTGCTTGGTGAAGTCTTGCGGATTGCTCCCCCATACTCTACTATGGAAGAGACTCTCTTTAAGCATATCTTCACATATCCATGATCACAATATAGATGGCAAGCTTCAAGCATATGTTCTCTTCTAGTTGCTCATCTTGAACTTGCGCTTTGACTTGATCAATCCTCGAATCAATTCTTCTTTCTCCATAATGATGGTGTCTTGAGGATACACAAGAGAGCTCACTCAATCTTATTATTCAAGACACACTTGACATAAGCTCAACTCCCTTAAGACCAATCTTTGGATCACTCCTTGAATAACACCTTGGTCAACACATAATCTTCTTCTTACAACCTTGACTCCAACAAATGGTTCAAGCATTGTCTATGGACAAGTCCTACACATATAACTCAATGCAACCATTAGTCCATAGGGATTGTCATTAATTACCAAAACCACACATGGGGCTCGATATGATCTTTCAATCTCCCCCATTTTGGTAATTGATGACAATCTCTTTGAGAGGGTTTATATAATGAATTAAAAGAACCAAAATGGTTGTACTAACATCAAATACTACAAAAGTATGTGATGTTAGTAAAACCACCATATATAGAGCAAACTCCCCCACAATCTATGCACGTGTGAATGATCTTGATTTCATTGCATATATTGCCAACCAAGGTTGTTGGTGGAGTTTCCACTATATACTCAACCATGCAAAGCATGCAAGGCAAATGCTTAAGAACAAACCAAAGCATAAAAGCCAATTCCCTTTAAACCCTCGAAACTTCTCCCCCATTGGCATCCATTGCCAAAATGGGCGAAAAAAGCTTAGAAGGCCAATATAGTGAGAGTTCCTCCAAAATGGTGTGCATATCCAAAATAAATGAGTGAAAATACATGCACATATACAAAGGCAAATTTTTTGAAGGAAATGAAACTATATTGAGGATCAAAGATTGCAAAAAAAATAAGATAACACGATGGATAAACTTCAACAAATGAAGAGAGCAATCAAACAATCCAAAGAACAAATTGAATAGAGATATTATGATAAGATCGAAAAGGTGTTCCAAATAATATGAGGAAGCTCCCCAAGGTGTGTGCACAAAATATTCTATTGAGTTGAAGATAAGGTGCACACACATGGAATCATCACTCCCTCAATATTATTCAACACAAAATGATACCAAGTGAAATTAAATACTATGCTAACCGCAAAATGGTGCTTTAAATGAAATGAGGAAGCTCCCCAAGGTATGTGCAAAAATTGGAATGTTTGTATTTGAATACAATTTGCACAACATGGAGTCCTCACTCCCTCAATAACATTTAAAACGCAACCATTTGCAAGAGATCATAGAGAAGAAATTAAGCTTATACTTGCATCAAACAAATGGTTGAGCAACAAGCAAGGGACAATATATTAAAAGGCTCAACCAAAGAAATGTGTGATAGGAATAACAAAGAATATTATAAGACTAACAAAAGGATAAGCATAGAGCATCCACATAGTCTTCAATGAATGATATTGCTTAGCATTCCATCCCAACACATAAGGTTCAAATAAGATATCAAATAATGAGATATCATCTCTCATGTGTATAAGTTTCTAAGTAGACAATATCACAAAGATAATTATCACAGAGAAACATGTACACACAAAATAGATACTAAGAATAGAACATGATATCCAAAATGAAGTCATGAAATATACCAATGAGATTTTTGCTTTTAAAGCATGGCCTAAGGCACAATTTATCTTATTGTATATTGATGAACTTCACCCACAAACATGTCAAAGACATCGCAAATATCAACAAGGGAAAGAAGATAGTTGTGATGCTTTGATAAAAACAACAAGTATCAAAATGAAGGATACCAAATGGAAGAAATAAATTTGCAATTTCATCAATATTGCACATGTGAGCTTATTGAGGAATTGATATGCAAAAAGATTGCTAAGTTGACATATATGGGATAGGAGAATCATGAGCATGATTTTTATATGTTCCCAATAATATGTTCTCATCTCAACTTGCTCACATTTGCAATAAAGGGGTTTCATTAGAATCCTTGCAAGAACCACATGATTTTCAAATAAAGATATCTATGCCAAGAAACAACCTACACAAGGTTGGACGCTAGAAAAGTATGCATAAAAAGATACTTGTTACCGAGATATTAAAGGTAGGATGTAGTAGATAGGAGTTCTTCAATAATCCTAGCTTGCCTCAAATTATCATTTAGTCACCACTTCATCCTTATTATTGAGACAAGCACCAATATATCTCCATGTACCTAAAACAAAGTTCAAGTACAAGATGGTCCCCAAACTCATTGGGTCCAAAGTAGTTAGAGACTACAACATATAGGACAAACTCCACATAAATATATGCATATATATATATAATTGAATTTCATGCACATCTTAGCCGATTTAGGATTTGATGGAGCTTCTCCTATATATTTGATCAAAGAAAGCAAAGCATGCCATAAAGTATACATTTAGTAAATATGCATGCACATGACTTTCAAGAGCCAAAGGAGATACAATTTGGACAAAATACCAAGAAGGACAAGCGAGCACACAAAATTGTGAAGCTACAAAAGGTTGTCCAAATTATATCAAAGAATCAAATCAACATAAGATTGACTCCAAAGTTCAACTAGTGAACCAAGCAAAAGCCAATGAGCATAAAGCATAACTAAAACACACATGCTCAAAGACATATCTCATTTTAAGAGTAAGAAATAAATAATAAGGAATGAGATCACCAACTCCCAAAGAGAGCAAGGTTCAAACAAAAAAAACCAAACTCTCCACACTTTTTATGATGGCACACTAAGTACCAAAAAGAAAAGATTTGTCTTCCAACAAAAACCAATACCAAATGAAATAAGCACAAAGAGTGTGTTATAACAAATATAGGAGAGCTCCCCCAAGATTAGTGCATTATTTATGATTTTGCATTTGAATACAAAATGCACACAAGTGGGATCATCACATCTACCTACATATAAATAACACAAAACAAGTTCAACGAAATCAAATGGAATAACAAAAGTCATGGAAGACAATGGGAGCTAAAACAAATACATTTTTGGCTAGAGATAAGGCAATTAAAAGCAATAGCCAATGTAAAGATGATCAATATACATGTGCCACATGATATAGTACCAATTGTCCAAGAACAAGAGGTATTTGGATTTATTTCCCGGTGGTAGTTTACATATAAATCCAAGATCATCTTCACAACAAAGAAGCATACAGAGAAGGATAAGAATTAATCACCATGCTAAAGAAGATATTCTTGATAGACTCAAATAGTTAAACAATCATGCAAAGCAATGATTAAGATAACTTGAAGCAAATGGTTTTCCAACTTTGATGTAGCATTCCACATTTTAGGAAAACCCTATCAAGAAAGTATCTCACAAACAAGATCCAAAACAAGAGCAATAAAACAATTTGGCAAATTGGAATTTGTTTGAGAAAACATGCCACATAGAAGCAAGATAATTTACAAAATCAACACTATGTGACACAACCTCAAATATACACATTATATTGGTTTGTAGTATGCACAAAGCATATTACTCCCCCATAATGTGATAAAACATTTATTTTTCACAAGAGGCAAATAAAACCCAACAAGATGATTAATGGACATTATAGAATTTGAATTTCTCATGAGAATGACATACCACATAGAAACTAGATAATCTTCAAATATCAACACTAAGTGGTATTCCTCATGTACACACATTTTTAGGATTGTGAAGTGCAAAGCATATCACTCCCCCAAAATGGGATGGTCCAATAATCTCTCACAAGAGCCAAGTAAGATAAAACGAGATGCAAAAGGCTCAAACACAAACACACATACATGGTGTGCAAACCCACAAGTACATACTTGATTAATCAAAATAAAACAAGTAGGTAGCACAACATATACCAACACATGTAATGGAACACAACCAACACATGCAAAAGGGGCGAGTAACTTTCAATGTAGATAAGTTGAGTACATGTTACCGCAAAGAGGAACATTGGATATATAATATAAACAAGATAATCAATTGACTTGACTTGAGACAATATATTGATGAAGATCCCTTAATTCTTCATGATATAGCCAAGTCTCCAATGCCCTCCAACAAACACCTATTGATCAAGTTTTGGTGTGATGGTCCCCAACCAAGTTGGGTCCTAAGAGGTTAGTCACAATAGGCTTGGCAACCCAAATGGTTCTTTTCTTGACACCACTTTGAGCACCAACAAATTTGGCAAACACATTGCCAACCTTATCCTTGCAAAGTGAATAAGCATCTTCAATTATGATAGGGTTGGATGAGTTACCACTAGTGCATGAAGAAGATAGGTGACCCTTCTCATGGCATATGTAGCAAGTTCTTTTCTTCACCTTCTTCTCACTTGATTTCTCCACAAGGGGAGCATTAGCTTGATTTTTCTTGGGAAGTGACCTTTCTTCAACTTGAGGTTGAGCAAGGGCTTGAACTTGAGGCCACTTCCCTTGTTGCTTCTCACTAAGTGCCTTTTTCTTCAAAGGGCAAGATCTAACATGGTGCCCTTCAATTTTGCACTTGAAGCAAACAATCTTGGCCAAATTCTTGACTTGTTCTTGGCCCTTCTTCTTATATATTTTGGACTTCTTCTTGTTGTTAGAGATAAATCCAAGTCCACTCTTGTCATTGGGGGATTGTTGCACACTCAAGATCTTGTTGAGTGTGGACTTCCCTTCATGACGTTTTTCCAAGTCTTTCTTCAATGAAGTAACTTGGGCCTTGAGCTCTTTGATTTCCTCTACATGGTTAGTGACAACACAAGTACTAGTGGAAGTAGAAGCTACATTGTTAGAGCAACAAGGCAAGGAGGGTAATTCATCACTAGATGTAGAAATAGTATGAGTGGATGAATTACTAGTACTAGCACATGGCAATATTGCATTTTGGGAAATAGTGCTAGTGCCCACATGAGGCTCACAAGATGTTACCTTTGTAGATATAGCCTCATGAGCTAACTTTAGGCGAGCATGGGACACTAGAAGATCCTCATTAGAGCTAGATAGCTTTTCATGAATTTCTTCCAATTTCCCATACTTGCTAGTTAGCAATTCAAGTTGAGCCCTTAGCTCAACATTCTCCTTCAAAATAGATGCTTCACAAGAAGTAGAGTTAGTAGCACATGCATCATTATCATTATGAATGGGAGAAGACAACTTGGCAAGAGCGAGGTCACGTTCTTTAGTGAGTTTAGAAATAATTTCATTACATGACTCCTCAATGGATTCAAGCTTCTCCTCAAGAGAAACCCAAAGCTCTTGCTCTTCCTCTAGAGCATATTTTAAATCATGGATATCATTGGCATACTCACGCTCAAGAGAAAACATTTTATCAATTTGTTCTTCCTTCATCTCAATGAGTTTTGTGCTCTCAATAGCACAACTCATGATTTCAAAGAAGTTGGGCAAAACATTTTTATGGTTATGCAAAGCATCAAAGACCACCTTACCCTTCTTGTTTAAATACTCAATATAGTCTTCTTCATTTTCCTCATCCTCACCATTGTCCTCAACATCATTATGATTTGAAGACCTAGCCATAAGGCATATGTGGGAACCGTGAGAAGAGGAAGATGAAGAAATACATGAAGCTCCATTCAAGACCTTGTCTTGGCCCAAAGACTCTTCGGTTTCCTCTATATGGTTAGCATCACAAATACTAGAGGAAATAGAAGCATTTGTATCATGGCAACAAGACAAAGCAAGCATATCATCATGAGATTTATTCGAGAAATTTACACATGATATGCAAGGACTATCAACACAAGCATGTAAAACATTTATGGGGCTACAAGTGTTTAAGTCCAAAGATGAAGCATTGCAATGAGATAGAGATGAAGGATCATCAAAAGTAAGCATACTATCACCATTGCAAGTTTCATCACCACTCACCATATCATTACCTTGTGTCTTGCCACACTTTGGTGAAGTGGATGAAAGTTCATTGCGGCCGGACGTGGAAGGAATACAATCATCCTCAATAATCTTGGACACACCATATTTTTCTTGAAGCTTTGTCCATATCTCATGAGCGCTCCGAAAAGGCGTGATAGAGAAGGTAACTACATCGCTCAAAGCATTAACAATCACATGAGTAGCTTGAGCATTGAGATACAAGTTTTTCTCATCTTCTAAAGATAGATTTTGAGTATCCTTTGGAGGAGAAAAACCCGCATCTACAATTCGCTCCATAGATGGGTCCATGACCCGAAAATAATTAAGCATGTGAATTTTCCAAGTATCACAATTTGTGCCATCAAATATAGAAGTGTTATTATGCACTAATCCCCTAGCCGACATCTTTGCTCTCAAGGCGGTGAAGCCTAAAATGAGAGACCGGGCTCTGATACCAATTGAAAGGACACAGATGTCGCCTAGAGGGGGGGTGAATAGGCGATATCAAATTTTACGAATGGCTTGAACAAAAGCGGAATTAAACTAGCGTTTATTTTGACAAGCACATAAAACCTAAATAAACTAGGCTCACCTATGTGCGCCAACAACTTATACTAAGCAATACAAGTAACAAGGTGATAGCAAGATATATGACTTCAAGCACGAAGGCTATCACAATGTAAAGTGCATAAGTAAAGAGCTCGGGTATAGAAATAACCGAGGCACGCGGAGACGATGATGTATTCCCGAGTTCCTCCCTTGAAAGGGAGTATGTCTCGTTGGAGGGGTGTGGTATCGCCACAAAGGCCTCACCCTATTCTCCGGTGTGAGCTTGCGCCACAAAGGCCTAGCTCACTCTTCCACTAAGGGGTTCCTCAAGGCGGAACCGGGCCTTTACACAAAGCTTGGGGCACACATCCACAACTTAATTGGAGGCTCCCAAGAATAGCCACAAAGGCACCACAAAGCCACAAAGCCGTCTAGGGTTCCAAGAACCCAAGAGTAATAAGCTCACAAACTTTCACTTACTCAAATCTCCGGGGAGAACTCAAACCGATGCAACTTATGCAATGGCAAGAGCACACAAGGTGCTCAAATCCTTCTCACTCAAATTTCACCAAAGCAACTAATGCTATGGAGAGATATGAGAGGAAGAATAAAGGAAATCCACAAAGAACTCCAAGATCTAAATCCACAAGAGGTTCCCCTCACTAAGAGGAGATTTTGATTGGTGGAAAGAAAGATCTAGATCTCCTCTCTCTTTTCCCTCAAAAATATTCAAGAATCATGGGAGGGATTGAGAGATGGGCAAGCTTTCCAAGGTCAACAATGGTGGGAGAGAGAGAAAGAGAGGAAAAGCGAGCTAGCAGCCCTTGGGGAAGAAGGGGGGCCTTTTATAGGTCCCCCCAACGAAATATGACCGTTACAGCATCCCAGGCCGGATTATCCGGCCCCCCTGGCCGGAATATCCGCCCCCATATCTGGGTGACGCCGAGCAAAGTCCTTAGCAGAAATTCCGAAACGAAATTTTCGCCCCCAGGCCGGATAATCCGCCCCCCTGGCCGGAATATCCGCCCCCCTTACTGGGTGACGCCGAGCAGAAACTGCAATACGAAAACGGTGATAACTTTTTCATCCGGACTCCGTTTTCGATGATCTTGGGCTCGTTGGAATCACCACAATGAGCTCTACAACTTCATCCATAGAAACATCATAGTCCAACAAGGGAGTATAAAACCAAATGATGAAAGGTTTGACCTCTCTTTGAAGGCAAACCGGTAAAACCTCCAAACATCAAAAACGCAATAAGAGTTTCATGCGAAATCCGTTTTTAATGAGCTAGAGCTTGTCATGGAAATAACCACAAGCTCTAAAACCTCACATGGATAAAAATCAAATAAGAACCAAGAAAGATGATGCCAAGTATGCAAAGGTTTGAGCTCTCTTCGAACGATATAATTAAGTTACTCACTCGAGAGCCCCTCTTGATAGTACGGCTACCGATCCTATAACCCGGTCTCACAAATAACACCATGAGACCGGTAAGAAAGAAACCCTAACACTATCATACCTTTGCCTTGAGCATTCCACTTGAGGTGGATAAAGACGATCTTGATCTTCTCAAGTTGGACCACCTTTCTTGATTGAGCTTGCTTGGTGAAGTCTTGCGGATTGCTCCCCCATACTCTACTATGGAAGAGACTCTCTTTAAGCATATCTTCACATATCCATGATCACAATATAGATGGCAAGCTTCAAGCATATGTTCTCTTCTAGTTGCTCATCTTGAACTTGCGCTTTGACTTGATCAATCCTCGAATCAATTCTTCTTTCTCCATAATGATGGTGTCTTGAGGATACACAAGAGAGCTCACTCAATCTTATTATTCAAGACACACTTGACATAAGCTCAACTCCCTTAAGACCAATCTTTGGATCACTCCTTGAATAACACCTTGGTCAACACATAATCTTCTTCTTACAACCTTGACTCCAACAAATGGTTCAAGCATTGTCTATGGACAAGTCCTACACATATAACTCAATGCAACCATTAGTCCATAGGGATTGTCATTAATTACCAAAACCACACATGGGGCTCGATATGATCTTTCAGGAGGCGAATCCCACGAAGCCGATTTCTTCAACTCTTGGGAGGCGTCAAAGGGGGCAAGGCCGTACTTATCGGAGGGGAAATTCTTCCGGTCCTTGATGTAAAACCACTTGGTCCTCTAACCTTGTACCGAGGCACCCATTGAAAACTCCAAATACTGTGATTCAGAGCGAAGAGAGATGCAAGCTCCGCCCAATTCGGGTTTTTTGGACAACGCAACATTGGGGCGGAGCCAAAAGAGGGCTCTCCAAAGAAGAAAATGGGGATCAATCCCCAGAAACGACTCGCACAAAGTTATGAAGCAAGCAATGTGCAAGATAGAATTTGGTGTGAGCTGGTGAAGCTGCACACCATAAACAAAAAGAAGCCCACGAAGAAATTCATGGGCAGGAAGGGAAAGACCGCGTAAGAGAAAGGCGAGGAATATCACCCGAAAACCATCCCTGGGCTTGGGGATCCGTTCAGCGCTTGGGAAGATAATCTCGTCGTCATTAGAGACGAGACCCTCCGTTCGAGCCTTGTTTAGATCCTTCGGCGTGAAGACAGAAGGCACCCAGCTGGTCGAGGCGTTCGTCCCCTTGGTCATCTTGTGTTTCTGCGCTCGGTGCTTCACGCGCATCTACGATTTGCGCACGGGGGCTGAGCAGGAGGGAAATGGAGCGCCGAGATTGCAACAATGGTGGCGGCGGCGGAAGCGATGAACTGGTAAACAGTAAATCTCCCCACTCTCCCTTTATATAGTTTCCAGGCAACGGAACGTGGGCTGAGTCGTGGCGCACAGAGCGGAAACGGTAGCCCACTAACGGGCAGAGAAGTTAAGAAATTACCACGTTGCCCATGGGTAACGGTCAAAAGTCTAGAGATAATTATGAACAGATTACTGACGTCATAAGCGTACAAGTAAAGAGAATTGCAGACTATGGTAAACAGGGGACTAGTAGAACGAACGTTCCAAAGCTGGTTCGCGTTAGTAAATCTGAATAAAGGAAGGGCAAAAATCCGCCAAAAGATTGAGCTTGGTAACAGAGGAATCATTCCCTGAGTCTATACCCGCAGATATTCGGCTATAGCCTTGGGGGCTACTACTATTGGGAGCGCTGAGCGCGCACCCGACGATATTGTCATTACAAAGATTCAGTATGAAGATTGCAGGAGGGTACAATATACTTGAGCCTATACTCAAAAAATAATTCTTCGACTATAGCCTCGGGGGCTATTCCCATCGGGAGCGCTGAGCGCGCACCCGACGAAATTTATCAACGAATACTGAAGCAAGGAAGGTGAAGGAAGAAATGGTGGAACGTCATTACTCCCATCGGGAGCGAGTTTCTATTAAGACATGGTTCTATAAACCCGAATATTTTCAGTCAAATAAGACTGCGACATGTGATTCTCGAGTTGTGTTATCGCAACGAAACTCGAATGCCGTGATTTATTACGAAGGTAAGACCCCGGGATCCGTCCTGTGTGGCCCGGTATACGCACATGGATACGCTCTGCTGGTATGTATCCGTGTCCACGACGCGAAGAAAATCCTGGTAGACGCACTGGGTACCCTGAGAACCACTGGGATTTATTTTTTGTAAGTCCTAAATGCGGCAAAAGAATGGGTTTGACCGGTTTCCCGAATTCAAGTCCAAGGGGATTGAATTTGAAGTAGGTGGCAAATATCTGTTCCAGCAGTTAACTGACCTCTTGATCCGTCAGAGTTCTCAGGCTTGTTCATCAAAACCCCTTGGGAGATACTATCATGAAATTAAGTCGAAAGACTAAGTCGAAGATTTAAAGATATGAAGAAATCAAAGTAATGATCAAGTTGAAGATTTTAAGATTAGAGATTCAACCTGAATCTACAATTCTGGTAGAATCTCAGGGGCCACTGACAAGGGTATAGATAATAGAGTCCGTCAGTTGAGTACCCCTGAGGCCCTTTAAGCTAGGGCCAATTGTAATACTAATCGAAATACGAGTTATTACCGTATATCGATATTGTAATCTGTATCGGACCCTACCCGATCCTCGAGACCTGGCCATCTATATATAGGGGCCAGGAGAGGACGGTGTAGGGCAGATTGAAAGCAAGTCAGGTTTTACACCCACGTTTACTTTCATAGCCAACTTATTGGACCGAGTTTACCTTCGAGTTCACCTGACGCCCTGTCTCTCCGATCCTAAGTCCTTCATCTAGGATATTTGTCAAGTTAACCCCTCGTCAGTATGATAGTATCTTTATCAAAATGTAGCACTATTTTGTATGTTGTTTTCTTGTTTCTTATAGAAACTTTTTAGTTCTGCTTGATGAAATATGAAATTAAATTAATTTTAACCTTTGTTTTGTTAAATACACTTGCTTTTTTACCAAATTTTTTTGAAGCTTATTTGTTCGACCCGGCTCAGTTCAATTCGTGGCTTCCCCACTGCGCCAGGCACCACTCACTTATGTGGTGGTCGGTGTGCCCTCATTCGAAAAAGTAGGGCAGATTATGTCCTTGGCGACAGTTAACTTGCCGATGTCGAAGGCCAGATTAGTGACAACGTTCGACCATGGTGCAGACTGCAGAGGCCACACTCTGGTGTCATGGCGTGCTTCGTCGGTGTTTTTGGGTTCGAGAGCTCTTCGTTTTGGCGCGCGTCAGTTTAGTCGATTAGAGAATCGGGGACGGGGAGTAACAATAGATCATACTATTACCAGCTCGCTTCATCGGGCGCGTAGGTAGCCAGACTTTTCATCTTTTGCGTTGCTTGCCATGAATTCTGGGAGTCAGTGAGACCGAGAAGAACTGAAGAGAAAACCTTTGCTACGCCAAATGTTCCGCGACATGCAATCAAAAGACAGCTTTCCGGTCAACCATTAGTTGCTAGGTAAACAGTCGACCTGCGTTCCATCAACCATGTCCATCGTCGTCATGTCTGCGTGATGCATGAGTGGCACGATGCATGGCATGTTCCATCACGTCGACCTGCCTTGGCTGTCTACCTCACGAATCTGGCTGCTACTGTACTATACCATACTTGAGTACTACAGACCCATCAAGAGGGAGAAGGTATCTCTGTCTCTACTCTTCCGATGCAAAGCAAGTGAAAGCTCTGGCGCTAGGATTCATGGTGGTCAGCTGCGTCTAGCTAGACTCTAGTCTGTAGATCAGGCAACAGCTCTATTTCCGCGAGGGAACCCCTACCAAAGGCACCGTTTGCCTGTTGTGACTCTACTCCACGACGTGGTCTCAGCTGCAACTGCGTTGATTGATTGATTCGTTCAAGCAAACGGATCCGGTCGTCTGCGGATCATTTTGTCAGGTCTGCTAATCCGCGCGGCCACCAGTCTAGCATGCAGTGGATGGAGCTTCACCAACATCAATGAAAGGGATAAAAAAAAGGATTCAATGAGAACTGACAAGCCAAAGTGATGTATCTTGTCAAATGTTTGGTGAAAAATACACTCCAGCTACCAGCAAGGTCACCTTCCAACAGATTTTCAACCTGTTCGAACGAGCGAACTAAGGACGTGTTTGATAGCCCGGACGGACACAGAAAATTTCAGCCGATATTTCGTTGTTTGTTAGTCTGGCCCGATGACTTGGGTAGTGCCCATATCAATCGAAAACGTCTCCTCAGCCAGGCCGAGGTGAGAAGCTCAAATCGAGCTTCGCACCTCAGCCCGGCCGCGTTCGCCCCGCAAGTCTGTGGGCCCTCGACCCCCTAGACCACTGCCCGGCCTCTTATTTCTCACCCTTTCTTCTCTCTCTACTTTCTTCCCGAGCTGTCCTCTAAATCGCCAAAGGCAACGCCGCCGCAGACTAGGGCCATCCCCAACCGCACCGGCCGCGCACCGCCGTTGTCCTAGACGCAGAGGCCGCAACCGAAGAGGCCGGCGTGCACCGCCGCCGCAGAGCCCGCCGCGCGCGCGCCACAGGCGGACTGCCGTGCTCCACAGGCCGGCCTCCGCGTCGGGCAGAGGACGCCGACCACCGTGGCCACCTGAGCATAGGAGCACGCCGTCCTGGCAGGGGCGGGTGCGGGGGCTCCTCTCGCCGGCTCTTGCTGCCGCCGGCCACGCTGGAGCTCGAGGCGACGCCTAGGGACCTGATTGCTTTTCTGAAAACTTCCCCTTGTTTGGATGTGGAGCCGTGGCACACTGGCGACATGGAGCCCCTCGGCCACATGCGACCTTTCGCCCCACACCCATACATAGGTGAACGGGATCCTCTGACGTCTAGGTACAAAGTCAGGTATGCTAGAGCTCCCTGATTTCTCTTCTTCTAATTTGCGTGATTAAAACCAAAACGGTTTATATTATTTTGCATAATATAAATTTTAGAGCAACCACATATTTCATTAATAGAAAATCAAGTTATATGAGTAAACACACGTGGAAACTAAAAGACAAAGATAGACCAGGAGAAAACAGTTGTCCTGGACACTTTGCAGAGAGAATCCTAAAAGATAGAAAAATACAAAACCATCCCTAGGTTTTCCTGCACTCGCCGAAACTAGCGGCCGCCGCCACACTCCAATGCCGCCGAGACACACGTCAGAAGAGATGCCTAGCCTCCACCATTGCCAGATCCAAAGAAGCACCATCGCTAACAAGGCTTTTTGATTCGATGAACAGGCCTGCTGCAAATAGCGAGGCACATGTCGCTATGGCACGTCGACCGGGGGACATCCCCCTGCTTCATTGGACCAAGAGCCATCATTTCCGATCGATGGAGTCGGGGAATAACGACAGATCCACCACCTCCGGACCAGTATCTGTGCTCTAAAGCACCCACCTCGCCCCGGCCCCCAGCGCCGCCGTGGATAACGACGGGCACCAGCGGCACATCGAGAAACAGATCTCATCAGATCCGAAGAACGACGAGAAGACCACGCTGCTGATCTAAAGGATCGACAAGCACACTTTGCCATCAACTCCGAGACGTCACCGTGAAGATCGCCGCCGGTGTGGGAGTGAAGTTGAGGCAGATTTATTTGCCCAGATGTCGCTCCCACCACCCCAAAAACGCACCACAACAGACAAACCCTAACCCTAACTACAAAACGGAGGAACGAGATCCCCCTCCCTCCTGCCACTGAAGCGGCAATCAGAGGGAGAGGGGATCAACACCCACACCAGCCGGAGATCTGGGGATTTGGGAGCTTTTGGTCGCCGTTGCCCTATCGCTGTCCCTCCGCAGTCTTCCTGTGGGATCTTCCTTGTGATTGTTGTGCTTGGGTCGTGATGAGTTTTCTCATTAGTCAATTGTTCCCTAGGTTTTTTTTGGAGTGGCCCCCTTTCTTCCCGCTCTTGTGTGTTGTTGGCATTTTTTCCCCTTTTTCTCTTATCTTGTATCCCCTGCGAAGACTGGATCATTTGAACCTATTTCGTAGAGGTTGTAAAGCCTTATAGGGAACTTGGTTGAATATATTATTCACTATAGTTTCAGTGAATTTTTTAATAAATTTGAGCGCCAAGTTGTAGCAGATTTCAAACCAACATTTATAATATTGAGCTTTGTGTTAGATGAATAGCAACTTGTATTATTAGGGGCCAAAGGCCACAATATATAGTAAAACTGACTTGGAGTACAAGAATAATAACTCTAGACATATACGGACTCCTAGTGACCTAGACCAATACTAATACTCCTTAACACCACTCCCCCCCCTCAAATGCAAAGCGTATGCAATAGCATTGCATTTGAAGAAGGGTAACTCAAAAAATAAATGATAATCCAAAATCCGCATCTTGAGTATCGTCATAGCATGAAGAGTCTTCAAAACCTGTAGAGTCAAGCCACAATCGATCGAAGAAGAGATCGACACAAACCGAAAGACGGCCAAAAGAAGAACATCATGTCACAAAAGATCATAATGCAGAAGCCCACAACAACAGAAGCTCAACGATAAAAAAAGTGCGTAGATCAATGACAATGCAACAGATGGCGCATCGGAGAAAGACACACACCCATAAGAAGACGATGGGCTGTCAAAAGATGGCACATCAAGAGACTCAAGCATCACAGAAAACTCATAGCCCAAAGAAAATCGTCGGCAAAATAAGCTAGATGACAAGGAGAATTGGCGTTGATCGGCAATGCAAAAGAAGCCACAGAAATCCATAAAGCACCAAGGCCAAAGAGACAAGCTGATGATAAAGGTATAGTGGACTCGCATGACATAAGAGACACAAAAGAATAGCGAACTTGGTGGACGCAGCGGAAATATAAGACACACGGACAAAATAGAGTCATAGCGGACACCGTCAAAAATCACCGAAGAGTGAAGAAGGAGAGGGTACCAAACGATGACATCACACCTTTTTTTTTACTCACGGCACACCATGAAGCAAGCTAGCAGGAGACTAGCACATGCAGACTGCAGCGATGATGCCTGATGACACACAAGTATAGGGGGTGTATCGTAGTACTTTCGATAAATAAGAGTGTCGAACCCAACGAGGAGCAGAAGGTGTTGATTAGTGGTTTTGATCAGGGTTTCACTGTAAATACTAGCAAACGGGTTTTCAGGGGTATTTGGTAATACAAATAAATAAAGTGCGAGTAAATAAAAGACAGTAGTAACAATGCATCTCACTAGGCCCATAAATGGTGAAGTATCATGTAGTCGACGTTCACATGACACCACTAGTGAAATAGCACCACAACAATATCAAACCATTAAATATAACTCAACAATAATTCACTACTAACATCTTGACTTCTCCCATGTCCTCAAGAACTAAACGAACTACTCACAAGACATCATATGGATCATAATCAGAGGTGAAATAATGGTAAATAACAATCTGAACATAAACCTTAATTCAACGGTTCCACTCAATAGCATCAACTACAAGAGTAATCAACACCGGGAAAGTTTCCCCTAAGAATTTAACAAGATCCAACTCAAGATGTTACAGCGAGATGGCGTGGTGATGGTGGAGATGATGGTGCTGGTGATGGAGATGATGATGATGATGATCCCGATGAAGTCCGGTGCGATGGTGATGACGATGGCGACGATCTCCCCTCTCCAGGAAGGAATTTCCCCGACAGATTTCTGCCTGCCGGAGAGCTTTTCTCTCTCTGGTGTTTTCCGCCCCGCAGAGGCGGCGGTGTCTCTCTCTGAGCCCCCCTTGACTTAGGTTTTCGGGGACGATGAAGTACGTGAAGGGGCGAGACCAGAAGTGGGCCAGGGTGCCCTCACACAGGGCCGGCGCGGCCAGAGGCCAGGCCGCGCTCCCTATGTGTGAGGCTGCCCTCTGGCTCCTCTCAACTCCTCCTTCTGGCTCCCTGAGTCTTCTGGGAAAATATAATTTTCTGGTATTTTTCTAGAATTTTCCTGATCTTCCGAAATATGGTGTCTTGACGGTCCTTTTCCAGCAGAATCCTGACTCCGGCAGCAAATCCTCCAATGATTGTCAACATGTAAAAATAGAGGAAATAACATAAGTATCATCTCTAAATATGAAATATATCAATGAATAATAGTAAATTATGATACAAAATAGTGATGCAAAATGGACGTATCAACCCCCCCCCCCCAAGCTTAGACCTCGCTTGTCCCCAAGCGAAAACTAAACTCGGTAAACATGACCACAGGTTTATGGAGTGAAGTGTCGATAATCAAAATATGGACAAGAAGCATCACATTCACCAAAGCACAAATTATAATAGACAGCAACTTCCCTTTATAAGATATAAACTTGCAATAAGTAAAAGGGAATCACATATAAGGATGCACGAAGTAAACTATAATTGGTAATGGCAAACCTTAGTTCTTGGTCAAAGAATGATGAACTAGCTATTCTTTCTTTTGAATGGAGCCTTTTAAAACAGCGCGAATATAGCAAAGATCATATGCTCAACAAACAAACTTTTTGCATTCATAGAAAGCTTTCAAAGATATATTCCTTCAGACAAAAGCATTGTACAAAACAAAGAAGATAGTAAACATGATTAAACGGATCAACATATGGATGAGTGAAACATAACAACTCAAATGCTTGCTTGAGATAGAGGGGAAATAGGTTGACTCAACATAAAAGTAAAATACAGGCCCTTCGCAGAGGGAAGCAGGGATTAAACATGTGCTAGAGCTTTTCATTTGCAAAACAAAGGTAAAAAGTTATTTTGAGAGGTGGTTGCTTTTGTCAACGACTAGCAACGGAGTTCTTGATATCTTCCATACTAAACAAGTGAGAGCGGTTCTGAGATGTTTGATTAATTGGCTCATTGGTGCTCTTTTATAGCTTTGCACTCCTCCCCACCTTTTTCCTTTCTCAAACCATGGCTAACCGATTCCATCGGGTGCCGACCAACTTTCACATACCATGGAGGAGTGCTCTTTTCTTTCTTTTCTTTTTGAGATTATAATAGTCTGACCAGCTCCCTTGCAAAATTAGTGACGAGCAGATGAAGCTGCCTAGTCGAGGGGTACTTAATTTAGTATGGAAGATAACAAACCCATCCACTACGTCCTCATGAGCTAAAAACAGTGGCACAAAATGAGAAGCTTTTGAAGCTTTTTGAAAGGTAGCACATGAAAATTTACTTGGAATGGCTTAAAATACCATGCATAGGAATTTATAGTGGACTCTTTGGAAGTGACTTGGCTTTTGGAATTTGGATGCACGAGAAGTATTCCCTCTCAGTATGGTTTTTTGGCTAGCAAGGCTGGGTAGCAAGCATAAGAGTTGCATGAAACAAACAAACATACATATAATAAGAACAATCATGCAAACTTCCTTGAAGGTACAACGATTTTGACTTCGAGAATAATATTGCTTATAAGCCAAACATGAAGGAAAACTGAAGTGATGTAACTACAAACACTTATTTATTCTTTTCTACTCAAACCTCAAGGTAATGTTGCTACTGACCAAGCTGGGTTTGCCAAAACCAACTAAATTTACTCATGCTCCCAAAGTGATACCAATACTAATCAACAAGACTAGTCGTATAAGAGAGATTGCAAACTAAAATAAAGTGTGCGGAAAGTAAACGATAAAGCTTCTCATTAATATTTCATTACCGCAACTCACACCAAGGGATACATAGATAACCAACTAAGGAGGATACTTCCAAACTGCAAACTATTCTATAAGATAACTTCTTTATTCATGATATAACTCTACTTAAAAAGTAAATGAGCAAAAGGTAATGATGTGATACCGTGGCACTCCCCCAAGCTTGGAACAAGCCAAGGGGATGCCTATACCGATGACGAGTTACTCCTTGGGTGGTAGTGGAAGCAGCCTTGGATTAACGAAATATTCCAGCATCATGCGAAGCCTGATATTCTCTTCTTGAAGCAACTCCACCTCCTTTTCCAGAACTCGATATTGAGCGCAAAACTCGTCAGTGACCCGCATGCCCTCTTTTATCACAGGCATGGAGTTCAGATCCAAGGCGTGTAGTGTTGGTCCCTGCATATCATGAGAAAAGATACGTCTAGCTTTCGTTGGTCCTTCAAAAGCAGGGTTTCTTGGCCTCGGTCTTCCAGTCTCCTGCTCTTTCTTCCACTTGGGATCTTGGTGATCATCCTCCCTGGGCCTTTTGCCCTTTTCGTCGCCTGAGGAAGCCATGGTGCCCTCAAAACTAAGATCAACTCCTGACAGAAACAGCTCGAAACAAAAACACGACGAGAAAATGATATACAGACCTCGGGTACTCCGGGGGGTTATATAGGCGGAAATTATACAACAAGGGGAAATCACAGGAGGAAACCGGGACAGAAACGAGTTCCGGGGTGTTCTCACACCAGGGCGGCGCGGCCAGGGGTGGACCCGCGCCCCATGTGTGTGAGGAGCACCCGGACTCCTTTTCCTGCCCGTTTTCGTCTCGTAATTTTTCATATTTAGTAAAAATAGCAAAAATATTAAAGGAAGAGTTCAAGGCGAAACTTCTCTAACTAGAACTGTTACCTATTCGAAAACGAACTCTGCAGGTACCTGCAATTTGTCTTGGATGAATTCTTCTGGAGAAACTATTTCAATTACATCAACATCTTCGTTATAAGAATCTCCAGTAATATAATGTTTAAGTCTTTGCCCATTCACCACTTGTGTAGAGTCATCTTTCAAAGAAGCAATCTTTATTGCACCTGAGCGGTACACTTCAATAATAACATATGGTCCTTCCCATTTTGATAGAAATTTTCCTGCAAAAAATCTGAGGCGAGACCTATACAATAGAACTTTCTCACCAACATGAAACTCTCTTTTAAGAATTCTCTTGTTATGCCATTGCTTGACTTTTTCTTTGAAAAGTCTGGCATTCTCATACGCTTCGTTTCTCCACTCATCTAGAGAACTCAAATCTAACAACCTTTTCTTACCGGCAAGTTTAAAATCTCTATTAAGCTCTTTCACTGCCCAAAAAGCTTTGTGTTCTAATTCTAAAGGCAAGTGACACGCTTTTCTGTAAACCATCTTATAAGGAGACATTCCCATGGGCTTCTTATAAGCAGTTCTATAAGCCCATAAAGCATCATTTAACTTACTAACCCAGTTTTTTCTAGATCTATTAATAGTCTTCTACAAAATAGACTTGATCTCTCTATTTGAAAGCTCTACCTGCCCACTAGTTTGGGGATGATAAGCAAAAGCAATTATATGATTAACATCATATTTAGCAAGAGTTTTTCTAAAACTGCCATGAATAAAATGAGAACCTCCATCAGTCATAAGATATCTAGACACACCAAACCTAGGAAAAATAACATTTTTAAGCATTTTTAACGAGGTCTCACCATCGGCACTCTTTGTAGGTATGGCTTCTACCCATTTAGTAACATAATCAACAGCAACAAGTATGTGGGTATAGCCTTTTGAAGGAGGAAAAGTACCCATAAAGTCAAATCCCCAACAATCAAATGGTTCAATAACAAGAGTGTAATTCATAGGCATTTCATTGCATCTAGAAATATTACCAACTCTTTGACATTCATCGCAAGATAAAACATACCTTCTAGCATCTTTAAAGAGGGTTGGCCAATAAAAACCTGATTGTAGAACCTATTGTGCGGTTCTATCTCCAGCATGATGTCCTCCATAAGCACCGCCATGGCATTTTCTTAATATCTCTTGTTGCTCATATTCCGGTACACATCTTCGCATAATACCATCAACTCCTTCTTTATATAAGTGTGGGTCATCCCAAAAGTAATGCCTCAAATCATAGAAGAATTTTCTTCTTTGCTAAGCTGTAAAAGTTGGAGGCAAATACTTGGAAACAATAAAGTTAGCATAATCAGCATACCAAGGAAGGTCCCGCGAAGTTACATTTATAGCAGCTAACTGTTCATTTGGAAAACTATCATTAACAGGAATAGGATCAAAATAAATGTTTTCCAATCTAGACAAGTTGTCAGCCACGGGATTTTCAGCACCTTTCCTATCTATGATATGCAAATCAAATTCTTGTAAAAGCAACACCCATCTAATAAGCCTAGTCTTAGCATCCTTCTTAGTCATAAGGTATCTAATAGCAGCGTGATCAGTATGAATAGTAACTTTAGAATCAACAATGTAAGATCTAAACTTATCACATGCAAAAACAACAGCAAGAAACTCTTTCTCAGTGGTAGCATAATTTTTCTGAGCAGTATCAAGAGTCTTACTAGCATAATGAATAACATTCAACTTATTATCTACGCGCTTTCCAAGAACAGCACCAACAGCAAAATCACTAGAATCACACATAATTTCAAAAGGTAAATTCCAATCAGGTGGTTGAACAATAGGAGCAGTAGTTAAAGCCTTCTTAAGAGTTTCAAAAGCTTCTTTACAATCATCATCAAAGACAAATGGAACATCTTTTTGAAGAAGATTGGTAAGAGGCTTTGAAATCTTAGAGAAATCTTTAATAAACCTCCTATAGAAACCAGCATGACCAAGAACACTACGAATACCTTTAACATCTCTGGGACAGGGCATTTTCTCAATTGCCTCCACTTTTGCTCTGTCAACTTCAATACCTCTTTTAGAAATTTTATGTCCAAGGACAATTCCTTCATTCACCATAAAGTGGCATTTCTCCCAATTAAGAACAAGGTTAGTTTCTTCGCACCTTTGCAAAACTTTATCAAGGTTGTGCAAACAGTTATCAAAAGAAGTTCCATAGACGGAGAAATCGTTCATGAAAACCTCCACAATTTCCTCACAAAAACCATGAAAAATAGCAGACATACATCTTTGAAAAGTAGTAGGAGCATTACATAAACCAAACGGCATACGTCTATAAGCATAAGTTCCATAAGGACAAGTAAAAGTGGTTTTCTCTTGATCTTCCTTCTTAACAGCAATTTGAGAAAAACCAGAATAACCATCAAGGAAACAAAAATGAGTCTTCTTAGATAACCTTTCTAACATCTGATCTATAAACGGTAAAGGATAATGATCTTTCTTAGTAACTTTGTTTACCTTCCTATAATCAATGCACATCCTATAACCAACTACTACCCTTTGAGGAATAAGCTCGTTATTCTCATTAGGCACAACAGTCATACCTCCTTTCTAAGGAACACAATGAACAGGACTAACCTATCTACTATCAGCAATAGGATAAATAATACCAGCATCAAGGAGCTTTAATACCTCATTTCTTACCACATCCTTCATCTTTGGGATTAAGCGGCGTTGATGCTCCACAACTGGCTTGGCGTCTTTCTCCATATTAATGGCGTGCTGACATAAAGTGGGGCAAATTCCTTTTAAATCATCAAGAGTATATCCCATAGCTCCTCGGTGTTTCCTCAATATCTCTAATAATCTTTCTTCTTCCTTTCCTGAAAGTTTAGAACTAATAATAACATGATATATTTTCTTATCATCTATATAAGCATATTTAAGATTATCAGGCAAAGGTTTTAATTCAAAAACAGGATCTTCCTTAGGCGGCAAAGTGGTACCAAGATCCTCCATAGGTAAATTGTGCTTGATTAATGGTTGTTGACGAAGGAAAATGTCGTCAATCTCCTCTCTTTCCTTACTGAAAACATCACTTTCATGCTTCCATGAATTGCTGCAAAGCATTATTAGGAGCAAGAGCAATAGAAGCAAGCTGTTCAACTCGAAAATTTTCATTAGGCGTTTCATTTACATAAGAAGTCTTAGCAAACTTAGAAAAATTAAACTCATAAGACTCTCCATTAAACTTAGTATAAATTTTCTCCTTCTTACAGTCTATCACAGCACCACAAGTATTCAAAAAGGGTCTTCCAAAAATAATGGGACAAGTTTTACTAGCCTCTTTACCAAGTACTAGAAAATCAATGGGGTATTTAGTCTTACCGCAAAGAACTTCCACATCTCGAACAATACCAAGAGGCCAAACAGTCTCTCTGTTAGCAAGCTGAACAACCACATCAATATTGCTGGCGTGGAGCAGTTAGTCCTTGTGCGTGGTGAATGACCAGCCCGTTGGGAACCCCAAGAGGAATGTATGATGAGTATAGCAGCTAGTTTTCCCTCAGTTAAGAAACCAAGGTTTAATATCGTTCAGGAGAAAAGCAGACAGCGACGACTGAATGTGATGCTTGCTAGTTTGCGACAGCTTCGGACAATTTATGTATGGCGCCTCGTCCAAGCTCTGCTTGCTAGCTGCAACGCGGAACCTGCACACAACACAACCAAGTATTTTGCTCCCAACTTGCGATGAGGTTGTCAATCTCACCGGTTTGCTTGAAACAAAGGTTATGAGCGTATCGAGTGGAAAACAGTAGAGTATGCGAATAAAGTAAACAGTGCGAGTAAAGTAAACAGGTGATAGCAATATGATGGAAATAGGACCGGGATCCACAGTTCACTAGTGGTGTCTCTCCATAGATAAATAACACATGCTGGGTAAACAAATTACAGTTGGGCAATTGGTAGAATAAAGATAAACGTGATATGTCAAGAAGATCACTATGAGATTTACTCTGGGCATTACAACAAAATACATAGACCGCCATCCAACTGCATCTATGACTAATAATCCACTCCCGGGGATATCAATCCGAACACCCCATGAGTATTAAGTTGCGAACAACAGATAATTGCATTAAGCAAAGTGTGTAATGTAAACAAAGCATATGCCCTTGAGCATATGAATGTTGTTTTCTCCCTAGTAGCAACAGCACATCTACAACCTTAGAGGTTTCTGTCACTCCCCCAGGTTAAATAGAGGCATGAACCCACTATCGAGCATAAATACCCCCTCTTGGATTCACTAGCAACTACTCGGCCAAGATAGCTACTAACAACGGAGAGCATGCAAGATCATAAACAACATAGAGATAACATAAGATAATATTCAGTACGGCAACTCAATCATAAACACCAATATTCATCGGATCCCAACAAACCAAACATGTAGAATTACATAACGGTGATCTCAATCATGTAGGGCAGCTCATGAGATCTAAACATGAAGCACATGGTGGAGAAGACAACCATCTAGCTACTGCTATGGACCCATAGTCCAAGGTAGACTACTCACTCATCGCTCCGGAGGCAAGCATGGCGATGAAGAAGACCTCCGGTGGCGATTTCCCTCTCCGGCAGGGTGCCGGGAAGAGCTTCTGGACCCTCCCGATCTTCGGGTCGACGGTGGCGGCGGATCACGATGTGTTCTAGAAAAGTGATCGGGTCCTTAGGTTTTTTCCGTCGGGGGGTCTTTATAGGCGAAGGGGCGATGTCAGAGGTGGAGCCAGGTGCCCTCACGCGGGGCTCGCGCGGCCAGGGGCCTGGCCGCGCCACCCCTGCGTGTGGGGCCCTGGTGGCCCCCCTCCTACTCTCCTTCGGATCTCTGGAAGCTTCCGGGTAAAATAAGACTTCAGGAACTTGTTTCGTCCAATTCCGAGAATATTTCCTGTGTATCACTTCTGAAACACAAAAACAGCAGAAAATAGGAAACTGGCACTGTGGCAACTCGTTAATAGGTTAGTTCCGGAAAATGCATAAAAGTGCCACGAAGTGTAACAAAACAATAGGCAAATGGTGTAAAAACAAGCATGGAGCATAAAAAATTATAGATACGTTGGAGACGTATCAAGCATCCCCAAGCTTAACTCCTGCTCGTCCTCGAGTAGGTAAGTGATAACAAAAGAATAATTTTTGAGGTGACATGCACCTACACAATCTTGATCATATATGTAAGCATTTGTGAGCTGGGATCATAAGAACTTAAAACATGGGCATGAAGGTATAATCATGATAATAAGAACTTAGCAACCATGTTGTAAACATGCAAATGAACACAAACAAAAGATCATGAAAATGAAACAATGAAAGTCAAACGTGTGTTCAAATCATAAGGAAAAACATACAAATGGTTTTCAGCTTGTCCTTCAAAGAGAGCAAAACATAAATGCATAGGACACCTCAAAGTTTAAGAGGGCGACTAGATACAAATAATTTAAGAACAAGTGAAACCAACAATATGAATCAATCAATGAACTTTGGGACAATGCATATCACACTAAGAATGACAACTGTGCTCTCTTAATGGTGCATAAAGAAAGAAGGTGGTGACTCAACATAAAAGTAGAAGAAAGGCCCTTCGCAGAGGGAAGCAGTGATTGCAAGTTTTATAACCTTCAAAAATTATGGTACTTACCGGCTTTGAGCTCTCATTGCCCCCATCATAAGCATCTTGAATGGTTAAAGTTAATGCGAGAACAATTATGATGCATATGCTTGACAAATCATAAGTTGAAAACCTCGTGTCCCGTGAATATGAGTACCCAAACCTCATGCTACTTTACTTAGAGTCCCAAGCAAGGCTCTTGTCATTGTAAGTATATGCATATCATTGAGAACCGCCAATGGGGTACCTCCGTGCCCGATGACATGGAACAAGCCCACACCAAAATGACAGGACAAGCAGACAATGAACACCTCGACATCTCTTTTATTTGCCTTTTGTTTAGCTTTTTATTGTGAGATGCGTCATCGTATGTTCACCATGGGTATGCTGCAAATTTCCACCATGAATTATGCATGGCTTATATTGGCGGCCCGGCGTTTCCCTAACACATATACAAACTCCATGATCCCCACAAGATTCCCAATTCATTTCACACCGCGGGCATCCATAAACAAAAGATCACGATATCAACTCAAATAAGAAGTGCAATGTTGAAAGCTTGCCCCATGACAGCATGGCTGGGCTAGAATCCAACTTACAACTTGCAAGCATAACAACTCAACATAAGAGACCACAATGTCAAATTTTTAAGAACAGGAAAAAGTAAAGTGTGCCTTCCGGTTCGTGAGAGCTTTACTGACCGAATTTCGCATAACACTGGTAAGAGTTTAATTTGAAGAGAAAATAAAAGCAAGTCAAATTTACTTAGAATAGCAAATTGCTAGTAGGTATGTATGGTGGACACTTTGGAAAACTTTGGCTTTTAGGAGTTGGATGCACGAGTAGAGCTCATACTCAGTACAAGGCGAGGGCTAGCAAAAGACTGGGAGCGACCAACTAAGAGAGCAATAATGGCCATAATCATGCAAAGCGACAAAGCGACATTAAAAGAAGCATAAGATGGCATCAAAAGTCAAAAACTAAATGATCATGAAGGCTATTGGCGACTTTGTAAGAGTCTAACATGTGTGAGCATGCTCCAAGTCAAACCCAAATAAAGCATCAAGGAGAAAACCAAAATAATGCTTCCATACAATAAAAACAATGCATGATTTTTTCAAAGGCTCATTAAGCAATCTCGGTTATTTGAGACAAGTCATGCTACAGCAAAACCACTAAGCATACTATCAAAAAGACATCAAGCATGACATGAAAAAGCCTAAGCCGCAGTCTACACAAGCTCCTTCTTGTACCACTTTTTTGCACAAAGCTTTTTCTCTTTTCCAACACCATTTGAAATTTTTATAAACACCTCTTTTGATGAAAACCAATAAAGATCAGAGGCAAAAATACACCTTGATGAAAAGATGTGACAAGGTCTGAATGCACATCAAGGCAAAAATGAAAACCAAAAGCAGTAGCAGAAAAAGAAGAACACTCGATTTTTAATAAGAGTGAAAACGAGAGCGTTCTTTGCAAATGAAAACGAGTACATCTCCTCCAAAGGAAATTTGTTGGGGTCCAACCATTTATTGCAGCAAACAAACAAACTAAACCAACTAAGAAAACTAAAACAACTGACGCTCCAAGAAAAACACATAGTGCATGAAGCAATAAAAATATAGTGTTTTGAAAGGTGACCTGATTTTTGCCGATGAAGAAGGGGTGCCTCGGGGGCATCCCCAAGCTTTGACGCTTGTACTTCTTGGATATTTATTGGGGTGATGCATGGGCATCCCCAAGCTTGAGCTTTTGTCCATTCCTCAACTCATCTCATCATTCTCCAATCCCTACACTTGAAAACTTCCTTCATACAAAACTAAACACAATTCTATTAGCAACATTAGTGCAGCATAACATATAATCAATCCTCTTTTTGCTTCAGGTTTCAACTCAAAACCACCACATATATAGTATATACTACTGTAGCAACCTCCCCAAAAGTTCCGTGATCAAAAGAACTCAAAATAAAGCGATAAAGTGGCAAACACAAATATTGGCAGAAATCTGTCAAAACTGAACAGCTGACAAAGGTCGAATTTTTGAGGGATTTTCTGTTGCTCAAATCAAAAAGTGTTCAACTAACAAAAGTTTGGATATAACCTGGGGCATATGCACAAGAAATCGCAGGTCCAAAAGATAAACAGAGAATTTATACGAATTTTTACGGTGCAGCACCGAAAACAGTTTCAGGACAGCAACATCCCCAAATCTTTACCTCACTCAAATTAGAGGCTTCTCTTGGCACAAAAACAAAATAAACAAGATAAGGAGCGGTCATTACAGTAGTAATGACTTACAAGACTCAAATAAAAGAAAAAGTACTGAAAATAAACATTGGGTTATCTCCCAAGATTGCTTTTCTTTAACGCCTTTGAGCTAGGCGCAGAAAATTGCGAATCAAGTAACATCAAGTGATGAAGCATCAAGCTCATAATTTGCTCTAAGAATAGAGTCAAAAAGTAATTTCTTTATTTTCCTAGGGAAGTGTTCCATACATTTCTTTAGTGGAAATTGATATTTGATAGTGCCTTCCCTCATATCAATGATGGCACCTACAGTTCGAAGAAAGGGTCTTCCCAAAATAATAGGACATGAAGCATGGCATTCAACGTCCATAACAAGAAAATCAACGGGAACAAGGTTATTGTTAACCACAAGAAGAACATCATTAACCCTTCCCAAAGGTTTCTTCTTAGCAACATCAGCAATAGGAACATCAAAATAACACTTTTCAAGCGGTGGTAAATCAAGCATGTCATAAATTTTTCTAGGCATGATAGAAGTACTAGCACCTAGATCACATAAAGCATGGCAATCATAATCATTAACATGCATATCAATGATGGGTTCCCAACCATCTTCTAACTTCTTGGGAACGGAAGCTTTTTGCTTCAACTTTTCATCCCTAATTTTTATGAGAGCATTGGTAATATGCTTAGTAAAAGCAATATTTAAAGAACTAGCATTGGGAGTCAAAGCAAGCTTTTGCAAGAACAAAATAACTTCAGATATGTTTCAGCCATCAACATCAAAATCATTAAAGGAAGTAGAGCTATCATCTCCCACACTCCGAAAAATTTCAGCACTCTTTTGAGAAAAAGTTTTGGCAGTTTTAGGCTTTTTAACACAAGGAGTGGGAGTTTTCTCTACACCAATCAAAGTAAGAGGATTGCTAGCATTAGGAGCAACATCATTAGAGGTAGTAATGGTACATACCTTCATCTCTCTAGCCATCTCATCTTCTCTTTCCCACCTGGCATGCAATTCCGCTAACAATCTAATATTTTCATCAATTCCAACTTGAATAGCATTAGCGGTAGCAAAAACATTGTTCTCTTTCGCATCATTAGGCAATACTTTTAATTTGAGAAGTTCAACATCATGAGCAAGGCTATCAACTTTAGAAGCAAGAATATCAATTTTGCCTAACTTTTCCTCAACAGACTTGTTAAAAGCAGTTTGCTTACCGATGAAGTCCTTGAGCATTACCTCAAGCTCGGAGGGCGCGGCCCTAGTGTTGTTGTAGGAATTACCATAAGAGTTACCATAACCATTACCATTGGTAGAAGGATACGGCCTATAATTGTTACTAGCAAAATTGTTCCTATAAGCATTATTGTTAAAATTATTGTTTCTAATGAAATTCACATCAACATGCTCTTCTTGAGCAACCAAAGAGGCCAAAGGAACATTATTAGGATCAACATGAGTCCTATCATTAGCAAGCATAGCCATAATAGTATCAATCTTATCACTCAAGGAAGAGGTTTCCTCAACAGAATTTACCTTCTTACCTTGTGGAGCTCTCTCGGTGTGCCATTCGGAATAATTTACCATCATGTTGTCGAGTAGCTTTGTTGCGGCGCCCAAGGTAAGGGACATAAAAGTGCCTCCAGCAGCTGAATCAAGTAGGTTCCTCGAAGAAAAATTCAGTCCTGCATAAAAAGTTTGGATAATCATCCAAGTAGTCAGTCCATGAGTGGGGCAATTCTTTATCATAGATTTCAATCTTTCCCAAGCTTGAGCAACATGTTCATTATCAAACTGAGTAAACTTCATAATATTGCTATGCAAGGATATAATCTTAGCAGGAGGATAGTATCTACCAATAAAAGCATCCTTACACTTAGCCCATGAATCAATACTATTCTTAGTCAAAGACAGCAACCAATCTTTAGCTTTTCCTCTCAAGGAAAAAGGAAACAACTTGAGCTTAATAATATCACTATCAACATCCTTATATTTCTGCATCTCACATAGCTCAACAAAATTGTTGAGATGAGCTGCAGCATCTTCAGTACTAGCACCAGAAAATTGCTCTTTCATAACAAGGTTCAACAAAGCAGGCTTAATCTCATAAAAGTTTGCAGCAGTAGCAGGTGGTGCAATAGGAGTGCAGATAAAATCACTATTGTTTGTGCTAGTAAAGTCACACAACTTGGTGTTTTCAGGATTGGCCATTTCAGCAAAATGAAAGTAATCAAGTAAAAACAACTACCAAGGATTCTAATTTTTTTTTGGGTTTTTGATATAAAGCAATGCATGTAAAATAAATAAAGTAAAGCAAAACAATAAAACAAAGTAAAGGATGTGTGTGCGAAAAACTCCCCTCGCAGAAGTCTTCCACTCTTCTCCGGCAACGGCGCCAGAAAAGAAGCTGCTGGCGTGGAGCAGTTAGTCCTTGTGCGTGGTGAATGACCAGCCCGTTGGGAACCCCAAGAGGAAGGTATGATGAGTATAGCAGCTAGTTTTCCCTCAGTTAAGAAACCAAGGTTTAATATCGTTCAGGAGAAAAACAGACAGCGACGACTGAAGGTGATGCTTGCTAGTTTGCGACAGCTTCGGACAATTTATGTATGGCGCCTCGTCCAAGCTCTGCTTGCTAGCTACAATGCGGAACCTGCACACAACACAACCAAGTACTTTGCTCCCAACTTGCGATGAGGTTGTCAATCTCTCCGGTTTGCTTGAAACAAAGGTTATGAGCGTATCGAGTGGAAAACAGTAGAGTATGCGAATAAAGTAAACAGTGCGAGTAAAGTAAACAGGTGATAGCAATATGATGGAAATAGGACCGGGATCCACAGTTCACTAGTGGTGTCTCTCCATAGATAAATAACACATGCTGGGTAAACAAATTACAGTTGGGCAATTGATAGAATAAAGATAAACGTGATATGTCAAGAAGATCACTATGAGATTTACTCTGGGCATTACAACAAAATACATAGACCGCCATCCAACTGCATCTATGACTAATAATCCACTCCCGGGGATATCAATCCGAACACCCCATGAGTATTAAGTTGCGAACAACAGATAATTGCATTAAGCAAAGTGTGTAATGTAAACAAAGCATATGCCCTTGAGCATATGAATGTTGTTTTCTCCCTAGTAGCAACAACACATCTACAACCTTAGAGGTTTCTGTCACTCCCCCAGGTTAAATAGAGGCATGAACCCACTATCGAGCATAAATACCCCCTCTTGGAGTCACTAGCAACTACTCGGCCAAGATAGCTACTAACAACGGAGAGCATGCAAGATCATAAACAACATAGAGATAACATAAGATAATATTCAGTACAGCAACTCAATCATAAACACTAATATTCATCGGATCCCAACAAACCAAACATGTAGAATTACATAACGGTGATCTCAATCATGTAGGGCAGCTCATGAGATCTAAACATGAAGCACATGGTGGAGAAGACAACCATCTAGCTACTGCTATGGACCCATAGTCCAAGGTAGACTACTCACTCATCGCTCCGGAGGCAAGCATGGCGATGAAGAAGACCTCCGGTGGCGATTCCCCTCTCCGGCAGGGTGCCGGGAAGAGCTTCTGGACCCTCCCGATCTTCGGGTCGACGGTGGCGGCGGATCGCGATGTGTTCTGGAAAAGTGATCGGGTCCTTAGGTTTTTTCTGTCGGGGGGTCTTTATAGGCGAAGGGGCGATGTCAGAGGTGGAGCCAGGTGCCCTCACGCGGGGATCTCGCGGCCAGGGGCCTGGCCGCGCCACCCCTGCGTGTGGGGCCCTGGTGGCCCCCTCCTACTCTCCTTCGGATCTCTGGAAGCTTCCGGGTAAAATAAGACTTCAGGAACTTGTTTCGTCCAATTCCGAGAATATTTCCTGTGTATCACTTCTGAAACACAAAAATAGCAGAAAACAGGAAACTGGCACTGTGGCAACTCGTTAATAGGTTAGTTCCGGAAAATGCATAAAAGTGCCACGAAGTGTAACGAAACAATAGGCAAATGGTGTAAAAACAAGCATGGAGCATCAAAAATTATAGATACATTGGAGACGTATCAAATATCTTCAAGTTCACAAGCGCCAATCTCGTGCATAATTTCTTTGTAAAGCTCTAAAGGAATAGCACTTGCACTAGCACCAATATCACATAAACCATAATAGCAATGATCTCCAATCCTGACAGAAATAACAGGAACACTTGTTTTCCTATGATTTTTAGGATGTGAGAGAATGTTAGAAGCATCGTCACAAAAGAGAATATATTCATCCCCTACATCTTTAGTAACAAGATCCTTCAATATAGCTACAGGAGACTTAATAGTAATTTGCTCATCCGGTTCTACAGCTTTCTTAGTACTTTTATTAGACACACTTACCAAAGTAGAATACTTCTTTACCTTAGCAGGGAAAGGTGTCTTCTCAAAATAACAGTAGTAGGGAAAAGCTCATCTGTGGCGCACCAATATATGTATTCTGTGGCACATGGGTGGTGCTCCACAGAATCTTCGCCACAAAAATAAGCATTCTGTGGCGCACCAGTACATGCGCCACAGAAATAGACATTCTGTGGCGCACCAGTTCATATGCGCCACAGAAATAAGGCATTCTGTGGCGCATGAGTACTAGGTGCGCCATAGAAATAGGTGCGCCACAGAAAATTCAAAAAAATTCAAAAAAATTTAAAAATCGAAAAAAATATTATTATTTTTTGAAAATCATAAAAATCGAAATAATGTGAAAAAACTATTTTATTTCAATTTTTTAAGGATTTTATCACATGAGGAACATATTCAAATCACACCAAATTTAGACTACTCCGGGCTCAGCACGCTTAACTTCTCCATTCTATGTGCATGAGCTATCCCTAACATACCCAAGTTCTTATTGATATTACTATCATATCAATCCTCTTAAGGCCTATGTGTGCTTGTGTGTGTATGTGCGTATATGTGTGTATATGTGTATATATATTATGTATATATGTGTATATGTGTGTGTATATGTGTATATATATCCGCGTATATATGTGTGTATGTGTGTGTATATGTATGCATGTGTGCATATATATGTGTGTATATGTATGTATATGTGCATATATGTGTGTATATGTGCGTATATGTGTGTGTATGTCCACGTATATGTGCGTATATGTGTATGTATGTCCGCGTATATGTGCGTATATGTGTATGTATATGTGTGTATATGTGTGTATATGTATGTATGTGTGTGTATATGTATGCATGTGTGCATATATATGTGCGTATATGTGTGTATATGTGCGTATATGTGCATATATGTGTGTGTATGTGTGCGTATATATATGTATATATGTGTGTATGTATGTGTATATGTGCATATATGTGTGTGTATGTGTGCATATATGTGTGTGTATGTGTGTATATGTGTGTATATGTATGTGTATATGTGTGTATATATCTGCATGTGTGTATATGTGTGTGTATATATCTGCATGTGTGTATATGTGTGTGTATATGTGTGTATATATGTGTGTGTATATGTGTGTATATATCTGCATGTGTGCTATATGTGTATATAACTAATCCAAAAGTTTAATCCAATATAAATTTTGATCATAAATTTTTTTAAAAAAATTGAAAATATAAAAGTGCAAAAATTGAAATCGGATGTAACTTTTCGTGTAGATACTTTTTCATATAAAAAACTTTTTAATCCGACTTCGTATGCAAAAGTTATGGCCGTTTTACCGAGACATAAAGTTTTTTTGTAAAAAATATCAAAATTTATTTTTATTATTTTTCTTACTTACTAGATCACATAACATAACTAAATCTGATTTTTTGAATTTTTTTCAAACCTTTTATCATTTTCTCTTATTTTATAAAAGACTAAAAAGGCGACCCACAGGGGGGGGTGGGACGAGCTAATTCTGTGGCGCACCAGGGCCAGTGCGCCACAGAATTACCCTAATTCTGTGGCGCACTGGTCTTGGTGCACCACAGAATGTTCACCAGGGCCAGTGCGCCACAGAATTACCCAAATTCTGTGGCGCACTGATCTTGGTGCGCCACAGAATGCTCTAATTCTGTGGCGCACTAGCCCTGATGCGCCACAGAAATAGAGAAACCAATGATTGGGGCTGATAGGGCATGGGTCCCACCCTATTTCTGTGGCGCATGGTCTTTTGGTGCGCCACAGAAATGACATATTTCTGTGGCGCACCTGGTTTGGTGCGCCACAGAAATAATTTATGTGGCGCACTGCTGGCTAGTGCGCCACAGAATTGCATTCCACCTATAAGGGTTTTCCTACTAGTGTAAGGTTCAGGAACAATGCTATCAACAGTACAAACTTCAGTAGCTGCAGCAGGAATATGACTAATGGAATCTTTATAAGGTGCATGATATTTGTTCCAATCTTTCTTTGGAATATCAAGATAAGAGGCAAAGGCCTTAAGAAAATTAGCAAGTATTTGAGTATCAAGACCATAAGCAATGCTAACATTATGAAAGTCATCGGTTCCCATAAAAGCTTTAATGCATTCATTATCATAGTTTATACCTGACTTCCTACCTTTGTCGTTTTCCCATCCTTCAGCATTCTCTTGGATACGGTCAAGAAGTTTCCACTTAGCATCTTCTTTCATATGAGTAAATGATCCAAAGCAAGAAGCATCCAAATAATCCTTATCAGGAAGAGTAAGCCGCGCATAAAAATTATCAATAACAATATTATTGGGGAGCTCATGAATGGGGCATTTGAGCATTAGTAACTTCAATCTCCCCCACGCTTGGGCAATACTTTCTCCATCGTGAGGCCAAAAATTATATATCCGATTACGGTCTTTATGAATTTCACTTGCAGGATAAAACTTGGAATAAAAGAGAGGTACAATGTCCTCCCATGCCATAGATGGACCATCTTGGAGCAGTCGATACCACTCCTCAGCTCTGCCTTTCAATGATAAAGAGAATAGCTTCTTCTTGACCTGGCTTGGTGAAATACCTGCACACCTGAACAACTCGCATAATTCATGTATAAATAGTAAGTGATCACCCAGATGGACAGTTCCATCTCCTGAATAGCAGTTATCCATGACATGCCCAACAATTTTCATAGGTATTTTAAAAGGATCAACTTCAGCAGGTGGTGGCGGTGGTGGTTCATCCACATGTGCAGCAGTGGTAGAAGTGTTCCCAAATAGGAAACCAAATGGAGAATTCTCCATAGCAGAATAAAATAAAAATAAAAGACAAAATAAAAACAATGCTCACAGTGACGGTTACCTTTACCAAATCCACTCTTCAATAGCGCTACACTCCCCGGCAACGGCGCCAGAAAATAGTCTTGATGACCCACGAGTATAGGGGGTGTATCGTAGTACTTTCGATAAATAAGAGTGTCGAACCCAACGAGGAGCAGAAGGTGTTGATTAGTGGTTTTGATCAGGGTTTCACTGTAAATACTAGCAAACGGGTTTTCAGGGGTATTTGGTAATACAAATAAATAAAGTGCGAGTAAATAAAAGACAGTAGTAACAATTGAAGCAAGTGGACCAATCCTTTCTTTAGCAAAGGACAAGCCGGTTGTGTAACTTATGATAACCAAACGTTCTCGAGGACACACGGGAGTTTCTGTCAAGAGCTTTCGCTTCATACCGCTAAATAATCTTTATTGGTTTGATAAGTGTTATGGGGGTGAACCTATGCTAGCGCACTACCCTTACTAGGATAAATACACACTTGTGATTATACCCCTTGCAAGCATCCGCAAATACAAGAAAGTAATTAAGATAAATCTAACCACAGCCTTAAACTCTAAGGTCCTACGCTCCCTGGTGCAATGGTTTCCCAACGGAGGTTTTGGTTTCTGTCACTCCAGCAACCCCACAATTGGTAGCCAAATACACAATGCATCTCACTAGGCCCATAAATGGTGAAGTATCATGTAGTCGACGTTCACATGACACCACTAGTGAAATAGCACCACAACAATATCAAACCATTAAATATAACTCAACAGTAATTCACTACTAACATCTTGACTTCTCCCATGTCCTCAAGAACTAAACAAACTACTCACAAGACATCATATGGATCATGATCAGAGGAGAAATAATGGTAAATAACAATCTGAACATAAACCTTAATTCAACGGTTCCACTCAATAGCATCAACTACAAGAGTAATCAACACCGGGAAAGTTTCCCCTAAGAATTTAACAAGATCCAACTCAAGATGTTACAGCGGGATGGCATGGTGATGGTGGAGATGATGGTGCTAGTGATGGAGATGATGATGATGATGATGATCCTGATGAAGTCTGGTGCGATGGTGATGACGATGGCGACGATCTCCCATCTCTGGGAAGGAATTTCCCCAGCAGATTTCTGCCTGCCGGAGAGCTTTTCTCTCTCTGGTGTTTTCCGCCCGCAGAGGCGGCTGTGTCTCTCTCTGAGCCCCCCCCTTGACTTAGGTTTTCGGGGACGATGAAGTACGCGAAGGGGCGAGACCAGAAGTGGACTCCTCCTTCTGGATCCCTGAGTCTTCTAGGAAAATATAATTTTCTGGTATTTTTCTGGAATTTTCCTGATCTTCCGAAATATGGTGTCTTGACGGTCCTTTTCCAGCAGAATCCTGACTCCGGCAGCAAATCCTCCAATGATCGTCAACATGTAAAAACAGAGGAAATAACATAAGTATCATCTCTAAATATGAAATATATCAATGAATAACAGTAAATTATGATACAAAATAGTGATGCAAAATGGACGTATCAATGCCGCAGCACAAATGCACATGCAGATCAACAAGGAGCAGCCCCAACGTAGCCATACTGGAGAAAACAATCACACAGGTGAACCAGCAGGATCAAATCGATCCAATCCAATCTGGTGGGCGACCGTGATCTAGAGGATGACCACGAATTACATCAGCGCGGTTGAGAGTTTGCAAGGTGGAGCAGCTGGCAGCAGATCGGAGCATAGACACCGGCGACCAGAACGAGCAGGAAAGCAGACGATGGCATCCTAGAGAAGAACCGTCGTGGACGGGGATGGCAGACGTAGGCCCTGCAGGAAAAGCTCGATCTGATAGGAGTTATGGCAGATCGATCTAGGACTCGGCCGAAGAAATTGGGGAACAGCAACACTAGGAAAAGGAGGGCAACATGCATCAACGACGGCCGAGCCTAAAGATCCATAACGACCAGATCACAAAGAGGAGTAGCAGTGGCAAAGACAACAATCACTCAGAGTCAGAGCGACAAGATCAGAAAAAATCTGATCGAGAATTGCAGCACAGAAGTTGTGAACATACGAAACCCTAACCGAGCTCTGATACCATGTTAGATAAATGGAGCGAGCTACCTAGCGGCGCCGCATTTTCATCAAACCGTGTGGCGCCTCCTAATCCCAGCGGTACTAGTCAAACCGAAAAAAGGTTTCCCGATAGGCGCACCACTTCGATCCGGTCAAAGGAAAAAAAGTCACCAAAGCCTAGCTGCATGTTTGCAGCTTGTACATGCAGTCGTGTCCAAGAACAATTCTGAACCACAAGTTTTTAACAACAGTTTTTTTCACCAGTTTTGTACTGTTCACTATATCCCGCTAGTATATGTGATAAAATTTACTCAGCTTAGACTAACGACCTGAGATACACGCAAGTGGTACTACTTCATATCTGTAGCGACGTGAGACATGTATGCCTAATTCAGATGATTGATAATTACAATTACATTGGGACTAATTGCTATATTACTAAGTGGCAGATTAATTTGTCCTAGTTAACAATTTCAATTGCTGTTAATTACCCTATTAACTAGGCATAATTTCTAGATTACTAATACTACTCGTACTAGTTGCCGGATTCAAGCATTTTAGTACTAAATTATTTGTTGCCAGATTAATTGGGCCTACTTGCCCGGTTTACTAGTAACAGTTACTAATTCCCATATTAATGATGTTACTCCCTAACCAATTGCCATATTAATTATTTGTAATTACCAAATTATAACACCCTAATTGCTGGATTGATTTTACGAGCTAGCACGCCTTATCACTCTCCCCCATATCTTTTCCCCAGCCATGACGGGCATGGTGGCCATGGTAGAGGCGGAACCTGCATCCCGCTATTTCCTTCAATGCCAATACCTACTCCATCACCCTGCCCAACTCCCCGCCGCCGAGCCCTTTTTCGTAGGCCCGCCTAATCCACAGCAAGGTCGTGAAGCTTTTTGCTCCGGATTCCTCATCGGCATGCTTCCTCGCAACATGCTCGGTAGCGGCAGCGTCCTCGGCTACGGCGTGCTTGGTACTGGCGGCTGATACGTCTCAAACGTATCTATAATTTTTGATGCTCTATGCTTGTTTATACACCATTTGCTTTGTGTTTTGTTACACCTCATGGCGTTTTTATGCATTTTCCGGAACTAACCTACTAACGAGACGCCACAGTGCCAGTTACCTGTTTTCTGCTATTTTTGTGTTTCAGAAAAGCTACACAGGAAATATTCTCGGAATTGGACGAAACAAAAGTTAAACCTCCTATTTTTCCAAACACGAGTCAAAGTCCGAAGATGAGACGGAGGGGGGCCAGGCCCCGGCCACACCATAGGGCATCGTGGGCTAGGCCCTGGCCGCGCCACCAGGGGGTGAGGCCCCCTGGTCCACCTCCTGACGCCGCCCTTCCGCCTATATATTTCCCTTGACGGGAAAACCTAAAGCCCGATCAATTTTCCACGAAACCTACTGCAAACCACCACCGTCGTCGACGCGAGATCGGGAGGGTCTAGAAGCTCTTCCCGGCACCCTGCCGGAGAGGGGAATCACCACCGGAGGCCTTCTTCATCACCATGGTCGCCTCCGGAATGATGTGTGAGTAGTCTACCTTGGACTACGGGTCCACAACAGTAGCTAGATGGTTGTCTTCTCTACCATGTGCTTCATGTTTAGATCTTGTGAGCTGCCTATCATGATCAAGATCATCTTTGTGTAATTCTACATGTTGTGTTTGTTGGGATCCGATGGATATTGATACTATGTCAAGTTGATGTGCTGAATTATTATCTTTATGTTATCTCTATGTTGTTTATGATCTTGCATGCTCTCTGTTGCTAGTAGATATCTTGGCCGAGTAGATGCTAGTGACTCCAAGAGGGGGTATTTATGCTCGATAGTGGGTTCATGCCTCTTGTAATTTGGGGGAGTGACAGAAATCTCTAAGGTTGTAGATGTGATGTTGCCACTAGGGAGAAAACAACATTCTTGTGTCCAAGGACATTTGCATTGTTTACATTACACACTTTGTTTAATGCAGTTATCTGTTGTTCGCAACTTAATACTCAATGGGTCCTCAGATTACACCTCGAGAGTGGATCATTAGTCATAGATGCAGTTGGATTACGGTCTATGTATTTTGTCGTAATGCCCAGAGTGAATCTCATTGTGATCCTCATGACATATGTATGCTACCTTTATTCTATCAATTGCTCAACTGTAATTTGTTTACCTCGCATGTTGTTATTTATCTTATGGAGAGACACCACTAGTGAACTATGGACCCCGGTCCATTTCCTTTACATTGCTATTACCGTTTTACTTTTGCTCGCTTTATTTACATTCTTGCAAACTATTACCTTTTACCACTCGATACGCTTAATCCTTTGTTCACAGCAAACCAGTGAGATTGACAACCTCACTGTTAGTTGGGACAAAGTACGTGGTTGTGTTGTGTGCAGGCTCCACGTTGCTGCTGGTGAAAAGCTACACGCCGACAAGCTTCCTGGCGCCATTGTCCGGAGTGTCACAAAGCTAGCGGGCATCAACCTTCGGAAGTTTGGTTCATTCTCCTACTGATTCGATAAACCTTGGTTTCACAACTGAGGGAAACTTGCTATTGTGCTCATCATAACCTTGCTCTTGGGGTTTTCCAACAAGTTTTCCGGTGTCAACTACGCACCAGCGAAACAACAATCAAGCTTTCTGGCGCCGTTGCCAGGGAGAAAGAAGATTTCTGCAAGGGGAGTCTCTCACTTCCAATCTTTTACTTTGTTATAATTTTGCTTTACTTTATTTTTACTTGCATCATTTATCAAAAATACAAAAAAATTAGTTCCTTTGATAGCTTGCATTCTGTTACTTTCATTTTTAGTTCATTATGTTGTTCCCTAAGTATGCTCTGGAGGACCTTACAATAGGTAGTGGTTCTATAATTGGGAAAGGTAACATCGAGGAGTTCTTTAATCATGTTAGTACGCATAAAGATGTTGAGGATAGATCTTTAGCTAAGCTTGCTCCTAGTTATGAAGTTGTTGCTGCTTATTTAGTTTACATGTTGGAGGCTAGGTTTGTTAACCTTAATCCTTTTATGCAACAAATGTTTCTTAAGCTTCATGATATCGAAGACTCCGAAAAGAAAGATTTTATTTTGGAGACTTTGCGTAGAGAATTTAGAGATGTTGTTATTGAAGCTAGGAAAGTTTTTGAATGTTTTAATATGCTTGGCTCACGTGTAGAGG
The DNA here is from genome assembly GCA_007115705.1 of Dactylis glomerata. NCBI lineage: Eukaryota > Viridiplantae > Streptophyta > Magnoliopsida > Poales > Poaceae > Dactylis > Dactylis glomerata. The sequence goes on along the minus strand of QXEO01000833.1, from coordinate 505,791 downwards.
ATGTTGGTACAAATAAGGAAGAAATCAAAGTACCAATATCTTGCAAACTTGTAGGATTGCATGAAGCTTTGGAAAAGAATTTTGATTGAATTTGTCCTGAAAACCCTTTTGATGAAAGTAGTGAACCCAAGAGTGTTGTTCATAAGGGATCTTCAAAAACTCATTTGGATACAATACAATTCATTGTTTAAAATACTTCTGCAATTGATCTTAATGCTTCATTTGAATATACTTGATTTCCACTTTCTGCGCCTAGCTCAAAGGCGTTAAAGAAAAGCACTCTTAGGAGATAACCCAATGTTTTCTTTTCAGTAATTTTTTTTATTTGAGTCTTGGAAGTTATTACTACTGTAATGACCTCTTCTTATCATTTTTATTTCGTTGTTGTGCCAAGAAGAACCTCTAATTTGAGGGAGGTAAGATTTGGGGAAGTTGCTGTCCTAAAACAGATTTCTGCGCTGCACCGTAAAAATTCGTGAAAATTCTCAGAATATATTTTTGATCTGCGAATTCTTGTGCATATGCCCCAGGTTATTTCCAAACTTCCATTAGTTTTGCACTTTTCTATTTGCGCAACATAAGGTCTTCGAAAAAATCGATCTTTATCAGCTGTTCTGTTTTGACAGATTCTGCCACTATTTGTGTTTGTCTCTCGATCGCTTTCTTTTTGAGTTCTTTTGATCACGAAACTTTTGAGGAAGTTGCTACATTAGCTTATGCTTTAATAGTTGGTATATTTGAGTTTGAAACTGAACCAAAAGGGTAGATTTACTATCATGCTTATACTAATGTTGCTAATAGAATTGTGTGAAGTTTTGTATGAAGGAAGTTTTCAAGTGTAGGGAATGGAGAGTGATGAGATGAGATGAAGTATGGAAAAAAGCTCAAGCTTGGGGATTCCCATGTCACCCCAAGAAATATCCAAGAGTTACAAGCGTCAAAGCTTGGGGATGCCCCCGAGGCACCCCTTCTTCTTCGGCAAAAATCAGGTCACCTTTGAACACACTATATTTTTATTGCTTCATATTCTATGCATTTTTCTTAGAGCGTCTTTACTATTGCTTTCAGTTTTCTTTTGTTTTGTTTGCTGCAATAAATGGTTGGACGCCAGCAAATTTCTTTTGGAGAAGACACACTCCATTTTTTCATTGCCAAGAACACTCTAGTTTTCACTCTTATCGTTCAACAAGTGTTCTCTTTTTCTAGAACTGCGTTTAGCTTTCATTTTTCGCCTTGATTTTTGTTCAGATCTTGTTATATCTTTGCATCAAGGTGTATTTATACCACTGATCTATGTTGGTTTTCATCAAAAGAGTTGTTTCAAAAAGGTTTGAATGGTGTTGGAAAAGAGAAAAAGTTTCATGCCTAAAGTGGTACAAATGGGTGCTTGTTTAGACTGCGGTTTAGACTTTTGCATGTCATGCTTGATGTCGTTTTGATAGTATGCTTAGTAGTTTTTTCTGTAGCATGACTTGTCTCAAATGACTAAGATTGCTTAATGAGCCATTGAAAAAATAATGCGTTGTTTTTATTATATGGGAGGATGTTATTGTGGTTTTCTCCTTTGATGCTTTATTTGGGTTGACTTGGTGCATGCTTACAACATGTTTGACTCTAAAAAGTCGCCATGAGCCTCTATGATTATTTGGTTTTTGACTTGTGATACCACTTTATGCTTCGCTTAATGATGTTTTGTCGCTATGCATGATTATGGCCATTATTGCTCTCTTAGTTGGTCGCTCCCAGTTCAAGATGGGAATGGGCCGGCCCGGACCTGGCCCTGCGGCCCCAAGGCCAATTTCTAAGGCCATGGGTCGACCCATTTAGAGAAAAACATGCGGCCCTACTGGCCCATTGGGTACCCCAGGGCCGACCCAAAATTCAGCAGCAAAATTATCCACAGTGGTAACATTCAGGATTATGTGCAGTATCAGGACTTAAAAACACGGTAAGATTAGAAGGAGCTGCTGGAATCATTTTCTGGCTAGTTAGCCGGCCGTTCTTCTTCACAAATTCATGACAACATTACAGGATATCACAATACAATAGAATGATTCACACATCAGAAGATATAAAATTAATCCTGCCTAACGTCTCCGCACTCTTTGCACATATATGCATCCAAAACGCTGCTAACAACTTCCAAGTTAAAATTTGCAGTACTGGCGTTTTCAGGGGAGCATCCATGTACAGAGTGGTGACCAGGTGCTATACGGCTATGCTGCTCCCCCTTTTTTAACCACATCGACCACCTTTTTCACCACCAAAAAAACAAAGCTTGCTCTTTTCTGAGCTATATGGTCAATCTCACAGACACGCACGAACACACGCATCGACTTGCCAGCTTGTGTGATATTTTTGTTCACTAACCAAGAAACTTTTGGTGGATCGTATAGCCGACGAGAGAGAGCAACGGTCTTCAAGCTGAAAGCAGCGTCGGCATGACGACGATCGATGAGCTAGGCGACCGAGCTGACAACGGCCAGGAATATAATGAACAGGAATACGGCGACCGGGAGCAGAAGGTAGCGCCGCCAGCACTAGAGATGGGCGGGAGAGGAGGCGGATCGGTGGCAGCGGCATACCGAGCGATGAGCTGGGAGACGACCTAATCGATGGGTCGACCCCGTTGATACGTCTCCAACGTATCTATAATTTTTGATGCTCCATGCTTGTTTTTACACCATTTGCCTATTGTTTCGTTACACTTAGTGGCACTTTTATGCATTTTCCGGAACTAACCCATTAACGAAGTGCCACAGTGCCAGTTCCCTGTTTTCTGCTGTTTTTGTGTTTCAGAGTGATACACAGGAAATATTCTCGGAATTGGATGAAACCACATCCTGAAGTCTTATTTTACCCGAAAGTTTCCAGAGATCCGAAGGAGAGTAGGAGGGGGGCCACCAGGGTCCCACACGCAGGGGCGGCGTGGCCAGCCCCCTGGCCGCGCGAGGCCCACGTGAGGGAGCCTGGCTCCCCCTCTGACATCGCCCCTTCGCCTATATAAAGCCTCGGGACGGAAAACCCTAAAGGAGTCGGCAATTTTCCAGAAAGAGTTCCGCAGCTCCGCCGCCATCGCCGACGAATTTCGGGGGACAGAAGTCTCTGTTCCGGCACCCTGCCGGGACGGGGAAGTGCCCCCGGAACCATCTCCATCGGTCTCCATCGCCGTCTCCGCCGTCTCCATCGACCTCACCACCATCTCCATCAACCTTGCTGTCTCCTATGATGAGGAGGGAGTAGTTCATCCCCGGGGCTGAGGGCTCTACCGGTATCTATGTGGTTCACCTCTCTCTCCCATGATGTGATCTTTATGTGATCGTGAGCTTTGTATCATGTTGAACAAGTAGATGTTATTATTTAGATATTATGCTACTCCTATGCTTAATTATTATAGTGTACTCTAGTGATGTTATTAAAGTAATCTATTCCTCCTGCCATGGTGTAACGGTGACAGTGCGTGCATCATGGTGGTACTTGGTTTAGGCTATGATTGTGATCTCTTCTGGATTATGAGAGTAATTATTACTATGATAGTATTGAGTGATCTATTCCTCCTTTCATGGTGTAATGTTGACAGTGTGTGCACCGTGTTAGTACTTGGTCTAAGTTGCAATGATATCTATCTTGAGTTGTGATCTGATTTGGATATCTCTATGAGTGGTGTTTGTCAAGTACTTGATGAACTTTAAGGGGTGCTTCTGTAGCCACTACGCAATGATTAGTGTTATTCAATAGGAGAGTAATTCAGAGTACCATAGTGGAGAGAAGTTGTTTATTTGTTCAATCATGTTATATTGTTGGGAGTGTGTCCACTAGTGAAAGTATGATCCATAGGCCTTGTTTCCAAGCTTTGCACACCGTTTACTTCATGTTTTGTTACTTGTTTGCTTGCAGCGATATTTATTTCACATCACGTTTGCTACTTATAATCATCTATACCACTTGTATTTCACTATCTCTTCGCCGAACTAGTGCACCTATACATCTGACAAGTGTATTGGGTGTGTTGGGGGACACAAGAGACTTTCTGTATCGTAATTGCAGGGTTGCTTGAGAGGGATAGCTTTGACCTCTAACCTCCCTGAGTTCGATAAACCTTGGGTGATCCACTTAAGGGAAACTTGCTGCTGTTCTACAAACCTCTGCACTTGGAGGCCCAACAAGTGTCTACAAGAATAGAAGTGCGTAGACATCAAGCTCTTTTCTGGCGCCGTTGCCGGGGAGGTAAGGTAAAAGGTACTCGCATCCTCCTGTGTGAGTGCTCAGAGTTATTTCCTTTAGATTCTGCAATTACATCTTTTTGTTTCTTGTTTTTATTTTCACTAGTTAGGCTTAATGGAAAACAAAGAGTTCTTTAGTCTTTTTCCTGATTTTAAATTTGAAGAGAAAATTGAAAATCCTTTGGAGCTTATTTCGCATAGCAATGTTATTAGTACGAATGCTTTGAATACCGTTAATGCTAATGCTATAGAAAAGTCTAAGCTTGGGGAAGCTGGTTTTGTTAAGTATGATATTTTTAGTCCCCCAGCTTTAGTAGAGAAAGTTTGCTCTGATGATATTTTATCTCCCATATGTGATGTTTCGAATGATGCTTGTGCTCCTCACCCTTTTAAAATACCTACGAAGATTGTTGAACGTGTTAGGGATAACTGCTATTTAGGTGATGGAACTGTCCATCCTGGTGATCAATTGCTCTTTATACATGAATTATGCGAGTTGTTCCAGTGTGCAGGTATTTCGATGACCCAAGTTAAGAAGAACCTATTTTCTTTATCACTGAAAGGCAGAGCTGAGGAATGGTATCGGCTGCTTGAAGATGGTCCATCTGTTGGCTGGGAGGAAATTGTGTCTCTCTTTTATTCCAAGTTTTATCCTCCAAGTGAAATTCATAAAGATCGTAATCGGATATATAACTTTTGGCCTCATGAGGGAGAAAGCATTGCCCAAGCGTGGGGAAGATTGAAGTTACTAATGCATAAATGTCCTATTCATGATCTTCCCCGTAATATTGTTATTAATAATTTTTATGCAAGGCTTTCGGGACATTACAAGGACTATCTAGATGCATGCTTTGATGGGTCTTTCACAAGCAAGGATGTCGACACCAAGTGGGGGCTGCTTGAGACAATTCAAAATAATATTGAAGGTTGGGATAGCGACAAAGGTAAAGGATCAGGTATGAATTACGAGTTTGATTGCATTAAGTCTTTCGCTGAAACTGCTAATTTTCAAGAGCTTAGTGCTAAATATGGTCTTGATCCTCAAATTATGGTTGATTGCTTTAAAGCCTTTGCTTCCCATATGAATGTTCCTAAAGGAAATGGGGACGTGTATCATGAACCTTTTAAGGACACTTGCATAGAAAGTGATATTGTTATTGATGATTGCAATAAACATGCTCAAACTTCTAAAAGTCCTATTTCTTATAAGCATGTTAATTTTTGTGGAGTACATAGACCTTGTGAACAGAGTTACAACAAGGAAGATTATTGCATCACCCACGCAAATGAAGAAACCAGTATGTGGCTCAAGGATCTAGATGTGCTTGGTGAATGGGTTTGTGAGCTTTATCCTTTTCTTTGTGAATTTTGCGGTGAAAAGGGGCACTTTAATTTTCAATGCCCAATTAATCGAACGAGTACCGCAGATTTGTATTGTGATGATAAGATTACTTTCAATCAGTATGATGAGATTACTTTGTTTTTGAATTGTGAAGAGATATCTAGAAAAATTGCTTTGGTAGACATGAATGATGTTGATATTAATAGCACCCTTCTTGGTTGTCATCTCTATTGTGCTAAAGATTGCCTCGCAAGTACTTACTTACAAGATCTTATTAAACATGATGTTTTGCCAAGCTATGATAGGACTAATAGATGTTTCGATCTTATTAATAGAGAGGAGGAATCCTCCAAAGTTTCTTCTGTTGTTCCTGTCAGCAAACCAGATTATGTGGAGAAGATGCCTTTCCCTCCTAGAGAATATGTGGAGAAGATGCCCTTCAAGTCTCTCCCTCCTAAAGGAGAGAGTAAGAAGAAGAAGAAGAAGAAGAAGAAGAGGAGGAGTAAGAGGCGAGAGGACACGGTATCTTCCCCTAAGCGTTATGATCCTGCTATAGATTATGATAATTCTGATTGGGATGATGTTCCTATGCCTATTACTTATGTTAGTGATCATGATTGGGAAAAGCACTCTACTTTTGATATTGAAAATCTTTTTGGTACCAATTCTAAGGTTAATAATTGTTGTACCATTAGTGCTATCCATGTTCCTTCTTATGATGATATGTTTGATGAATATGCTATGCGACATAGTAGTTCTCTATCTTGTGATGATACTAAGCCTCTAGTTTATGATGATGAGTATAATGTTTTCAATTCACCTACTTTTGAGGAGAAAAATAGTTATGATTATAATATGCCTCCTATTTTTGATGATTATGGTGATGAGAATAATTATTCTATTGAATCTGCTCATACTACTATTGTTCATGTAGGGAGTATTAATCCTTTTATGCATGTGGCTCATGATAGGGATGCTTTATGTGATAGTTATATTGTTAGTTCTATTCATGATGCTACTGAAAGTTACTATGAGAGAGGGAAACATGGTTTGATGGATCTCAACAATATTAAGTTTCCCCTCTTTATATTGCAAATCTTGAAGTGGCACTTGTTTTATCTATCCATGCTTGCTACTATGTGCCTCGTTGATTTATTTTCTTACAAGATTCCTATGCATAGGAAGTGGTTCAGATATAAATGTCTTCCATACTTGCTTTTTGATGCTCTCTATTGCTTTAAATTCCTATATGGCGCCTTTGCCTCAAGCGCGCCCACATGAGCATCTTTGCAAATTTCTGCGCCTAGCTCAAAGGCGTTAAAGAAAAGCACTCTTGGGAGATAACCCATTGTTTATTTGCAGTACTTTTTCTTTTATTTGAGTCTTGGAAGTTATTACTACTATAATAACCGCTCCTTATCCTTTTTATTTCGTTTTTGTGCCAAGAGAAGCCTCTAATTTGAGTGAGGTAAGATTTGGGGATGTTGCTGTCCTGAAACAGTTTTCGGTGCTGCACCGTAAAAATTCGTGAAAATTCTTTGTATATCTTTTGGACCTGCGATTTCTTGTGCATATGCCCCAGGTTATATCCAAACTTTCATTAGTTGAACACGTTTTGATTTGAGCAACAAAAAACCCTCTAAAAATTTGACCTTTGTCAGCTGTTCTGTTTTGACAGATTTCTGCCAATATTTGTGTTTGCTGCTTTATCGCTTTCTTTTTGAGTTCTTTTGATCACGGAACTTTTGGGGAAGTTGCTACAGTAGTATATACTTTATATGTGGTGGTTTTAGGTTGAAACCTGAAGCAAAAAGGGTTGATTCAATGTTATGCTTACACTAATGTTGCTAATAGAATTGTGTTTAGTTTTGTATGAAGGAAGTTTTCAAGTGTAGGGATTGGAGAATGATGAGATGAGTTGAAGAATGGACAAAAGCTCAAGCTTGGGGATGCCCATGTATCACCCCAAGAAATATCCAAGAAGTACAAGCGTCAAAGCTTGGGGATGCCCCTGAGGCACCCCTTCTTCATCGGCAAAAATCAGGTCACCTTTCAAGACACTATATTTTTATTGCTTCATGCACTTTGTGTTTTTCTTGGAGCGTCAGTTGTTTTTGTTTCAGTATTAGTTTAGTTTAGTTTTCTGCAATAAATGGTTAGATCACATCATGTTTCTTTTGGAGGAGATGAACTCCGTTTTTCATTTGCCAAGAACACTCTGTTTTTCACTCTTATCGTTTTAATGAGTGTTCTCTTTTTCTGCTACTGCTTTTGGTTTTCGTTTTCGCCTTGATTTGCATTCAGATCTTCTTATATTTATTTATCAAGGTGTATTTTTGCCTCTGGACCATGTTGGTTTTCCTCAAAAGAGTTGGATTAAAAAAAAATTCAAATGGTGTTGGAAAAGAGAAAAAGCTTTATGCAAAAAAGTGGTACAAGAAGGAGCTTGTGTAGACTGCGGCTTAGGCTTTTTCATGTCATGCTTGATGTCTTTTTGATAGTATGCTTAGTGGTTTTGCTGTAGCATGACTTGTCTCAAATGACTGAGATTGCTTAATGAGCCTTTGAAAAAATCATGCGTTGTTTTTATTATATGGAAGCATTTATTTGGTTTTCTCCTTTGATGCTTTATTTGGGTTGACTTGGCGCATGCTCACACATGTTAGACTCATACAAAGTCGCCAATAGCCTCTATGATCATTTAGTTTTTGACTTTTGATGCCATCTTATGCTTCTTTTAATGTTGCTTTGTCGCTTTGCATGATTACGGCCGTTATTGCTCTCTTAGTTGGTCGCTCCCAGTCTTTTGCTATCCCTCATTTTTGTACTGAGTATGAGCTCTACTCGTGCATCCAACTCCTAAAAACCAAGTTTGCCATTGTGTCCACTAAAAATTCCTATGCATGGTATTTGTAAGCCATTCCAAGTAAATTTTCATGTGCTACCTTTCAAAAACCTTCAAAACACTTCTCGTTTTGTGACACTGTTTTCAGCTCATGGCGACGTAGTGGTTGGATTTGCTATCTTCCATATTGCTTATTCCAAAAAGAAAAAAAAAGAGAAAAAAAGAGAGAAAAAAGGCACTCCTCCATGGAATGTGAATGTTGGTGGGCACCCGATGGAATCGGTTAGCCATGGTTTGAGAAAGGAAAAAAGGTGGGGAGGAGTGCCAAGCTTTATAAAAAAGAGCACAAAAGTGCCAATCTCTCTCTCAAAAACTTGCTTCATTTTTGTATGGAAGATAGTAAGAACCCCATTGCCAGTCGTTGACAAAAGCAACCACCTCTCAAAACCCAATTTTTATCTCTCTGTTTTACAAATGAAAAGCTCTAGCACATGTTTAATCACTGCTTCCCTCTGCGAAGGGCCTTTCTTTTACTTTTATGTTGAGTCACCACCTTCTTTCTTCATGCACCATTAAGAGAGCATAGTTGTCATTCTGAGTATAATGTGCATTGTCCCAAAGTTTTCATTGATTGATTCATAACCATGGTTTCACTTGTTCTTAAATTATTTGTATCTAGTCGCCCTCTTAAACTTGAAGGTGTCATATGCATTTATGTTTTGCTCTCTTTGAAGGACAAGCTGAAAACCTTTTGTATGTTTTTCCTTATGATTTGAACACACGTTTGACTTTCATTGTTTCATTTTCATGATCTTTTGTTTGTGTTCATTTGCATGTTTATAACATGGTTGCTAAGTTTCTATTATCAAGATTATATCTTTCATGCCCATGTTTTAAGTTCTTATGATCCCAGCTCACAAATGCTTACATATATGATCAAGATTGTTTAGGTGCATGTCACCTCAAAAATTATTCTTTTGTTATCACTTACCTACTCGAGGACGAGCAGGAGTTAAGCTTGGGGATGCTGATACGTCTCCAACGTATCTATAATTTTTGATGCTCCATGCTTGTTTTTACACCATTTGCCTATTGTTTCGTTACACTTAGTGGCACTTTTATGCATTTTCCGGAACTAACCTATTAACGAAGTGCCACAGTGCCAGTTCCCTGTTTTCTGCTGTTTTTGTGTTTCAGAGTGATACACAGGAAATATTCTCGGAATTGGACGAAACCACATCCTGAAGTCTTATTTTACCCGGAAGTTTCCAGAGATCCGAAGGAGAGTAGGAGGGGGGCCACCAGGGTCCCACATGCAGGGGCGGCGCGGCCAGCCCCCTGGCCACGCGGGGCCCGCGTGAGGGAGCTTGGCTCCCGCTCTGACATCGCCCCTTCGCCTATGTAAAGCCTCGGGACGGAAAACCCTAAAGGAGTCGGCAATTTTCCAGAAAGAGTTCTGCAGCTCTGCCGCCATCGCCGACGAATTTCGGGGGACAGAAGTCTCTGTTCTGGCACCCTGCCGGGATGGGGAAGTGCCCCCGGAACCATCTCCATCGGTCTCCATCGCCGTCTCCGCCGTCTCCATCGACCTCACCGCCATCTCCATCAACCTTGCTGTCTCCTATGATGAGGAGGGAGTAGTTCATCCCCGGGGCTGAGGGCTCTACCGGTAGCTATGTGGTTCACCTCTCTCTCCCATGATGTGATCTTTATGTGATCGTGAGCTTTGTATCATGTTGAACAAGTAGATGTTATTATTTAGATATTATGCTACTCCTATGCTTAATTATTATAGTATACTCTAGTGATGTTATTAAAGTAATCTATTCCTCCTGCCATGGTGTAACGGTGACAGTGCGTGCATCATGGTGGTACTTGGTTTAGGCTATGATTGTGATCTCTTGTGGATTATGAGAGTAATTATTACTATGATAGTATTGAGTGATCTATTCCTCCTTTCATGGTGTATTGTTGACAGTGTGTGCACCGTGTTAGTACTTGGTCTAAGTTGCAATGATATCTATCTTGAGTTGTGATCTGATTTGGATATCTCTATGAGTGGTGTTTGTCAAGTACTTGATGAACTTTAAGGGGTGCTTCTGTAGCCACTACACAATGATTAGTGTTATTCAATAGGAGAGTAATTCAGAGTACCATAGTGGAGAGAAGTTGTTTATTTGTTCAATCATGTTATATTGTTGGGAGTGTGTCCACTAGTGAAAGTATGATCCCTAGGCCTTGTTTCCAAGCTTTGCACACCGTTTACTTCCTGTTTTGTTACTTATTTGCTCGCAGCGATATTTATTTCACATCACGTTTGCTACTTATAATCATCTATACCACTTGTATTTCACTATCTCTTCGCCGAACTAGTGCACCTATACATCTGACAAGTGCATTGGGTGTGTTGGGGACACAAGAGACTTTCTGTATCGTAATTGCAGGGTTGCTTGAGAGGGATAGCTTTGACCTCTAACCTCCCTGAGTTCGATAAACCTTGGGTGATCCACTTAAGGGAAACTTGCTGCTGTTCTACAAACCTCTGCACTTGGAGGCCCAACAAGTGTCTACAAGAATAGAAGTGCGTAGACATCACCCGTCGACCCAGCGGGTCAGTCAAGGCTGACTCTATTGGCCCAAAAAGCTTTCAAGTCCAACCCATGCGCCCCAATGGCCTTTAAACTTTGGGCTGGGTCAATGACCCAGCGGATCGAGCTGGCCCAATCCCATCTTGAATCCCAGTCTTTTGCTAGCCTTCATTTTGCACTGAGTATGAGCTCTACTCGTGCATCCAACTCCCAAAAACCAAGTTTATTCCAGTGTGTCCACCATACATACCTATTAGCAATTTGCTATTCCAAGCACATTTGACTTGCTTTTATCTATCCTTCAAATTAAACTTTTTGGTGCTATGTGAAAATTAGTCAGTAAAGCTCTCACGAACCTGACGGCACACTTTACTTTTCTCACTTTTAATAATTTTGACATTGTGGCTCTCTTATATTGATGTTATGCTTGCAAGTTGTAAGTTGGAAATTAGCCCAGCCATGCCATCATGGGGCAAGCTTTCAACATTGCACTTTCTTTCATTTAGTTGATATCGTGATCTTTTGTTTATGGATACTCGCGATGTGAAATAAGTTGGGATCTTGTGAGGTCATCGAGTTTGTATATGTGTTAGAGAAATGCCTGGGCTGCTAATCTAAGCCATGCATCATTCATGGTGGAAATTTACAGCATGCCCATAGTGGACATTCTACGACGCATCTCACAATAAAAAGCTATACCAATGGTAAATAAAAGAGATGCCGAGGTGTTCATTGTCTGTTTGTCTTGTCATTTTGATGTGTGATTGTTCCATGTCATCAGGCAAGAGGTACCCCATTGGCGGTTCTCGATGATACGTGTATGCTTACAATGACAAGAACTTGCTTGGGACCTAAGTCGAGTAGCATGAGGTTTGGGTATTCGTACTTCACGGGACACGAGGTTTTCAACTTATGATTTATTAAGCATATGCTTCATAATTGTACTCGCATTAACCTTGACCACTCAAGATGCCAATGATGGGGGCAATGCGAGCTCAAAGCTAGTAAGTATCATAATTTTTGGAGGTTTATAAAACTTGCAATCACTGCTTCCCTCTGTGAAGGGCCTTTCTTTTACTTTTATGTTGAGTCTCCACCTTCTACCTCTATGCACCGTCTAAGAGAGCATAGTTGTCATTCTGAGTTTAATGTGCATAGTCCCAAAGTTTATAATTGATTGATTCATGATTATGGTTTTGCTTGTTCTTAAATTATTTGTATCTAGTCGCCCTCTTAAACTTGAAGGTGTCCTATGCATTTATGTTTTGCTATTCCATGAAGGACAAGCTGAAAACCACTTTACTTTGTTTTTCTATATGATTTAAACACACACTTGACTTTCAATGTTTCATTACTCATGATCTTTTGTTTGTGTTATTTTTCATGTTATAACATGGTCGCTAAGTTTTATTGTGAAGATTATGTCTCTTATGCCCATGTTTTAAGTACTTTGATCTCAGCACTCAATGCTTTACATCGTTGATCAAGATTGAGATGGTGCATGTCACCTAAAAAATTATTTTTTTGTTATCACTTACCTACTCGAGGACGAGCAGGAGTTAAGCTTGGGGATGCCTGATACGTCTCAAACGTATCTATAATTTTTGATGCTCCATGCTTGTTTATACACCATTTGCTTTGTGTTTTGTTACACTTCGTGGTGTTTTTATGCATTTTCCGGAACTAACGTACTAACGAGATGCCACAGTGTTAGTTCCCTGTTTTCTGCTGTTTTTGTGTTTTAGAAAAGCTACACAGGAAATATTCTCGAAATTGGACGAATCAAAAGCCGAACCTCCTATTTTTCCAGACACGAGTCAAAGTCCGAAGATGAGACGGAGGGGGGCCAGGACCCGGTCATACCCTAGGGCAGCACGGGCCAGGCCCTGGCCGCGCCACCAGGGGGTGAGGCCCCCTGGTCCACCTCCTGACGCCGACCTTCCGCCTATATATTCCCCTCGATAGGAAAAACCTAAAGCCCGATCAATTTTCCACGAAACCTACTACAAGCCGCCGCTGTCATCGACGCGAGATCGGGAGGGTCCAGAAGCTCTTCCCAGCACCTTGCCGGAGAGGGGAATCACCGCCGGAGGCCTTCTTCATCACCATGGTCACCTCCGGAATGATGTGTGAGTAGTCTACCTTGGACTATGGGTCCACAGCAGTAGCTAGATGGTTGTCTTCTCTACCATGTGCTTCATGTTTAGATCTTGTGAGCTGCCTATCATGATCAAGATCATCTTTGTGTAATTCTACATGTTGTGTTTGTTGGGATCCGATGGATATTGATACTATGTCAAGTTGATGTGCTGAATTATTATCTTTATGTTATCTCTATGTTGTTTATGATCTTGCATGCTCTCTGTTGCTAGTAGATATCTTGGCCGAGTAGATGCTAGTGACTCCAAGAGGGGGTATTTATGCTCGATAGTGGGTTCATGCCTCTAGTAATCTGGGGGAGTGACAGAAACCTCTAAGGTTGTAGATGTACTGTTGCCACTAGGGAGAAAACAACATTCTTGTGTCCAAGGACATTTGCATTGTTTACATTATGCACTTTGTTTAATGCAGTTATCTGTTGTTCACAACTTAATACTCAACGGGTGCTCGGATGACACCTCGAGAGTGGATTATTAGTCATAGATGCAGTTGGATTACGGCCTATGTATTTTGTCGTAATGTCCAGAGTGAATCTCATAGTGATCCTCATGACATATGTATACTAGCTTTATTCTATCAATTGCTCAACTGTAATTTGTTTACCCAGCATATTGTTATTTATCTTATGGAGAGACACCACTAGTGAACTGTGGACCCCGGTCCATTTCCTTTACATTTCTATTACCGTTTTACTTTTACTCGCTTTATTTACATTCTTGCAAACTATTACCTTTTACCACTCGATACGCTTAATCCTTTGTTGTGACAAGCTTCCTGGCGCCATTGTCCGAAGTGTCGCAAAGCTAGTGGGCATCAACCTTCGGAAGTTTGGTTCTTTCTCCTACTGTTTTGATAAACCTTGGTTTCACAACTGAGGGAAACTTGCTACTGTGCTCATCATAACCTTGCTCTTGGGGTTTTCCAACAAGTTTTCTGGTGCCAACTACGCACCAGCGAAACAACAATCAGCGGCCGTCGGCTGCTGCGTGCTGTTGAGGTGGGAGCCTCCTCCGTGCTTGGTGGAGACGGCCGCCCCTGCTGCTGCGTGCTCGCGCGGCGGCCGCCGCCCCCACTGATCCGTGCTTGGTGGCGGCGCCCTCTGATACGTCCAAAACGTATCTACTTTCTCGAACACTTTTGCTATTGTTTCTCCTCTAATTTGTGTGTTTTGAATACAACTAACACGGACTAACGCTGTTTTCAGCAGAATTGCTCTGGTGTCTCATTTTTGTGCAGAAATCCAACTTTCAGTAAAAATTCGGGAAAAATCATCAAAAATCCTATTTCACCAGAAGACCCACGGAGCCAGAAGACGAGACGGAGTGGAGGCACGAGGCCTCCACACACACAGGGGGCGCGGCCTAGCCCTGGCCGTGCCCACCTGGTGTGAGGGCGGCTCGGCCGTCTCCTCGACCTGTCCTTCCGCCTACATATACCCCTTTACCTGAAAATATCGGGGAGATGGCGTTTTTCCCAGATAGACTTCCGCTGCGCCGCCGCCATCAGAAACAGCGATTCGGAACTAAAAACTCCGTTCTGGCACCCTGCCGGGACGGGGATTTGGAGGAGATCTTCATCACCATCATCACCGACGTCACTCCATCGACCATCCATGACTCCCCCATCCATGTGTGAGTAATTCCCCCACTCTAGGTGAGGGGATGGTAGGGATTGGATGAGATTGTTCATGTAATTTGATATGAGATTGTTAGGGCATAGTGCCTAGTATCTTTATTTAGTGCCTATGACATTGTTGCAACTTGTTGTGCTTAATGCTTGTCACTTTGGGCCCGAGTGCCATGATTTCAGATCTGAACATGTTATTATTTCTATGATGATACTTGTTGTTTATGGTCTTACCTACAAGTTGTATACACATATTGTTGTCCGGAACCCAAGGCCCCAAAGTGACAGAAATTGGGATAACCGGAGGGGATGGCTATGATGTGAGGATCACATGTGTTCACCGAGTGTTAATGCTTTGCTCCGGTACTTTATTAAAAGGAGTACCTTAATTACCAGTAGTTTCCCTTGAGGCCCTGCTGCAACAGGCTGGTAGGACAAAAGATGTTGTGCAAGTTTCTCCTTGTGAGCACGTACGACTATATATGTAACACATGCCTATGATTGTTGGTACTAGGATGCTTTATCATTATTTATCTGCAATGCCCATGTCTCATTGATTTCATGAATTATCTTATCCATGCAACTCCCGTACATCCATCCCTATGCCTAAAGTATTCATTCCTACTGTTTACTATTGCTAATATTACCGCTGTTATTTTACTACTGCTGTTACTGTTTCACTACTATCACCACTATAAAACTGTTGTTACTGATAAACCACTGCGAGCAAGACTGTTTCCAGGTGCAGCTGAATTGACAACTCATCTGTTAAGGCTTACATATATTCTTTGGCTCCCTTTGTGTCGAATCAATAAATTTGGGCTTTTCTTCCCTCGAAGACTGTTGCGATCCCCTATACTTGTGGGTCATCAAGACTATTTTCTGGCGCCGTTGCCGAGGAGCATAGCTTTATTTGTAAGTTCACTTGGTATTCAAATTGTTCGCTGCAATCCTTTCATCATGGGTAAACCTCGTGATGGAAAAGTTCCTATATTGCCATCCAGTACAAGAAGAGGTACAACTCTCAACTTTTCTGTTTCTCTTGATTCGCCATCTGTTATGAGTAAGTTGCTTACACCACTACATGCACACGCTACTGCTACTACTTTTGCTGAGTTTGAAAATGCCACTGATAATTTAGATGATGCTTCTACTGTGCTTGATGAGAGTGGTTCACTAGGTTCCTTTTTAGATGCTACTATTGCTAGAGCTAAGTTGGGAAACACCACTGTTACACCTGTTAGTTCACCTGAGTCTAGGGAATGTCCTAGTGATGATTTTGATGATGCTTATATTGAGCTTAATGATGATTTTATTGCTGAAGCACGTGCTACTCGTAATGCTGCTGAGGTTAGAGAACTTCTTGCAAGACGTACTGTTAGATATAAATTGTCTCCTGATCCTAAGTTTGCTGCTTCTCCCATAAATATTAGAGACAAGGATTATGATTTCTCTTTGGATTTATCTTACATATCTATTGTTGAGAAAACTCCTTTTTGTGGTACTAAAGATGAGAGTGCTATGGAGCACATGAATGAGCTTTCTACTTTGAGTAATTTGTTTTCTGATGATATTAAGCTTCACACTTATTTTGTTGCTAAGATTTTTCCTTTCTCATTGAAAGATGCAGCTAAAACTTGGTTTAATAGCTTGTCTCCTGGATCTCTTAATAGTCCTATTGCTTTGGTTAATGCTTTCTTTCAGAAATATTTTCCTGCTAGTGCTCAACATGCTGCTGTGCAGAAAATCTTTGATTTTGAACAGGGAAAAGGAGAGATATTGCCTGAATCCTGGACAAGGTTTTGTTCTTTAATTAGAGCTTTGCCTAAAGAGCCATTGCCTAAAAATGAACTCCTTGATATATTTTATAATGGACTAACGGATGAATCTAAGTCATATTTGGATAGTTGTGCTGGTTGTGTTTTCAGGGAAAGAACTCTGGCTGAAGCTGAAGAATTAATGGCTAAAATAAGCCGGAATCATGATGATTGGACTCTAGTTGAGCCAACACCAGCACCAACACCTGCGCCAGTCCCAGAGCCTGCACCGAAGAAGAGAGGGATGATTGAACTAAATGATGAAGTGATGAGGGAAGCTAAGAAATCTCTTAAAGAGAAAGGTATTAAAGCCGAAGATGTGAAGAATTTACCTCCTATAGAAGAATTATGTAAGCCAATCCCTCACTCATATACTATTGAGGTACACTCTCTCCAACGCTTTGATGAAAGAGATATTCCTTATTCTAAACCTCCTGATCAATGCTTAGATGAATTTGATAATTTTATTGTTAAGCAAAATAATTTTAATAGAATGGTGCAGAATCATTTGTTGGAAAATTCTAGAGCTATTAACAAGTTGCAGGATATTGTGGAGAGAACCTCCAATGATGTGAAGATACTTGTTAAACATTTTCAAATGGTTCAAACACAAATTGATCAGCTTACCAAGGTGCAAAAAGACTTGCTAGTTAATGCCGCAAGAGAGAAGCAAACATGTGAAATATGCACAAGAAGTAGTGCTACTACCCAAGACCCATTATATCCTGAAGGACATCCTAAGAGGGTCGAGCAAGATTCTCAACGTACTTCAAGTGATGATATTCCTTCCAAGAAGAAGAAGAAGAAGCATAAAACAACTGCAGAATCATCTGATGCAAGTAAAGATCCTAACAGTGTTTCTATTTCTGATGCTGAAACTGAACCAGGTAACGCTTCCGATAAAGAAGAAGTTGAAGAGGAGCCAGAAAAGATTGATAAGAATGCGAAGTACACCAAAGAAGACTTCATTGCCAATAAGCATGGTAATGAGAGAGAACCTTGGGTGCAGAAACCAATGCCTTTTCCTAGTAAGAAACACAAGTCCAAGGAAGAAGAACACTACAATAGGTTTTGTGAATGGATGAGACCTTTATTTTTGCCAATTCCTTTAACTGATGCTATTAGAATGCCTCCTTATGCAAAATATATGAAAGATATTGTTACTAACAAAAGGAAGATTCCTAATGAGGAAATTTCCACTCTACTTGCTAATTATTCTTTTGATGGTAAAGTACCGGAGAAGCTTGGAGATCCAGGTATACCAACTATTCCTTGCTCCATTAAAAATAACTATGTTAGAACTGCTTTATGTGATTTGGGAGCTGGAGTTAGTGTCATGCCTTTTTCTCTTTATAAGAGACTTGATCTAGAAAAATTGGTATCAACTGATATATCTTTGCAAATGGCTGATAAGTCTACTACTATTCCTATTGGTATATGTGAAAATGTTCATGTTCAAGTTGCTAACAGTTGTTTGATATTAACTGACTTTGTTGTGTTGGAAATGCCTAAAGATGATAATATGTCTATTATTCTTGGGAGACCTTTTCTAAATACTACATGTGCTGTTATTAATTGCAATCAAGGAAAAGTCACTTTTAATGTCAATGACAAAGAGTATACGGTTTATTTTCCCAAGAAGATTGATAGGAAGAATGCTCTAAATTCAATCAAGCATGTTGAGACCATCAGAGTTGGTCAAATTATTTGTTCAGAGCAAAAGCCCAAGGAAGAATATAAAATTGTTATGGTTGGGACTATGCCTATCAAAGTTGAGGTAACATAAGCATATAGTGAAATGCAAAGTTTTTCCTCATATAAAGTTAGTTTGGTAACAAGACTTGATCAACCTTGTTAACAAAGTGATTTTATATGAATGAAACTTCGTTTTCACCGCATTTACTCTACCTCCCCTATATTTACTTTCACCTATTTTATTCCTTTAGTTTAGTTACATGATTAAGAGTATCTCAGAGCTGCTCATACTTGGTTTTGATTTGCTTGAAATCATTTCATCTTTGTTTTTCTGAGTTTTTATCGATATGCCAATTTCTGAAAAATCCTCGAAAATAAAGTTTCTCGAAAAAGTCCAGAAAATTCTTTATAAATTTTTATGTCAAAAATGGGACAGAGAGGCGCCTGGGAGACACCAGGAGGGGCTGCCACGCCACCACACACACACACAGGGGGCGCGGCCCAGCCTTGGCCGCGCCCACCTGCTGTGAGGGGGCCCCACCTGGCCTCTCACTTATCTCATCCTCCCCAGCTCTTTCTCTCTCCCGAAAACAACGACACACCAAGCTCAAACTCCAGTTCTTGCTGCTCTTCATCGCAATTTTTCGATCTCCTTGTTCAGCCCATCATTTCTGCTGAGATTTGGAGCAATTGTTCTCCGGTATGTGACTCCTCCGCTTGCCCAAGTAGAATTTTGTTTAGTGAAGTATTTCTTGAGTATTTTAGCATTGTAGGTGGCAGGATAAATGAGTATGCATGCTTTTTCTATTACTTAGAAATGTTATTTTGATGCATGTTAGCTCTCTAGTAACTCACTATAGTAGTTTCCTACATTTGCTTGTCTCAAAATCACTTTTTATGAGGATTGTTAAAAATTTCAGAAATGGAGGAGAATGCATATCAACTCTCTCAACATGAACTAGAAGTGCATGAAGTTATGAAAGTTCACCGTGAAGAGAGGGTCTTTCCCTCACACTATCCTTGCTCAGACTTTATGAGTGCTGCTGGAATCCTGCAGTACTTCCAAACTTTAATCTCTAATGCAGGATTGGAGCATTTTATTGATGGTGAACCTCCTCAATATGTTAAACTAACAATGTCTGTAGTGCAGGATTTCAGATTTAGTTGTTCCACTTCTAACCCCATGGTTCATTATAAAATCTATAACAAATCTGTGGACTTGCCTCTTGATGTTTTCTGTACAGCCATTAGAGTACCACAGTGGGGATCGCTTGAGAAGATAAGGGGATAGCCTAGACCATTGTTGGAACTATATGAGGAGATTTGTCAAGGAAGGAGCTTCACGGGAGAGGGTGGTAAAATTTGAAATATTCAATTCCCATCGATTCGATACTTTGCCTTCTTTATTACCAAATGTGTTCTAGCTAGGAAAGCTGCAAGTAAATTATCTCTCCATGATCTAGCTTTTATTGCTGCTGCTTTGAGACGTGATAGGACATACCATTTGGGTGCCTTAATAGCTTTCCGTCTTGATGTTAACCGTGAGAAAGGGGGAATCTGTGGGGGACTTATAGCTTCACGCCTGTTAGCTTTGCATGGTGTAGTGCCTCATTTTCTAGATCTGCAGTTCCCCGAGGAGAAACTTGATCTTAATTCTATGATTCATCATAAGTTTGTTTCTCCTCCTGCTAGCTTGATTAATTTAACCTTTGAGCTAACCTTTTTCAAGAAGTCTACCTGGAAGGTAGTGAAGACTGATCGATTAGTCCGTTTGCCTGCACCTCTTTTGTTTAACCTTGATCGCAGGAATGGATGGTCGCTCATGGAGGATGAGCTCGATGCGTACGCAGAGGAGCACCCGCCGCCTGTGCATGATGAGGAGGGCGCCGAGGAGTCGGGTCAGCCCTCCAACATTGCGAACTTCCCATATGAGCAACCTTATTATGATTATGCGCCATCAGCTTCATCTTCACGAGAGCCGGGGTATGATTACACTCATGATGACCCACCAGCCTGGAGCAACTACCAGGGCTGGAATTGATCTCCACTTAGGCCAAAAGCCTAAGCTTGGGGGAGGTACGCCGACGATTCACTCATCTACATATCATATTTTGTCGGTCCTTTGTATATTCATGTTTTGCTTTCTTTATTGTTCTCATTCTTATTTCTGCTTTCCAAAACACAAAAATACCAAAAATATTTCTGTTGTTTCTCTCTATTTGTTTCTTTAGCTTTCTACCTTTGGTTTGCTTTACTTGCTATTTTCGGTTTAGTATTTGAAAAATCCAAAAATATTTTACTTTGTTCGCTATTTCCTTTCGCTCTTGTTTCAAAAATCGAAAACCCAAAAATATTTGTTGTTCTTCTTCGGTTTTGTAAAGTTTGTTGCAGAGTTCAGTCTCTCGTTACTCATTTGGAGCTTGGTATTCACTTCATATTATTCAAGCCACACAAGTGAAAAAGCAATAATGACGACATATGACAATCCGAGATGTGGTAAGAGGCTGGAATGAACTCTATTTGTTTTCATTTTTGTACATATACTCATCTATATGGACATGCTTAGTCGGTTCATGTAAGCTATATGTTATCTAATGGATGCTTTGTAGTTCTTGCTTTCATATGATTAGTTTCAATTTACTAATAGTTTGTAGCATGTCATATAGACGCTTGCATGCATTGTTTTATTCATAATATGGTATGTTATTGTGGTATCCTCCTCTGAAAGTTTCATTTGAATCGACTTGGCACATGCTCAAGCATGCACATGACTGAATAAAAAGTCAATTAAGCCTCGATGATTTACTTTGCCTCAGAGTTCTAGTATCATTTTTATGCCTATATTAATTTTGTTTTGTCGCAAGCATGATTATGACAGTTATTGCTCTCTCGATTGTCGCTTCCCAGTCTTTTGCTAGCCTTCACTTGTACTGAGTATGAGCTCTACTCGTGTATCCAATTACTAAAAACCAAGTCTTCCAAAGAGTCCACTATAAATTCCTATGCATGGTATTTCAAAGCCATTCCAAGTAAATTTTCATGTGCTACCTTTCAAACTTTCAAATACTTCTCATTTTGTGCCACTGTTTTTAGCTCATGGGGACATAGTGGTTGGAATTGCTATCTTCCATATTAAATTAAGTACCCCTCGACTAGGCAGCTTCATCTGCTCGTCATTAATTTTGCAAGGGAGCTGGTCAGACCATTATAATCTAATTTCAAAAAAGAAAAGAAAAAGAGCACTCCTCCATGGTATGTGAAAGTTGGTGGGCACCCGATGGAATCGGTTAGCCATGGTTTGAGAAAGGAAAAAAGGTGGGGAGGAGTGCCAAAGCTTTATAAAAGAGCACCAATGTGCCAAAATTTCAAAGAACTCGGAACCGCTCTCACTTGTTTATTATGGAAGATAGCAAGTCCCCATTGCCAGTCGTTGACATGAAACAACCACCTCTCAAAATAAATTTTTATCTCTGTTTTACAAATGAAAAGCTCTAGCACATGTTAAATCACTGCTTCCCTCTGCGAAGGGCCTTTCTTTTACTTTTATGTTGAGTCTTCATCTTCTAACTTTAAAACACTTCTGGAGAGCATAGCTGTTATTCTTAGTGTAATGTGCTTGTCCCGGAACACGGTTAATTATGGTATAACTTTGATGTTTGTATTTTTGATATTTTTACTTTTAGTCTTCTCTTGAACTTCAGAGGTGCCTCAGCATTTATGTTTTGCTCCACAAATAAAGGCAAGCTAGATACCACTCTTCCATATCATTTATGCATATTACAATCTTGCAGCTTCTTATGTTAATGTTACTTGTTATTAGTACGTTGGCGCTCTTTCATAGCTTGCTTGACTATGAGGTAGCATTGGCTGCATATTTCTTATTATGAATTGCCTGAGTACTTGATCATATAGTTAGTATATATACATCTATGAAGCAAATGTGTTCGTGAAAGTTTTTTTTATCGCTCTCCGTTGTTAACTGAATTGCTTGAGGACAAGCAAATAGCTAAGCTTGGGGGGAGTTGATACGTCCAAAACGTATCTACTTTCCTGAATACTTTTGCTATTGTTTCTCCTCTAATTTGTGTGTTTTGAATACAACTAACACGGACTAACGCAGTTTTTAGCAGAATTGCTCTGGTGTCTCGTTTTTGTGCAGAAATCCAACTTTCAGTAAAAATTCGGAAAAAATCATCAAAAATCCTATTTCACCGGAAGACCCACGGAGCCAGAAGACGAGACGGAGTGGAGGCACGAGGCCTCCACACACACAGGGGGTGCGGCCCAGCCCTGGCCGCGCCCACCTGGTGTGAGGGCGGCTCGGCCGTCTCCTCGACTTGTCCTTCCGCCTACATATACCCCTTGACCTGAAAATATCGGGGAGACGGCGTTTTTCCCGCCGCCATCAGAAACCACGATTCGGAACCAGAAACTCCGTTCTGGCACCCTGCCGGGACAGGGATTTGGAGGAGATCTTCATCACCATCATCACCGACGTCACTCCATCGACCATCCATGACTCCCCCATCCATATGTGAGCAATTCCCCCGCTGTAGGTGAGGGGATGGTAGGGATTGGATGAGATTGTTCATGTAATTTGATATGAGATTGTTAGGGCATAGTGCCTAGTATCTTTATTTAGTGCCTATGACATTGTTGCAACTTGTTGTGCTTAATGCTTATCACTTTGGGCCCGAGTGCCATGATTTCAGATCTGAATATGTTATTATTTCTATGATGATACTTGTTGTTTATGGTCTTACCTACAAGTTGTATACATATATTGTTGTCCGGAACCCGAGGCCCCAAAGTGACAGAAATTGGGATAACCGGAGGGGATGGCTATGATGTGAGGATCACATGTGTTCACCGAGTGTTAATGCTTTGCTGCGGACTTTATTAAAAGGAGTACATTAATTACCAGTAGTTTCCCTTGAGGCCCTGCTGCAACAGGCTGGTAGGACAAAAGATGTCTTGCAAGTTTCTCCTTGTGAGCACGTACGACTATATACGGAACACATGCCTATGATTGTTAGTACTAGGATGCTTTATCATTATTTATCTGCAATGCTCATGTCTTATTGATTTCATGAATTATCTTATCCATGCAACACCCGTACATCCATCCCTATGCCTACAGTATTCATTCCTACTGTTTACTATTGCTAATATTACCGCTGTTATTTTACTACTGATGTTACTGTTTCACTACTATCACCACTATAAAACTGTTGTTACTGATAAACCACTGCGAGCAAGACTGTTTCCAGGTGCAGCTGAATTGACAACTCATCTGTTAAGGCTTATATATATTCTTTGGCTCCCCTTGTGTCGAATCAATAAATTTGGGCTTTTCTTCCCTCGAAGACTGTTGCGATATTTATTTCACATCACGTTTGCTACTTATAATCATCTATACCACTTGTATTTCACTATCTCTTCGCCGAACTAGTGCACCTATACATCTGACAAGTGTATTGGGTGTGTTGGGGACACAAGAGACTTTCTGTATCGCAATTTCAGGGTTGCTTGAGAGAGATAGCTTTGACCTCTAACCTCCCTGAGTTCGATAAACCTTGGGTGATCCACTTAAGGGAAACTTGCTGCTGTTCTACAAACCTCTGCACTTGGAGGCCCAACAAGTGTCTACAAGAATAGAAGTGCGTAGACATCACCCGTCGACCCAGCGGGTCAGTCAAGGCTGACTCTATTGGCCCAAAAAGCTTTCAAGTCCAACCCATGCGCCCCAATGGCCTTGAAACTTTGGGCTGGGTCAGTGACCCAGCGGATCGAGCTGGCCCAATCCCATCTTGAATCCCAGTCTTTTGCTAGCCTTCATTTTGCACTGAGTATGAGCTCTACTCGTGCATCCAACTCCCAAAAACCAAGTTTATTCCAGTGTGTCCACCATACATACATATTAGCAATTTGCTATTCCAAGCACATTTGACTTGCTTTTATCTATCCTTCAAATTAAACTTTTTGGTGCTATGTGAAAATTAGTCAGTAAAGCTCTCACGAACCTGACGGCACACTTTACTTTTCTCACTTTTAATAATTTTGACATTGTGGCTCTCTTATATTGATGTTATGCTTGCAAGTTGTAAGTTGGAAATTAGCCTAGCCATGCCATCATGGGGCAAGCTTTCAACATTGCACTTTCTTTCATTTAGTTGATATCGTGATCTTTTGTTTATGGATACTCGCGATGTGAAATAAGTTGGGATCTTGTGAGGTCATCGAGTTTGTATATGTGTTAGAGAAATGCCTGGGCTGCTAATCTAAGCCATGCATCATTCATGGTGGAAATTTACAGCATGCCCATAGTGGACATTCTACGACGCATCTCACAATAAAAAGCTATACCAATGGTAAATAAAAGAGATGCCGAGGTGTTCATTGTCTGTTTGTCTTGTCATTTTGATGTGTGATTGTTCCATGTCATCAGGCAAGAGGTACCCCATTGGCGGTTCTCGATGATACGTGTATGCTTACAATGACAAGAACTTGCTTGGGACCTAAGTCGAGTAGCATGAGGTTTGGGTATTCGTACTTCACGGGACACGAGGTTTTCAACTTATGATTTATTAAGCATATGCTTCATAATTGTACTCGCATTAACCTTGACCACTCAAGATGCCAATGATGGGGGCAATGAGAGCTCAAAGCTAGTAAGTATCATAATTTTTGGAGGTTTATAAAACTTGCAATCACTGATTCCCTCTGTGAAGGGCCTTTCTTTTACTTTTATGTTGAGTCTCCACCTTCTACCTCTATGCACCGTCTAAGAGAGCATAGTTGTCATTCTGAGTTTAATGTGCATAGTCCCAAAGTTTATAATTGATTGATTCATGATTATGGTTTTGCTTGTTCTTAAATTATTTGTATCTAGTCGCCCTCTTAAACTTGAAGGTGTCCTATGCATTTATGTTTTGCTATTCCATGACGGACAAGCTGAAAACCACTTTACTTTGTTTTTCTATATGATTTAAACACACACTTGACTTTCAATGTTTCATTACTCATGATCTTTTGTTTGTGTTATTTTTCATGTTATAACATGGTCGCTAAGTTTTATTGTGAAGATTATGTCTCTTATGCCCATGTTTTAAGTACTTTGATCTCAGCACTCAATGCTTTACATCGTTGATCAAGATTGAGATGGTGCATGTCACCTAAAAAATTATTTTTTTGTTATCACTTACCTACTCGAGGACGAGCAGGAGTTAAGCTTGGGGATGCCTGATACGTCTCAAACGTATCTATAATTTTTGATGCTCCATGCTTGTTTATACACCATTTGCTTTGTGTTTTGTTACACTTCGTGGTGTTTTTATGCATTTTCCGGAACTAACGTACTAACGAGATGCCACAGTGTTAGTTCCCTGTTTTCTGCTGTTTTTGTGTTTTAGAAAAGCTACACAGGAAATATTCTCGGAATTGGACGAATCAAAAGCCGAACCTCCTATTTTTCCAGACACGAGTCAAAGTCCGAAGATGAGACGGAGGGGGGCCAGGACCCGGTCATACCCTAGGGCAGCACGGGCCAGGCCCTGGCCGCGCCACCAGGGGGTGAGGCCCCCTGGTCCACCTCCTGACGCCGACCTTCCGCCTATATATTCCCCTCGATAGGAAAAACCTAAAGCCCGATCAATTTTCCACGAAACCTACTACAAGCCGCCGCTGTCATCGACGCGAGATCGGGAGGGTCCAGAAGCTCTTCCCAGCACCCTGCCGGAGAGGGGAATCACCGCCGGAGGCCTTCTTCATCACCATGGTCGCCTCCGGAATGATGTGTGAGTAGTCTACCTTGGACTATGGGTCCACAGCAGTAGCTAGATGGTTGTCTTCTCTACCATGTGCTTCATGTTTAGATCTTGTGAGCTGCCTATCATGATCAAGATCATCTTTGTGTAATTCTACATGTTGTGTTTGTTGGGATCCGATGGATATTGATACTATGTCAAGTTGATGTGCTGAATTATTATCTTTATGTTATCTCTATGTTGTTTATGATCTTGCATGCTCTCTGTTGCTAGTAGATATCTTGGCCGAGTAGATGCTAGTGACTCCAAGAGGGGGTATTTATGCTCGATAGTGGGTTCATGCCTCTAGTAATCTGGGGGAGTGACAGAAACCTCTAAGGTTGTAGATGTACTGTTGCCACTAGGGAGAAAACAACATTCTTGTGTCCAAGGACATTTGCATTGTTTACATTATGCACTTTGTTTAATGCAGTTATCTGTTGTTCACAACTTAATACTCAACGGGTGCTCGGATGACACCTCGAGAGTGGATTATTAGTCATAGATGCAGTTGGATTACGGCCTATGTATTTTGTCGTAATGTCCAGAGTGAATCTCATAGTGATCCTCATGACATATGTATACTAGCTTTATTCTATCAATTGCTCAACTGTAATTTGTTTACCCAGCATATTGTTATTTATCTTATGGAGAGACACCACTAGTGAACTGTGGACCCCGGTCCATTTCCTTTACATTGCTATTACCGTTTTACTTTTACTCACTTTATTTACATTCTTGCAAACTATTACTTTTTACCACTCGATACGCTTAATCCTTTGTTGTGACAAGCTTCTTGGCGCCATTGTCCGGAGTGTCGCAAAGCTAGTGGGCATCAACCTTCGGAAGTTTGGTTCTTTCTCCTACTGTTTTGATAAACCTTGGTTTCACAACTGAGGGAAACTTGCTACTGTGCTCATCATAACCTTGCTCTTGGGGTTTTCCAACAAGTTTTCTGGTGCCAACTACGCACCAGCGAAACAACAATCAGTGGCCGTCGGCTGCTGCGTGCTGTTGAGGTGGGAGCCTCCTCCGTGCTTGGTGGAGACGGCCGCCCCTGCTGCTGCGTGCTCGCGCGGCGGCCGCCGCCCCCACTGATCCGTGCTTGGTGGCGGCGCCCTCTGATACGTCCAAAACGTATCTACTTTCTCGAACACTTTTGCTATTGTTTCTCCTCTAATTTGTGTGTTTTGAATACAACTAACACGGACTAACGCTGTTTTCAGCAGAATTGCTCTGGTGTCTCGTTTTTGTGCAGAAATCCAATTTTCAGTAAAAATTTGGGAAAAATCATCAAAAATCCTATTTCACCAGAAGACCCACGGAGCCAGAAGACGAGACGGAGTGGAGGCACGAGGCCTCCACACACACAGGGGGCGCGGCCTAGCCCTGGCCGCGCCCACCTGGTGTGAGGGCGGCTCGGCCGTCTCCTCGACCTGTCCTTCCGCCTACATATACCCCTTTACCTGAAAATATCGGGGAGACGGCGTTTTTCCCAGATAGACTTCCGCTGCGCCGCCGCCATCAGAAACCGCGATTCGGAACTAAAAACTCCGTTCTGGCACCCTGCCGGGACGGGGATTTGGAGGAGATCTTCATCACCATCATCACCGACGTCACTCCATCGACCATCCATGACTCCCCCATCCATGTGTGAGTAATTCCCCCGCTCTAGGTGAGGGGATGGTAGGGATTGGATGAGATTGTTCATGTAATTTGATATGAGATTGTTAGGGCATAGTGCCTAGTATCTTTATTTAGTGTCTATGACATTGTTGCAACTTGTTGTGCTTAATGCTTGTCACTTTGGGCCCGACTGCCATGATTTCAGATCTGAACATGTTATTATTTCTATGATGATACTTGTTGTTTATGGTCTTACCTACAAGTTGTATACACATATTGTTGTCCAGAACCCGAGGCCCCAAAGTGACAGAAATTGGGATAACCGGAGGGGATGGCTATGATGTGAGGATCACATGTGTTCACCGAGTGTTAATGCTTTGCTCCGGTACTTTATTAAAAGGATTACCTTAATTACCAGTAGTTTCCCTTGAGGCCCTGCTGCAACAGGCTGGTAGGACAAAAGATGTTGTGCAAGTTTCTCCTTGTGAGCACGTACGACTATATATGTAACACATGCCTATGATTGTTGGTACTAGGATGCTTTATCATTATTTATCTGCAATGCCCATGTCTCATTGATTTCATGAATTATCTTATCCATGCAACTCCCGTACATCCATCCCTATGCCTAAAGTATTCATTCCTACTGTTTACTATTGCTAATATTACCGCTGTTATTTTACTACTGCTGTTACTGTTTCACTATTATCACCACTATAAAACTGTTGTTACTGATAAACCACTGCGAGCAAGACTGTTTCCAGGTGCAGCTGAATTGACAACTCATCTGTTAAGGCTTACATATATTCTTTGGCTCCCCTTGTGTCGAATCAATAAATTTGGGCTTTACTTCCCTCGAAGATTGTTGCGATCCCCTATACTTGTGGGTCATCACCCTCCCCGTCTGCTGCGTGCTTGCAGCGACGGCCTTCTGCATGCTCGGCGGTGGACTCTCCCGTTGTGTGCTCGGCGGTGCCGGCCTCGTCCTGTCGTCCCTCACCGGCCTGGCGCTGCTTCCCATGGTGGTTAGAGAGAGTGTGATTGTGTGGTGCAGGGCTTTCGTGAGAGGATAAGAGATAAGTGAATGCGGGAGACAGCGATGCATTTTCCCGAATCTTGACGCGCCGCACGGGAGAACACTTGGTGCGGCGTCTCGTTGTAGATTTTCCCTAGATAAATAGCAACTTGTATTATTAGGGAGCCAAATGCTACAATATATAGTACAACTGATTTGGAGTACAAGAATAATAATTCTAGATATATACGGACTCCTAGAGACCTAGACCAATACTAATACTCCTTAACAATTTGTACACCCAAGTCCAACTCGGAGAAATAATCCATGATTTATTAAAAAATGAGCATAATCATCAAATAATTGATCAACAATTTCCACAAATTCTTACGCTTTTAGAAAATACATAAGAGTTTTCAACTAATTTCATATAAATTTTAAATAAACTTAGGGAGCCCTCAACAAATTTTTAGTACTTTAAGAGAAAATTGAGAAGTTTTCCATATATAGATTTCAGAGAGTATTTAAAGAAAATCTAGGATCTAGCACACCCTACTCGTTCTCCCATCAGACCCACGCTAGGGTCGTTCACAATGGACTGTATCAACAAGTACAATCGTGACCCGCAATCGGCAACACTTTGTTGCATCTTGGCACCAAGCATAGCCAGAGCATGCACATCGGCAATAGATTTTGTTAAGAAACATATGATGCTCTAATTCTCATTGCTTAAGAAAGGTGAAGGGAAATTAAGATAGTTGGCAAAACTTTTCTATATTACTATGATTGTTCCATTCCTACAATCAAGATGATAAAAAGAAGGAACTAAGATTTCTCTATCATTTTCCTTTCATATGGATTTCTTTTTAAAATGGTGTGTTTGTTGTGTTTTCGCCATGTAATTTACGTAGTGTTATTACATGCAAGCATGGTTAATATCTTCCACCATGCACTACATGAGAAACCATGCAAAACACACCACCCAACTCTTACTGAACGAGAGATCTAGCTTGTGGTTGGATAGTTAAGAGGTAAGAACCTACTGCTCCCTCCTTCCCTATTTAGGTGGCAAATGTGTTTTTCGAGATTTATGTTTGACTATTAGTTGACTAACAAAATATGAATTATATGTTGTCTATGTTATACTATTGAATTTATATTTGAGTAAAGTTTCTAATGGTACAATTTTTACAACAACTGGTAAATATAAATTGATACAAATTAATGATCAAAATTTAAACACGCAAAATAAGGGCGCCACATGCATTGGGATGGAGGGAGTAGTATCACGGACTAAACTCGATTATTGTCTTGTGTGTCTCACAAAAGGCAAAGTGTTTTTATTGCGAGGCAACATTCCGGCCAATAACGAGGCATCTATGTGACTGTCAATCTTGAAACTCCGTTTTCCTGTTTTTTAGTAGGTTCACTAAGCTATAATATACACAACAATATTCCTTTCACATGCAATGTTGATATTTTCCCATCTGTCAAGCACAAATTAATTTTCAATTCATGTGTTAAACAATGTCTAAGAGCTGAGCCTCACGTGTAAATAAAACCTAATCGAGTGATCACTTTTCTACTACAAAATCTATAAAATACTAAAGGCACAGTATGTAGTTTTCTTAGAGACTACATCAATCCACATCATGCAACTATTTCTTGTTGGGTATGTAATTTACGTTAAGGGGATAAACAACCATGAGTTTGGTTCATAGGAGGGTGGTTGTGCCCAAAATTGAGGGATCGGAACCCCTGGTTTGATGTTTTTGTCGGAGCTAGAATTAGCGGCATGTGATGTCAAAATGACAAAAAGGGTGATAAATTGGGGTGGGTTAGTCATTATCTAGTACTTTTGGGGTCAAAATTGTCTATTTATAGCTAGCATACTGGTGCTTCCAATTTTTTTGCAATGTCAATTGACATCATATACAACATGCAGCTCCGCTACTGGTTTTAGTGTCTCGTTAATGCAGATTCATTGATAGGCGATGTTCTGCTTAAGGGCTCTTTTGATTTATAGGATAGAAAAATCACATGCATAGGAAAGACTTGGGATTGATATGGCATACCTAGTTGAATCCTATGGGATGAAGAATTCTCTTTGACCGTAGCAAAAAAAAATCATGAGGTCTCATCTAAATTTTTTCACGTAGAATTTACACTACTTAAGATTCCTATAGGATTTGTTTCTATAGGATTCAACAACTCTGTATAATTATTTATAAGATCTAAATCCTATGCAAATTTTATTAATCATAAGAGCCCTGACAATAGGGAGAGGGTTGATGATGACTTGGGGAATCTTGATGCTCTACTATTCTAGTGTTTGGTAAGACTAGCCACAATGGTGGTATCATAGGTAATATCATGCATTTTATGTATGCAAAAAGCTGATGTGTCACTGCAATTAATAAGAAGAGAGATTATAGTTGTATCATAGTTAAATATTGTATCATAGCACATAAAACTAGAAAAAATAAAGTTAAATAAATCTTATCCACAATTTTATAGTGAGATTTTAAAAATCAATAAATATCATAAGATTATAAGACTATTACATGATAGTACAGTAGTATCATATGATACTATCCATCGTAACCGGTCTAAGAGATATGTGTGTACGACAAGCATTTAATGATAAATCCAGAGTCAGTACAATAATGAAGCGGTTTGTGTAGAGTGTAGACAGAGAGTCCATCTCAAATACGGAATTGGAAGACAAGAAAAAGTTCAGACACAAGGGACCTTGCATCATTCATAATGTAAACCCTGAACCATAATTCTTCGGACAAGCCTTTCGTTAAAAAAGGCTATTTCAAATAGCTTCAGTAATAGATACCATAGCTATAGCTTGGAAATTGATTATCCATAGAGCAGTGTAACCGAATGTAAACCACATCGGCACCGCATATCCCATGTTTACAAAAACCACACCATAGTATATCCATGATGCACATGATCCATCAACATAACAAACATGATTCTCTTAAAAAAAACATAACAAACACGATAAGTCCCCACCAAACTACCACCCTAAGCAGCAAGCCAACTGAAACGAGTACTTCCATGAACTTACCAGCGATGGCCAATTCAGCAGAAGAACATCACGTCCTTAACGCCGTCCTTGATCTGGGGGAGCCTATGGTATGCCACAGGAGGGACAGCAGCTCCGACCGCCTCATGGCTCCCAGCACTGACGACCGAGGTGCTATCCGAGCCCTCTGACGGCTCATCGTAAGAGCATCTCCAGCCGTTTGGGCTCCCCAGGTCGAAATCCGGCGCTATTTAGCGCCGGGTGGATGAAAATTTCGGCATGGGGAGACCCATGTTCTCAGCGGCGAGTCTAGGGGAAAATTTGAAATTAAACAGAACTAGACGAAAAACGTGTTTCACGCCGGGTAGTTGTCCGGGTAGAAGCGCGGCTTGGCGCGCTCCTCGTCGCTCATGCCGACTAGTCGGGGCTACACGACGCGCGGGAAGGTTCCTTGCCGTTTTGCGCGCATTTCTTTCGTCCGGAGTCCCCGAGCGCGCCCCGGAAGGCCGGGGATGGCCTGGGCTCGCCGAATGGATGAAGGCCCAAATCCGGGCGAAATCGAGGAACCGGGGGCGCGACTGGGCCGTTTTTCATCGTCCGGATGAAAAAAAGGATGTCGGGGGCCTCGCCGGGCTTGTGGCTGGAGATGCTCTAATACCGTGCGCGGAAGGCAGCCAGGTGAGCGTAGTAGGCCGGAGGAACTGCCCAGGAAAAAAAATCAAAGCATTAGTACAACTTGGTACGAATGTTACTATGCCTTTACAAGAAAATTGCGAGATCTTGGAGAAAACTCACCAACTGAGATGGAGCGAGTGCATCGAGCGTATCTGCATTTACAGGAAAAGATACTGACGAGGGTTAACTCGACAAATGTTCTAGATGAAGGACTTAGGATCGGGGGAATAGGGCGTCAGATGAACTCGAAGGTAAAATCAGTCAAACAAGGTGTGTATCGAAAGTAAATATGGTGATCGACTTGGCTTACTCTCAGTCTGTCCCTCACCGTCCTCTCCTGGCCCCTATATATAGGTGGCCAGGTCTCAAGGAACGGGAGGGGTTCGATACATATTACAACATTGGTATACGATATGAACTCGTATTTCGACTAGGATTACACTTGGGTCTAGCTTAACGGGCCTCAGGGGTACTCAAGTAACGGGATCTATTATCTATACCCTTGTCAGTATCCCTTGAGATTCTACCAGAATTGTAGATTCGGGTTCAATCTCAAATCTTCCAATCTTTGACTTTGATCAATCTTTTGACTTCTTATTGTTCCTGTAAAAATAATCAAATTCCATTATATTATCTCGCAAGGGGTTTTGATGAACAAGCCTGACAACTCTGACGGATCAAGAGGCCAGTTAACTGCCGGAGCAGATACTTGTCACCTACTTCCAATTCAATTCTCTTGGACTTGAATCCAGGAAACTGATCAAACCCATTCTTTTGCCGCATTTAGGACTTACAAAGAACGAGTCCCAGTGGTTCTCAGGGTACCCAGTGCGTCCACCAGGATTTTCTTCGCGTCGTAGACACGGATAATTACTAGCAGAGCGCATCCAGGTGCGTATACCAGGCCACACAGGACGGATCATGGCGTCTTACCTTCATGATTTCTATGACCACGGCATTCAAGCCTTGTCGCGATAACTTAGCCTGAGAATCTTTTGACTTCTCATTGCAAGCCTTGTTTGACTGTTGAAATGTACAAAATATTCGAGTTGTTCTTCAAATAACTCATGAATAACTCCCGATGGGAGTAATCAATATTTATTTTGTCGACAATGAAGTCGAAGATTGTTGTCGACGAAAGGTAGTCGATTACGCCTTCTGATATTTCTTCAATGTTTATTCATTCTCATCGGGTGCACGACCAGTGTTCCCGATGGGAGTAGCCCCCGAGGCTATAACCGAATTTTTTTGGGTATAGGCTCAAAATATACATACTGTCGCCTTATCTTCTCTCCTGCAATACTCTTGGCACGATTGTGCTTAGGTGCTCTTCCAGATCTTCTGGCGATAGGAGCTCCCGAGTCAATGAGGGGGTGCTTTGTGATTTTTTTATATAGTCCAATGTTGTTCGCTCACATCGTTCTTTATCCTTATAACTTTGCATATGTCTTTTCCCTATCCTGTATATACTGTTGCTGCCTTATTTTCTGCTCGAGGCAAAATGTAAAAGCCCGTAAATTTATTTGGACCTATAACTTTGCTGAGGCCCACGAAAGGATACTTATAAATAAAGTACACCGGCTAGGGAAAAACCCTAATCCGTTTATTACCAACTTCCTCTGCCGCATCATCTTCTTCTCCCACATCTCATCTAGGATTTTTCCCACCAAGCACATTTCCTCAATGGCGGATGCTGGTGGTGCACACCTGGACACCGGTGTTCAGATGGAGAAGCGAGGTCGTGGCCGCCCTCGCGGCAGTAAGAACAAACCAAAAGACCCCTCTCCAGTGGCCTCGTCGTCTGTATCTCTGAAACGGCGCCTTGGCCGCCCCGCGGGGAGTAAAAATAAACCCAAGATATCTGTTGCTGCTCTAGGTCCTAGCGCTGCTCCTCATAATGCTTCTCCTCCTCCGCCTCCCAAGATTTTCTCCTTCTTCTGTATCGCTGGCGCTCAATGCCGTGAGATTCAGTGTGTGCCGCTAAAATTCACCA
This sequence comes from Dactylis glomerata, assembly GCA_007115705.1. Lineage (NCBI taxonomy): Eukaryota > Viridiplantae > Streptophyta > Magnoliopsida > Poales > Poaceae > Dactylis > Dactylis glomerata. Next base: position 471,341 of record QXEO01000833.1, on the reverse strand, counting down.
AGTTCATGGATGGGCGTGAGCTTCGTGAAGCAATTCTTCATGAATATTCTGGGGGAGAAACTCCCTATGAAGTGGAGGTGTGGTATGATGGATGCGGCGAGATGTATTTCAGGGGTGGCTGGTTCCAGTTTGCGGAAGATCATGACCTTCACCAAGGGTTTTTCATGCTCTTCGACTACCACTGCGGTACATCGAAGTTTGATGTGAAGATCTATGACTGTACTCAGTGCCAGAAAGAGTACGAGGCTGAAGTGCACTTTCAGTAGATGTTTCTTCGATGTAATCTCTTGTTCTAGTTTGCTCTTGACGTGGCTTCATGTAATAAGTACTCGTGATGAACTCTATTTTATGTCATCGTGTTTGTTTATTAATATACCAAAGGAACTAACTGTGTTCCGTGGTACATTTTAATTTACCAGCACGCTGCCTTGAACTGTGCTTGTGCTTTGTCAAATGTCGGGTTGTAAACAATCTTGTAAAAATTCTCGAATATTCATGAGTACGGGATCTCGATAATTTTTATTTTCTTTCATAAGACTAGAGGGTCGGAGCCCCCGAGTGGAAAATAGGAACATACTATACATTTTGTCGAGTTGGCCCAAAGAACCCGACCTGTGGTCTCATGTTCTGGGTTCAGAGGGCCATAACTCGAAGTTTCCTGTCGCCATACTCCTTCTACGCGTAGAACCGCCGAAGTTGTTCTGCATTCCACGGGTTGCTCTCATCTTTCCTTGTTTTCTTGTCTTGCAGTCGATAGGCTCCTCCTGGAATTACTTCTGTCACAATATAAGGTCCCACCCATGGGGACTCTAATTTGCCATGACCGTCTTGTTTGAGTCGTAAGACCAAATCTCCTACCACGAAAGAACGTGGGCGAACTCGACTACTATGGTAGTTTCGTAGAATTTGCTGGTATTGCGTAGCTCTGGCTAGTGCCACATCTCTTGCTTCTTCGAGTGCGTCAACATCGTCTTGAAGTGCTTCTGTAGAAGTTGTTTCGTCATAAGCCACAATTCTTGGGGATTCATGGGTGATTTCGACTAGAAACACGGCCTCTGCGCCATGGACCAGGAAAAAGGGGGTTTCTTGAGTAGCCGCATTAGGTGTAGTTCTAAGACTCCAAAGTATGGAGGGTAGCTCATCTACCCAGGCGTGTTTGGCTTTTTCTAGGGGCGCTAAAAGCCTCTTTTTTTATCCCGTTACATTTTAAGCCATTGGCTTTCTCGACTTGTCCATTTGTCTTTGGATGTGCTACAGACGCGAATTTCAGTTTGATTCCCATACTATCGCAGTAACTTTTGAACTCTTTCGATGTGAATTTTGTCCCATTGTCTGTGATGATACTGTGCGGTACTCCGAAGCGAAATACTATAGACTTGATGAAGTTGATTGCTGCTGTGGAATCTTGGGTTATTACCTGGGCTGCCTCTACCCATTTAGTAAACTTGTCTACTGCCACCAACATGTAAATATGACCTCCTGCCAGGATTTGTGTAATTTCCCTACCATGTCGAGACCCCACTGTGCAAAGGGCCAGGATAATGGTATCGGTTGTAGTTCTACTGCTGGTGCGTGTGGTCGAGATGCAAACCATTGACAAGCCTCGCACTTTCTGACTATATCTTTTGCGTCTTCAATGGCTGTTAACCAGTAGAACCCTGCACAAAAGGCTTTAGCTGCAATAGCTCTGCTGCTAGAGTCATACCCACATACTCCTGCGTGGATATCTTTTAGTATTTCTTGTCCTTCTTGAGGAGTGATGCATCACTGTAAAACGCCAGTTATACTTTTCTTGTACAGCTTCCCTTGTAACACGACGAAAGCCTTGGATCGTCGTATTATCCTTTTTGCTTCCACTATGTCTTCGGGTAGTGCTTTGTTTATCATATATGCCAAGTATGGCTGCATCCAGGTTTCTTTGATCATCATAACTTCCTCTGGTTCTGTTATGCTTCCTGTGCCAGGCTTGCCAGCCCCCGAGCCTGTTGTTGGGTGCTGGCCTGGTTCTCCTGTAGTCGAAGTTTTGTTATGCTTTATTGATCTCTCTACGATTTCTTCCCAAAAGACTCTTGGCGGTATAGGCAGGCATTGGGACCCGATATTTGGTCGGCTTCCTCGTTGCTGGCCCTGCTAACGTGTGAAACTTTGCAACCATCGAATGTTCCCTCTAGATAGTAGTATAAGTTTCTATACGCTGTCATATTGTCGCTGATGGCGTCGCACTGATTCATCACTTGCTGGACGACGAGATTCGAGTCCCCAAATATTTTCAGTCAGGTTGCTCCGCATGCTTTGGCCATTTTCATCCCGTGGAGCAGAGCCTCGTATTCGGATTCGTTATTGGAAGCTTGCGGAAAACTCATCCTTAACACATACTTCAATTTGTCGCCTTGCGGTGATATCAAGACTACTCCTGCTCATGCGCCTTGGACTCTTTTTTATCCGTCGAAGTACATTGTCCATACACTCGATAAATCTGGTGGTCCTGTGTTTTGTAGTTCTAGCCATTCTGCTGTGAAGTCCGGTAGCACTTGAGATTTGATTGCTTTTCGTTTCTCGTACATGATGTCCAGGGGTGATAATTCGATTCCCCATAAAGAGACACGTCCTGTTGCTGCAGTGTTGTTCAATATATTGGATAGTGGGGCTTCGTTAACCACTATGATTGGATGCACCGCGAAATATTGCTGTAGCTTGCGCGCTGTTGTGAATATACTGTATGCAAGCTTTTGATAGTGCGGGTATCTCTGCTTTGTTGGAGATAGTACTTCGCTGAGGAAATACACCGTCCTCTGGACTCCGTGCGCCTTTCCTTCTTCGCTTCTCTCGACTACTAATACTGTGCTTACCACTTGATGTGTGGCCGCAATATACAATACTAGCGACTCTTTTTCTTTTGGTGCGACCAACACCGGCGGTGTGGAGAGCACTTTTTTCAGTTGTGCAAAAGCTGTATCTACTTCTTCTGTCCACTCAAACTTGTCATCTGATTTTTTTATGAGTGCGTAGAAAGGGAGAGCCATTTCTCCTAATCGCGCGACAAATCGACTTAATGTTGTGACGCGTCCTGCGAGATTCTGTACGTCGTGCAATTTTGCTGGTTTCCCCATTATTAGTATTGCTTAGATTTTCTCTGGGTTTGCTTCTGTGCCTCTTGCTGACACCAAGAATCCCAGAAGTTGCCCTGCTGACACGCCAAAAGAACATTTTGTCGGGTTAAGCTTGAGCTTGTACATGTTTAGGTTGTCGAAGGTTTATGTCAAATCACTGATTAAAGACTCTTTTTTTCTAGTGGTGATGACCACATCGTCAATGTAGACTTGAATGTTGCGTCCTATTTGACTTCCGAGGCAGTTTTGCATCATCCGTTGATAAGTTGCTCCCGCGTTTTTTAGGCCGAAAGGCATGACTTGATAGCAGAACACGCCGTATGGCGTAATAAAAGCTATTTTTTGTTTGTCTTCTTTCTTCAACTTGATCTGGTGGTAACCAGAATATGAGTCCAGGAAGGAAAGCCTTGCGTACCCCGCTGTTGAGTCTATTATCTGATCAATGCGAGGTAGCGGAAAGGGATTCTTGGGACAGTGCTTGTTGAGAGACGTGTAGTCAACACATACTCTTTGTACGTCTGTATTTTTCTTGGGGACGATAACTGGATTGGATACCCAAGTTGATGCTTTGATTTCTCTGATGAATCCCGCATTTTCCAGCCTGTGTAGCTCGGATGCTATTGCTTTTCTTTTGGGTTCATCGAATCGTTGCAGAGGTTGCTTGACTGGCTTTGCTTTTGGATCCATGTTTAGTGCGTGCTTGATGAGTTCCCTGGGAACCCCTGGCATGTCTGAAGGACACCAGGCAAAGATTTCCTAGCGCTCACGGAGGAACTCGACGAGCGCGCTTTCCTATGTGGGGTCCAAGTTTACCGCTACGGAGGTGGTTTTGTTCGGGTCCGTAGGGTGGACCTGGATTTTCTTCGAGTCTTGGGTTGCGTCGAAAGCCTGATCTGGCAGGGATCATTCGACGTCTGGTAGCACATTGTGATCCGTTTCGCCCTTCAGCCTTGCATATTCAGCTGTCATGCCGAAAGTTTGCGCCATCCTATTGAATTCTTTGTCACAAGTGTTGGATACATCGAAGCTGCCTTGTACCGTGATGGTCCCATTAGGTCCTGTAATTTTGAGTGTTAGATATGCGTAATGATGGACTGCCATGAATTTTGCAAATGCTGGGCGCCCCAAGATTGTGTGATACTGTGAAGGCCAATCCATGACTTCGAACTCTAACTTTTCTCTGCGGTAATTGCTACTATTGCCAAAGCAAACATCGAGTTCTACTTTCCCGAGGGGGTAGTTTGCGCTTCCTGGTACTATTCCGTGGAATGAGCAGTCTGTCGGCTTCAGGCTTTCCAATGAGATGCTCATTGCCTTCAGGGTTCTTTCGTATATTAGGTTTATGCCGCTTTCGGCGTCCATGAATACTCGCCCAATATCGTATCCCCCTATTTGTGCCTTTAACACCATTGGCGTGTGCCCTGGCCTGGGCACTTTCCTTGGGTGGTCTGCTCTGCTGAACCTGACTGGTTGATCGGACCATCTCAAGTACTCTGTAGTGGCAGGTGGTGATGATATTGCTAGATTTACTTGTCGAGATATACTCTTCTGTTCTTTCTTGGATTTTGGCACCGGCTAGATCATTGCAGATATGTAAACTTTTGATTCCAGATGTTTCGCAAGACGTTGCATTTGATATCCTTGACTTGTACTCTTTCCTCCCTTACGTGTTCCTTGGTTCGGGTCCAGAGCACTTTGCAACCTTAAGAATGTTCTGCAATCCTTCATCTGGTGATTAGAAACTCTCTTCCCATCTAAGTACGCATAGTGAATGCGACAGGGGCCATGGAGCATGTCTTCCGCCGATGGGCCGGAGTACTTTGGCTTTTCTTCACCATGATTGCTTCTGCCTTGAAACTCCCTGCTTTTGTAGCCTTCCTCGTCCTTTCTTTCGTATCCTGCGGCTATCTGATTTCACCTTGTGCGGCTATCTTCGTTGCGAGACCTTCGCCTTTGCCTGCTTGTTCTATCGACTTCTGGTGAACATGCCCTTTTGTTGTTATATGCATCTTCTCCGTCGGCGAATCTATTTGCTACTTCCATTAATTCTGATACTGTCCTAGGCTTTGTTCTCCCTAATTCTTCCACGAGGTCCGAACGGCGAAGGCCGGACGAAAAAGCATCTACTGCTCGCTCATCGGAGACGTCTTCTGCAGAGTTTTTGATTATACTCCATCGCTGTATGTAGGAGCGCAGAGTTTCGTCCCTCCTCTGTACGCATGACTTGATTTCTTCTACTGACGCTGGGCGTTTGTATGTTGAATGAAAATTTCTTGTAAATTGACTCTCCAGTTCTCCCCAACTCTGATGGAATCGTCGGGTAGGGTACTTAACCAAGACCGTGCCACACCGGTGAGATGTAACTGCCGGCTTTGCATCGCCGTTGCTCTTGTTCCTTCGAGTATTTGCACTGCTTGTAGGTAGTCTGATAACCATAACGTGGATTCTTGTGACCCATCATACTTTTGCTGATCGTGTGGTTGTTTAAATCCTTTGGGTACTCGCGTTCTGCGAACCCTTCGGGTAAAGCATAGCGTGCCCATCTCTTTTTCATCGTCTTCATAATTTTCTTCTTTCCACACGTAGCGTGCGTTGTTTACTCTTGCTTGCGTTATGATATTCCTTGCATCCTCCCTTCGTGCCTTGCGCTTTTCGTCGCCTGGTGACTTGCTCGTCTGGCTTTGTGAGGGTTGGTGCTTAAAGTTTTCCTTTCCCTTACCCTTGTGATATGTCGCCTTTTTCTCTCGAGGATGTTTCCTTAGCCTGTCTTCTACCAACCCGAGGCTTCTTATTGCGGCTTGATGCATGTGCTCCCGCGGATCGCCAGGTTCTGGTTGCGTAGTTAGTAGATACGCTTGTGCTGCTACTAATGCTGCCTCTGGTGTTTCCTGCACAAAATCCTCCTCATCATCTGATGGATGTGCACTTATGCTTTTTATGCGGCTTTCTTCCCTTGCACATGCTTTTTTCCTCCTGCTGTGTTTCGGGTCTATGTGCCTTTCTCCGCTGGACTCTGATGCGTCGCTGTATTCGTCCCAATATGCTCCGCTTGACACACTATTGTTTTCTTGACTTCTCCTGTGCTTGTCTTTTTCCTTCCTCAACTTCTTTTTGTGTTGATGCAGTGCGTATTGATACCTCATTAGAACTTCTCTTCTTGAATTGGCGGGTACTTCCGTGCCGCGATTGATGGCTGACATAATGATTCTCCACTCCCCGGTGGATACGCGAATTTTCTCCTTCTCCTTCTTACCACTGCTTCTTGATTCGTCGACTTGCGTGTCGACTTCTACGTTGTCTGCATGATCGTTCTCTTCTACTGCTTCGGTAATAATGACGTATAACTGATGTATGTTTTTGGAGACGCCACTGCTTCCGGTGGCGAAGTCCCTTTGACTATCGTACGATTTGTCCGCTGTTCCTTCTATGTCGAGTTCTTCCCGAGTTCCGTCGAATTTTTTGATTTTTCTTTGAGTGTTTCCTGCTTCTGCAAAGCTGACCGGCGAGTTTACCTCGCTGGAGGAGCCCACTGATGATCCAGATATTGTGACCGTCTTGATTTTGCTTGCCGACGAATCCAATTACATTGGATCTGAAAGGCGAGTCGAGCCCGAAGGTCCGACGTAAATGCTCAGACTTCCGATCGTCAACTCCGTCTTCTGGTTTTTGTCAATTTCTGAACTGCTGTTGGGTAAAAGCAAAAAAGCCGTCGAATTCATGATTCCAACACCCCAGTTCCCCACGGTCGGCGTCAATTGACGAGGGTTAACTCGACAAATGTCCTAGATGAAGGAATTAGGATCGGGGGAATAGGGCGTCGGATGAACTCGAAGGTAAAATCTGTCAAACAAGGTGTGTATCGAAAGTAAATGTGGTGATCGACTTGGCTTACTCTCAATCTGTCCCTCACCGTCCTCTCCTGACCCCTATATATAGGTGGCCAGGTCTCAAGAAACGGGAGGGGTTCGATACATATTACAACATTGGTATACGACATGAACTCGTATTTCGACTAGGATTACACTTGAGTCTAGCTTAACGGGCCTCAGGGGTACTTAAGTAACAGACTCTATTATCCATACCCTTGTCAGATACCATATACCATATCAGCATGGTCTAGCTAGCAAAACCACACTCAAGATATAGATGAACCTGAATCGGAGAAGAAATACTAAAACAGGGAACTGAATGAATGTGGAGGGGGCACTTACGTGTAGCACAGGTTGTTCGTGAGCGACTGTAGTCCGTCGGCAGTGAAGCGGTTTTCGTCATATAGGACGTGGTAGTGAGCTGGTCTGCTTGTGCCCTGAAAAACATGCCAAAATGTGTGTGTTCAGTCAATGCACAACAAAGTGTTTCTGCCACAGGCGCAAGAATGTAGGGGATAATGTACCTGAATCCCAGCATGGCTACAGAGGTAGAAATCAAACTCGGAGGGATGGCAAATTTTTGTGTCAACCACGGTTCCTGCAAGCACCATAAAGAGAATGGAGATCGTCAAACACAGTAACAATTGGGGGTGCTCTTAAACTAGCACATTCGTGTGCGTGCCACATGTGTGAGAGACACATACATTACATGTACAAGCATGTGTGTGACGCACTTACCAAGAAGGGTGTTGCCATAATTTTCTTGAGGCTCTACGAATATGCACGATAGTCATAACAATTGGGGGTGCTCTTCAACTAGCACATTCGTGTGCGTGCCACATGTGTGAGAGACACATACGTTACATGTACAAGCATGTGTGTGACGCACTTACCAGGAAGGATGTTTCCACTTTTGTCAGGATTCCTGACAGGTGGAGCCTAATTTTTTTTACATAATTTGGCATCCAACGTGGAGGGCAGGAGATTGCATGTAAAATTTGTTGGTTGTTATTACACAATACGCCGTTGTTGTTTCGTGTGGTTTTTGCACATAATTAATACAATTTTCTAGGCAACATAACATTTGAAAATATAAATATTTGTGTCATGGGATCGACTAATCCATTGCCGGCGGTCATGGGCGAGGACGTTGCGGGGCTGCAAGAGTGATCCATGCGAATTTTGGTGGCGTTCGGTCCTTCTTGCCCGACAACGGTCCCCAAGAACGACGCGGCTATATCTGATCCCATGCGGCAATACTGTTGTCGCTTGCGATCGATGCTTTTGAGTACGAAGATCCAGGATGTTAGAACGGACGATGATGGTGTTTATGTACTATTAAATTTTGGGAGGCGTTGTTCTGGAGGAGTTTTTTTTGGAGTCGAGGTGTCGGTACCACTGATGATGCAATTCTTGTTGTGTGTTTCTTTTTGTTTCAGCGGTATTTGCTTTATTTTTCTTCTTCAATTTTTGGTTGTACACATTCTTAATATTTTAGATTTCAGTGGTACATCAAAAAATATCAACTACTTATAGAGGCTGACAGAGGGTAGACCCTGAGATTTCCATGTATGTCAAGAAAATAGAAAATAAGTATATTTATTTGAAAAATACACTTCTAGATCACCCTGACATGTTGAGATAGATGAGCCACTGGCTACTTTCTCCTTGGGATATATTATGCTTTACGAAGAACTTAATATTACATTCAGACAGATATGTAGTTTAGTTACAAAATCAGTACAGTTTTAACGCACGGGAAAGTTTGGCCAACTTGGCAATGCTGGACACCGCAAGAGCAAAAGAGCGGCCTCAGCTTGTCAGATGGCATATTAATCATGGTTAAATTGTTCATTTGGGTTAGGTGCAACCGATTAGACCAACAACTGGGGCTAGGTGCAAAAGTAGTTTTGTTTCTGTTTTTTTCTTTCTGACAAAAAAGGCAGATCAGAGCTGCTTTTTCTTTGATAATAGAGGAGTAAAATTACAAAATTTCTCTTCTAAAGGATGCTAGACTACCCGCCTTCTCACCGTGTCTGCGCGCGCCGCGTCTCGTTCATCCGTTGGATGCGTGAAACAGTTTCTGACTTCCCTCCCGCAAATGACTGCGTCCGTTGGATTTACTTCATTCTTGTTCACATTTGCAGTTAGCACGAATGACCATGACGACTGGGTCCGTCTTAGAGTGGGACCGCATGTGAGATGTGGGAGTTCTTTCATTCTGGGTATCTCATTTTCATGCACGCGTGGGGGCAGGGTGAAAACCCTAGGCATGGGCGTCCCACACCCGTGGTGAAAAAATTCCCCAATCCGCCGCCACCTCTCCTTTCTCGCTCTCTTGTTCGCCCAAGGGCGGAGGCGACGGCGGCGTGGTTGGATACGATGCAGGAGGAGGAGGAGGGGGCGAAGGGGCGGGAGTGGTTGGCCGCTAGGAAGGCAGAGCAACGCCGGCCGCCGCGGCAAGCGTAGAACAGGACGGAGCTCGGCCGGGCGAAAGAGGAGGAGGCAAAACTTGCCGGCTGGCCCGAAGGGATGGTGTGCTTGTTGATTTGGCGCCGGCGAACTCCTCCATGAGTAAGGCCCCCTTTTCCTCTCGATGCATCTTCTCTCTCTCATGTCTCTCACTTTCTCTCTCTGTCCATGGATTGAGTCGGCAGGGGTCCGGTCTGGCGCGGGGATGTGAGGTGACTGGGTGATAGAAAGCATGGTCACGCGGCGGTGGAGATGCCAGATGGATCGACAAATACGGCGGGTCAGGCGCGGTGGCGGAGACAGCGTCTCACGCGCCAGCCTTGCGAGGCTCTCCAACGGCGGAGGCTCACACACGGCGGAGATAGCGTGCTTAGGAGAAGATGCAGGAGGAGGAGGTCGTGAAGGGGCCATGCCCTTCCTGGGTGGGAGAAGAGGAAAGGGGTGGGAGCGCCCCCCCACCCCATTCTACACTTGTGAGACGTCAAGACAAAGGAGGCGGCGAGCGCCCTCGAGCAACGACGAACACAGCTGATTTGGACGGCGGTGCTCGTCAGGCGACGACGTGCACAGCTGGTCTCAGGACGCCAAGGTGAGCTTCTTCCAATACTCCTCCCTCTCCAAGCTTGTGCGATGCACTCTGCGTGGTTTCTCTCTTTTCATTCGTTAAAAGATCTTTCAGAGATCCCACAAAAAAAGTGGATTGCTCGTGATATATTCCTTCTCTTTGAATAAGTGCTAGCACTTTCCATCAGCCTCACATGTTCCTGTCTAGCAGTTGCTTATCAATTTGCCTCTTTTTTCTATTGTTCCGCAGCTGACTTCAATGTAATGGATCTGTGCGTTTGGATCTCTGAATATTAGTGTGCTACAGCCTCGGTGATTTCCTTCCACTTCCTAGAAATATGACATATCGGCAACTCCTCTTCTTTTCTCTGTATTCCAGATTGGAAGATGTATCCATCTTGGTGTGATTTCTTTTGGCAAGAGCGATTAAGCATGAGTTGCAGCACCGCTTGAAGGTTAGCACACCACGTGTTTGTTGTAATGCTCACAAGTGAATTTACAATCATATTTTCTTTACGGAGTTGACAGGTTATTTGCGATGATAGATTGTCTAAAGAGATCCAAGTTTTTAGTTCTGCTACAAGATGTATGTGCTGGCAAAATTGTTCGTTTTTACTTAAATTCTTTGCATATGTTCAGGCGTGACCTGAAATACCTCCCCTGTTTTATTTATTCATCATGCATGAGGCTCATTCTACACAAGATTTTGTCACCACGCTTTAATCCACCAACGCCCTGACACCCAGGTGAATTCTTCCTCCCTTTGATTTCTTCAGCATGAATGTAGATGCATTTCCGAATAACCTTTGGTGTTCCTGTTGCCTGAAAAAGATTTGCTAGCCCGACTCTGTATTTTACTCTATGAAATGGTGTGGCTGTAGATCCAAGTGGCATATACTGCATTTCACTGTCAGCCTCCTTCGCCTTGGCTGTCAGCCATTTGTACATAGTTATACATAGTGTAGTGCTCAACTTTCCGCTTTTTTTGAAGCTGTCGATTCAAATGTATTTACATTTGGATGTCTGTTTTGTGCAAACAGAATGGTCCTGATGTTACTTGAATGGATAGATTTACTAATATATATGTGCGTGTGTTCTTATTGAAATGTTCATAGTGTTACCTGCGATGGAAAATTGAGTAAATTATGTACAGATATATATGCTTGCCTCCTTGTGAATTGCATTGTTGGCGGTGTCCTCTTTCCGCAGTTGATTACTTGTGTACGGGTTGGAGGCGGCGCACCGATGCGGGGCGAGGCGGCGCACGATGCAGGGCGGCGGGATCCGCGGCGGCAACGATGCGGGGTGGCGGTGCGGGGCGAGGCGGCGCACGATGCGGGGCGGCGGGATCCGCGGCGGCCTACCGCCGGCCGAGCAGCGGATTCTACAGGCGGCGGCTGGCGGCTAGAGCCGAGTGGGAGGTCGATAGCCACTCTCCGGTGGATGAAGAGTGCGTGAGCCGGTCAAGTTTCTGGGAGGGCGGCGCCTGTGGTGCACGGGGCCAGGGAGGTCGGCTCAGGTGGTGCACATCATGCGGCAGGAGAAAGGCTCAAGGTGAGCATGATTAACCTCCTCTTCTCCCCTTCTTCCTGTGAGTTTCATTATTCAGATTCCGGTTGTGCATCATAGGATGATAGGGCACATCACAAAAATTCCGGTGGTGCATCATCTAGGATTTGTTTCTCCCCTTTTTTGCTGACTCTGTGTCTCTATTTGTAGATTTGTGGTGTGCTCTGGTTTGAACTTGGTTGGTTTGTTGGATGCAGAGTTTGCTTGGCTTTAGAGATGTAGCTTTCGAGGAATGGAGGTAGAAACTACGATGGGGCCAAACAAAGTTGCATCAGCAGCAGGAGGTTAGGTATTTGTTGATTTAGTCCATTAGGGTACACATGAGAAATGGAAGGAGAGGCTTAGGGTAGACGAAAAAATGTACTAGGAATTGGTGTAGTGTACAAACATTTTTGTTACTATCTCTACCTAAATAATCTATAAAATAGTCCTTCGTATACTACATTGCAGGCTCAACTCTTGAAAAAAGATTCATCACAGGAATTTGGTTTCCCTTATCAACCGATGCTGGTCTGGTTAGGCCATGTGCCAATGATGCCATCTTCTCCTCTTGATGGAACATTGGATGTTGCCTCCTGGACGGCAGTGAGGTGCACAACGGCGCTCCTATACATGGTGAGGACCTAGAATCTCTCTTTCTCTCTCTAGGTAGACCAACACATCTGGTGGTGAACCTTCCTCATGGAAGTGATGAAATATTTACATATTTCCTTGCAGCCTTCTGCAATTACCTTAGAGCACTCTGGTGGATGCAATTTTGCAGTGTGTTGTTGAATTAGTCCATTTGGCTGCACATGAGAAAAGGGAGCAGAGGCCAAGGGCACAATAAAAAAGGCGATAGGAATTGGGTTCACTATAGAACCCATTTTTTTATTAGTTCCATCTAATAATCTAAACAACAGTTCTTCACATTATATTGCAGGATCCATTCTTGAAAAGGGGTTCATCACAGGAATTTGGTTTCCATTATCAACCATAGTTACTAACTGAAAGTCCATGAATTTCTCCAAAATATGTTCAGTACTGGTTCAGTTCATAGCAAAACCCAGCTTGTAAGTATGCAGTGGTATTTTCTTTAAGATGTTTTTAGCACCGCAGATTCCTCTTGCTCTACATGACTTCTAAACTTAATGTTTTGAGGTATATCTATACTGATTTTAATGATTAGGCAGCAAGCTATCATGTCTATCTAATGTATCTAATTGTTGGGATTATGGTTGGTGAGCCTTTGATGAAATGGCAAAATCTTGTTTGCCGTTTTCTCTTCTGGTTGATCCTTTTCTACAGACTTGTGTTTTTTATAGATACTCTGCCATTTGGGATTAAATAAGAAGATAAAATTTAAAGCCGGTTTATTAATTCCATTGATCAGTTTTGGCCCATTATCATATTTGTCGAATACTGCTATCACAGTGGCATCTTTTACCTTGCAGCTTGCATCCAAACTATAATGCCATTTTGTCTTTTGTCCGAGCTAAGAACAATGTTTATTAAATCAGTATGTAATGGATCGGTGTGCTAAAGCCAGAAAAGTTTCCATGGAGCAGAATGTTTGTTTTTGTGGTGTAAAGAGAGTCCTACTGAAAACTAACACATATTATGAAGTAACTATATTTCAGTGTACTAATGTGCTTTCCTAATTTACCGCACATCAGCTTCTTTTGTTTCTCATTTGATTTATTTCGTTGCGGCTACGTTTGGGTAAGATTTTACTCTGGTATTTATGGATATGACAGATTATCCTTACCTTCATTGCTGACCATATATTGCTTGTCTAGGAAAATTACTCGCTGAATGGTTATACACTGAACTTAGGCTTCTTGTTGTTATATATAGGAGAAATTTAATTTCAGTTGTTTTTTCTGATACAAGCCACTTCATCTGATTCCTCCCTCTAAATAAATTTTTATTTTTAAGCTAGGGTTTGGTGTCCAGGAGATTCAACTACAGCGGTAGCAGCATCGTTGGCGTGGTCTCCATGGATGTTATAGGTATGCTAATCCTACTCACATCTGTTTCCATCTCTCTCCCCCTTTCCCGTGTTCTTGATTTCCTTTTTTGTGGTCTGATTTAATGCCTTTTAGTTCATTTTCTGTCAGTTTCGATCGATCTGTTTGTTGGAATGGCTCCTTTTTTGGGTGGAACAGGAAGGGAGCATGCAGGTAATCATGATACATTGCACATGTAAATTCAAACTGAACGTTAATAATACGTCAAAAAGAACTATAACATATGGTTAATCTGTTGCTTGCCTTTCATCATGTTTTTTTTGTTATATTAGTGCTTTTGGTCCTAGCAACCTTATTTTCTCTCATGCCTAACTAGCCATTGTGTAGTGTAGTTTTTGTGGGCTAGGTAAAAAAGCAGACTTTTTTAATTTGGTTCAGGCCCTTGCCGGTCGTTATGTTTTTGGTTGCATTGTGTGCTTTTGGTCCCATGTCAATATCTGTGGTGTTGTTATCAATGTGTACGAACCTTGCTTATTCCGTTCCTCTATCATATAGTCACTTGTTCATTGTGATAGCTCATCTGCCCCTATGCGTGGCATGAGCCATTCTTTATTCATGACCCCTTCCGAAGACAATGCACAACCTTCCAAAGACGACGCAAAGCTTAATGCGGAGGATACTCCTTCACCTGAAGAAGTACCAGATGTTAGTTTTCCTGTTTTATAGTTCTGTCCATTATCCTGATTTTCTGTTGTTCCTGCTTTAACTTACTACCTTTGCCAGGTTACTTAGCCTGCCATGAAACCTGTGGTAGATGATTCACCCGCCATAGAAGACATAGATGATGAGATCACACTTCTGAAGACTAAAAGGTTCTGTTTGCAGCTTATTTAAAGTGCAGTTGCCCTACCTGTAATAGTTCACTATATGTCCACAATGTTTTTCTTAGGCAACAATTATATTGTTTGGGTTTTTCAGGATCAAGCTTTCATGCTTGCAGTACCACATATTGCACATTTACATGCTTGATAATGAAAATTTTCCCACCTACACTTCGCCATGTGAATGGCGCCATTGTGCATTCCAAGCTGGTGTGATTTCTCCAGCGGTTTCCTATGGTGCGTTAATTTTTTGTCTTAGGACTGCTCCCGGGTCGAGTGGGACAGGCAAGAAACAAAAGCAGTGACTGGCCTGCTGTGTCCGCAGACGCCGTTTCATAAATTGAGTGATATTTTTGCAAATTGCCTGGACCACAAACTTTGGGATAACAATTTATGTTTTACTGAAACCACTTCCTAGAGTAGTGTTTCACCAGATGGACAGAGGTAATCCATTTTCACACCTTTTTTAGGTGCTTCTATAGTGGATAGGATGGAGATTGTTTTAATAGATCTCATCTTCGTCATGCTTATTTCACTGATCTTCACAAGCATCACATATTTTCTGTTTAATCTGAGATCTCTAAATAGTTGTCACATCAGGTGTATACTACCAGTCTTGGGTGCTTGTAGAAACTGAAACCAAAAATGGTATGTGCATCCAAAATAGGCTTATAGCTAAATAAAGTTTGGTTGTTCCAAAGTCAGTTTACACTGATGAAATGCTATTAATTTGTTATGGTACATTCATTATCTCTGTCAGTTTACTTATCAATGCAAAGGTTTACTTCATAGTTCAGAATGCCAAATTGCAATGTGATCTTAACTCATCACTTGTTTATAGTTCATGACTAGCACCGATGGAGCCTTCTATTCACCTGAATGAGGCGAAACTCTAACAGAGTTGTCAATAACACAACACTTTCTACCGAGACATCTAATCCTTCGCGAAAAGAGTGTGCCTTCTAATATGCCATTAGCAATATCGACCAAGTAATTGAAATGACATGTGTTTGCTTTTGTATGCTTCTCCTTAGGTTAGTTGTTGTATCTAAGAACTTCAAACCGAAGACTCCAAATAGTGTGCGTGTATGTAACACTCCAGACTGTATGCTTGTATTAATGACTTCGAATCAAAATCTCCAAATAGTATTTTCTATTGTATGAAGCTGGTAATGTAATTTGTGCATTTAAGAACCATAATTTATTATATATTGCTGATGTTCTATTTTTATAAGTTCTACAATTTACAATTAGTACTGTAAAGCTGCTAATTTGAAGTCAGGTCATAACAGTTGATGTTTGTTCATACTTGACAGAGATAAGCAAAGTATCTCTTGTTGGGGGTGCTTTTGTAGGCCAACTTATTCCTAGGACTTTACCCTTTTCTTGTTGATGCTTTGTGTAGATGGCAAGTTCACATAATACCTGATTTAGGTGTTTAGGAAGGATCCAAGTAAAATCACAATATTTTTAGGATCATGAATAAAGATACACTTGGGTAGAACTCTCGAGTGTATTTTATTACTCTGGCCAAACGTTTCTAATTTAGATCTTATTAAGGCAAGTTTGACCTTCGATGCAAACATCACCTGGAAGATAATATGCCATAGGCAAACATAACATTTAACAAAGATAAACACAAAATATTATATAGATCAATTGGGCAGCCAATTTAAGAGTACAAACAATTTGTTTGCTCCTATAAAAAGGCAATTTATCTTCTATAAAAACAATGTTAGAATAACTTCAGTAGATATCTTGCTTCCATACCCTAACGTCCGTAGTTATCGACCCTAAGGTCAAAAATAACATTAATACAAAAAATGAGCTAAATAATGTCTCTGCTTTGCCACAAAAAGATAAAGAAACTAAAGAGAGGACCCATTTAGATCAAATAACCAACCAATTTAAAACAAATTATTGTAATTTTTTTTGGTGTGCCTAAAAAACTACGACATCGACTTTAGGTAGTAAACATGCATCTCTTGTAAAACAAGGTGTGTATGACTTATATTCTGATCAAGGATTCAGTTAACAACACTCAGATTTACAAATTCTTTCTTTAACCGCTGAACAAAAATCTGGTGGAATCGAAGTGTTTGGACCTGCATCTAAAAAATGATATAGCATTGGGTTTTGAAGACTACTATTTTAATTGAATTGGAATAATTTACTCTTTGTGGCTACAATGCCGTTTTAACTTTGCCTTTGCGCCAGTGGCGCAACGGGTCATCTAGTACAGAGGAAAGCTTGAAAAACTAGTAGCCCAAACTTTGCAGACAATGTCGAACAACAACGGGGAAAGGGGGTCGCCCTGACGGAGCCCACGGCCGTGGTTGATGGTATCAGTAAGGGCATGTACAATAGTAATACGTCAGCCGTCTGTAATGCCTGCCACTTAGGATTTTAGATGAGTTGGAAGCGGGAGGGAGAGGAGAGAGAGCGACCTCGTCTGTAATTTTGCAGACGGTCGAAACGCCTGAAAGTCGCTAGCTAGCGACTCCACTCTTCCCGTTGTAGGCGTGGGTGTCTGTAATCATGGCCATTTTACCCTTGGTCGACTCGGTGACATGAATCGACAGTTAGTTAAATTTCAGGTGCTACCGATAGCTAAAAATCAGAGCCCATTGTAGAGGTTGTTTTCAGTGCTGTCTAGAGGTGAGGTGAAGATTTGTTACAAACAGATACTGACGGAACGACTGTACATGCCCTAAGGCTCCCATTGATCATAATTTTCGTCGAAGCGGTTGCCAAGAGAATTGCAATTCGGTTTCTCCATCTAAGGCTGAATCCCCTAGCGGCAAGTATCTTGAGGAGGAATTCCCATGACACTGTGTCAAATGCCTTCTCAATATCAAGCTTTATCATAACAGCCGGCGACTTTGTCTGACAGAGGAACTTGGCCTGGCTCTGGACATACACGAAGTTGTCGTGTATCGATCTTTTTCTGATGAATGCATTTTGGCACGGGCTAATGAGCTCATTCATCCTTGGGCTCACTCTGACGGCTAAGATTTTGGTGACCAGTTTGGCAAAAAATCCAATGAGACTGATTGGTCTAAATTCTTTCGGGTGCGTGCGCTGCAGCAGGTGTCTTCGGTAGCAGGATGAGTGTGGCGGAATTGAGCAAGTCAAATTGTTCAGATCGGCAGTATTCAATTGCTTTGATTGCTCGCATGATGTCAGCAGAGATGATATCCCAGGCAGCCTTGAAGAACATGGCAGTGAAGCCATCCGGTCCAGGTGCCTTATCTGAGTTAATCTCTATAAGGGCGGCTTTAACCTCCGTGGACATTATGGGAAGATCAAGCTCGGGCAATTCTAGGGGAAGGATCCCCAAAAAGTGGAAATCAAGGGTGTGCGTCTAATCCGTTGTGGTGCCAAGCAGTCTATCGAAATATTTCTAGAGGATTTCTTCCTTGTCTTTCTGCTCGGTGTACGAAACCCCGTCTATTTCCAGGCGATGGATATAGCTTTTCCTCCGGCGGGCATTGGCTTTTGAGTGAAAAAATCGGGTACTCGCATCGCCGTCTTTAAGCCACGCAATTCGTGATCTTTGTCTCCATATGGCTCTCTGCATTTCAGCAATACCAAGGCATTTCATTTTTAGCATCGCACGAAAACGCATCTCCTCCTGTGATAGAACTCTGGACTCCATGGCCTGATCCAACATGAAGATGAGCTCGCTAGTGATGGCAGCACGCAGCGCCAGGTCCGAGGAGAAGCTGGCGCTCCATCGCTTGAGCGCTTTGGCCGTGGAGGTGAGCTTGTGGTGCAAGTTCACAGGCGTTTTCTCTTGTTGCGCATCTGGTTCAGGCGTCAGAAACAGTCTGAAGAAAATCCTCTCTAGCAACCCAGTGGTTTTCGAATTTAAACCCTCTTGCATAACTGAAATTTGCATTGCAGGTCAGCAGCATCGGACAACAATACCCACAAAGCCTGGTGTTACCTGCAATTTTCTCCAGTTAGAGCATTTCCAACAGGCGCGCTATAATGCAATTTTCTCCAGTTAGAGCATTTCCAACAGGCGCGCTATAATGCGCACGCGCTAAATAAACCGCCAATATACAGCGCGCGGATACGGAATCGGCCCTCCAGCAGGCGCGCTATCCGCAGTGGCGCTGCAAAAATTTTGGGGCGTGCGGCGTTTTGCACTATCCGGGGCGCCAAGTGTGACGCGTCGGCTGCAGCGCGCGGCATCTCTGCGGACGCGCACGAATACACAACGGCTGAAGCCCCCTCCCACGCCCGCGCCCTCCATTTTCCCACCGCGCCGCCGCTGCACGATTCCGCCGCTGCCGGTCGATTCCGCCGCCGCCGGTCGATTCCGCCGTCGGCCCCGCTGTAGCTCATCGCAGCGCCGTAGATCCGCCTCGCCCGCGCCTCATCCCGGTAGTTTCGGCCACTCCGCCGCGTTGTACCGACCCGCCGCAGTCGCCACCGACGGGCACAAGGCCGGCGCGTCTCTCCGTCTCCCCCGCGCCTTCTCCTCTCCATACCCCGCGCCGACGTCGCCATGTCGTCATCTAGCCTACTGTCAACATGCGCCTCCGCCGGCCGCCATCATTTTGTTGATTTTTTTTGCTACTAGCTAGTTTTAGTGAAGTCATTTCATATGTATATTTGTAGAGTTCATCATCCGATTCATCGGATGATGAGTACGACCAAGAGGAAGAAGAGAACATATCCCTACTATTAGCATACCGCGCCGTCAAGAAGCCAAAAATTGGTGGATCGGTGTTCGGTAGACAGAAGTTGCGGAGAGAAAGGAATGAAGGGTACAACGGCATGGCATGGACAATTCAAAGGGTACAAGAAGGATGCCACTATAGTCCTTAAAGTGGTCGCCGATCATGAGACTTGGATATGACATGCATTTTTTGGAATGCCCGGGTCTTGCAATGACATCAATGTTCTTCAACGGTCACCACTAATGACAAGACTTGCAATGCGAGAAGGTTCATCGGTGGAGTTTGAGGCAAATGGCCACAAGTACAACTATGGCTACTTCCTTGCTGACGACATATATCCAAGGTGGCAAACATTTGTGAAGCCGATTATTCAACCACGAGGTAAGAAACAAACTTAATTTCACAATGCACAAGCGGCGGCTAGGAAAGATGTAGAGAGAGCATGGGATTTTGCAAGCTCAATCTGCCATTGTGAGGGGGCCGGCTAGATTTTGGGACCAAGAGTGCCTTCGGTATATCATGACCGCTTGTGTCATCATGCATAACATGATTATAGAGGATGATCGCGGGAAAATGTGGATCATACCCACTACGAGTTGATGGGGTTTCCCGTGCAAGTGAGGAGGTCCGCACATAGGATTGCCCGGTTCATTGCCTCGTACCATGCCTGACGAGGTTCAACCCCGACAATGCCCATGCTTGAGGGCTTTCGATACATGAAGAGCTTGTGGGATCCGACGAACTCGACGGCGATCAGACGACACAGGGAAACACGGGTTTTACCCAGGTTCGGCCCCCGCGATGGGTAACGACCTACGTCCTGCTTGTCTGACTTTATTGATGTGGTGACTACAAAGGTCGATTACAATGGAGGTGTAGATGCGATCTAGCCTAAGGTGGAGAGCTCTCGAGATTACGAGCGCTCGGGTGGATGGTGACGAAAAGTGTCTAGGGAAGTTCTTGGATCTCCCTCCCAACCTTTTATATGCGAAGGTTGGGTCCCGGGATTGCTCTCCAAGTCAATTACAGATAGAGTCGGTTTGAATAAACCCTAGATGAGCCCTAATTCGACTAGGTTTCTTACTTCGAATCTTGCATTGCATGCCAAGTCTTGCTCCTGGGCTGCGCCAGATGGCTAACTTCATGGGCCTCACTATCCCTTTGACGGATGTCCCTCCTGGGCCGAAAACCAGGTAGGCTAATATCGAGGGTCCATTTGTCATTCCTTCATCAGTAGCCCCCGAGTGCCTGGGATAGTCGAAGACTATGGCAGGGACTCTAATTTGAGACCTTTCTTTGCTTGCTCATACCTCTTTTCGCCCTACCTGTAAAAATACAAAGGCATAGCAGGTATGCAAATGATTCGTTTAATAAAGAGACAGATTCGAGTAATGCTCGATTCGAGCCTCGAAAATGCATAACTTGATTGCTAGGGGGATCGGCATAACCAGCCTGAGACTCACGTCGGGTCCAGTTAATTGCATAGTCGCAAAAGCATTGGTTAGCTTACTCAGATTCGAGTCCCCCGACTCGAACCCGCGTGGACTGGCCCTACTTCGACCCGAGCCGCGTGTGGACTTATCAGGTCGAAGCCCAGTAATGCGTAAGGCACTTGATGCGTCCATCGATGCAAGACTTCATACCGTAGGTATGGAAATTTTCTCGGTAGAGCGCGCTTGATACGTATACCGGGCCTTCTAGTGTTGCTAACTGTGGACTTACCTTCGTATTTGACATACGGCTTCCGAATTGGTATATTGCCACCAGAATTCGGGCATTAGGAGTAGATATAAGCATAGAGTTAGATTCCAGGAGACTGAAATCTATTCGCGAGTCAAAATTGAGGCACTGCTGGCCCTGAGTTAGAAATAGCTTGGGGACTGAAGCCCATGGCTAGATGCAATAACGGCGCTAACGGCCTGGATGGAAGAATCCATTATTCGGGTGAGCTTGCGGCGTTGCAGGCCGAAAAGAGAGAGGATCATGGGATCGAAAGCCCCGACTTCAATATCGAGAGGGCATTGCCAGCCAGAAGACAATTCGAGGGATTGACATCCACAACTCAAAGGCCGAAGCTGCGTAATCCGCTCGAACATGGTAGACGGGGAGAATCGATACCCCTAATTCGTGAAGCATGGAGGCACTGCTGGCCCGTAATAAATACTTCGAGGGATAAGAATCCACAACTCGAACATCAGGATGATGACAATCAAAGCAGAAAGATCCTTTGGGTAGTCATGCAGAAAACCCCACTCGAAAAGCTTTCGAGCAACTCAAACTAAAACCTCGAGCAGAGAGCAAGACCGCTCAAAAAGGCGAGATTTGCGTCTGAATAGCATAAAGAGGGCGAGAGACTTCACGAAACACCAAACGCCAAAGAAGTTTAAATTTCAAAAGCACATACCTTGAAAATGCGAGAACTCGTCGTCGAGCTTATCCTTTGGGTCGAAAGGAAACAGCTTCACAGAAAATGACATCAGTGATGACGCTTGGTTCCTTCGAGCGGTCACGCCATCTTCTGCAAGGATAGCCTGACATTGACAAGACTAGACGTCTGATGGGCCCAGCGGCCGCGCGCCCTGGCTGTTGACTGCATTTGACCGCATGTCCCGCGCGTGGGTGAAAAAAGCCCGCCGTGTCTCCTCAATAACCGTGCGTAGTGGAGGCCTCAGTGCACGGGGTGCTGACACGTGGACGGCCAGATCCGCCCAGCCGCTTCCCCTTCGCAACATGCGGCTAGGATGGACCAGCGCTTCCCCAGGGTGAAATAAAAATGGCACCGGAGGAGTAACTGTTTAGCCCACTCCGCCGCCGTCATCTTCTTCCCTGCGCACTTCTCCTGCGACGGATCTCTCCTTCCTCCTCTCCTGCGAAGTTCTTGCCGAGCGCCACCGTCATGGGCAAGAGAGGCTCGACCGCAACTGGTGCCGTCGGCGATGCCGCTAAGAAGGCCAAGACCACCGACGCTGACCCGCCCACCGTTGGGAACTGGGTCCAAACCAATATCGGGGATAAGGAGCTGGCAAGCGCCGAGAAGATCGGTATCCTGAAGAACGATCCGGTGGAAGTTCTCGTCGTCGGTCCAGAAATCATTCCCCGGCCACCTGCAGGTTTCCGGGTAATTTTCCTCGCATTCCTCCTCCGAGGACTCTCGTTTCCCCTTCATCCTTTCCTTCGCGGCCTTCTGTTTGCGTATGGGATTTAGCTCCACGACCTGAATCCCAACACCATTCTCCATATCGCGTGCTTCGTCACGCTTTGTGAGTGCTTCCTGGGGATCGAGCCCCACTGGGCGCCAGCTGCGCCAAGACGTCGACTATTTCAACCTCCAGAGTCCGGAAAACAATCCTGGGTGGTGGACGAAGTGGTTTTATGCCAGGGACAAACCCTCTGCTGGCCAAAACTTCGGGCTTGAAGAATTTCGGCCAACCACCGTCATTCGGCCTCGAGCGTCGTGGGCGCACGAACTGTCCGAGGAAGAGATGAAGATCACGCAGCCTATGATGGAGAAAATTCAGCAGCTTCAGGCTACGCCTAAGAAGGACTGTCGGGCATCCAGCTTATCCGCACCTTCATCGAGCGTTGGGTCTAGCCGCTTGCCGCTCGGGCCCACTGCATGTGGGATTACACCGATCGTCGGGACCCAACGCGTGTTTCTTCCGACGAACTGAAGGAAGCCGAGATCGATGACAGTGTTCGCACCGTCACCAACTTGAAGAAGAAATCGACTGTGCCGAATATTTTCAGCGCAGTAGCCTTTAGCAAGTCACACCCCCGAACCGAGGTACGCTTCCTATATCTTTCAACTGAATGTCTCTGATTTTGTGATGAATTTCTTGTAGTGCAATGAGATTTGATCGAAAGTGTCCTGCCCAGATTCTTAATGTTGTCCGCTGCTATCCGCCCCAACCCAAAGATGGAGAATATCCCGGGCGTGATTTCGTCGAAGTTCCAGAAGAATCAGGATCCGCCGCGCCCACGACATCACGTGCTTCGATGAGGCACGCAAATGTCGACCGGGTCGAAGATTCGGAGGATCTTGGCACCCGCTCTCCTTCATCAGGCGATGATGATGGCACGGCGATTCCTGCCAAACCTCTGGACGTCCGCCCTCCTCCGCGAGTGGGGAAGAGGGCTCTTCCCAACTTCGGCCTTGATACGTCGTAAGATTTCGCTTTTGAACTTCTTTCCTGGACGACTTTGTCTCTTTTTTATCGCGTTGCATACTTCAGATCTTCGATTGAGGAAACTTCGGCGAGCTTTGGTGATCATGAACGATTCCAGTTTCGACCCCACGACTCTACCCTCGAGCAGACCGCTGACTCGCAAGAGAAGAACATTGGAGATGCCGCACTGGAAGACCTCCCAAAGTCGTCGCCCCCTCTGAAGAAGAATACGGTCGAGCCCGATCTTATTCTAGTTTCTTCCTCTGGCGAGCCCTCTGGTTCCAAACGCCATGTAAGTCCGAAAATCTTAGCTTTATGAATTCAGTATTTACCCATCAGTAGCCCCCGAGGGTGAGTCTAAGTGTTTACACTTGGGCTTGCCCTCTAAACAGAACCTCTCGATACTCATCCTTGTCTGCACTTGCTTAGCCTATCGTTCATGACTTATCGAGGATATGCAAGAATTACCTTGCATTGGAAGAAGAGAACCAGCAGTTGACTGCCCAGCTAGAGGACACACCTCTTAAGTGATTTCTAACTCTGCTGAGCTCTTGGCTTGACATCTTCTCTTTCATGCTTACTCTGTTGTTTATCTGGTGATCAGGGATTGCTGCTCAAGCTGCCGCCGATAAGACCGCGTTGAAGGCTCAGATAGATGACCTTGCGGCCGAAAATTCTTCACTGAAGGCGCAAGCTGACGGTCTGGCCGACGATGTCACCCAGCTCAAAGCTGATTCGGCAAAGGCTCAGGAACTTGACAATCAGCGGCGAGCGGAGGCTGAGTCGAAAGAGAAAGACCTACAGCAACGTCTGCAAGCCGCCCTCGATTCCTTGCATAGTAAGTTTTATTCCTCGTGTAGTATAAGATTCATGAGGATCGATTCTATTTGCTAACTAAAGTCTCGCTTCTTTATGTAGTTGCTGCCGAACTAGGCACTGCAGCGATGAAGGAGCCTGCTGGACTTGAGTCCAGTGTTGGGAATGTCGAACGCCTTTGCCAGGAGGTGCGCGATCTTCTGGCGAAGGTGCGGTCGACACTTGACCGCGTTCGTGATATTTCCGCTCCTGAATCGACAAGCAGTACCATGGTCGGCATCCTCGAAGCCTTGGCGGTGAAGGAGGACAGTGAGGATCCTTTAGTTGCTGCGGTTCGCCGTCAGGTAACCATCGGCTCCGAGTCCGTCTTCTCTATGCTGATGATGCACGGGGTCAAATTTGACGCCGACATGGTCATGAGCACATACCCTAAGGACAAAGACGGGCATGATGTTGCTCCCAAGACCTTTCTTGAGCGTGCCCGAACTTTGTCTGCCCGGATGACCAGCTTCTTGGAGGATAGGAATGCTAAGAGGGCAGCTGCAAAGGCTCGAAAGCGTAGTGCGTCAGGTGCTCCGTCCAGCAAGGCCGCCGGTAGTTCGACGTAGACTGGCCGATGCACTGGGCCCATTTGTAATGGATGATGCGTTGTCACTTTAGTGTTTGTGGCCAACTTCTGAACATTACTTGTTGTGAAACTGCCTTCGGCAATTGCTGCCTTCGGCAATTGCTGCCTTCTCTCGATGTATATTATGCTTGTTTGTGTCTTGTTTACCGATGACTATTTGTGACCGGGAGCCTCATGTGCAGGGCTCGTCCGCGGGCTCTGATGCCTGGCCTATTTCGTATGAAACAGTTGGTAGTTCTTCCCGCGCCATTGAGAGGCGAGCACCTTCCATGAGAGAACTTTCTTTGATCCGCTCCCTGCGCGACCAGCTTAAGGGTACCCAGCAGGAGTTGAAGACAGTCACTGCAAAGGTCGATGTTGCTCTCTCCAAAGCTTCGCGGGCCACGGACGCCGAAAAGTTCCTTCTTGAAGAGATCGAAAACCTTGGAAAAGCTATGAAATGTAAGTCTTTCGAGCTCTTGATCTGTTTTGTTCCTGGTTGACCATGTGTGATTTTCCTCCTTTTTCAGTAGATGTATGTCTCGACAGCGAAGCCGAGGCTCGCCGTGTGAATGCGCATCTTCCTGCAGCTCAGACTCATGTGAATTCGATCGCTGATAATTTCTGGGCTGACCGGTCGAAGGCGATGAAGCTGACTATACTCCAAGATCGGATCGCCCAAGCTGGAGTCTTAGCTGAAACGAGCCGCGCCGCACTCGCGCTTGTGCATGAGGCGATGTTTCCTTTGAACAATCAGCCCGATGGCCTCCCTGCGTTGCTTGGTCGCTTTGAAAATGGCGATGCTATCTATCGCTTCGTTCGTGAGAATCTGCGCTGCGGGGCTCTGGTCGCCCTCTCCTTTGTGCGGGCTCATTATCCCGAGGTCGACCTGGAACTGGTGAAAATGCTTCCACCGACTCCCAGTGGTCGTGTTGACATGGATGCACTTTATGCTGCCTGTAGGCAAACTGCCGATTGTATCGCCAGATAAATTATCACCGAGAGTGATCGTCAGAGGGCGAATCGAGATGTTGTGGTGCACTGACTTGGTCGCATATGTAAATATTATATGTTTCTTGTATGAGCTTCTGCGAAGTTTGTCAATGTATTATCCTTCGCAGATGGTGTATAGTCTTGTGTGTCTTTGTTGAATTGCGCGGTCGAACGGTGGAGCCCCCGAACGTAGGTCGAAGGGCGGAGCCCCCGAGCATAGGTCGAAGGGCGGAGCCCCCGAGCGTAGGTCGAAGGGCGGAGCCCCCGAGCGTAGATCGAAGGGTGGAGCCCCCGAGCGTAGGTCGAAAGGCAGAGCCCCCGAGCGAGCGTAGGTCGAAGGGTGGAGCCCCCGAGCGTAGGTCGAAGGGCGGAGTCCCCGAGCGTGGGTCGAATGATTTTTAAGGCGAAGCCCCCGAGCGTGGGTCGAATGATTTTTAAGGCGAAGCCCCCGAGCGTGGGTCGAATGATTTTTAAGGCGAAGCCCCCGAGTGTGGGACGAATGATTTTTAAGGCGAAACCCCCGAGCGTGGGTCGAATGATTTTTAAGGCGAAGCCCCCGAGCGTGGGTCGAATAATTTTTAATGCGAAGCCCCCGAGTGTGGGTCGAACAATGATATGAGGAACCATACTTTATTGCTTGGCGCCGAAGGCGCAATGGTTGAGTGTGGTCTGCTGCCAACGCTTAATTACAGAAAGAGAGAGAGAGAGAAAGGGAAATCTATCTGCTCTAAGGATAGAATCAGCGCAGCTGCGCGGCGTTCCATGGGTTTTCGACGTCTACCCCTGTTTTGGGGTCGCGTAGTCGATACGCGCCTCCTGGGATTGCTTCGTGGACGAGATATGGGCCTTCCCATGGTGATTCCAGCTTCGATGTGCTTGTCTGCTTGAAACGAAGCACAAAGTTGTCGGGCTCGAAGGATCGTCCGTGTACCCGTCTGATCTGGTAATTGTGGAGGCTTTCCTGATAAACTGCCGATCGGACGAGGGCTACGTCTTGCGCCTCGTCCAGCAGATCGTGGGCGTCTTCCAACGCTGTCTGCGCATCCTCTTTGGCATAGGCCTCAACACGGGGTGCGCCATACCGCACATCCGTAGGAAGCACCGGTTCTGCACCGAATAGCAGGAAGAACGGTGTGTAGCCAGTTGAGGAGTTGGGCGTTGTGCGCAGGCTCCAGAGAACCGAAGGTAGCTCCTCAACACAAGCGCCTGCTGCGCGTTTGAGAGGTCGAAGGAGTCGCTTCTTGAGGCCACCGCAAATGAGCCCGTTGGCCTTTTCGACCTGGCCATTGGACTTGGGATGCGCCACCGATGCATACTTGATCTTGATGCTGAACTCTTTGGCGAACTGTTGAAATTCGCCCGCGGTGAAGTTGGTGCCGTTGTCGGTGATGATGCTGTTTGGCATGCCATATCGGTAGATGATGGACTCGAAGAATTTGACCGCCGTAGTCGCTTCTTGATTGGTGACTAGGACGGCTTCGATCCACTTGGAGAACTTGTCAATGGCGACCAGCAGGTAAGTGTGGCTTCCTCGAGAAGACTTGGGCAGAGGCCCTACTTCATCGAGTCCCCATTGTGCAAAGGGCCATGCAATGGGTATGGTGCGCCGTTCCGATGCGGGCGCATGAGGCTTCGTGGCGAATCGCTAACATGCATCGCAACGCTGGACAATGTTCCAAGCATCGTGGAGGGCCAAAAGCCAGTAGAACCCCGATCGAAAAGCCTTAACGACGAGGGTTCGGCTGCTGGCATGATGCCCGCAGGTTCCTTCATGAATATTTCGGAAGAGAGCGATTCCATCCTCAGGTGCTATGCACCGTTGGAGAACCCCTGTGGTGCTGTGCCTGTAGAGTTCTCCGTTGATTATCGTGAAGGACTTGGAGAGCCGTATGATCTGTCGGCGATGGATAGTGTCTTCTAGGAGTTCGCCTCATACCAGGTAGGCCAGGTACGGCTTCGTCCAAACCGCTTCGACGAGCATGACTGTGGCCGTTTCCTTGGACAGGTCTTCTGTTCCGCTGCTGGGGTGGGAACTGACTGTTTAGCACCCGAGCGTGTTGCTAACGCCGGGTCGATGACTAGCTTGATCTTGACGGAGCGCTCGAATATCTCCTTAAAGAAGACTCCTGGCGGTATCGGCAAACACTTGGATCCAATGTTGGCCAAGTTGTCTGCCTCTTCGTTGCTTTCCCTGCCAATATGTGTCACCTCGCACCCTTCGAAGTCGCCTTCGAGCTTGTCGTATATTGCGCGATATGTGATCATGTTCGTGCAGGTCGCGTCACACTCCTTCATAACTTGCTGGGCGATGAGATTCGAGTCTTCGTGGATCTTGATGCGAGTGGCGCCACAGGCTTTCGCCATACGCATAACATGCAGAACGGCTTCATATTCCGCTTCATTGTTCGAGGGGTTTGTGAAGCGCATACGTAGGACGTAGCGCATCTTGTCCCCCTGTGGTGACATGAGGACCACTCCTGCTCCTGCTCCCGAAACTCGTTTAGACCCATCAACATATATAGTCCAGCAATTCGATAGGTCCGGGAGTTCGGGCATCTGCGCTTCGGTCCATTCGGCTATGAAATCTGGCAGGACTTGCGACTTGATCATTGACTGCCGCTGGTACGTGATCTCCCAGGGCCCCAGGGTGATTCCCCATAGCGAAACACGCCCCGTGGCGTCGGGGTTGTTGAGGATGCTGGATACTGGAGTCGAGGCCACTACTATGATGGAGTGACACTCGAAGTAATGCGGCAACTTCTTCCCTGTCATATAGATGGCGTACGCCAGCTTCTAATAATGGGGGTACCTTTGCTTGGTCGGGGACAGTACCTCGCTGAGATAGTACACCGGTCTTTGCACCCCATGCTCCTTGCCATCCTCTGCACGCTCGACCACCAAGGCAGAACTGACAACTTGATTCGTGGCGGCTATGTACAGCATCATCGACTCTTTTTCTCAAGGAGTGACTAGGACCGGGGAAGTCAAAAGGCGACGCTTAAGGTCATCGAACGCGGCCTGCGCCTCTTCTGTCCAAGTGAATTTGTCCGTCTTCCGGAGGAGCCTGTAGAAGGGGAGAGCCTTTTCGCCAAGCTTGCTTATAAAGCAGCTAAGTGCTGCTAGTCGACCTGTCAGCTGCTGGACATGTCGAAGCGTCTTTGGCGGCTGCATGTTGATGATGGCTTGAATCTTCTTTGGGTTGCCCTCGATTCCTCTGTCAGAGATGAGGTAGCCCAGCAGCTGGCCTGTAGGCACCCCGAAGGAACACTTGTTCGGGTTGAGCTTGATGTTGTAGCGGTCGAGGTTGGCGAAGGTTTCTCGCAGGTTGTCGAGCAGGCTATCTGCCTTTGTGGATTTGATGACGATGTCGTCGACGTAGACCTCGATGTTGCAGCCGATCTGCTCCTTCAGGCACGCCTGCATGCACCATTGATAGGTGGCTCCAGCGTTCTGGAGCCCGAAGGGCATCGTCATGTAGCAATATACCCCGTGCGGGGTGATGAACGCCGTCTTGTCCTCGTCTTTGACCTTTAGCCTTATCTGGTTGTACCCGGAGTATGCGTCGAGAAACGAGAGGCGCTCACAGCCAGCGGTAGAATCGATGATCTGGTCGATTCGGGGTGGAGGAAAGTAGTCTTTCGGGCAGTGCTTATTTAGCGCCGTGAAGTCGATGCACATCCTGTAGATCTTGGTGTCCTTCTTTTCCACCATGACCGGTGGTGAAAGCCATGTGGCTTCCTTTATCTCTCTGATGAATTTCGCCTCGAGAAGATGATTTATTTCTTTGCCCATTGATCGGGCCTTTTCTGGGTTGTAGCGGCGCATTGACTGCTTGACCGGCTTTGCATTGGGAAAGATCTTTAGCTCGTGCTCGGCGAGTTCCCTGGGGATGCCTGGTATATCTGCAGGACACCATGCGAACATCCTCCAGTGCTCACGGAGGAACTCGACGAGCGTGCTTTCCTATGCGGGGGAGAGAGAATTCGACACCCGCGCGGTCTTGGTTGGATCCGTCGGCTGGATCTGGTGCTCTCGGGTGTCTTTGCTGGCGTCGAATGATAGCTCTGTGGCGGTCTGCTGCGCCGGCGGATCGACGTCCATGTTGGTGCTCTCCCTAATATGGTTGAGCTCTTCGTGCACCCCAAATGTCTGGGACATGCTGTTGAAGTCCTTGTCGCCATTTTCAGAGCGGGCGAAACTTCCGCTGATCGTCAGTGGTCCTCTGTTTGTGGGCATCCGCAGCTTGAGGTAAGCATAGTGTGGCACCGCCATGAATCGGGCAAACGCTGGTCGCCTGAGAATAGCGTGATACTGCGAGGGCCAATCAACAACCTCAAACTCGATCTTCTCCTTCCTGAAGTTTGCAGGAGTGCCAAAAATGACGTCCAGGTGTATCGCCCCCAGTGGGTACGTCGGCTTCCCTGGGATGATTCCGTGGAAGGATGTCTCCGTCGGTAGGAGTTTGTCCATCGGGATCTTGATCTTCCGCAACGTGTCCGCGTAGATGAGGTTCAGGCTGCTCCCTCCATCCATGAACACCTTTTAGAGGTGAAACCTCCGATCTGCGCTTCGAGGACCAACGCGTGGTGTCCAGGGCGCGAGATCTTCGGTGGGTGATCTGACCGATCAAAGCCGATCGGGTGCTCTGACCAGTTCAAATATTCGGGCGCCGTTGGTGGCGCATGCTCGGCATGAAAAACCTCTCTGCCACGTTTCCTCTGAACCCAATTTGTCTGGCGTCCTCTGTGGATCATAGGTACGAAACCTCGTGGTGGCGGGAACGCTTCTTCTTCGGCGGCTGGCTGTCGCGGCTCGACGTGCTGAATCATAGCTTCTTGGTGGCCTTGTTGCACCACATTTGCTGGCGGGTTAGGAGGTAGCGGCGGCGCGTTGTAGGCTACGCTACCTGCAACTGGTTCCTCGGTCCGCATCTTGTCCTGAATTGCTTGACTGAGCGGAAGGAATTCCCTGCACTCGATAAGGAGGTGCGCGGGTTTTCGCCTCCCGTCCTTGTCGATGTAGGTGTGTCTGGTACACCCTCCATTGAGCATCTCTTCCGCTAAAAGTGGCGGTGCATCGCGACGCCGACGCCATTCTGTTCTTGGCCTCGAGTCGCGGTCGGCGCTTCTGCTGCTGCTGCCATAGTAGTTGTTCCCCTGCCTTGGCCCATCATGGTTGTCGTCGCGGTCGTTGTTTACGTAGCCCGCTGCTACCATATCCGATGTGTCCGCATCCTCGTAGCGGTTTCGGCGTCCTTTTTTCCGCGAGCTGGAGTGGAATTGATCCTTCGGGTCGACGTCGCTGTCTGCTGATCGACGACGGCTTCTAGGGACCGCGATAGAATCTTCTCTATCGGCCCACTCGTTTGCCAGGCTCATGAGGTGGTCGATGGTCTTGGGCTTGCATCGTCCCAACTCTTCTCTGAAGTCGCGCCGGATGAGACCGTCCCAAAAGGCGTCAATGGCCCTCTCCGGTGAGATGTTCTCAGATGTGTTGCGCAGGCTGAGCCATCGGGATATATACGACCTCAAGGTTTCTCCGGTCTTCTGCACGCACAGACGTAGTTCTTCGAACGACATAGGTCGTCGTGAGGTGCCTCAAAAATTTGCAATGAAAGCTTGTCGAAATTCTTCCCAGGAACGGATGCTGTCTGGCGCAAGGTTGTTAACCAAGCCCTTGCGTTGTCCTTCAGAAGCAGAGATAGCAACTGAAGGGCATTATCTCTAGACCCGCCGCTAATGGTGACGGCGGTGATGAAGTCGTCGAGCGAAATTCGAGGGTCCTGCTGCCCATTGAACTTGACTACACCGTCGCCAAGTTTTATCCCTTTCGGCAGCGGTGTGGAGCGAATCAGGAAGCTAAAGCACTCCGCGCCACACAGTCTGTGACGACCATTCCCGAATGCCTCCAACTCTGCCTCCTCCTCGAAACGACGCGCGTCTTGTCGCGCATGTGCGGATTTGACTCTGTTTTGGGCCAAGCCATGCCGAAGCTCACCGTTTATGGGCTCCACCACTTGGGTCCTGGGCGCTACTGTTGGCGCTGCTGCTTGGTGCCTAGATGGCTCGACTGGAGGGATGTTTCTCCTTGGCGTTGCCTCACGGTCTTGCTCGTTGGTGCTTTGAAGCACCCTAACTCCTTCGAGCGCTAGGTTCCGCAGATGCCGCATGTGCTCATCGCCGTTGGACGCGTTAGCAGCGATGTACGATGCTGTCGCCATAATGGCGGCTTCTTTGGTCCTAGGCAGCAATTCGACCTCGTTGAACTCTGCCTCCAAGTTTCTTGCGATGTTGCGCGTCGCGCCCTCGGGTGGGATGTGCGATCGCGTCCTATGCTGAACGCTCGACGAGTAGTGTGATGAAAGCTCGGCACGTCTTCTGCTGGACGCGTCGGCATCTTCTCTGCGTCGTTCCAGCACTCGCTTGTCAGCGTTAATCTGGTCCTTCTGCTCCTGGATGATGAACCGGAGCGCAGCCAACTCTTCGAGGCTTGGGTTGGGTCCCAAAGGTGTCTCGCCCAAATAGACCCTCCTTGCGTGCCTGATCTGGTCTTGAGTGATGAATCGGCCACCAGTGTTTGGCCGATCTCGATTATTGTTGGCTCTGTGCTCGTTGCCATCTCCGTGTGAAGCCATCATGCAGTGCCCTCCGAACGGTGGGATCGAGTCATCTCTGATCTCGCCCAGCGCGAGAGGGTAAACGATGTCATCCCCGATGTACGATCCGACCTCGAACATGGTGTCAGCATCGTAATCGATCACGTATCTGTCGTCAGACGTAGCGGATTTGCTCGAATATGAGCTAGCCGAATTGCTGATTTTCCCCTTGGCCTCGGGGTAGACATCGTCGTCGTCTGAGCATGTATAGTCCGAGTATAGCCCTTCGACATAATCAGGGTCGTAGGGCGTAGGACGGAGCGTGAGGGCGTTGAGAGCCCGTTCGCACTCGGATATCGTCGGGTAGATAGCAGCAGTACCTCCTCGAGGATCTTCATAGCCGACGATCTCGTGGGACGAGAAATCTCTGGCGCCCACGAAGTGGTAAGCGTCGCACTCGACGCAATAGGCAGTGGTTGGGGATGGAGGTAGATCTTGAAAGTCGTTCGACCCAACTGACGGGGTCAAAGTTTCCAGCCTTGGTTCCTCCTCCGATGGCGCCAGCGGCATGGTCGTCGAGGGGTTGCCCTCGATAGCTGGTGACGCGCTTGGATCTGCTGCGGGCGGCGTCGAATCGCTGAAAGAGATCAGCTCAGCGACTCCGTCGTTGTCCACGTGGAAGTTGAACAGTTCGAAGGCCATGTCGAAGCCTCCGGTCACCGCCGAGACTGCTCTTGTCGGGCTTGAGGCGGGGTCAATGATGATCGCAGCCGGAGTGAGATCGGCGACGCTTGGCGATGCGGTGTCGATGACGGTCGATCTAGCGATATCGACCGTAGTCTCCGATGGGATGGTGTCAATGACGGCCGGCACAGCGATGCCGATGTTGATGGTTGATGCGGTGTCGATGTCAATCTTGACGTTGGTGTCGAAGTCGATGATGAGCGGGTCGATGTTGATGTCGAACGGCGACGCAGAATCGACGGCCATGGCTGATGACGAGCCGTCGAACCTTGTCGATATGGTGAGGTTGGCGATGGTTGGTGAAGGAGCCGGCGAATCCGTAGATCCAGATCCCGTCGACCCCACGGTCGGCGCCAATTAACGAGGTTCAACCCCGGCAATGCCCATGCTTGAGGGCTTTTGATACATGAAGAGCTTGTGGGATCCGGCGAACTCGACGGCGATCAGACGACACAGGGAAACACGAGTTTTACCCCGGTTCGGCCCCCGCGATGGGTAACGACCTACGTCCTGCTTGTCTGACTTTATTGATGTGGTGACTACAAAGGTTGATTACAATGGAGGCGTAGATGCGATCTAGCCTAAGGTGGAGAGCTCTCGAGATTACGAGCGCTCGGGTGGATGGTGGCGAAAAGTGTCTAGGGAGGTTCTTGGATCTCCCTCCCAACCTTTTATATGCGAAGGTTGGGTCCCGAGATTGCTCTCCAAGTCAATTAAAGATAGAGTCGGTTTGAATAAACCCTAGATGAGCCCTAATTTGACTAGGTTTCTTCCTTCGAATCTTGCATTGCATGCCAAGTCTTGCTCCTGGGCTGCGCCAGATGGCTAACTTTATGGGCCTCACTATCCCTTCGACGGATGTCCCTCCTAGGCCGAAACTAGGTAGGCGAATATCGAGGGTCTATTTGTCATTCCTTCGTCAATGCCATTCGCTCCAACGACACATATGATGAGCTCCAAAAAGATCTCATGGAAGAATGGTGGAATTGGCATGGACAATAATAGTTGCATACTGTTTGAAAACTATATGGTGTATTATTTCAAAACTATGTTGTATTGTTGTATGTTGATCCGTAAACTTGTTGTATTTGTTGTGAACAATTTGATGTACTTGTTATATTTATTGTATTTGTATGATACATTTATTTGTGAATTTATGAAGCTTGTTTGATCTTCTTTGATGCATAGTTGGGTGTGATTATTATTTCCACCGCGCTGCGCGCTGTATAATGGAGCGTCCGGCGGAAGAACTTTTTAGCGCTCGCGAACGCACTCTAGTTTAGCGTCTCCGATGGAGAAAATTTCGAGACAGCACGCGATAAACGTTTACAGCGTGGTCATAGCGATATATAGCATGCCAAAATATAGCGCGCATGTTAGAGATGTTCTTAAGGACATACTTAAACATGGCTAAGATTAGGCATGCCAAAAGAGTGTCTGGTTCGAAATGCTCATTACCATCTAGTATCGCGGAGTTGAACAATACCACTTCTGCTACACACCATAGCTTGGACTGTGGCCATCTTGCTATGCATCTTCGTTGCCGGCTGCTGATGTCGTAGTACGTACCGCACTGCCTCCTGCGGTCCTGCCCGGCACAGCGCGGTGGCACCAGCCGGTGGACGTACGTTCTTGGGTCGTGAGGGGAACCTCGGGAAAGACCAAAGCGTGCCGATCGACCGCTAGCTTTACGTCGCGAGATATGCATTTATTTGGGTCTTATCCGTGCCTGCCGGGCTGACTGGTCACTGCATGCATGCGCAGTCCCTACGTCCAAAGCAAAAGATTGCGCGAGTTATCTGCTGCGATCTCATTGATGCACATCTCGAAGAAGAGATGTAAAACTAGCGTCACGTTTTGATCTCTTTGCGTT
This sequence comes from Dactylis glomerata, assembly GCA_007115705.1. Lineage (NCBI taxonomy): Eukaryota > Viridiplantae > Streptophyta > Magnoliopsida > Poales > Poaceae > Dactylis > Dactylis glomerata. The sequence goes on along the minus strand of QXEO01000833.1, from coordinate 436,442 downwards.
GCTTGCCATGCATGAAATTTCAATGGTAGATCGGTGAGAACAAAGAGATGAAGAGAAGAGCATTGCTATGCCAATTTTATTTTTAAAAGCACATATTTCTTGTCATGCATGAAAAACATTATGTACAACCTCTGTACCAATATATAAGCCGTTTTAAAGCACTATTCTAATAATGTAAAACGGCTTATAATTTGGTACGGAGGGAGTAGCTAGGTAGAAATATTTACAGCCATCAACCAATTCCATCGTGGCTACAGCTACAGGCAACCCATCGATCGTCGCCCTGCAGACATGATGCATGAGTGTCACATCGATCGCCGTGTATGCCTGTTTCCATACATGATTTATCCCGTCGTCCTGCCTTTGCTGTCTACCTCACGAATCTGCTAGACTGCTTCTGACTACCATACTCGGGTACTACAAGACCCATCAACGGAGAAGATATCTTGTCTCTACTCTTCCGAACGCAGCTGCGTGGTGAGCACAAAGCGAACTCTTCCGAAGGAAGCAAGTGAGATTAAAGCTCTAGCGCTATGCATGGTGGCAGCTGGGTCTAGAGTCAACAGCTATCTCCGCTAGGGAACCCCTCCCTACCACCACAGTGCCGTTGGTAGTACACACTCTGAACTTGAATCCGTTTGTCTAGACAGAGAGTCTATCTCAAATACGGAGTTGGAAGACAGGAAAATGAATTAAGTTCAAACACAAGGACGTTGCATTGAGAAATACATGCATGCTGGGCTACAGAAATTGATAGATACGTATACATTGCTGCAGCAGCTCCGAGATGACACTCAAGCAAGAGATGGTCAGGACGTTTGGACCTTTTTAACCGCTGAAGGGAAATTTTCTTCACGGGCTTATTATAAGTTTATGTTTGCTGGCCTTGAGGTGTCTCCGATTTACAAAAAACTACGAAAAGTAAGGCCCTTCATAAGCAGAAGGTTTTTGTCTGGTTGGTGCTTGTTGATAGATTAAATACACGAGATATGATAAACAGAAGGCATTGGCATTTGCAATCTGGTGTAAATTGTGTAACATGCAGTGCACAGGAACATGAGACGAGGGAACATTTGTTCTTTAATTGTAGCTTTGCAACATTTGTTCTTTAATTGTAGCTTTGCAAGGAGGGCCTGGCATATTCTGGGCATCACTTGGATCAGCGATGACAGCATTACGGTAAAAATTTATTGAGGTAGCAACCTGTGCTTTGGTCTGGTTGGTGCTTGTTGATAGATTAAATACACGAGATATGATAAACAGAAGGCATTGGCATTTGCAATCTGGTGTAAATTGTGTAACATGCAGTGCACAGGAACATGAGACGAGGGAACATTTGTTCTTTAATTGTAGCTTTGCAAGGAGGGCCTGGCATATTCTGGGCATCACTTGGATCAGCGATGACAGCATTACGGAAAAAAATTATTGAGGTAGCAACCTGTGCTTTGTGGAGTCTATGGAAAGTACGAAATGCTAATTTTTTTGAAGGAAAGCAACCGTCGATCCAAACATGGAGAGCTTTGTTTAAGAACGATCTTACTTTGGTGCCTCACAGGGTTAAGCATGTCCACCAAGAGCAGCTTATTTCTTGGTTAAACTCTTTGTAATCTTGTTCCCTCTTCCTCCTTCTTAGCCTCTTAGCTAGTTTTTAGCTCTCTCTTTTCCTCTCTGTTCTTCTAGTAGTAAACTTTTCTATGTAATTGGTTGACACTCTTTGATCCCCTGCTTGAGGCTCTATTTCATTTATATAAAAATTTACCGTAGGGGTTTCCCCAACGGTTTTTCGGTCAAAAAATAGATACGTATACACAAATGATTACAAGTAGATAATCAGAAGACAACTTTCTTTTCAAAATGGGGAAGCCTCAGCCTCTATATCAAAGTGAAGCATATGGCCTTTATTAAATTATTACGTGTCCAATGACACCAGAATTCAAAGTATTATAAATCATGGGTCGCATAAAAAGTGGCCACATGAATAAGCCAAAGAAAGATAAAACAAGTTTGATGACACATCAAAAAGTAAGTCTAGTGTGCTGCCGCCAGCCGCACCGGTTGAATAAATCTCGAGCTACCATTTCCAAACGGTTGCACCCAGAATCCATCAACTCCCGTTGCTCCTCTTATTGGAGATAAGACCACATACAGATCCAGTGGATAGCCATAGAGATAAACTGCATAAAGGAGTGTTTTTTTGTTTTTTAAAAATATAATCGTTTTTATTGTTCCAAATCGCCCAATTGACCGCACAAAAATACCCACTATAATCTGAATAAGATCCTTCTTAGAATATCCTTGAGCCAATTCCCAAAAAGTTTGAAACATTCTTAGGCGCTTCTAATCCAAAGGTCATATGAATAATGCGCCAGATTATTTTGGCAAGAGGACACTCAAAAAATAGATGTTGTATGGATACTTTATTATCACAGAAACAACAAAATTCATTACCGGTCCAATTCCTCTTAACCAAATTATCTTTAGTCAAAATTACTTTACGATGAAAAAATCACATAAAGACCTTGATCTTAAGGGGTACCTTCATTTTCCAAATATATTTCTTATGGTACTTAGTGTCATCATCTAGAAGATCTAAATAGTGGACTTAACGGTAAATGTCCCGAAAGTTGTCAAACCCCAAATGAAGGTGTCTTTCTCATTTGTTAATTAAACACTGATTAGCCACTGCACTAGATGCAGCCACATATTCCATCGATTCCCTATTAATGTACGGAAAAAATCAATGTTCAATGGATTTTCATTCAGTACATGAGCTACAAACACTTGTTTTCTTTGCACAATATTGTAGAGATAAGGGTATTGTTCAGCTAGTGACTTGTTCCCTAGCCAAACATCTTCCCGGAATCTAGTATCCTCGCCATTACCCACGGTAAAAGAACCCCTATTTAAAAACTCTTCTTTGATTTTCATTAATCCCTTCCAAAACGGTGAGTCTGTAGGCTTCATGGTTACCTGAGAGAGAGATTTTGAGTGGTGATACTTGTTTCTCAAAAGTTCTTGCCACCCCTTCCACGTTCTGAAGTTTATGTATCCACTTACTTAGTAGACAATTATTCTTTAGCTCTAAAACCTCAATACCTAGGCTGCCATGGTCTTTTAGTCAACAAATAATGTTCCATTTTGTCAATCTATACTTTCTTTTATGTCCATCACTTTGCCAGAAAAAATGTGATCTAAAAATATATAGTCTCTTCCTAACACCGATCGATATTTTGAAAAAAGAAAATAGGAACGTGGGAAGACTCGTAGAACGGAATTGATGAGAATAAGCCTATCTCATAGGACAACAACTTCCCTATCCAACTACTAAGTTTGACCTTGAACCGATCCTCAACCGACTTTCATTCTCTATTTTTCAGTTTTCTAAAATGGATCGGAATCCCAAATACTTGAATGGGAGAGTTCTAAATTCACATCCAAAAATCTGTTTATAGTCGTTCTCAACCTCTTTAGCATTCCCAAAGCAATATATCCCACTCCTATGAAAGTTTATTTTCAGCCCGGATAGTTGCTCAAATATCCATAAAACTAGTTTCATATTTAGAGCTTTTTCTAACTTAAATAATGTTCAAGAAAAATAATTGTATCATCCGCATATTAAAGAATTGACACCCCTCCATCAACTAGGTGAGGGATAAGCCCGCTGACCTGACCATCATTTTTAGCTCTATTAACCATAATTGCAAGCATGTCTGAAACAATGTTAAAGAGAATAGGAGAAAGAGGATCCCCTTGTCGTAACCCATTTCTCGTTTGGAAATAGTGTCAAATATAATCATTTACTCTAATCCCTACACTTCCGCGGGTGATGAACTCTTGAATCCATTTACACCATCTACGATCGAAACCCTTCATTCTCATAGCTCGTTATAAAAAATCCCATTTAACCTTGTCATAAACTTTTTCGAAATCTATTTTTAATAGTACTCTATCTAGCTTTTTCCTATGCAACTCATGTATAGTTTCATGGAGAACCACAGCTCCTTCAAAAATGTGGCGCCTAGATATAAATGCAGTTTGAGTTGGTCTCACAACAGAGTGCACCACTTCGGGGATTCTATTTGTACCCACCTTGGTGAAGACTTTAAAGCTAACATTTAGCAAACTAATGGGGCGGTACTGCTGAATTTGGATTGCATTTTCTTTTTTGAGCAGCAAGATAATTGTACCAAAGTTTAAGTGAAACAATGGTAGCTCTCCTTTGTGAAAAGCTACAAACATTGCCATCAAATAAAATTTAATAACTTCTCAAGCTACTGTTTACATTACAAATGTCAAAGGTGCACGTTTTAACTGGTGTAAGGGATTTTAAAGAATTTTTTAGATTCATTTTCAATCAGAAAGATACTGCAAGCTGCTCTATTTGGGCTTCTTCATAGAATAAGCACAAATTATTCAGTTATAAGGAAGTCTATTAAATCTGAAGTAGTAATGGAATGTTTCCAGCATGCTATGGTACCTTGAAGTAAGTCGTAAAACAGTGAGTAGTATAGAAAACTACGCATAAGTAACATAGGAATACGCGACACACAGGTATACCAGGAATCTTGTACTCCCTCCAACCACTAATACCTGTCTCTAATATGATATATTCAGACACTTTTTAGTATCTAGATACATCATGCTAAAGACAGGTATTAGTGGTCGAAGGGAGTAGAACATCCATACTGGGGAGAGAAGGGGGGAATATTGGGCTGCTACAGTTCGTAGGGGTGTGGGTTTCCCCGCAGTGACGCCACGGCAGGATGATGGCTTTGCATTTCCTCCCTGCACACCCATACCGGTTACCGCATTTGGGCTCCAATGTCAGCTGTCACAAGTCGCACCCTGCGGTCCTGCGCCTCCTGATTTGATCTGTCGAGGACCGACACGCACAGACAACAATGCCGTCTGCAGTCGTCGCCGCTACTGTGTCCGGCAACACGAGATCGGTGGTGTCCTTGCGACATTGCGCCGATGTTGCAAGTATCAGCCGGTTTCTCTCACAATGGCAGAGTATCCGCCGACCACCGTTTTCTCTCACAGGAACAAGTATCCGCTAAGCACTTTACCAATACTCTTTGTTTGTGGTCGTTACTTCAGCGGTGGAGCACTTGGTTGGAGGCTACGAGAAGTAAACCTGAGCATGGACAGCCTGGCCTGGTCGGACGGGCCCGTTGGGCCAAAACATGCTGTCGGGCCAAGCCTGGGCTGGAAATATCGATGTTTTACTGAAGACCCGGCCCGTCAGCCCGACGATTTTTTGGCCCGATAGGCCAGGCATTGCTGGAAAATGTGGCCAATATTTGGGTCGGGCCTAGGCTGTAGAATTTTGAGTCGGGCTTTCTACTGGCCCTGCCCAAATAAATGCCTAGGTATAACGGCGAGCGATACTTTTTTCCAACAGGGAGGCTGCATAACTTGCGCATCGGACCTCCTCCTTCATATGCGATTTTACAATTTCTCAATGTGATATGTAATCTTGCCTTTTTGTTTCCTTGCAATCTGGCCTGCTTTTTATTGATCATTAGAAAGATAGTACAAGATGTACGGAGAGGTTAAAGGAAGAAAAACCGAAAGGAAACCTTTTTGTTTTCCTCATTATGACTGTGCATCTTAGCTATACAGAGACCAGGTGTAATAGCTTAAATATCTTAAATAATAAAACACTCCTTATTGAAAAAGGCTATAATAGGACATCCTGGGAATGAATGAGCTGAAGAAAGACAATTAGAGATAGGCTGACTAAGACGTTGCATAAGAGCCTTATGTGCACAATTGTGTGTTACTCCATTAAGATCTCTCTTGATATGGAAGACCCGCGATGGTTGGCTTGAGACGAAGTTGAAGAACCTGGCCATAGTGTTAGTGGTGTACCATTGGAGAAGATGGTGATTCATTCTTCTGCTTGCAGCAACCTTTGCCAAGGTTTGGATATCGATTAAGTATATGTTGGTCTGTCAATATTTTACCTTCTTGCTAGGTCAGCAGCAAGTAGAAGTGCCAGGTTAGCAGCAAGTAGAAGTGCCTTTGCTTCAGATTCAAATACCAACGATGTGAGCAGACGCCTGAATCATGATGGTGAATTCTTATGGCACTTCTTTATACTTGATGAAGACTCGTATTCCTGTTGTTAGCCATGTTGCTCCTAGGATTTCCTTCCACTTCCATGCTGCATCTTAAAAGATAGTTGGTCCTGGTATCATTAGATCAGTCCAGCGTGCTTCCATGCTCCTGGATTTTGCCCGCCTTCTTGTTCCTGCAACTCGGAGTTACCTGCAAATTTTCATCATGTGTAGTAAAAATTTCAAGATTATTACGAAGCGCTGGGGCATTTAAATTGATTTGGTACGGATATCCTTTTTTCCTGTCAAAGAGAAAATCATTTCTCGGTTTCCATATGCACCACATGGAAGTCAGAATATTATTGAGATTAGCATGTGGGTGATTCATATTTAAAAAATTAACAATAACTTGAGAAATACAACTGCAATTTTGAATTAGTAAGTTTGTGCGAATAAACCAAGGAGAGGCAAACCAAACTGCTTTGACAAATGGACATGTGAATAGTGTGCAATAAGTTCCTCATTCCATTATTTTTGGTCTGGCATCCAAAGAGTTTTAACTAAAGCTATGTAAATGGAGAAGGGATTTGGTGCACATGGGCACTAGTGCTTTCTTCACTTTCAGAATTTTGAAATTTTTATAAAATCACACTTCTATGTCTTCAAAAATTATGGCATTAAATATAAAAAGACAAATTTCTAATAGTAAATATTAGTAAAATAATATATATTAGTAAAATAATATATATTTTTATAAAAAAATTCTCTTTTTTGTATTTCCTAAAAATAAAGTTTTTTTATCGGGACTTCTTGCGTATGCTCCTCCTATCTATATCTTTCTATATATTTAATACCATGATTATATTTTTTATCTTTTTTATATTTCCTAAAAGTAAAGTATTATTTAACGAGATTTTTTTGCTTACGCTCCGCCTGTATATTTAATGCCATGATTTTTAAGACATAAAAGTATGAGATTTTAAAAAAATTAAAAATTTAAAAATAAAGAAATCACTAGTTTCCATGTGCCAAAGTCACTTTCCGAGGTAAATAAAATTATTTGGCTGAACGATTAGGTCGTCGCAGATTGTGTTTCAGGAATTACACCACGGTGTGCTCAATGCCGTGCTAAAAAACTAGCATTGGAGAAAGCGTGATAACTGTTACGTATTTATTTATATTGTGAAATGACTCCATCAATCTAGCAGCTCACTAGGTTCAATTTTCAGCAAACGCCGTGACAATTTTTTTTTTGAGGGTCGATTGTACACTGTGTTTGTAACCACGAAAATGGAAACTACGAAAATCAGTCGCTCCCATGAACCGAAGTGAACACATGAGGCTGAAAATCCAAGATTCCCTGACCGCTTTGAACTGGCCAGTTCACGTTGGAAATTCAGAGGCCACGAACGTGAAGTCATCCAACCCAGAAAATATCCAAAACAAATCAATGGAGCTCTCCTCTCTCCTGCCCTCCCTGTCCCCGCGCAGCGCCCTCCCCATCTCCCTCTCCCCCGCGGCCAAGACGGTTCGGCGGCCAGCCGCCTTCGCTTGCCGCTGCTGCCGCTCGGATGCCTCTCCGGAAGCGACAACCACCCGGCGATGGTTCGCCTCGCTAGCCGCCGCCACAGCAGGTTCTCCATACCCTCTCCGTCAGTCGGCACTTCCTTCCGGGTTCAGTGTTGTCAGTATGCGCGTTCTTGATGGTCTTATGTTGCAGCCGTGGGGATTGGCGTCGCCGCAGGAGGGGAAGCCGGCGCCGTGTCGACCAGCAGGAGAGTTGTAAGAATCCTTGTGATCGAGAGTGTCCTACTTCAGTTGTTCAGGTTTTAGCACCGGGCTAAGATTCCCTGCTATTTTCCTGGTTCATTTGGGCAGTTTAGGAGCTCCAAGATTCCGGAGAGCGACTTCACCACTCTGCCTAATGGCATCAAGTACGCTTCACTTTACTGATTTAGCCACGGCTCATTTTGCTCGGTTCGCATAGGTGCTCTTCAGCTCTTGTGCTGTTCAGGCGTAGTACAAGCTTGTAATTTGGACCAGCAAAAATAAGCTGCGTACAATGTAGAGTGGCCAGTGCATCAGGCCAATTGCATGGTGTTTTGGTGCACGTGTGATGTAGCTCCTAGCCTGACACAGCCATAGCGGATAAGTGCATTCTACTGATCGGCATGGCCAACTGATCTGATAAAATGAGATCGAATCTGTTCGTGTATGGGAGACAGTTGCTGAATATTTGGTGTATTTTTTTTTTGTTTGACTTGAAAGCTAAAGCATGCTTTGCTAGTTAATTGCCATTACCTGAATATGCCGTAACTTATGAAAGTGTTGAGCAGGTACTATGACATCAAGGTAGGAGGTGGGGCTAAAGCTGTCAAGGGCTCCCGCGTAGCAGTATGTACCACCACCACTAATTGTATTTGATCAAGCTTAGCATTTCTAGATTCATGCTATGGTGCAAGACTTTATTGTCATTTGCACTTGCACTGGCAATCACCGATGAGACTGAATAAATGAAAGGATCTCTACTGATGAGTATAATTATATATGCTGAGCTCACATCTGCTGGGAAATCCGAATTGTGCACACTTTCTGTTTACCTTCTTGTAACTACCAGATGTAGTTCACATTTATCTCTGACTTTATACTCTAAATTATCATATGTACCACCACCACTATTTGTATTTGATCAAGCTTATCATTTCTAGATTCATGCTATAATACAAGAAAGGATTGTCATTTGCATTTGCACTGCAATCGCTGATGAGACTGAATAAATGAATGGATCTCTAATGATGAGTACTACAGTCTACAATTGAATAGGATGAGCTCGAATCAAATGGGAAATCTGAATTGTGCAGACTTTCCGTTTACCTTCGTGTGTAACTATGTACCTAAATTTGCCTCTCTGATTTTATACTCTAAATCATCATATGAAAGGTGACATCTTATACCGACATTCTTTATAAAGCATGTGTACCACTGTCCATTATTTTTTGGCTTCGTTAGTTTTTTTATCGAACACACATCGACATGCGTATCAATTTGTATTAGAAGATTAATGTAGAGAAGGCACATAGTTGCAAAAGCCAAATTAGTGAAAGATCTACAAACCTAATAAAGCAAAATAATAACAGAAGCGAAAGCACTGACTAACTAGGACAAAGAAGCACAAAATAGTAGAGGTTAGTGCTTTGTACGTTTTAGTTAAGAGCTGTTTTGGTTTTTCTTTACAGTCTTGTAAGTTTGGCTTCTTGTCAGCATTCTTCTTCTAATAATGACAAGATTTTTGATGGTTGATCGAGTAAAAGGCATTTTGACAAGTCATATGGATAGCTGACTGATGTGTACTTGTAGCCGTAATAGTATCTCAGATAACAAGTTAATTACCCCTGCAGAAAAATGCAACATTGGCCTAATTTAAGTAAGACTGTAAGAGTGCTCCATCCCAGTGATGTCATATGTTTAAAATGAGCATCCACTTATATTCTAGCAAGATGAATTTTCAGAAGTTGTTTAAGCTTCATTTGCTCAAGTATGGTGGTGAATGCCTTCTTACTGTAGGTACATTACGTGGCGAAGTGGAAAGGCATAACTTTCATGACAAGCAGGCAGGGTCTTGGTGTCACCGGTGGAACGGTAATGCCTTGGAATTTTATGCTTTTTCTGTTATGGTAGCTGAACAATTCAGTTAAATAAAGCATTTTAAGTTTATAACTGATTCATGAAATGGATTTTCAACTGTATAAGTTCCTCTCACCTTTTCCTCATTCCAAAATAAGACCTCAGTATCAAGCATGGTTTTTGACTCGTACAGGTAGAAACTTCTTGATATTTGCCTGATGTGATAGTTATTTGCATAGTGATTGCAGTTTCAAATATTATTATTCTAAATTTACTGTCTTCTACTTGTCTAAATCAACTGCAGCCGTACGGGTTTGATGTTGGCAATTCTGAAAGAGGCAATGTTCTTAAAGGATTGGATCTAGGGGTCGAGGGAATGAAAGTTGGAGGCCAGGTGAGTAACTTCTATGGTTTTGTTTTGGTTTTGCTCTACAAGATTTCTTTTCAAATGAACAGTTCTGTGACTTTGTAGGGTAAATTGCATGATGTTCTATCCCAGATTATTACGTTATCCATCTACTCACTGCTTCACAAACAAATAATATCGACGACTGTATTAAAGACTATGTTCTTATTTGATCATGAAATAAACTAAGTTGCCCGCATAATGTCAAGGAGCATATATTCATATGAGCTTGATATGACAAAAAAGATGACATAACAATCTTAGTTTTGACTAATTCTTTTTTTTTTCAGTGATCACTTTATGTGGAAAACATAACAGTTTTTATCATGTCATGATTGCTTATATGTGGAAAACATTTTCGTTCTGAAATGCGATGATAATGAAAATTTCAGAGGTTGGTCATAGTGCCTCCTGAGCTCGCTTATGGAAAAAAGGGCGTTCAAGAAATTCCTCCTAATGCAACTATTGAGGTAAACTGTATTTTTTTTACATGCCATTTACAGCAGTAACTATTACACTTTTTTTTTGTTAGACTTGTTTTTTCCTGTATCTCATCACTAAACATTTCTCTGTTTTCAATAGCTGGATGTTGAACTACTATCAATCAAACAGAGTCCATTTGGGTAGGTGTAGTTCCTTAAAATGCACGGTTACCTTTTTGCCTTGTCATCACTAACGAAAATCAATCTGCTCTACAGGAGTCCTGTGAAGATCGTTGAAGGATAAGTTCTGCAATTGGCTTTTAGTTTTCATCATATCATTTCGCTGCATTTGTCAGCTGTAAACAGAAATGTATATACACATTTATCCTAAGCAGTTACAGTAATCAACAAAAATGTAAAGTGAAAGCAAAAAAGGGGCCCTAAAAGGAGTGCATATTCATCTAAAAAAGGTCATGCTATATTTATTTCTGTAGCAAAGCCTTGTTTGTGTATGATGAGTTGGTCTATGTTTTGGGTTACAACGATTCCTTTTCTATTCACATGGTTTACTATTAGTGCTTATGTACAGTTATCTTCCATACATCATACTTTTTATCTTACCAAAAGTTATCTCATTTGTTATTGGTTGTCTACAGTTAGGTCACTTAGGTAATCTAGCTAGTAATCTGCACCAAATTTAGTTTCCCATCATCCATAGGTAACACCTTTTTGACAACTAGGAAAGGTTTCCCGATGCCTAGTAGATAGATGATCTTGTCCAAATGTTCACACAAACTGGGGTGCCTTTGCATCGGCACTGCTTTATTCTCGTAAGCAAGGAATAGAACAATACTAATCTTGCCTTACAAGGCAAAGATGAATTGCAAGTGGTTACAAACTTCAGCTGTTAATCGGTAAATAATTTCAAATTGTATGGAAGAGGCAAACATTTGTGTCTTGATCAACGATGTTAGGCAAACAACTGTTGATGGGTTATAAACCTGAAGAAACTTAGTATAGTTTAGCCCTGAAGGCAAAGCAAGTCAGAACTTGTGGGATGGGGCACTAGATATAGTACTAAAGAGCTTGTTTCATGGAGACTGAAGGAATGATGAAATCTCCTAAATGGGAAGTGAGAAAGCAGAGGACATCAAGAATCTCCTTCTGAAGATAATAATTCCCTTAGCTTTTCCCCTGGCTGGCTCTTTTATCTGTGGCCTCATAACAGATAGAACAAATAGGCACAGTGACCGAGACTCATCTGATAGCTCAATCCAATTGGATCAACCATCATCATACGGTTCGAGTTCGACTCACGGAGAAGAGGAAGGTGCAGAAATGCAGTCGCTGAATCGTGCGTCGCGGAGGCTGGTGCAAGCAGAGATCCCCTGCAGCACCGGTAGGCTACTCAGCGGTGGACATACAAGGCATGCTTCTCTTACTGAAGAAATCGTGGTGGCACAGGCCACGGAGAGTTCATCAGAAGTTTCAGTCAACAACCAGATGTTTCAGGATGATCAGGGACCGGCAGCCGAAGAGGTCGAGAGCCTGAAGCGTGCCGTTTCAGCCCTTGAAGAGAGAGCGGCCGGTATCGAGTCGCGGTTCCACGAGTACTGCGACATGAAGGAGCAAGAGTCGACATACCAGAAGATGCAGATCATGTGCCTGGGGATGAAGCTGGAGCTGATGGAGTCCCAGAACCAGAGGCTTGAAGCAGGCGCCGCGGAGATCCGCGCAGCCGCTGAAGAGTTCGCCGTGATGCGGGCGAGTCTCGATGCGCTGCAGAACAAATTCAGGAAGATCACGAAGAAGAGCAAGCAAGAATTCGAAGCCATCCATGGAAGGATCCTGGCTCTGGATGCCCGGGAAGCAGAGATGGCGACGAGGTGCCAAGGCTTTGAGCAACTCATGGAAGAGATGAAGCAGCTGGTTTTGCAGCTGCAGAAGGACAAAGGAACAAACAACGAGGTACTTACTGACAGTCACAAATCATTTTCTTCTTCTTCTTCGGTGCATCGACATTTTTCCTTTCATTTCGGTCTGACCGAGATCTCCTCGTCCGTGCACGGCGCAGAACGTGGAGGTCATCGTGGAGAGGAGCATGCGGAAGCTGTCGAGCAGCAAGGACCTCATGGACGGACTGGAGATGCTCCGGGACCGGTGGGCTGCGGACATGGAGGAGCTGATCTACCTCGGCTGGATCACGGCGTGGCTGCAGCACGACCTCCTGCTCAGCGACGACGGGGAGGGTGGCGGCAAGGGCACGGTGATGATCGGAGATGAAAATGGCGACGACCCAACGGCGGCGGCGCAGCTCAAGAAAGGGGAGAAGATGGTGGTGGCTGCCGCGCCGAGCAACGAGGTGGAGCTCTGCAAGACTTCTTCCAACGCGTCCTCGTGCGGCGCCGGGGAGGAGTCGTGCATGGCGTTGGCGGGCTGCAGGACTGGGATCGGACGGCCGAGATTGCTCCACAAGCTCCGAGGGTGGGCCAGAGGGAAGAGCCCGAGCAAGAGCAGGAGGCCGTTCAGGATAGAAGGGCCGGGCAATCAGATGTGATGATAATCGAGATAATTCGTTTGTGCTGATTAATTTGCTTGTGACCACGTGAGAATATGAAAATGTAAATGTTTGAGTCAAATTGCGTCGGTGAACATGTAAATGTTTTAGTCAATGCGTCATTGACAAAAATAAATATGGTTAATATGATGTTGAGGCATGGTTAATATGATGTTGAGGCATGGGAGCCAGTAGGGTTGCAAGCGGATGAACTGCATATATAAGTCCGTGAAAGTAGGGACTAATTCAAATTAAACAATTTTGCCAAAAAAAATAACCAGTTCAACCTATTTTGACTATGGAGCGGAAGGGATCGGGTGCCACTTTGCAGTCTTATAGAGACTTTTATCACGTTCATCCTCAATGATTATATTTGCATGATTACATAAACAGATATGACCTCTCATATAGTTTCAGCATTCAAATTTTAGCAAGATGCTAAACAATATATAGCTCAGTAAAATAAAAGCACGCCACATGTCTGCTCTACATCCTTTCTACAAGCCTCTTGTTATTTGATAAACCTCTTTTTTCGAACACAAGTATGAACCAGTAAAGATAGATGCCATCGGCTAGATAGTAGCACTTGTTGTAAGTATGACCATTGATTTTATAGTAAACCATTAAAACTTGCCTTCCACAAGCCTATAGAGTACATGAGAGCACTAAAGTACGTTGATGTCATTGTAGTAACCTGTTGCCAAGAAAGATTTCATATATCTTGTGATGGAACAACCTTAATACTCAAGAATGATAGTGCATCCTAATGCATGCTCGCTATGTTGCCTCTGTTATGTAAAAGGATAATCAATCTCAATACATGCAATTTATGCTTTCAGGCATCCTCAGAAAATCCCTTGCCTTGTTGATCGACAACAATGGGCAGTGTCGGCAATATTTGGCTCTCTCTAGTAAACGTCCTGATCACCGCAATCACGTCTTTTCATAAGTTGTACATCGAGTCAGGACATGTCGTCTCTCTCATTCACAAGTACTAATCAACAAGATTATCATCAACTACATATACAAACTTGCAGATCAAAACATTTTTTGTTTGAAGTGAAGCCAAGCTTATCGGTGGCATCGGGCTTGCATCTCACAACGATTGTACTCCCTCGCACCTACCAAAATAGTCAATAACAACCTTCTTGACATGCTATAGCCATGCCGGAATGTGTGCTCCTGGTAGATTGGATTGGTATCATCAAAGTAAACTTGGCAGATTCGGTCGTGGCCACCTTCTCGATTGCACTTGCCTCGTCGAGCCCTTGTACACAAACCTATACGTCTTGTTGTGTCCATGGATGAGGGTGGATTGTGGTGACCCAGCATACCACTACATGTTGTAGTATGTAAGTCGTTGACATAACACTTGTGAAGTACCATTTCACAAATATTACATCCCTCAGAGTGGTACAACTGAAACATAGCGGTCTTTATTCAAGCACTAAATATTGCAAGCAAAATTTGTACAAAGGACTCCAGTTCCTCCTCGGTCCAAAGAGGAACACTAGAAGGATCTACCTTTAAGCTACAAACCTTAACTAAGACATAAATTAAGATACTAAACATGATACCCCACTTAGTCAGCTTTATTCTATAAGGTTTGGTGCTGCCCAAGTCACTATGCTACTAAGATAGTTGTCAGACTCCTCCTCGTGGCCCTTGCTGACTCCATAGGCGATGGTGTAATCCACGCCTACAACTCCACCGGACAGGTCCAGCTCCTCGTAGTAGGCTTCCTCAATGTCTTCCGGAGCTCCATCAATCTCCTCGTGCTGGCCCTCCGAGTCTAACCATGAGATTTAAGGTGGGATGGGTACGAGCGTACTCAACAAGTTCATTTTAAATGTAGAGGTGTTTGATGCACTAGCTACTTCCATGGACCAAAGAGTCCTAGGCAAATACAAGTTTTCGTAATCATTTCTTCAAAGGTTGATTTTATTCAGAAAACTATGTCCGACAGTCTTCACAGGTTCACCAGAGCTTCGATGGGCTTGATGCTTGCGGTACGGTTAATATGAATCACCGTCCAGTTGGGAACCCCAAGAGGAAGGTATGATGAATATAGCAGCAAGGTTTTCCCTCAGTAAGAAACCAAGGTTTATCGATCCAAAGGGGAAGAAGCCAAACGACTGAAGGTGATGCTTGCTAGCTTGCGACAGCTCTGGACAATTTATAAGGCGCCTCGTCCAAGCTTTGCTTTGCCAGCTGCAACGCGGAACCTGCACACAACACAACCAAATACTTTGCTCCCAACTTACGATGAGGTTGTCAATCTCACCGGTTTGCTTGAAACAAAGGAATGAGCGTATTGAGTGGAAAATAGTAATAGTATGCGAGTAAAGTAAACAGTGTGAGTAAAGTAAACAGGTGATAGCAATATAACGGAAATATGACCGAGGTCCACAGTTCACTAGTGGTGTGTCTCCATAAGATAAAATAACACATGCTGGGTAAACAAATTACAGTTGGGCAATTGATAGAATAAAGACAACATGCATGTCGAGAGGGTCACTGTGAGATTTACTCTGGGCATTACAACAAGATACATAGACCACCATCCAACTGCATCTATGACTAATAATCCACTTGTGGCGAATCAATCCGAGAACTCCACAAGTATTAAGTTGCGAACAACAGATAATTGCATTAAGCAAAGTGTGTAATGTAAACAAAGCATATGCCCTCGAGCATATGAATGTTGTTTTCCCCCTAATAGCAACAACACATCTACAACCTTAGAGGTTTCTGTCACTCCCCCAGATTAAATAGAGGCATGAACCCACTATCGAGCATAAATACCCCCTCTTGGAGTCACTAGCAACTACTCGGCCAAGATAGCTACTAATAACGGAGAGCATGCAAGATCATAAACAACATAGAGATAACATAAGATAAAATTCAGTACATCAACTCAATCATAACACCAATATTCATCGGATCCCAACAAACACAACATGTAGAATTACATAAAGGTAGTCTCGATCATGTAAAGCAGCTCACGAGATCTAAACATGAAGCACATGGTGGAGAAGACAACCATCTAGCTACTGCTATGGACCCATAGTCCAAGGTAGACTACTCACTCATCGCGCCGGAGGCAAGCATGGCGATGAAGAAGACCTCCGGTGGCGATTCCCCTCTCCGGCAGGGTGCCCGGGAAGAGCTTCTGGACCCTCCCGATCTCGGGTTGATGACGGCGGCGGATCGCGATGTGTTTCTAGAAAAGTGATCGGGTGTTTAGGTTTTTCCCGTCGGGGGGTCTTTATAGGCGAAGGGGCAGCGTCAGAGGTGGACCAGGGGGCCCACTGTCGATGGATTTCATGTCGCAAGAACACGGGGTACCACGCGACGGACCCAAATATTCGAACGCAGGGGGCCGAACGTGGGAGATCTTAGATCGCAACGAAACACGGTGACGGAGGACTCGAGTTGTCGAACGCACAACGCACTGCAGAGAGGGACGCCGAGCTTTACCCAGGTTCAGGGCCCTCGTGGTGAGGTAAAACCCCTACTTCCTGCCTTCTTGTATTACAACGCGATACCTCGCGAGGAGTACAAGGTCTTGATTACAGAGCTCTAGCTGGCCGGAGGTAGAAGAACCAACTTAGCCTAGCTAGGAGCCCGGAGATGAAGATTTGATCCCCTCTAAGGGGTGGCCTCCCCCCCCTTTTATAGTGCCCAGGTCCTCCTTCCCCTTATCATCTTGGGGAAGGGGTTGCCACACACGGCCAAGGAGGGAGGACAGCTGTAGTCTTGGTTCTTCCGTGGACGTAGTCTTCGTAGAGTAGTGGCGCCGGTCCACCGGAGTGGGTGGAGGAAGCTGACGTCTTCCTCTGGCGCCCTGCACCGTCCGCGCTATTTTTAGGAGGTGGCCAACAACCACTGTGCCGCTTTATGCAGGCATGGCGAAAGTTGGTCTCCTCCCTGTCGGGGGTAGCGTGGGCGGTACGCGGTCTTCTGTCCTTATCTTCTTCATCTGCACGCAAACGTGCCGAGCTGACGTGGACGTGGTCCCTCCCCTCACCAGCAGAAGCTCGTGAGGAGGTCTTCTGGTCCTTAGCCGTTTTGGTCATCATTCTCCTCATGAGGCGCCTCCTCATGAGGGTCTTTTCCGCTGGCTTCGGTCGTCGCTCCACTCCTGGGCCGAAGCTGGGCCATTAAAGGGGCCCAGAAGCAGGTGGACCGGGATACCCCGGTATCCAGAACACCGACAGTAGCCCCCGGGAGCCCGGCCCGTGAACGCACCCTCTTGAGGGAGCGAAGGGCCGGGGGCCCCTAGAAGCTGCTGGGCCCTCCAACGGCACGCGTCAACGCGCGGTCAGAGGACCATGTGAAGATGTAGAGGTCGTGGGCACGTGACGCTCCCGCAGCTGGCGAGACGAAACGGCGGGCGACGCTACTGTCCCCGAGGCGTCGAACCGTCATGATGGCGCGTCGCTTCGCTGCAGAGCGCTGCGCCAACGCTTCGATTCCTGAGCCGAGACTTGACGCATTGACGCCGGCCGCGCCCCTTAAATACAGTCTCCTCGAGACCTCTGGCACCTCACCCTCTTCCTCCAGTGCCACATCTTCCTCAACACTCCCTGAGCCCATGGATCCCTCTGCCTCCTCCGCCGCCGCAGAATCGAGCTCGGGGGTGAAGCGCTGCGGGCGCCTCCCGGGCAGTAAGAACAAGGCGAAGGTTCCGGCCCGGTGGACGCCCGGCACCGGCGGCCCCCTGCGCATCGGTGCGCCGAGGCAGGGCGAGGCGAATCGCGCCGCCCCGGGGGCCTATGGTGCCTTGACCCTTCGGGGTCCTGCGCCTGGAGGCGCTCTTCAAGCGCCGTCGTTGGTGGCGGCGGCGTCGGCTCCCCGCTCCCCGGGAAGCATCCACCAGGTGCTCCGGGAGGTGCAGGCCGCCCTGGCCCCTCTCCCCCCGGTCGCAGATGGCCCGGGGCCGCAGGAGGCGGCCCCGCCGGCGGCCGGAGTGGTCGCCACTCCCCGCCCTTTGGCGGCGGCAATGCTGGGACCCCTCATCGCTCCGGGGTCCCGCTTCCTAGAGCTCCTCATCGTCGTCGACCTCTGGAGCTTCGACTCCCTCCGGCTGCCCGACGCCGTCCGGAGGGTGATCTACGCCCCTGGCGCTTCCTCAGGAGAGGTCGCTCTGTCGGAGCAGAGCCGACCAGATCTCTTCTAGCCTGTGGACATCATCCTCGGAGCAGGCGGCAACGCCGTCCTCTCCGGGCACTGGAGGGCTTTCGCCCTCGGCCACCGCCTCCGCGTCGGCGACCACCTCGTCTTCTGCTTCAAGCTGGGGACACTGGAGGCCTTGGTGCGGATCTCCGCCGCCGCCGATGTCCGCCGCACCTACCCCCAGCCCGCGGCGCAGTAAAGGGGCGTCCTTGGCGCGGGAACCTCCTGGGGAGGGGAGCTAGTCTCCTCCCCTCTTTTGCCATGTAGCTTGCGCCGGCGGGGTATGCCCCGCCGTGCCTTTGTTCCTTCCCCCACTCGGGGTTATCAATGAAATTTCCTTTGCTTTTCTGCTTCTTGTTGCTCGCCATTCGTCCTGGTCGTCCACGCGCTCGAGAGCCCTAGCGAGTTGTTAACGCCGACGGGAGGCCTCCCTGCGCCTCAGAGCTCATGACGGGGTCGGTGCCGGCGACGACATCAGACGACTCCTGAGATAAGTAGTTGAAGAAAGATTTGGAAAACGAAAAAAACCCCAAATCCCCGAAAATGGAAAACAAATCGGTAAAACAAACGAAAAAAGAAACCGAATAAGATGCCCCTATGACCGGCACAGGGACCTTCTCCGTCATGGAGGAGCGCGGCACTATCTGTGCCAGCAGCTAAGAGCAAATTGCCACGCGTGGCGATTCACGGGGCCTTCCTCATCGTTGAGGGAAGCTGGACCCTCACGGACGCGAAAGCGTCGACGCTTAAGAGAGCCCAGAGACCGTCGACACCTCGTTAAGGGTTGCTCACGAGGTGAAGGGCCTAGCGCGGACCTCCGGATCTGCGTCTCCTTCGCAAGATGATCGGAGCGGCCTTAGTCTTCAGTAATCCCGCCGCGTTGGGCCTTCCTCGAGCGAGGGGAATCTTCCTGCGGATGCTTAAGCGCATCGACGCGTCCTTGCACCTCATGAGGGTTGCTCACGAGGCGTTGGTCCTTAGCGGGTGCCTTGGGCACACCTTGGACTTTTCCTGAAGGTTTCTTATTTTCCGGTGTACTTCGTGAGAAACTAAGCACGATGGGTACTTGGAGGTGATCGATAACGGGGCCGTCGCCCCTGATCAGAGCTCATTCCCTTCGGGTTTTTTGGGCTTGCTGTTTTCCGGGCGAAGGCCCCAGCATAGACACCGTGCCTAGCCCCCTTCCGCGTGGAGTACAACAGAGAATAAATAGACTTCATGTCATTTTAATATCATGCCGAAGCAGAGGCGCTATATTGCGCAATAACTTAATATCAGTGCTGAAGAGCAGTTTGAGCTGATACAAGTGCCGTGACAACGGTCTTTACCTCCTCGTGAGGAACCTATGGGTAGAACTTTCGCAGATGAGCTATGTTCCACGGGTTCTTCACCGGCACGCCTTCTGCAATTTCCAGCCGCGCCGAGCCTGGCCTGGCGATGTGCGTCACCTTGAAGGGGCCTTACCACATTGTAGACAGCTTGTGCAGGCCCTCGCAAGAGAGTATTCTCCTCAGCACTAGGTCCCCGACCTCCAGAGTCCTTGCCCGAACATGGCGACTATGGTAGCGGCGTAGTCCTTGCTGGTACCTCGTGGCGCGGAGCGCGGCTTGGCACCGAGTCTCTTCGAGCTGGAGGAGGCGGTCCTTGATGAGGTCCTCTTGGCGAATCTCGTTGAAGGCGAGCACTCTTGGCGACCCGAACTTGACGTCGGTGGGAAGAATAGCCTCCGCCCCATAGACCAAGAAGAAAGGGGACTCTCTGGTGGGTTTGGTGGCGGTAGTCCTGATGGACCACAAGATGGATTGGAGGTTGTCTAACCATTTTTTGCCGCAGGCTTCGAGCTTGGCATTGAAGCTTCTCGTCTTGAGTCCCTTGAGGACCTTGGTGTTGGCACGCTCAGCTTGGCCATTGCTCCTGGGATAGGCGACTGAGGCGAAACAGATCTTGATGCCGGCCGATGCACAGTACTCTCGGAACAGCCCGCTGGTGAACTGGCTGCCATTGTCGGTGATGATGTGGTTAGGCACACCAAAGCGACAGAGTAGCCCACGGATGAACTTGACTGCGGACCTGGCCGGGATTGTGCACACCGGTTCCACCTCCACCCACTTGGTAAACTTGTCGATGGCGACGTAGAGGTAGCGGTAGCCCCCTTGCGCTCTGGGGAATGGACCGAGAATGTCCAGTCCCCAAACGTCAAAGGGCCAAGTGAGTGGGATGGTTTGCAGCTCCTGCGCCGGCTGATGTATCTGCTTGGCATGGAATTGGCACGCCTCGCACCTCTTAGCCATCTCCGCCGCATCCCAGAGCGCCGAAGGCCAGTAGAAGCCGCTTTGATAGGCCTTTGTGGCGAGAGTTGAAGCGGAAGCATGATGCCCACATTCATCGGCGTGGATGTCCCTGAGAAGCTCTTGGCCTTGGTGAGTGGATATGCACTTCAGAGCGACGCCGTTTGGGCGACGCCGGTACAAGACACCATCTTTGACGCAGTAGCCTGAAGCTTGGCGTACTATCCGTTCGGCCTCCGATTCATCCTCAGGAAGCCTGCTGCTGATGAGGAAGGCCTTGAGTTCGAGGATCCAATCCACTCCCTCCTGCCATGCCAATGCCAGAAGGACGCGGTCACCCGAAGGAGGCCCACAATCCGGAGCCCCCTGCTCCGGCGGCGGTGGCAGGGCAGGCGGAGGGTCTGATCCGGACGACGATGGAGAAGCGGACGGCTTGAAGAGATGCTCCTCAAAGATGCCGGCAGGTTGAGCCAGGCGATGAGAGGCGCGCTTGGCGATCTCATCCGCTTCCACATTTTCTCCTCTTGGGATGTGCTTCAGCTCCAAGCCTTGAAAGTGTTTTTCCATCTTTCGATGCTCCTCAAGATAAGCTGCCATGTGCTCATCCTTTGGAGTGTAGCTCTTGTTCGAGAAGTTCACAACCAGCTATGAATCTCCCTTGATGATGAGGCGCTTGATACCCAAAGCATTCGCCGCCCTTAGGCCAGCGAGTAGTCCTTCATATTCCGCGATGTTGTTGGAGACCTTGTGCTCTGGCTTAAAGCAGAGCTGGACGGCATAGAAGAGCTTGTCCCTAGAGGGAGAGGTAAGGACAGCGCCAGCCCCCGCGCCGAGAAGGTTGAAGGCGCCATCGAAAATGCATGACCCAGAGGCCTGGGGCCTCCTCTCCTGGAAGCGTTGACTCCACCTCTGGAGGCTCGTCGGCGAATGGATCAGTCCATTCGGTGGTGAACTCAGCCAAAGCTTTGCTCTTGATCACCTTGGTGGTTTCGAAGGAGATCTCGAAGGGCTGAAGCTCCACGGCCCATTCTGCCACCCGTCTGGTGACATTGGGATTGCGTAGGATGGTCTCCAGGGGACGATCAGTGACCACCTTAATCAGGTGACCCTGGAAGTAGTGACGTAGTTTCCTTGAAGCGATGAGCAAGGTGTAGAGCAGCTTTTGCTGCATGGTGTAGCGCTCCTGCGCGTCGCATAGCACCGTGCTGACGAAGTACACGGGCTTCTGCACCTTGGTGGTGTCCTCAGGAGTCTTCTCCTCTTGGAGTTCAGGAGCGTTGCTCTGAGAGAGCGGCTCGGTCGGCGAAGTCGCAGCGGGCGGCTCCTCTTGAGGGACGGAAGGAATTGCTGCCTCTGCCTCGCGAGGAGCCCCCGGGCAGGGAGGATCAATTTCCTCTTTGGCGATTACCTTGGAGTCTCATTCCGCGACGAGGACAGCGCTTGCAGTTCTCGGGGTTGCCGCGATGTAGAGCAGCAAGGGCTCGTGGAATGTTGGGGAAACCATGATCGGTGGGCTCGTGAGATACCTCTTCAGCTCGGCGAAGGCTTTGTCGGCTTCTGGAGTCCACTCGAACTTCCCAGTGCACTTCATGAGCTTGAAGAAGGGCAAGGCCTTCTCCCCACTCCTCGCGATGAAGCGCCCTAGGGCTGCCATGCATCCCGCGAGGCGTTGCATTTCCTTGAGATTGCGCGGAGGACGCATTTCTTCAATGGCCTTGACTTTGTCAGGGTTCGCCTCTATCCCGCGATGAGACACGAGGAACCCCAACAACTTTCCCGACGGTACGCCGAAGGTGCACTTGGCGGGGTTGAGCTTGATATTTACCTTTCTCAGGTTGGCGAATGTTTCCTCCAGATCCTCGATGAAGGTGTGACTCTCGCGAGTCTTGACGACGATGTCGTCGACGTAGGCTTCCGCGTTTCTTCCCATCTGAGCCCCCAGGGCCTTACGCATGAGCCTTTGGAAGGTGGCTCCTGCGTTCTTCAGGCCGAAGGGCATGCAGACGTAGCAGTACACACCACAGGGCGTGATGAAGGCAGTCTTCTCTTCGTCCTCCCTTGCCATCTTGATCTGATGATAGCCGGAGAAAGCATCCAAGAAGCAAAGGAGGTCACAGCCATCGGTGGAGTCGATGATTTGATCTATCCTCGGGAGAGGATAAGGATCCTTGGGACAGGCCTTGTTGAGACTTGTGAAATCCACGCAGAGGCGCCCACTGCCATTAGCCTTTGGGACAACCACCGGATTGGTGATCCAGGTGGGGTGGGCTACCTCGCGTATTAGCTTGGCCTTCTTCAGCTTCTCTATTTCTTGGACAATGAAGTCTTGCTTCTCTTGCGCTTGTTTCCTGGTCTTCTGCATCACGGGGTGTGCCTGAGGGCACACGGCTAAGTGGTGCTCAATCACCTCCCTGGGAACGCCGGGCATATCTGACAGAGTCCAAGCGAACATGTCAGAGTTTGCCCGCAGGAAGGTGACAAGCGCGCTTTCCTATTTGGGAGAAAGCCCTGCCCCGATGGTGACGAAGTTTTTGCAGCCCCCAGCCTGGAGCGGGACCTTCTTTGTGGCGGAGCGCTCTTGGGTGAACTGGGGCCTCCTTCTCGAGGGTACCGCAGCTTCCCCAATGCTCATGTCCAGCATTGGATGGACTAGGTCCTCGCTTGGAGTAGGCGATGTAGAGGCAGCGAACTTCTTCCCTGTCGAGCCCGGCAGGTGGGGCTCGAGAGAGGCCTTCTTCGCAGCAGCTCGCTCTTGAGATACGAGCTGCTTCTTCCTCGTGAGGTCACCGGAGTGTTCTAGCAGATCTTCATCGGCGGGGAACATGGCGGCGGCCTCACGGTAGACATGCTCCACAGACCGGAGCGCGTCCTTCTCATTGCAGCGCATGGTGATTGTGCCGTTGGCGCCCAGAATCTTGAGGACGTTGAAGCCATGATGCGTTGCTGCCATGAACCTTGCCAGGGCTGGATAGCCGAGGATGGCATTGTATGGCAGCGCGATGTAGGCGACGTCGAAGTCGAGGCTTTCTGTCCTGTAGTTGTCCCGGGTGCCGAAGGTGACGGGCAGGCGTACCTGCCGAATTGGCGTTGTAGACCCTTCGGTTACCCCGAAGAACGGTCGGGTTGGCATGAGCCGATGGTACGGCACCTGCATCTTCTCGAAGACCTCAACCGAGATGATGTTGAGGCCCGCCCCTCCATCGATGAGAGTACGATTGACGGCGATGTTATTGATGGTTGGCATGCACAAGAGGGGAATTGTGCCAACGCCCTTGGTGGAGGTCGGATGATCCTCCTCGTCGAAGCCAATCTTGCTGGTTGACCACTTCATTAAGCGGTTGCCGGTGTTGGGCTGTGCCACCGCGATTTCTCGCGACAGCCGCTTGAAGTGACGGTTAGATAAAGGAGCTTGAGCTCCACCCAGGAGGCAAGCGGCGAAGCCTCGCGGCTCTTAATAGCCCCCCTGGTTCTCTTCACGATGATCATTCGCTGGTGGAGGCAGCGGCAACGGCTCGGGATCTGCACGAGACAGACCATCGCGGCGGCGACCCTCGTCTCAGTCGTCGTCGCGGCGATCGCCCTGGGATCCACCCTTGCCATGGCTACGGCTACTCCCATGACGCTTGGTGACACCATTTTCTTCATGAAACTTTCAGACAATCCAACAATCTTCGGTATTGTGGGTGTCCTTTTTGTGGAGGATGCAGTAGCAGCGACGTCGACCTTTATCGCGCTCGGATCGGTCCCCGCAGCACTGCTTATGCTCGGGCTCCGCCGCGAGGACAGCAGCCTCCTTGCGCTTAGGGTCCTTGGACTTCGGCTTTGGGGGAAGCGCCTCCGGCAGGTTGTGCACGAAGAGCCTCCCCTCCTCAGCCTTGGCGCAGCGGTCGGCGATCTCGAGGAGCCTGACGACGGAAGTCAGCTCATCATTCACAGACAGCTTCTCCGTCATCTTGATGTCGGAGACGCCCGTGGAGAACGCGGAGATGACCTCCTCATTGGAGATCCTGGGAATCTTGTTCCTCATCTGGCTGAAGCGCTGGATGTATTGATGAAGCGTCTCGCCCTTGTACTGACGCACCGCCTTAAGATCGTTCTTGGTGGCGGGGCGCTCGTACGTGGGCATGAAGTTAGCGACGAACTGACGGCACAAGTCCTTCCATGAGGTCACGGATTCGTGAGGAAGATTCATGAGCCAAGTTCGTGGAGCGTCTTTGAGGGCCATGGGGAACCAACTGGCCATCGCACACTAATCTCCACGCGCGGCCTGGACGGCGACGACGTAGAGCTGGAGGAATTCGACGGGGTTTGTGGTCCCGTCGTAACACGCGCCGATGTCCAGCTTGAACTTGTCAGGCCAGACCACGTAGCGTTGATGGCGAGTGAGAGCAAGGCACCCAGGGTTGTAGATAGGGTCCCCGGGGGTCTTGACGTTCTTGCCAGCTTTGCCGATGTCGTCGATGGCGCGGTCATGATTTTCGCGGTGGCGCTCAAGGGAGACGTGTGCGTCTTCCAGAGCGCGTTGGATGATTTGGCAGCTGGGCTCCCCGTGCGGCGAAGATGCGGCGCGGGATGCCACCTTCTTGGCCTTGGCGGCCTTCCCATCTCCGGCGCCCAGGGCGCGTCGCCTCGCCGCCGGATCTGGCTCCCCCGCGCCCTGGGCTCCTCCCTGGGCCGGGTCTTCATTGGTGATGGCGATGAGCTCGGCGATTCGAGCGCGCCACCCCTCATGCCCGTCATCAGTGGGCTGATAGCGCAGCTGCTCCTGTGCCATGGCGAGAGCCTGCGCAGGAGATAGCTGACTCCCAGAACGAGCGCGAGAAATGGCGGTGGCGGTGAAGGAGAGCGAAGGCTCCGTACGCCCGGACGGGAGGTAGGAGGACTCCAGATCTTCCTCCTCTTCCTCCCCGGCCGAGGCTTCACGACGATGGAAGATGGGCTCGGTTTGCCCCTGAACAGCGTTACGGCGGCAAAGATGCTCGAGCCTTGTGTTGGCGTCGGCCATGTTGAAGCAGATCTAGATGAAAACACACCACAGCCCCCTACCTGACGCGCCAAATGTCGATGGATTTCGTGTCGCAAGAACACGGGGTACCACGCGACGGACCCAAAGATTCGAACGTAGGGGGCTGAACGTGGGAGATCTTAGATCACAACGAAACATGGTGACGGAGGACTCGAGTTGTCGAACGCACAACGCACTGCAGAGAGGAACGCCGAGCTTTACCCAGGTTCAGGGCCCTCGTGGTGAGGTAAAACCCCTACTTCCTGCCTTCTTGTATTACGATGTGATACCTCGCGAGGAGTACAAGGTCTTGATTACAGAGCTCTAGCTGGCCGGAGGTAGAAGAACCAACTTAGCCTAGCTAGGAGCCCGGAGATGAAGATTCGATCCCCTCTAAGGGGTGGCCTCCCCCCTTTTATAGTGCCCAGGTCCTCCTTCCCCTTATCATCTTGGGGAAGGGGTTGCCACACATGGCCAAGGAGGGAGGACAGCTGTAGTCTTGGTTCTTCCGTGGACGTAGTCTTCGTAGAGTAGTGGCGCCGGTCCACCGGAGTGGGTGGAGGAAGCTGATGTCTTCCTCTGGCGCCCTGCACCGTCCACGCTATTTTTAGGGAGGTGGCCAACAACCACTGTGCCGCTTTATGCAGGCATGGCGAAAGTTGGTCTCCTCCCTGTCGGGGGTAGCGTGGGCGGTACGCGGTCTTCTGTCCTTATCTTCTTGCTCTGCACGCAAACGTGCCGAGCTGACGTGGACGTGGTCCCTCCCTTCACCAGCAGAAGCTCGTGAGGAGGTCTTCTGGTCCTTAGCCGTTTTGGTCATCGTTCTCCTCATGAGGCGCGTCCTCATGAGGGTCTTCTCCGCTGGCTTCGGTCGTCGCTCCACTCCTGGGCCAAAGCTGGGCCGTTAAAGGGGTCCAGAAGCAGGTGGACCAGGATACCCCGGTATCCAGAACACCGACACCCACACCACCAGGGGGCGTGGGCCAGCCCTAGGCCACGCCGCCCTATGGTGTGGCCGCCCTCTGGCTCGGCTCCGTCTCCTCTTCGGTCTTCTGGAAGCTCCGTGAAATATCTGGACATCTGGCTTTTGTTTCGTCCAATTCCGAGAATATTTCCTGTGTAGCATTTCTGAAACACAAAAACAGTAGAAAACAGGGAACTGTCACTGTGGCATCTCGTTAATAGGTTAGTTCCGGAAAATGCATAACAATGCCACGAAGTGTAACGAAACACTAAACAAATGGTGTAAAAACAAGCATGGAGCATCAAAAATTATGGATACGTTTGAGACGTATCAGCATCCCCAAGCTTAACTCCTGCTCGTCCTCGAGTAGGTAAGTGATAACAAAAGAAATAATTTTTGAGGTGACATGCACCTACACAATCTTGACCATATATGTAAGCATTGTGCGCTGGGATCAAAAGAACTTAAAACATGGGCATGAAAGATATAATCTTGATAGAAGAAACTTAGCAACCATGTTATAACATGAAAATGAACACAAACAAAAGATCATGAAAATGAAACAATGAAAGTCAAATGTGTGTTCAAATCATATGGAAAAACATACAAATGGTTTTCAGCTTGTCCTTCATGAGAGAGCAAAACATAAATGCATAGGACACCTTCAAGTTTAAGAGGGCGACTAGATACAAGTAATTTAAGAACAAGTGAAACCAACAATATGAATCAATCAATGAAAACTTTGGGACAATGCACATTATACTCAGAATGACAACTATGCTCTCTTAATGGTGCATAAAGATAGAAGGTGGAGACTCAACATAAAAGTAAAAGAAAGGCCCTTCGTGGAGGGAAGCAGTGATTGCAAGTTTTATAAACCTTCAAAAATTATGGTACTTACCGGCTTTGAGCTCTCATTGCCCCCGTCATAAGCATCTTGAATGGTTAAAGTTAATGCGAGAACACTTATGCTGCATATGCTTGACAAATCACAAGTTGAAAACCTCATGTCCCATGAATATGAATACCCAAACCTCATGCTACTCGACTTAGAGTCCCAAGCAAGCTCTTGTCATTGTAAATATATGTGTATCATCGAGAACCGCCAACGGGGTACCTCCGTGCCCGATGACATGGAACAAGCCCACATCAAAATGACAGGACAAACAGACAATGAACACCTCGACATCTCTTTTATTTACCATTGGTATAGCTTTTTATTTTGAGATGCGTCGTCGAATGTTCACTATGGGCATGCTGTAAATTTCCACCATGAATTATGCATGGCTTAGATTAGCGGCCCAGGCGTTTCCCTAAAACATATAAAAACTTCATGATCCCGCAAGATTCCCAACTTATTTCACATCGCGAGTATCCATAAACAAAAGATCACGATATCAACTCAAATGAAAGATATTGCAATGTTGAAAGCTTGCCCCATGACGGCATGGCTGGGCTAATTCCCAACTTACAACTTGCAAGCATAACAACTCAACATAAGAGACCACAATATCAAAATTTTAAAACGAGAAAAGTAAAGTGTGCCATCCGGTTCGTGAGAGCTTTACTGACCAATTTTCGCATAACACCAAAAACAGTTTAATTTGAAGGACAGATAAAAGCAAGTCAAATGTACTTTGGAATAGCAAATTGCTAATAGGTATGTATGGTGGACACTTTGGAACAACTTGGTTTTTAGGAGTTGGATGCACGAGTAGAGCTCATACTCAGTACAAGGCGAGGGCTAGCAAAAGACTGGGAGCGACCAACTAAGAGAGCAATAATGGCCATAATCATGCAAAGCGACAAAGCGACATTAAAAGAAGCATAAGATGGCATCAAAAGTCAAAAACTAAATGATCATAGAGGCAATGGCGACTTTGTATGAGTCTAACATGTGTGAGCATGCGCCAAGGCAACCCAAATAAAGCATCAAGGAGAAAACCAAAATAATGCTTCCAAATAATTAAAACAACGCATGATTTTTTCAAAGGCTCATTAAGCAATCTGATGAAGACTGTTTGGCCCGATCTTTCATGATGCACCTCCTGATCTGATAGATCTCCCAATCACGTGCGGAACACGCGACCTAAAGATTGGGGAACGCCAATTCCTACGAGCAACTCGACGATGAACGACGAACCTCACGCTGAATCAACACGCCAATAGCTTGACAACCCTTGACAGATTCAAGGACCTTCGTGCATACAGGATTACTCTTGACAATTCAAGAACTCTCTTGTCTTTATTGATAGATAACTAGACGAACGTCCGAGACGCCGTCACACACGCCGATCCCAGAGGGACGGTGATAACTTGAACTAAAAGTTCTACATAATTTTCAGCCTCCCTAAACCCTAGCCGTCCAGCCTCCTTATATAGACGGCCAGAAAACTATTGGGCTTGGACAGGCCCAAATCCAAAACATAAAATAAAACCTAAGTGGCCCATAACATGACCTAGCACACGGAATAACATGAACATAGATACAACTTAATGACACAGCCTTAGACTTAATTATCACATATCGTAGGTCGTCCTGGCGTGTCAATCCTCATCATCCTCCCATTTTGGAAAGGCGTTGTCCTCAACGCCGGAGGGTCTTCTCGTAAAACATGGCGTCAAATCTGCAATATCGCCACTGTCCATCTTCAAGCCTTGCCAGGCTGCCACACCACACCTCCCTCTCGGCTAGCCTGACTTGCCCTTGCGCCACTTCCGTTGTCTGCGCCACCAACCTGGTTGAGACACAAACAATCATCGAAATGCAGTCTCGAAGCACATGAGCAAATCACCCAAAATGGACAGGACATACTCCTGCACACTGAGGGTCCAAATGAGCTGAATATACCCGCAGACGCAAACTGAATTTTGATAGCAAACAAAGCACATCACCCAAAACAAACAGGACAATTTCCTGCACACCAAGGATCCAAACATACTGAATCTGCCACCTCTTTGGAACTGATAACGGTGTCTCTTTTTCTTCCTTCCAAAATACATGCAAACAATGGACAATTCTGCACCTGAATGAGACTAGTGCTTGTGTAGCTTGCAGACTAGTCCAGCAATCCAATCCTTTTTATTCCTTTGCATTCAATCTCCTCCCTGCTGTATGTAACACAAACAAACAACGAGAACTTCTCCTTTCCTTTGCTGGCCCGCAAGGAAAAAAATCCCCATCCGATCGTTTTTTTTTCCTTTTTTTAGAACACGTAGCAATCAGACTCTTTCTTTTTTTTATCATGCAGCGGAACTTACCAGGAGTGCGTCCCAGGCGCATGAGATGATGGGCCGGCCCGCTATGGGATCACCGTCGGGCGATCAGATGAGATCGCCAGGATGCGGGCGTTGCGCGCGATCAGCGGGTCGAGCGATCGCTCCAGGGCAGACGATCTCCGTCCCTGGGCGCGGGCGCCGATCACTGTTTTTTTTTCTGTCTGAGCAGTAGCGATCGGATCTGGCAATCGCCTAGGTGCTGGCTCCTTCCAATGGTGAATCGACATCCGATCCGCCTCCAATGCTCTTTCACGTGAAGATCTGAAAACTCCGATGGAAAACAACTAGCATTGACTCGCCGTCTACAGAAAACGATCTGGACAGAAATGAATCTCCACCAACATATCATCGCCCAACAGATCATTGATCCGCCTGACGACATCAACCACACCTACATCGTGATCAACCTGGCGCTCTGATACCAAGATGATAAGGGGTGTCCCGATCTTCTCAGCGAGCGCGATGTAGATGGCGATGATGGTGATGAAGATAACTCGAGTGTCGCTGTAAACTCTCCGGCTAATCCCTGCTGCCAGCGCAACAGCTCTCAACCCTTTGGATATTCGCAACATCACACGCTTGCGCACATAGCCGCCGACCACGAAGCGGTGATGCAATATACTAATTCCCAATGGAACAACAGATTACACTCAGACTTTCAGAAGAACAAACACCAGATCGATACGAATTGGAGCGAATAATTTCAGAGGAACACTTGGTTCTGTCTAGAAACTAGGGTTTTGTTTAAACGTGGTCTAAGGGACTTGAGGGGGCGCCCCTGGCTACTTAAGGGAGGCTGGGGCGTCCTCATCATGGACCTGGCCCAAAACCAACCTGGTTTGGGCCCAAACTGACTCGGTTCGACTCAAATGAGTACATACCGACCCATATATGGGTTCAGCCTATTTCTGGCATGCAGGCCATGTGTGTGGCGCGCCTTAGACGTGTAGACATCGTGTCGTAGGCAGTCCTAGTGCGCCATCACATGCTCATGCTCATGCAGACTTGATCTCCACTT
This sequence comes from Dactylis glomerata, assembly GCA_007115705.1. Taxonomy (NCBI): domain Eukaryota; kingdom Viridiplantae; phylum Streptophyta; class Magnoliopsida; order Poales; family Poaceae; genus Dactylis; species Dactylis glomerata. Next base: position 405,639 of record QXEO01000833.1, on the reverse strand, counting down.
GTCTCTTGATCGCCGTCCTCCCTCTCCTCCCGCTGGCGATATCTTGATAGATGACATACCTAAATACAACACAGTACTTTGCCTTAGGTAGTATATAATTCGGAGATATCAAAACATTCTCTTCAATTAGGAAAGAATTCACCTTATCATTATTATTAGTTAGGCTCAATATTTCCTTCCAGCTCAAACAAGTAGAATCATCATATTCCATGGATAGATCCTCATCACAATCTCAGTTATTTAAGACAAGTCATGCTACAGCAAAACCACTAAGCATACTATCAAAAATACATCAAGCACGACATGCAAAAGCCTAGGCCGCAGTCTACACAAGCTCCTTCTTGTACCACTTTTTTGCATAAAGCTTTTTCTCTTTTCCAACACCATTTGAACTTTTTATAACCAACTCTTTTGATGAAAACCAATATAGACCAGAGGAAAAAATACACCTTTATGAAAAGATATAACAAGATCTGAACACAAATCAAAGCGAAAATCGAAAGCTAAACGCAGTTCTAGAAAAAGAGAACACTCGTTGAAATGAATAGAGTGAAAAACGGAGTGTTCTTGGCAAATGAAAAGCAAGGCAACTTCTCCAAAAGAAATTTGTTGGGGTCCAACCATTTATTGCAGCAAAAAAAACTAAACAAAACTGAAAACTAAAAACAACTGACGCTCCAAGAAAAATGCATAATGCATGAAGCAATAAAAATATAGCGTATTGAAAGGTGACCTGATTTTTGCCGTTGAAGAAGGGGTGCCTCGGGGGCATCTCCAAGCTTTGACGCTTGTACTTCTTGGATATTTCTTGGGGTGTCATGGGCATCCCCAAGCTTGATCTTTTGTCCATTCTTCAACTCATCTCATCATTCTTCGATCCCTACACTTGAAAACTTCCTTCATACAAAACTAAACACAAATCTATTAGCAACATTAGTGTAAGCATAACATTGAATCAACCCTTTTTTGCTTCAGGTTTCAACTCAAAACCACCACATATAAATTATATACTACTGTAGCAACTTCCCCAAAAGTTCCGTGATCAAAAGAACTAAAAAAGAAAGCGATAAAGCGGCAAACACAAATATTGGCAGAAATCTGTCAAAACAGAACAGCTGACAAAGGTCGAATTTTTAGAGGGTCTTATGTTGCTCAAATCAAAAAGTGTTCAACTAATGAAAGTTTGGATATAACTTGGGGCATATGCACAAGAAATCGCACGTCCAAAAAATATACAGAGAATTTTCACGAATTTTTATGGTGCAGCGCCGAAAACTGTTTCATGATAGCAACATCCCCAAATCATACCTCGCTCAAATTAGAGGCTTTTCTTGGCACAAAAACGAAATAAAAATAATAAGGAGAGGTTATTACAGTAGTAATAACTTCCAAGACTCAAATAAAAGAAAAAGAACTGAATGTAAAAACATTGGGTTATCTCCCAAGAGTGCTTTTCTTTAACGCCTTTGAGCTAGGCGCAGAAAGTGTGAATCAAGTATTATCAAAAGAAGCATTAAGATCAACTGCAGAGGTCTTGTCAATAAGGCATTGTATTTCATCCACATAAGTTTTTGAAGACCCCTTGTGATCACGCTTTGGTTCACTCAAAGCACTAAAAAGATTTTTGGGACAGATCCAATCAAAATTATTTTCAAAAGCTTCATACAATCCCAAAAGCTTGCTAGGTATAGGTATTTCGGTTCCTTCATTGTTTGTACTAATAACCTTTATAGGTGAACCGAGTTTATTAAAGCGCTTAAGAACTTTCCTAGCTTCAATGGCAACATCTCTAAATTCTATACGCAAAGTTTCCAAGATAAAAGCTTTCTTTTCAGGATCTTCAATTTCATGCAGCTTAAGAAACATGTGTTGCATAAAAGGATTAAGGCTAGCAAACCTAGCTTCCAACATGTGAATCAAATAAGCAGAAGCAACTTCAATACTAGGAGCAAGCTCAGCCAAAGACTTTTCCTCAACTTCTTTATGCATACTAATATGATTAAAGAACTCCTCAATGTTATTTTTCCCAATAATTGAAGCACTACCTACTGAGAGGTCCTCCAAAACGTACTTAGGGAACAACATAATGAACTAGAGTAAAGAAATAACAACTATAAAGGATACTAATTTTTTTGGGTTTTTGATAAAACGATGCAAGTAAAAATAAAGTAAAGGCAAAACTTAAAACAAAGTAAAGGATGTGCGTGCGAAAACTCCCCTTGCAGAAGTCTTCTTTTTCCTCCCCGACAACGGCGCCAGAAAATTCTTGATGCTTGTGGTACGGTTAATGTGAATCACCGTCCAGTTGGGAACCCCAAGAGGAAGGTATGATGAATATAGCAGCAAGGTTTTCCCTCAGTAAGAAACCAAGGTTTATCGATTCGAAGGGGAAGAAGCCAAACGACTGAAGGTGATGCTTGCTAGCTTGCGACAGCTCTGGACAATTTATAAGGCGCCTCATCCAAGCTTTGCTTTGCCAGCTGCAACGCGGAACCTGCACACAACACAACCAAATACTTTGCTCCCAACTTACGATGAGGTTGTCAATCTCACCGGTTTGCTTGAAACAAAGGAATGAGCATATCGAGTGGAAAATAGTAATAGTATGCGAGTAAAGTAAACAGTACGAGTAACGTAAACAGGTGATAGCAATATAATGGAAATAGGACCGGGGTCCACAGTTCACTAGTGGTGTCTCTCCATAAGATAAAATAACACATGCTGGGTAAACAAATTATAGTTGGGCAATTGATAGAATAAAGACAATGTGCATGTTGAGAGGATCACTATGAGATTTACTGTGGGCATTACAACAAGATACATAGACCGCCATCCAACTGCATCTATGACTAATAATCCACTTGTGGCGAATCAATCCGAGAACTCCACAAGTATTAAGTTGCGAACAACAGATAATTGCATTAAGCAAAGTGTGTAATGTAAACAAAGCATATGCCCTCGAGCATATGAATGTTGTTTTCCCCCTAGTAGCAACAGCACATCTACAACCTTAGAGGTTTCTGTCACTCCCCCAGATTAAATAGAGGCATGAACCCACTATCGAGCATAAATACCCCCTCTTGGAGTCACTAGCAACTACTCGGCCAAGATAGCTACTAACAACGAAGAGCATGCAAGATCATAAACAACATAGAGATAATATAAGATAAAATTCAGTACATCAACTCAATCATAACACCAATATTCATCGGATCCCAACAAACACAACATGTAGAATTACATAAAGGTAGTCTTGATCATGTAAAGCAGCTCATGAGATCTAAACATGAAGCACATGGTGGAGAAGACAACCATCTAGCTACTGCTATGGACCCATAGTCCAAGGTAGACTACTCACTCATCGCGCCGGAGGCAAGCATGGCGATGAAGAAGACCTCCGGTGGCGATTCCCCTCTCTGACAGGGTTCCGGGAAGAGCTTCTGGACCCTCCCGATCTCGGGTCGACGACGGCGGCGGATCACGATGTGTTTCTGTAAAAGTGATCGGGTGTTTAGGTTTTTCCCGTCGGGGGGTCTTTATAGGCGAAGGGGCGGCGTCAGAGGTGGACCAGGGGGCCCACACCACCAGGGGGCACGGGCCAGCCCTAGGACGCGCCGCCCTATGGTGTGGCCGCCCTCTGGCTCGGCTCCGTCTCCTCTTCGGTCTTCTGGAAGCTCCGTGAAATATCTGGACGTCTGGCTTTTGTTTCGTCCAATTCCGAGAATATTTCCTGTGTAGCATTTCTGAAACACAAAAACAGTATAAAACAGGGAACTGGCACTGTGGCATCTCGTTAATAGGTTAGTTCCGGAAAATGCATAAAAATGCCACGAAGTGTAACGAAACACTAAACAAATGGTGTAAAAACAAGTGGAGCATCAAAAATTATGGTTACATTTGAGACGTATCAGGGCTCCTTTCCTGCCATGTTTGTAGTTCCTTCCTGGAACAAGGAGTATCTTGATACTTTCTTACACTCTGCAGAGGTGGTCACTTGTACCCATAGGAGATCAAAGCCTTGCTGCTTAACTGGGCGTACTTTCCCGTCCATACTTCCTTGGTATGGGGCCCAGTCGATGACCCGAGCCCATCATTGTCCTTCTCCGCAACCCCGCATGCCCACCCTTTTGTAATGGCTTGGCCACGGGCTTTATTCCCAATCTTTAGGGCATTTCCCGCGCAACGGGCATTATTCCCCAATATCTAGGCATTCCCCGCAACACGGGCATTATTCCCATTCTTTAGGATATTCCCCGCATCATGAGCGTTATTCCTGATATTTTGGCATTCCCCGCTAACCCTGGCCAAAGGTATTCCCCCATTTTGGGGCCTTAACCTAATCCTAGTTTAGAACAATCCATCATGGACACCTAATACCGTGGGCACTAAGGGGTCCCACCCATTACTGCAACCTAGCAGGAAGCAGCTACGGTACGGTACATCCGTTGATATGTGAGAGGAAGTTGGTACAGCTGACTCCTCCGTCCGACAACAGATCCTATGGTTGATCGTGGTTTACGGTGCTAGAATCATTGCTGACAATGGTTATTAATCCTAGGTGCACTTTCCAGTTGAAATGGGACCTCCATCATACTCATACCATGGTCCCACTATCCACCCTCCTATGGTAACAACCATTCCGGTTGAAATCACTACTTCATATTACTTATGAAAGAAGAACTCTTTGTTTTTAATGCAGTAGTGATATAATAGAGTTGCAAGTAATTTGATAAAATTATTGCAAAGACATGAGCAAGTGATAAAAGTTAGCATTAAGTCAAAGTACTTACCTTGACAAGGTTCTGAAGAGGTTCAGAATGGCAAATTCCAAGAAGGGAAATTTGCCAATTGTTTTGGGTATGTCGTTGACTGTGACTCAAATCCTAGCAACACAAAAGGAGAAGAGTGAGATGTCTAACATCCCCTATGCCTCTGCCATAGGCTCCATCATGTATGATGTGCAAAGTACTAGACCTGATGTAGCGTTGGCTCTCAGCTTGACGAGCTGTTATCAAAGTAACCCTAGTATAAGTCACTGGAATGTGGTTAAAGGTATCCTGAAATATCTAAGAAGTACGAAGGATATTCTCTTTTAACTAAGCTTTAAAATTTTAGTTCCAAAAATAGATTCCCAAAAATTATGTTAAACTTCATTTTTGGATTCCAAATGTTTTATTTCGTAGAGAGGGTATTTTTCTTTATTTTTTGTGTGTTAGGGGTATTTTTTAGGGTTTTTATTTCACCTAGGGTTTTTTCCTAATTTCTATCCATTTCTTTAATTGTTTCTAGGCCCCACTGGTCAGACCTGCCCTAACGGGTTAGGTCAGACCGGCCCAGACCGCCAGCTTCCCCTTGTCAAAACCCTAACCCTAGCCTCCCCTTTCGCTCCCGCGATTAGGAGTCGCCGACGGCATCGCCGAACGATTCCGGTGAGCTCCGATGTCCTCTGCCGCCAAATCCTCCATCACCTCACTGAGGGAAATCGCCTCCTCTGGCTCCGTTGGCTCTGCCGAATCCAACCCTACCTTGGTGTCGAGGAAGTCCAAGCTATGGCTGTGACCTCCTCGCTCTGGCTCGACGACGACCTGATGCTGGGAGAAGAAACCTTCAGCAGGCGCTACAGGTTGCGGCCTGGCGTAGGCCTGGCGCTGTCGTGCCCCTGTAATGTTGTGCCGCTGGCTCAGCCTTCTCCTCAGTTTCAGGCAAGTTCTTCCCCTTCTCCCCTCTACCCTCTTTTGTGTCTGTGATTAGGAGCTGATGGTTGTGAACTTGTGTGTGGTCACCTAGCCATGGTGTTGTTTTACTATGTTGAACTTCTAACCTATTATGAGAGTGTGACCATGATTCCTTTGGTATGTGCTTTGGGCTTGCCTTGATGTCCTAGTTTGGGTGCTCATTCCGCCCCTGGCATGTGTTGCTTGTTGTGGCTCTGCCACAGGTGAGTCACTTACAAATTGGTTAACTAAATAATCTAGTTATGGATTGCATGATAATCTTGTGCATATTTGATAAGAACAGATGCACTTAAATTTGATCTTTCTATTGTGCTTGAGGGAATTGTATAACTAAAATTGTTTCAGTATTCTGAATTGAACATTTAGGGTTCAGCCATGATTTGCTTCATGTTATTGTTGCTTGATCAGTTGGCATTATGAGTTGAGTGTGGCTATATTTAGAGGTCCTTACAGTGATGTTTCTAGATCATGTGTGAACTGAACTTGGCTTGGGGTTGGTGAGCTGTTGCTGGTCATTACTATACTATGAATGTTTTTCTATGGATGGATCATTAACTGATAAGAATAGATACTAGCTTGATTTGCCCCTGCCAATGATGCAAGGTCTGAGGCAACCATATTTGATAAGAACAGATGTTTGATATGTGCCTTTTAAATTCCTAGGATGAATTTGCTGAGCACCTCTCCGCATTTCTGAGGAAAATACACCACTTTTCCTCCTAGATAATTATCTGGTTGAAGGGTACTTTGGTGTGTGGATCTTATTGATGTTTTTTGTGCGTATGATTGTGCTGATGCAGCAATTGAGCTTGGTGTAGCAGATGGTTTGTAAACCCTACCTGCTGCCCCTTTTGCTGGTTGTTACTGGTTGACTTGGTGGTGCACTTGGGATGAGCTTGTCCTCTTGATAAACAGCTTCTCTTGGCTTGCCCTGCTCCTCCTTGATGCCTGGCTGGCTCCTCCTCGTTAATGCCAGACTTGCTCCTCCTAGAGTACTGGCCCTGCTCCTCCTCAGGTACTTGATCTGCCCTTGATGATTTCAAGTTACCATGTTGGCTGAGATGCTTGGCTGTGATGTGGGAAGGTGGCTTGATGTTTAGTTTACTGATTTTGGGTGAGTGTAAGTGTGTGTGCTAGGCTGGTGGTGCTTTGCTCAAACCGGACCAGTGATGTGCACGCCTCCTTCTTATACCATCTCCATTCCCTGGAGGTGTCGACAACACACACCCATGCATGCATGTGTGAGTTGTGTGCCTGCTTGCTGTCCAGGCCGTGGCCTTGATCTTTTGGCTGTGATGAGCTTGGAGATAGACATGACTTGGTGATACATATCACCAACTTACTCCTTTATTTTCTAACTGCCAATTGGCATTTGGACTTCCCTATTCTTTTCTTTATTTTCCCTGTGCAGGTTTCCAGAGAAGAAGAGGAAAGAAAAGAAATAGTTTAGTTTAGGGCTTTACTTTTATTTCTTTTATACTATGTAATCTTTTATTTATTTGTAATTCCCTTTTTTGCTTTATTATGTAATTATTTCTTTTATTTCCAAATATTGTAAAGACAATGTAATTTGTGTACAATATCAATAAAGCCTAAGTTTTTCTCTAGTTTAAACATTTTCTAAGATTCAATTGTGTATTTCCAAATTCAAATTCTTAAATTCAAAGTTTGATTTGAATTCATTCTTTTATTTGAATTGTTAAATTTAAGTTTTTACCCTTTCCCACACTCAATGGATCAAAAGAGATCCTGCGAACTCTTTCGCACTTTGAGAGTATAACATTTCCCCCTCGAAGAGAGAGCTTGATCCCTCTTAGGTTTTAGTATTAAAAGCGCAAAAAAATCTTATAATTTCAAATGCAATGCACAAAAGCCCTCTATTCTACCTCGTAGTTGCCCTGCATGCTAGGATGTTACATGGATGAAACATACACAGTTCGGAATCACCATCCAACGAAGTGTCCATGACGTTCATGTATGATTGACTTGTTCAGATCCATTCTACGTACAACACGATACAATGGTCATATATGCGTCATTATGCACTATCTATGTTGGCTAAATGGTGGAACAAGTCCAGGTTTATACCTTAAACTCGGCCGCATAAATGGTCAAACATGTTCTGGACATTGTAGCTGGTGGGCGGTTCTGAGGCAATGGGCAGTGAAGTGGTCCTTTCCAGCTGTCGATAAGTGCACGCAAGGACACCGGTATTAGGACTAGTCTCCAGCGACTAGCTGCCCCAAAAGACGGCACCACGAATAGCGAGAGGCAAGTCAAGCAGCGACATCATGGTAGGGTTGTGGCGTAGAGAAGGGCACAATTTACATGTCGAGTGACCCATGTACAACGTGAGGCAAACCCCGAAAGAAGAAAAGAGGGACACGCGAAAGCAGGCGCTGCTCTCACCGACGCGTTCCTAGCCTAAATGTAAGCATGTGAGAATGAATGGCCACTACGCTATTGACCCGATTGCGTCGGGCCGTTGGGTTAAAAAAATGACTTCCTATCCGCCACCTGCGTGGAGCTGGAGATGCCATAAGGCTGCGTTTGGATGTAGGAATTTAGGCTTGGAATCACTAAATCTAAAATTTGTGGTTCAAATTTTGCCATTTGGATGCACATAAAATTGTTGGCTGGAAAAGAAGGGAAAGTCAAAGCGTGCCTCTTACCTGTAGGAACCGGCCGGCATACGATTCCTTGCTTTCACCCTCGAAATATCATGGAAATTGAAGCCCCCGTACCCTTCGCATGAAAAAATAAAGCGAGCAAGCTGGCTCTTGCGAGATCGATCAGGAGCTCGTCGTGATGGAGCACCGGCAGTAGCGGCACATGCCAGCTCATTCCCACCCTCCTCTCCCTTTCCTCATTCCCATCCATCCTCTTCCTCTTCCCGTCCTCCTCTGGCCCCCTCCCATAAGCCAACCCCCACCCTAGATCAAGCAGGCGGCCAAAGGGGAATGGCGGTCGAAAGTGAACGACGGCCTAGATGGAAACGTCAGCCTCTCACTAGCCCTCCACAAGCCGGGTTCCTCTCTATCGTGAAAACGACGACCTCTTCTCTTTGCTGTAATTTTCATCCATGCAACAAGATTTGGAATTGTTGTGTGCTATAATTTTTTTTCAACAGCAAATTTTATGCGCATCTAAACAACAAAATTGGAAATGGAGCACATTCCCTTTCCATCATGTGTTTGGAATTTTCACTCTAATTTAATTTCAAGCTAAAAATCCTACATTCAAACCATAAGCGTAAAAAAAATGCCTTGTCTACGTAACAACGCCTATTGCTCAACTCCGTCCCGATTTATATAGGTCATGCACGTATCTCTAGGTCGTCATTTTAACAAATATAATTTAAATTTTATAACATAAAAATTATACCATTAAAAAATACAACGTTCAAAGTTTCCAATAATATATATTTTATAGTATATAATTTGTATTATGTTGATTAAAATAATAATCTAAGAGCACGTATAAGATCTACACACCGAGACGAAAGAAGTATCATGGAATGGTCAACGTTTTGGCTGTGTGGGTACAGTACTGTGTGGGTAGTAATAGCTTCATGCTTTGGTGCCGGCTAGTAGATTATTCGGTGGCTTCTCCGACGTGCCAACCATGGAAACAGCCGCGCGGCAGCATGCATATGCATGCAGAAGCTAGCATTGAACCCGTTCACCGCCGCTTTGCCTCAGGATCGATGCGTCGTGATCGTGGCCAGCGGCGTGTCTTCAACGCTGCGCCCCCTCGTTTACCCACCCGTTCGCGATTTTCCGCCCCCTTCCCACAGCCGCAAAGGGGCTCTCGTGTTAATTTTCCCGCAACCGTACCATACACGCGCAACTGAGCTCCAGTAGTATACTCCGTATTGTATTCAGTACTCAGTAGCCATATCACGGCGTTATCCTAAGTGAAAAGGCTTTGGATTTTGAACTATAGGAGCTGGGATGCGAAGTCTAGACCAGAAAGTATGTTTGGCTCTTGAGCTCTTGTGATCTATTAATTTTAAAATATTTAGAATCATATTTTTATTTTAAAATATCTAATAATCATATTTTAAAGTTTTGAAATAATATGAAAATAAATTTGCATATAATAAATGATGTAATCTACAGGCATGTAAAATTTCAATACGAAATTCTTTGTATTATGGGCTACACAAACGTTATACTCGTATCTGCTAAAATCTACTATAGACGTGAAAATATACGTACTCACATCTACAAGTTTGTCATTTCTATCTAGCCTAAAATATAAAGTATTTTAAAGTGATTTTTTTTGTAAATTTGTGGAATAAATACTTAGCTACATCCGGCTATTTTTTTTAAAACTTTTTGAAACTAAAAAATATGATATATTTTTTATAGAAAAAACTCTAGTGTCCATATGCAAAAAATATCCAGGCTACCGACACTATATATGTTCTCGTGTATTATGCTGTCCAGAAGAAGCAGAAGAGGAATGCCGATCCATTCTTTTCGATGGAAAAAATATATCGTATGCGTAGTTTTGTTCTATCGCTAAGTAGCATATCGAAAATTTAGTATTTCCTCCGATCTCTATTACTTGTCTTAATACGGATGTATTCAGACATATTTTAATATTTAGATATATTCATAAGATAAATAATAGTGGTTGGAGTGAGTACAAAGGTGTAGAGCATCTCCTGGGACATACCCATCTACATCATCAAGAGATATAATACAAAAACATATTAATCATACTACTATAGCTATTAGTAATTGCATGACTATGACATTTTTGTGTTGATTATAAAATAACTAGAAATATTTTTCATGACAAAAAATAGCTTATATTTTGTACTCCCTCCGAGCAAAAAACATTGTCAATGGCTTAGTACAAAATTTATACTATATTGGAACAAAGCCAATGACACTCTTTTTTAATCGAAGAGAGTAAAGGATATTTCTTGCTAAACAAAAGAAGACCATTGTTTTGTCTTGTACTTTGTTTTTCTCTCTCCCACCAAAAGAAATATCGGAGTGCATGACATAGTAATGAAACTGACGTCACTCTGTTGTATGGGCCCTTGCTCTATTTGCAGTACTCTGTATATACTACAAGATCTACAAGATATGTTTTTATTGTGTATGATCATATACACAATATAATGATATATCATGGTGTGCATATCGCTGGAATTCATCAATGTTGTAAAATTAACCACGTCTATTATTACGATCATGGTATCTCATTGCAAGATATGGTATTGATACCATACAATACTTTCACATATACAAGCGCGTAAAACCGTGTGACATTCAGGACTTCCATATGCGAAGTGGGAGAATCAGAGGACCTTAAATAAAAAATTCACACGTTGACCGGGCTAAGACGAAGAATAATACCGTCTTCACTGAGTCCTATGAGCTGCGGGGTCCATGCGCCTTACAGTTCCACTCCAAATAGTAATTCTTTCTATTTGTGTAACGCAGTTGCTAAGACCACATGGCTTCGTCAGCTTGCGCTGGAACTAGGACGTTCTCTTCCTCGAGCTATGATAATGTCAACACCGTCTATATATGTAGAAACCCAGTTCATAATCATCGCATCAAGCACACAAAGATCAATTTACATTTCGTTCGGGATCGATTGACACTTGGTCAAAGTGCACGTCTTTCATACACCATAGTTGTGCCAGTTTGCTGACATCTTCATTAAGAATTTGCCAGCACCTTTGTTTCTTGATTTTGTATTCAGTCTCAGCGTACATCAGTCGTTCATTGCTAAAGTGGGGAGTGTTGGTATACATCTAGTCATATCTTGTGCCTGCTGTTTATAGCTGATACATGTCATTATGGTTATTATGATTGCTTTGGGTTTTTTTACCTTGTATATCTTGTTTATTTTGCATATTTATGTGAGATAAAAGGAAGGTCACAACAGTGGCCAAATTCACCGAAATATTTTATTCCAATGGCTTCTATTTATCGACTTCGACGACGTCAACAATAAGCATGTTGAGGTCACGATTATGCTGGTCAATGTCTCCTGTTTGAAACACCACAGTTCAGACAAGCGACTTCTCACGGCGCCAGAAGCATACCGGTGTGATGCTCCTAGTACAGCGGTGCCTACCAGGGGATGGGAAGGGTTACCAATGGTGGCTTGAGGTCGTTGTTGCAAGTCATGGACGAGCCTCTGATATTCCTCGCTAATGTCGTCCTCTGAAACATCAGTCTACGAATTAATCGTGCTTAGATGATCTTGTAGGCGTGTGTCCCTCGCACATGTTCCACCGCCATGAGAGGCGGATGGCGAGCATTATGCCAGACGGCACACACTTGTGACCGACCCTCTTTCTTACCATCCTTGTGATCGATTATTATTGCATTCTAAAGCAAATTCTGATTTTTTTTGAAGCAAATTATATCATCTGTAGGAAGCATTGATGATTCATACAAAATTTTATTTTATTTTAAGAAAATACTATTTACTTCAGAACAAAGTTATCTGATTTTTGGAAGCAATGTTTGATTGAAACAAATTTTGTTACACCGAAAGCAACACTATTTTTGGAAAAATAATGTTGCTTCCTGTGATTTTCAATCTTGCTGGCCCATATGCAAGCAAAACATTCTTGGTACTGTACGAAGCAAATTACGTTGCATTGACCAAAAAATTCAGCACAGGTGAAAACAACCGCTAGATCAACCATTATTATAGCAAGGAAATAATATATTAATTTGCTTCCGCTACTGGAAAACGATATGCTTCTGTGGCACAAAAATATGTTGCCGTGAGACGGGAAAACACATAATTAATTTTTCACATTATTAGTCGGAAAGAATTCACAATTTCCTAACAATACGGGATTGTTTTCGATAGATTGGTCGTTTTATTGGAAGCATATAAGAAAGCAATCAAAGGTATCCTTTGTCAGCGAAGGCAGACTCGCGCACACATCCTTTTCTTCTTCTCCGTGGCAAGCATCAGAAGAGCCTAGCCTTCCACCCTCTGGATCGCCAACGCGTCCTGATTGTTTAAGCCTTGGTGCCATCGCAATCCATCCGCAGGTCCAAGAGGAGAGCTACCTTGCCATGGTCGCGAAGCATCCTTTCCTTGGCATCGAAGCAGACCGGAGGTAGCCGGCCATGAGAGCGACCATGCCGTACTTACATGGACATGGCCGTGGCGGCAAGGCCGCCTGTGCTGTAGCCGCCTGCCTTGCGTTCGTGACCTTCCTGGTGGTCGTCTTGGATCCAAGGACTCCAGCTTCATCCTTGTTCCTCTCTTCCTCCTCCTCTTCTTCTCCAGGCGTTTTCTCCCCGTTGCGGCCAACTACGAGTGGAAGCAATGGAGGCGGCAGCGCCGGCGGTCTCCCTCTATTGGCCACCTCTAGCTACGGCGCTGGCGGCGATTCGGGTGTCAAGAACAGCACCGGAACGGAGGTGCTGTTCACCGGCGGTGGTGGCGGCGACCCGCTGGTCAACGCTGACTCTGGCGACGTCCACGACGCGCCGCCTCACGTCTCCGTCGCGCCAGCTCCTTCTCCGGCTCCGGTACGATTTTTCTCCAGCTTACCCTCGATCTCGTGTTAAAATTTCTATTAAATCAATTCCATTTTTGTTTTCCTATAATTATTTCCAGTTATTTGTGCTCTCTAAGTGTGAAACGGAATCAGTTTTTAGTAGTTTCCATATCGATTCTGCTGGCGTCGGAGACGCGTGCATCGGTGCGCGCGACGGAACGTTCTCTCGCGTGCACAGGATTAACGTGATTTTTTAATTGTTGTTTGTTACTACCCCAAAAAAGAAAGATGTGAACCGCAGTTAATTATGGTTTACCCTTACTTTAAAACGTATTAATTTTCTCCGTGTAGAATTAGAAATAGTTAATTTGCTGATTGGATTGCCATATTTGAAATGTGGACATGTGGTAATTTTGGTATACTCCATCGTTTTCACATCTGACTCTCCTCCGTTTGTAACGCAATAATTGCTTTCTATTCCTGCGAGAAATGAACTGGCGCGTACAAAATTCAAATCAATGGTTTCCTTTTAAAAAAATCACATCAATAGTTTAGTTCATGGATCAGATATAGAGTATAGTACACTGAAGTAAAGAAGAAAGATATATTCCTCTCTCTTTCTATCGAGAGAAAAAGACATGATAGATGTTCTTGACTTCTTGTCATGGTGCTAACAGGTTCAAGTCACAAGGAAAGACATATTCGTCCCTTCCTTGGACTTGACATGAAGCCACAAAGTTCTGGGTCTTTGCTGTATACGTGTATAATATACACCCAGGATTGCGAGAGGACCACACAAGTAGGGGTTTGGACGGTTTGATCCAAACAGGCCAGCACTGGCCATACTCTGTTTTCTGCACAAGCTTGAAACAAAATGAAATTGCGTGACAAATTCCTTCACAACATTTGTGTCACATGGTCTGGATAAAACCTTGATGAAAACCCTGCACACAAAATTATATGTTTGTTAGTCTGCACAAGAGATCAGCGTTCCTTGCTCAATGGCCATTTCTGTTGACCGCATCATCGATCACATGTGCGATCTAATTCCTAGGAAGGCATGATTTGTCCACTGAAGTTCAGACAGTTGTCGCTGGTGCTACATATATGTATATCAGAAACTATTGCTAACTGAATTTGTTTGGGTCAAACTGTTGTCTCGTTTGTTCAGTCTGCACTTAAAGAGTGGAAACTTTGCATTGACCCATATGCATAATTTAGAACTGGCAATAGATTTTCAGCATTCAGAATGTAGAGTTTGCATACTTTCTTTTGTTTGTATGGAGCATGAATTAATTGAATCTACTATTATAAAATGTTTTGAACTGGTTATACACGTACGATGAGTTCCTTAGCTGTAACTTTGTGTATGACAGGAAAGTGGATTTGACGACGCTGCAACATTGAACGGCACGATTGAAGTATTGCCACTAATGCAGAGGAGGAGGGATGTGAAATTGAAGAGAGTAGAACTCGGTCTCGCAAAAGCTCGTTCAGTGATAATGGAAGCCATTCGAAACAAGGACAACAGGCCTCCACTAACTGATAAAGACTATGTGCCGGTTGGACCGGTGTACAGGAATGCCTATGCATTTCACAGGTACTCTAATTCCTTTTGCCCCTCATAAACATTTTTCTCCATCAGGGATCGAAATGGATGACGAATATGTAGTATTGAGAAGGATGCCTGACTATTCTTTAGAAAGGGAATACATTCGCAGTGCCACTGAATCTGATCTTTGTTTGCTCATTTTGGTAGGAGCTACTTGGAGATGGAGAGGCTGTTCAAGATCTATGTCTATGAAGAAGGCGAGCCACCGGTGTTCCACGACGGGCCGTGCCGCAGCATATACTCGACGGAGGGCAGATTCATATACGCTTTGGAGATGGAAAACCGGATGCGCACGAGGGATCCTGAGCTTGCCCATGTTTTCTTCCTTCCGTTCAGCGTCGTCAAGATGGTGAAGATGATCTATGAGCCGACCTCGCACGACATGAGCCCGCTGCGACGGACCATCTCTGACTACATCGATGTGGTGTCGACCAAGTACCCGTATTGGAACCGGAGCCTCGGAGCGGATCACTTCATGCTCTCCTGCCACGATTGGGTAAGCAAGCATTACTGTAGCATTTCAGGAGTATGTCGAGCATAATTATGTGGCATGGTTTTGGCCAATCTTGCGAATGCTCAGCTCTGTTAATTGTACTTCAGTGACTGTCAGTTTGAAGGATTATTAGTGTTGAAGGGTAGAGGGAGAGAGGTATGGCGGAATATGATGGATGTTTTATTGAGCCTCGGGGGCGAGTATATATAGACGTACAGGTAGTAGACTTGGAGTAGAAGACAAGTAATATCTCTACCTAATCTATCCTTAAACCTAACCGACATATATCTCTAACATCCCCCCGCAGTCGTAGCGGTAGCGTCGTGAACAACTGGAGCGTCGCGAACAGTCAGACTGGAGAGAACCCGAAGTAGACCAGTGCGCAGACATCCCCCCGCAGAGGTAGCGGGGACGTCGTGGACGGTGTCACATCGCAGAAGCTTGGACTGTAGAGAATGCTGGTGAGGAGCTCAGGCGAGGTGGTAGCCCTTGTGCCGATGTCGAGGGAGCCGAGAGCGGTGGGTGCAGCAACCTTGGTCGAGGTAGCCGTGCGAGGGGTCGCCGTGGTCGATGTCGCGGCGAGTGCCGATGACGAGGGACACGCAGATGAAGCCGCAGGCGCGTAGGGCGCCGTAGAAGGACGGAGACGCGTCGAGGCAGTCGTCGGGGAGAGCGATGCCGAAGTCGATGCAGTCCGAGCCGTCGAGGACGAGGTGCGGCCATGGCTTTGCCAGAACCAGGCGCACGTCGGGGACGAAGGCATACTCCGGTTGTGCCAAAACCGAGTACGCGAAGATGAACACGGGGACGAGGCGCTGCGACCGAGCTTGCCAGACTCAGGAGCGCGTCGGGGACGAAGGCAAGCACCGATGTTGCCAGTACCGGGCGTGCGAAGAACGGGACCAGTAGAAACTGGACGTAGACGTAGAAGGCGGCGAACCAGCAACGACCAAAAGTGGCCATGCTGGATGCCTAGACAGACGAAGAGGTAGTCGGCGGGACCTGCGACGGCCAGGAGGGCCATGCAGGTTACCTGTGGAGATGCGGCGGCGGTGCTCGAAGTAGGCGAGGAAGAACCCAGCGGCGCGACGAAGACCATGCGCGGACGGCGACAACCCGCGCCGAGGGAGGTAGCGCGGTGGAAGCCAGCGACGTCCTCGCGAGGTGACGGCGATGACCGCGTGCAGCGACGCAACAGCCCGATGGGACGGCGCGGCTGCAGGGCGCGAGTCGGTGCAGCGGCGTGAGAACCACCAGCGACGTACATGCTGGAGAAGGCACGTTGGTAGCCGGCGGCGGGGACCAAAGGCGGCGACTCTACGGCCCGAAGGGGCGACGCAGCGGCAGCCCGATGCTCGAACGGTGGTAGGCGCGTGCTCAGGGACGTACTTGGCGGAGACGAGCGCCAGATCGGTTGATCAGACCGACGGCGGCGCTGTTTGCCGAGTCCTTGACGACGGCACACAGATCGGAACCCGTGGCGTCGTTGTCGGTGAAGTCCTTGGCGATGACGGCGATGACGGACCGGCGATGGAGTCCGCGCAGGCGAGGAGCCGGCAGTGACGCACCGAGGCGTCCCTCGGATGACACGTCCGACGTTGCCGCGCGGTTGGTGAAGGTGGGTGGCCGCCGGTGCGAGGTCGACGCCGAGGTTGGAGTAGAGGCGCGTGGTGACGGCGGCGGTGGGCGACGCAATCTGATCTAAGATCGGTAAACCAAAAAGAAAAACGCCGGTCAAGCGACCGGCGAGAAAAAGACGTAGGGCAGCCGATCAACCGATCGGCGGACGAACCCTAATACGGGCGGCGCGGCCCCCGGCGGAGATCATGGAGATCGACCTCCCCGGGGGCGGCGCGGTGCGGAAGCGGGGCGGCGGCTAGGTCAAGGTTCGGCGCCGCTCTGATACCATGTTGAAGGGTAGAGGGAGAGAGATATGGCGGAATATGATGGATGTTTTATTGAGCCTCGGGGGCGAGTATATATAGACGTACAGGTAGTAGACTTAGAGTAGAAGACAAGTAATATCTCTACCTAATCTATCCTTAAACCTAACCGACATATATCTCTAACAATTAGCATATTCAGTAAAAGATCGGCACTGACGACCCATGGTTCTGTGACAGGGGCCTTATGTCTCGTCAGCGGACGGCCACCTCTACTCGAACTCCATCCGAGTGTTGTGCAACGCCAACACGTCGGAAGGCTTCAACCCTTCCAAGGACGTCTCTTTGCCGGAGATCAACCTTCTGAGCGACATCATTGACGATCAGGTTGGCGGCCCGTCGGCGTCGCGCCGCCCCATCCTGGCCTTCTTCGCGGGTGGCAACCACGGCCCCGTTCGGCCGGTGCTCCTGGAGCACTGGAAGGGCAAGGACACCGACGTGCAGGTGAGCAATTACCTGCCTAAGGGCGTGTCGTACACCGACGTGATGCGGCGGAGCAAGTTTTGCCTGTGCCCGAGCGGGTACGAGGTGGCGAGCCCGAGGGTGGTGGAGGCCATCTACCTGGAGTGCGTGCCGGTGGTGATCGGCGACGACTACGTGCTGCCGTTCAGCGACGTGCTCAACTGGCCGGCGTTCTCGGTGCACGTGTCCGTGGCGGAAATACCGGACCTGAAGAGGATCCTCGCCGCCGTCTCTTCGCGGCGGTACATCCAGATGAAGCGGCGGGTGAGGATGGTGCGCCGGCACTTCATGGTGAACGGCCCGCCGCAGCGGTTCGACGTCTTCCACATGATCCTGCACTCCATCTGGCTCAGGAGACTTAACGTCAGGCTCCATGGAGAGGACTGAAATTATACATCTGAAATAGTTCCTCATAGGCGAATACTTAATTCTTTTCTTTCTTTTTTGGAACTGGATGAGAAATTCAGTTCGTAGATTCGGAGCTGACATTGGGAAATTGGTGTGGGCGTTTCAGTGCCTTGTGTATACAGCGCATGTGGAGAGTTTTGTGTTCGTGGGAAGACATACGTGCCATTTCCCTTCAACATATATGACGTATCAGGATTTCGTAAGGTCTTGAATTATTCTGTTTTTCATTCTATTTGTTGCAGGGTTGTTTTCTGCTTGATGGTCCTCACTTGTTTGGAACGATTGATTTTGAACTCTCCTACTGCTCGATTGACCTAGAACTAACTTAATTATCGTCACTATTTTCTTAAAACGGAAAGCTTCGGCTTTGAATAAATGAAGTCGCAGACGACAGTTTGCAAGGTGCTAAAAGATAAACTTATAGGCATCGAACAACGAGCAAACAATTTTCGTTAGGCGTAAGCTTGAAATGAGTCTGGCTTAAATTAACAAAGCACATATTGACAAATTACAAGGTGCAAAAATCAGCTTACGGGCATCGAACAACATGAAAAAAGAGAGCAAATAAGCTGATGTTTCATAGCATTCATGTGGAGGTTGATGGGAACAATGTGGGAGCTGGGCAAAGTTCAGGGATATTGAATGTGATGGAAGGTTCTTGTGATGAATCAATGGTAAACTGAGGTGTGTGCGTTGTATGAGGATAACAACATTTGGGTGGTGAAGGAGCTGAGTCCTGGGTCTTTTTTGGTGATGTTCCCAAGCAAAGAAGCCAAAAGGAATTTGACTAAGTTCAAGAAATGATTTTACCTTTGTATCTGCTGATGTTAAAGCTATTGTGGTGGACTCCTAAATGGATGCCGAGGCTTTTGGGTCTCTCACTGAAGTCTGAGTGAGGGCTTTTGGTATCCCTAGCTGGACAAAGCAGGAGAAGGTGGCTAGGCAGCTTGCCTTCCTGGTGGGAGAACCTATAATTGTGGATAAAGCTTCCTTGACTAAACCAAGCTAGATCAGAATTAAAGTGGCAGTCAAAAGATCAGATATGGTGAATGGGGTTAATGGTGTGTACATTAATGGACATGGCTACTATATCAGGTGGGAGGTGGAAGGAGATTATGCTCCTCCTCCTCCTCCTCATGACTCTAATGGACCAATTATAGATAGATCAAACAAGAGACAAGACTGGCAGGAGGGATAATGATGATGGCAAGCCTCCAAGTGAGGGTGAGAAGATAAGTGATGAAGACACAACTACTGCTCCTGGTAGAGAGGGTGGAGAGTATGAAAATGAGGCATATGAGGAGGATGAGTAACCTTGTTCATCAAAATAGCTCATGGTGAAAAAAAAAATTATAAAACCCTTATAAAAATGAATACATAAGAGCTACAACTAAAGTGAGAAACATTGCAATCATCTCGTAAGTATCAATAAATTCATTACACTTTAGAGTCATAGCAATCATACCTTTGTACTTGCAACTATTATCTTCCTCTTTTCAAAAATCTTTTCTTTGACTAAACTTCTTTCTCCTTCTCTCTTTTATTTTAGAGATAAAAGATATTATAATAGCGTCACAACTGAAGGTGGTCTACAAAAGATAGAGATGCTACTCCAAACAAAAAACAAAATACTAGAGGCTCCAAGCTTAACGAAGCTTGCATAGTACTCAAAAAACAGAAGAGGGATGCCGGGGCATCCCCAAGATTATGGTCTTGACCATCCTTAGATACACCTTGGCTTCATTCCATGTGAAAACTTCACTACATAAACTTCTCTCACTCTTTTTCTGTGGGGTTAATTGCAAGTGCATAAAAAGATAAGAATCTTACCATCTTAAGAACACCCATAATTTTGGTTTCTAATGTCCAGAGAG
This sequence comes from Dactylis glomerata, assembly GCA_007115705.1. Lineage (NCBI taxonomy): Eukaryota > Viridiplantae > Streptophyta > Magnoliopsida > Poales > Poaceae > Dactylis > Dactylis glomerata. The sequence continues at coordinate 385,614 of QXEO01000833.1, read as the reverse complement.
TTGCCAAAGTGCATAGCATCTTAAAAGGCTCAAAAGACACAAAAATAATCAAATTGAAACTGAAATAAAACACCCAACAAAACAAAGACAAAATATGTCCTGAAAAACAGCTGCTACTTCAAAAATACCAACACCCCACTTAAAAAATTCAATAAATCATGTCCCTGTAAAGCATGATAGAGGACAAAAAGATGAATCCAGCAAAATAAGAATCACCTAATTCCAAGGTACAAAGATTTTTCAATGATGTTTCTCGAAAATAGCAACTCGCAGAAATATTTCATCTTTTGTATCCAAATGGGCAAAGCTTGGTAGTTTACTAACAAACCAAACCATAACAAATGCACAAACTAAAAAGCTACAACAAACCAAAAACAAAACGCAAACAACCGGGTTGCCTCCTGTAAAGTGCTTTCTTTATAGCCATATAGTTAGGCTTTATAACTTAAGTTTTCAGGAGGTGCACATATGATAGGTGCTATTCTTCTTTGCTCTCTCCTAACTCCTTAGAATTTTTTTCATCACCAAATACCGGGATCCCATGGTATGTTCAAGTCCACCAAAGTGATAATCAAACTAAAACATGACAAAGAGCAACACAAAGCATAGAGGCAATAACAACGAAGTCTCACTTTCTTCCTATGCATTAACATTTTATATATGAACAAATCACAACAACCAAAGGTATGCCATTGCATATTATCAGTAGGTACTAGCATAATATGATAATTTAACACATAAAGAGGATCATAAGAATCAAGAGCATGCTTTCCTCTTTCAAAGTAATTGCTAGTACTATTTTCTATCATAACATCATGGTTGCAGATATGAATATCACAAGCATAAGATAATTGCAACTCATGTAGATTCAACACGGGCATATTTCTCCTCTATGGTGTGGTTAGGAGAATTCAAGGATAATATAAGACTCTCATGAATGAGAGTATCATAATTATCCTCACAAACAGTAGTAGCAATTGCTAAACATGGAGGATCATCAAGTATCATAGGACCATCATCCAAAGCATTATCATATAACATATCCAAAACATAATTCTCACTAGCATCATCATCATTATTTGGAGAAACAAAATCATGTGGGATAATGGAGTTTTTAGTTTCAGAATTACTATCATATGTTGACGGTGAAAATGGAGGCTCCCACACATCCCCAAGTTTAGACGGGACCGTATCATCTCATTTTCTTCCTCATCCACATTTTTATCTTGGATTATATTTCTCATCATCTTCCTCATGCAAAATATTAGTGCTTTCCTTGCCAGCAAAAGGGTTCTTAACAAATTGGCCAATATAGTGATTATCACAGAAATGTTCTAAGCAATAATTAACCAAGTAAGAAGTTGTTTTCGTGACCTTACTAGCCATAGAAAAAGTCTCAGGTTTTTCGTCTATGAAATAAAATATCTCATTGGAACCCATAAAAGCAACATATTGATTACATTGCTCCAAACCATATTCAAAATACCCACCTTTTAAGATGGATGCAATTGTAGGATCAACATTATTCTTACACTGAAAACTAAAGTGTTTCTTTTTTGCCCAGAGCAACAAGTTATATAATAGAAAACACATAACTCTGAGGAAACATCATTCAAGTAACTAATCATGCCTTGTACATGTTTCCCTTCATCAGAAGAGTAGTACTTAATAATCTTATCCAAAGCATGTCCAAACTCTTCCATAGAGATTCCAGAAGGACCCTCCATAGCAAATAACTACACTAATTTTTTTTGGTTTTTGATATAAGATACAAATGCAAAACTGAAAGTAAAATAAAACTTACAACCAAACCAACTTCGAGATTGCCTCCTGATGACACTAAGTGACGAGGGTTAACTCGACAAATATCCTAGATGAAGGACTTAGGATCGGGGAAGTAGGGCGTCGGATGAACTCGAAGGTAAAATCAGTCAAACAAGGTGTGTATCGAAAGTAAAACATGGTGGTGAACTTGGCTTGCTTTCAATCTGTCCCTCACCGTCCTCTCCTAGCCCCTATATATAGGCGGCCAGGTCTCAAGGAACGGGAGGGGTCCGATACATATTACAACATCGGTATACGACATGAACTCGTATTTCGACTAGGATTACACTTGGGCCTAGCTTAACGAGCCTCAGGGGTACTCAAGTAACGGGCTCTATTATCTATACCCTTGTCAGTAGCCCCCGAGATTCTACCAGAATTGTAGATTCGGGTTGAATCTCAAATCTTCATATCTTCGACTTGATTAATCTTTCGACTTCTTCTTCCTGTACTCAAAAAATAAACATCTTTCATTATATTATCTCGCAAGGGGTTTTGATGAACAAGCCTGACAACTCTGACGGATCAAGAGGCCAGTTAACTGCCGGAGCAGATACTTGTCACCTACTTCAAATTCAATCCCCTTAGACTTGAATCCGGGAAACTGGTCAAACCCATTCTTTTGCCGCATTAAGACTTACAAAGAACGAGTTCCAGTGGTTCTCAGGGTACCCAGTGCGTCCACCAGGATTTTCTTCGCATCATAGACACGGATAGTTACTAGCAGAGCGCATCCATGTGCGTATACCAGGCCACACAGGACGGATCCTGGGGTCTTACCTTCACGATATGTTTCAATCATGGCATTCGAGTTTCGTCGCGATGACGTAACTCGATTTGACTATTTCAGCTCTGAAAATCTTCGGGTTGTCCAACCTTGACTAATATAAATTCCCTCCCGATGGTAGTGATTGCACTATTCAAGTCTTCTTTCGCCTTCTTTTACTCTCTTTGGAATTTTAAGAATTTCGTCGGGTGCGCGACCAACGCTCCCGATGGGAGTAGCCCCTAGCCCCCGAGGCTATAGTCGAAAACATGTTTCGAGTATAGGCTCCAATAAATTTGTATTCCTTCATCCGCCACATAGCAGCTCATTTGATAATATCGTCGGGTGCGCGACCAGCGCTCCCGATGGTAGTAGCCCCCGATGCTATAGTCGAATATTTTCAGGTATAGACTCAAAGATGAGTTTTCTTTCCTGATGCCTCTTTTATCTTGTGTCACAAATTTCGTCGGGTTCCTTGATCAACACTGATAGGCAAAATGGCATGCTAGCCTTTTTGCTGAATTTTCTATGAGTATCCATAACTGTCGCGTTGTATCTTGATGCTTTTATTTCCCAGTTACTCGAATGCTCATGACGTCATTAATAGAATCACTCTGTGTGTGATTTAACTGGGCGCTGACCGTTGCTCGTGGGCAGCGCAGGTAATTTTACAATTTTTCCTGCCCATTAGTGGGCTACTTCTTCCGCTTCTTGCGCCACATCTCAGCCCACGTTCCTTCGTCAGGAAGCTTTATAAGGGGGAGAGTGGGGTTTTTACTGTTTACCAGTTCCTTGCTCTTCCGCCGCCACCATTTCTGCATCTCCCTTGCGCTTTTGAGCCTCTCCGCAGCCCCCGAGCGTAGCTCCTGTAGATGCCCGTCAAGAGAGTCGCTCACAAGAAGCAAATGGCGAAGAAGAAAAGAATCAACACGTTGACCAGCTGGGTGCCCTCGGAGTTTGAACAATCCGATCTGACCAAGGCCCAGAGAGATGGATTCCTCGTCGGAGGGGATCAAGTCATCTTCCCCAGCACCGAACGCATCCCCAAGCCCCCGAGCGGCTATCGGGTGATGTTTCTCGCCTTTCTTTTGCGCGGCTTATCCTTTCCTGCCCACGAATTTCTTCGCGGATTTCTCTTCATTTACGGCGTGCAGCTTCACCAGCTCACACCAAATTCTATTTTGCACATCGCTTGTTTTGTTACTCTTTGTGAGTCTTTCCTGGGGATCGAACCTCATTGGACTCTCTGGAAATTTCTCTTCCGCCTTCGCCCTAGCTTCTCTTTATCGAAGAAACCTGAGCTAGGCGAGGCTGTTGTTTCTGTCCGCGCTGAGGCGCACTATTTGGAATTTAACATGGATGACTCGGTGCAAGGTTGGAGGAAGAAGTGGTTTTATATCAAAGATCAGAAAAATTCTTCATGTGACCATTACGGCATTGCTCCCTTTGATGCCGATAAAGATCTGAAGAAACTGTCATCGTGGGATTCTCCTCCCATGGAAGCTGAGATGGAAGACATCAAGCCCTTGCTGGCCCGCATACAAACTCTGAAGAGTTCAAGTGGAGGTGCGCTATTGGGGACGCAGCTCATGGCGTTCTTCCTGCAGAGGCGAATCCAGCCTCTTCAACATCGTGCTTCCAAGCTGTGGTCATACTCTGGCTCGGACGATTCTTCTCGAGTGTCCGAAGAGGACATAGATAAAAAGGATCTCGACAAATGAGTGAGAGCTTTGACTACTCTCACAAAGGATGACGAGATTCCAGCGTTAACAGCTGATTTCTTCGACTCCAAGCATCCCTTGCCTGCGGTATGTGCTCTTTCATTCACCAACTTCTCATTTATTTGCCTTCTTGTATTTTGTTGCCGCTTTCCTGACAGTTTTGCGACTTACTCTTGTGCAGGGCCACCAATCCTTTGTTTCCCCTCCTCCTCTTCCAGAGGAAGGACCTATTCAGGCTGATCCTGTTTCTGCTACTTCCGAAGCCCCCGATGCTGACGAAAGCCAGGACGGAGATGATGCTGAAGTTTCGCTGGAAGAAAATAGTTCGACTACGTCGCCTCCTCCTGCACATTCGGAAGAACCTAGCCTTGATAAGAAGAGGAAGCGTGTCGAACAGCTTCTTTCTTCGAGTACCTCTGCTCCCAAGAATGCGGCCGGGGAGCCCTCTGCTCCCAATCCTCCTGAAGTTGAAATTTTTGACCTTTTGGACTCGTGAGTCTTGTTGATTCAATATCTATCTTTTATTCGTTTTCTTTTCTTTTGACTAATGCAAAGTTTTTTATTTTTGTTCCCTTTCCAGTGACGATGAGGGCCCAAAAAGGGATGCTGCCACTGCTTCCCGTGTTGATACTTTTGCTGCCACTGAACCGCCTTCTCAAGAGGCTGCTATGGTAGTGAAGTCACCAGAAGACCCTGTTAAGAAGGGTACCTCTTCTCGTGCTTCCAAACGTCTGAAGAAGGCGATGGCGGCGAGCACTACCCTTGACACCCATCGACCAGTGGGTTCTCCTGATGATGTAAGTACTGCTTCTTGTGGCTTGCTCTTTTTATTGCTTGAATTTTTCTTCTCATGCTTTCCTTTAACAGATTCTGATGAAAAAAATCATCTCTTTGGGCACTGAGTGCGATGAGTTCCTGAAGGCTGCTCAGGCTTCTCGAGGTAAGCTTTTTTTTATGTTGTGTCTTCTGCCTATCTCATGTGTCTTTCCATGGTTTCTTATTCGCCTTTCCTTTCCCTGTTCCGTACTGCAGATGCTTTGACAGCGGCGAATGCTCACATAGCATCTCTAAAAGCCAAACTCAATGCCTCTAGAAAGGCTTGGGACACTGCTACTGTTGCCAAGGTTGCTGCTGAGAAGTCTGCTAAGTCAGCAGCAGCCAAGGCAAAGAAAGCTGAGAAGGCACTTGCTGATGCTGATCAGGGGCATGTTCAAAGAGAACAAGCCATAACCAAATGCCTCAATCAGATTTCAACTCTTGCTGGTGGTAAGTACCGTGCTGTTCTCTTTTTGTCTATTTGCTCATTCTTCTACTTGTTGATGTTTGCTCATTATCTCTTGTCTCTGTCTTTTGTGTTTTTGTAGAGAACACTGGATTATCTTTGGCGCCTTTACAGCCGAATGATGAAGATCCTCTAATGGCTGCGGTGAATTTGCTGGAGTCAAGCTGGATATCGGTCTAGGAAATTCTTGAGCTGACTCGCCGCGTGCTAACATGGATGTTTGTTGGGTTGTGGCCAAAGAAAAGGGCGGATATGCCAGCTGATGACCTCAAGAAACTTGTCGCAACCTTCGACACCATTGAAGATCCTATTCCGGCGATGAAGAGCCATTCGGTGAAGCGAGGTGTCGAAGGGGCCATTGCACTTACTCAATCACCTGGCGAGGAGGTTAATTGGGAGAAGGTCAGCTCTTCTTGTGCTCGACCTCTTTTGGAATTGCTGGGCTTTTTTTAGAAGGCGAAGAAGTATGCGCCAGGCATTGTGTCGATTATCACTCCATCAGCGGCTTCTTCGACTTCCACGCCGACCTCTTCGACTCCTGCGGCAAGTGCTTTGATGCCTCCGCCAAGCGCTGGTGCTGCCTCTTCCGCACCTTCTACCGCCACGGAGCCTACTGCTGAGGTGGCGTAGATTTAGTCTTTCCTTGTAGTCTTATTTTCTTTTGATGTATCGAACTCGTTCATATTCTGCCTGAAAATCAGTCAGGGAACTCTGTACTCTTTGTAAATACTTCGCCTTTATGAAATGTTGTGCTTGATTGCGTTTCTGAGTTGTTTTCCTCTTGTCTTCTTGCCTTCCATCTTGAGTGTACTGGTGGACCGATGGATCGTGGTTGTGAGTCGCCTCCTGCCAATGCGTTTCACTCTGCGATTCCTTCCCCTCTTGGTTCTCCTTGCCGATGCACTAAATACTTGTCGAGGATTTCGGACCTCGAAGGTCGTTTGTCTTTGATGAAGCGTCAGGCAAAAACTGCTACGGACCAGGCCAGCAAATCTTATGGCTTGATGAAGCAGCCATTCTTGAGGATAAAGTGTCAGGTCTGGTGGCCCAAGTTACACATCTGAAGGAGTGTGATTCCTTTCTTGTCGGTTTTATCGAATCAGCTTGTGAGCAGCTGAAATGTAAGTTTCCTGCTGACAAGGGTATAGATAATAGAGCCAGTTACTTGAGTACCCCTGAGGCCCGTTAAGCTAGGCCCAAGTGTAATCCTAGTCGAAATACGAGTTTATGTCGTATACCGATGTTGTAATATGTATCGGACCCCTCCCGTTCCTTGAGACCTGGCCACCTATATATAGGGGCCAGGAGAGGACGGTGAGGGACAGATTGAAAGCAAGCCAAGTTCACCACCACATTTACTTTCGATACACACCTTGTTTGACTGGTTTTACCTTCGAGTTCATCCGACGCCCTACTTCCCCGATCCTAAGTCCTTAATCTAGGACATTGTCGAGTTAACCCTTGTCAATTGGCGCCGACCGTGGGGACTCTGGGCGTTGGAATCATGAATTCGATGGCTTTTTCGCTTTTAGCCAATAGCAATTCAGAAGTCGACGAAAACAAGATAACCTTCGGAACCGTCGACTTTCAGCCTCACCCGTCAAATTTTACTCCAATATTCGAGAGCATGGATCAAGATATGGACCTGGCGATTGGGAGCTTAAACTTTCGCATCGGATCTTTAGGTTCGATTCGCCTTTCAGATCCGGCGAAACCGGGTCCGTCGGCAAGCGAATCCAAGATAGTTGCAGTGTCAGAATCATCAGTGGGCTCTTCCAGCGAGGTAAACTTGTCGGTCAGCTTCGCAATAACAGAAATAGTAGAAGGAAAAATCACAGAAGTCGACGAAACCATGGAGAATTTCGACTTAGGAGATCAACTCGAAGACCTCATGATCTGCCATGATGATACTTCAGACAAATCAACAGACACCTAGAATACAGGATTAGAGCTTCATGAGGATGACGATTCAATCTTCTCAAGCTTTAACAGCAAGTTCGTCAATCGGTACCAAGTACTCACTATTATAGGAGATAACTCAGAAGAACTCGACGAAAATAACAATCCAGTGCTCAACCCAGCAAACATAAACAGAGGAGCAAATCACTTAGTAGAAGGAGAAACTGCAGATTCCCTTGCAAGCAGGGAGAAAGTTCGACTATCAGTCGAAGAGTGGAGGATAATCAAAACAGCCGTGGAACACGTCGCGCCAATACCAGCAGATGCAAGCAGGAATATGCTGTTAGGGTATCATTGTCAAAGCAATTAGCAAAAGAGAGAATTGAAATACAGAAGAGAAAAGATTCAGCCATTGCAGCAAGCGCAGCTTATCATAAAGCACGCAACGACGCATCATACATAAACAGCAGAAGGCATCGTCGACATGGATCAAGGTTTGAAAACCTTGAGTACTCAGAAAGGCAAAGCCTCTCCAAGAACCTCGACTCGTCCTTCCTATCGGTCGACGAGCAAGGGAACATTATACCAAAGACACACCAGCAGCAGCACTTGTGGCAGCTCAAGCATATCTGCACACAACATGGCCAAGTCCAGGAGACCCAAGGGAACATATGCACCGGGCAGCACTACAAGGATTGAAGATGGTAGGCAACAAATTGTCAGCAAAAGAAGAGGAGGCACACCGCAATAAAGGAACACATAAACCAAGGTCACCACGCCGTCACAATAGTCCTCGGCATAGAAGTGGTAGCCGACGATCTAGAACACCATCACCAAGGTGACACAAAAGCCCGAAGCATGGAGGAACCAGAAGGTCCAGGACTCCCACCAAAGCATATGACTACGAAGACGATGAAAAGGAGATGGGGGCGTCATGCTTTCCTCATAGGGTTCGCACCACGCCAGTACCCAAGGGTTTCAAACTACCCCATCATCAACAAAAATATGATGGATCTCAAGAGCCACAGTCATGGCTCTCGGATTATTTACAGGCAGTAAAAATATTGGGAAGAACAAAGGAAACAACAATGCAAAGTTTGCAATTACACCTCACCGGCGCAGCAAGGTCATGGTTGAGCAAATTAGAAAAAGGAACAATTGGAAGCTGGGAGGAACTCACAAAGCAGTTCACAAGTAACTTCAAGTCGACATACAAGCGGTCAGCATCGATAGAAGAAGTCAAAGCCTGCATACATACAGCAACGCAATGAGACACTAAGGGCGTATATCCAAAGGTGGAGCATTATCAAAAATTCAGCAGTCGAAGTCTCAGACGAAAGAGCAATAGATGCTTTCATGCTCGGGTTGCAACGAGGAGACCTAGTCGAGGAGATGGGCAGAATCAAGCCGAAGACAGTATCCGATTTAATGGATATAGCAAACAGATTTGCAGATGGTTGATGTCTACGCACTTCTATTCTTGTAGACACTTGTTGGGCCTCCAAGTGCAGAGGTTTGTAGAACTGCAGCAAGTTTCCCTTAAGTGGATCACCCAAGGTTTATCGAACTCAGGGAGGTTAGAGGTCAAAGCTATCCCTCTCAAGCAACCCTGCAATTACGATACAGAAAGTCTCTTGTGTCCCCAACACACCCAATACACTTGTCAGATGTATAGGTGCACTAGTTCGGCGAAGAGATAGTGAAATACAAGCGGTACAGATGATTATAAGTAGTAAATGCAATTTGAAATAAATATCGCTGCGGGCAAACATGTAACAAAACAGCAAGTAAACGGTGTGCAATGCTTGGAAACAAGGCCTAGGGATCATACTTTCACTAGTGGACACACTCCCAACAAATATAACATGATTGAACAAATAAACAACTTCTCTCCACTATGGTACTCTGAATTACTCTCCTATTGAATAACACTAATCATTGTGTAGTGGCTACAGAAGCACCCCTTAAAGTTCATCAAGTACTTGACAAACACCACTCATAGAGATATCCAAATCAAAGCACAACTCAAGATAGATATTATTGCAACTTAGACCAAGTACTAACACGGTGCACACACTGTCAACATTACACCATGAAAGGAGGAATAAATCACTTCAATACTATCATAGCAATAATTACTCTCATAATCCACAAGAGATCACAATCATAGCCTAAACCAAGTACCACCATGATGCACGCACTATCACCGTTACACCATGGCAGGAGGAATAGATTACTTTAATAATACCACTAGAGTACACATAATATCTGAATAATAACATCTACTTGTTCAACATGATACAAAGCTCACGATCACATAAAGATCACATCATGGGAGAGAGAGGTGAACCACATAGCTACCGGTAGAGCCCTTAGCCCCGGGGATGAACTACTCCCTCCTCATCATAGGAGACAGCAAGGTTGATGGAGATGGTGGTGAGGTCGATGGAGACGGTGGAGACGGCGATGGAGACCGATGGAGATGGCTCCGGGGGCACTTCCCCGTCCCGGTAGAGTGCCGGAACAGAGACTTCTGTCCCCCGAAATTCGTCGACGGCGGCGGCGGAGCTACGGAACTGTTTCTGGAAAATTGCCGACTCCCTTAGGGTTTTCCATCCCGAGGCTTTATATAGGCGAAGGGGCGTCGTCAGAGGAGGAGCCAGGCGCCCTCACGCGGGGCCTGCGCGGCCAGGGGCCTGGCCGTGCCACCCCTGTGTGTGGGGCCCTGGTGGCCCCCCTCCTACTCTCCTTCGGATCTCTGGAAGCTTCCGGGTAAAATAAGACTTCAGGAACTTGTTTCGTCCAATTCTGAGAATATTTCCTGTGTATCATTTCTGAAACACAAAAATAGCAGAAAACAAGGAACTGGCACTGTGGCAACTTGTTAATAGGTTAGTTCCGGAAAATGCATAAAAGTGCCACTAAGTGTAACGAAACATTAGGCAAATGGTGTAAAAACAAGCATGGAGCATCAAAAATTATAGATACGTTGGAGACGTATCAGCATCCCCAAGCTTAACTCCTGCTCGTCCTCGAGTAGGTAAGTGATAACAAAAGAATAATTTTTGAGGTGACATGCACCTACACAATCTTGATCATATATGTAAGCATTGTGAGCTGGGATCAAAAGAACTTAAAACATGGGCATGAAAGATATAATCTTGACAATAGAAACTTAGCAACCATGTTATAACATGAAAATGAACACAAACAAAAGATCATGAAAATGAAACAATGAAAGTCAAACGTGTGTTCAAATCATAAGGAAAAACATACAACTGGTTTTCAGCTTGTCCTTCATGGAGAGCAAAACATAAATGCATAGGACACCTTCAAGTTTAAGAGGGCGACTAGATACAAGTAATTTGAGAACAAGTGAAACCATAGTCATGAATCAATCAATGATAAACTTTGGGACAATGCACATTATACTCAGAATGACAGCTATGCTCTCTTAATGGTGCATAAAGATAGAAGGTGGTGACTCAACATAAAAGTAAAAGAAAGGCCCTTCGCAGAGGGAAGCAGTGATTAAATAGGTGCTAGAGCTTTTCATTTGTAAAACAGAGAGATAAAAATTGATTTTGAGAGGTGGTTGTCTTTGTCAACGACTAGCAATGGGGTTCTTACTATCTTCCATACAAAAATGAAGCAAGTTTTTGAGAGAGAGATTGGCACTTTTGTGCTCTTTTATAAAGCTTGGCACTCCTCCCCACCTTTTTTTCCTTTCACAAACCATGGCTAACCGATTCCATCGGGTGCCCACCAACATTCACATTCCATGGAGGAGTGCCTTTTTTCTTTCTTTTTTTCTCTTTTTTTTCTTTTTGGAATAAGCAAATATGGAAGATAGCAAATCCGACCACTACGTCCCCATGAGCTGAAAACAGTGTCACAAAACGAGAAGTATTTTGAACGTTTTTGAAAGGTAGCACATGAAAATTTACTTGGAATGGCTTGCAAATACCATGCATAGGAATTTATAGTGGACACAACGGCAAACTTGGTTTTTAGGAGTTGGATGCACGAGTAGAGCTCATACTCAGTACAAGGCGAGGGCTAGCAAAAGACTGGGAGCGACCAACTAAGAGAGCAATAATGGCCATAATCATGCAAAGCGACAAAGCAACATTAAAAGAAGCATAAGATGGCATCAAAAGTCAAAAACTAAATGATCATAGAGGCTATTGGCGACTTTGTATGAGTCTAACATGTGTGAGCATGCGCCAAGTCAACCCAAATAAAGCATCAAGGAGAAAACCAAAATAATGCTTCCAAACAATAAAAACAATGCATGATTTTTTCAAAGGCTCATTAAGCAATCTCAGTTATTTGAGACAAGTCATGCTATAGCAAAACCACTAAGCATACTATCAAAAAGACATCAAGCACAACATGCAAAAGCCTAAGCCGCAGTCTACACAAGCTCCTTCTTGTACCACTTTTTTTGCATAAAGCTTTTTCTCTTTTCCAACACCATTTGAAATTTTTATAAACACCTCTTTCGATAAAAACCAATAAAGACCAGAGGCAAAAACACACCTTGATAAATAAATATAAGAAGATCTGAACGCAAATCAAGGCGAAAAACAAAGGCTAAACGCAGTAGCAGAAAAAGAGAACACTCATTGAAACGATAAGAGTGAAAAACAGAGTGTTCTTGGCAAATGAAAAACAAGGCAACTTCTCCAAAAGAAATTTGATGTGATCTAACCATTTATTGCAGCAAACTAAACTAAACTAACTAAGAAAACTAAAACAACTGACGCTCCAAGAAAAACGCATAGTGCATGAAGCAATAAAAATATAGTGTCTTGAAAGGTGACCTGATTTTTGCCGATGAAGAAGGGGTGCCTCGGGGGCATCCCCAAGCTTTGACGCTTGTACTTCTTGGATATTTCTTGGGGTGATGCATGGGCATCCCCAAGCTTGAGCTTTTATCCATTCTTCAACTCATCTCATCATTCTCCAATCCCTACACTTGAAAACTTCCTTCATACAAAACTAAACACAAATCTATTAGCAACATTAGTGTAAGCATATCATATAATCAACCTCTTTTTGCTTCAGGTTTCAAATCAAAACCACCACATATAAAGGAAATACTACTGTAGCAACCTCCCAAAAAGTTCTGTGATCAAAAGAACTCAAAAGAAAGCGATAAAGTGGCAAACACAAATATTGGCAGAAATCTGTCAAAACTGAATAGCTGACAAAGGTCGAATTTTTTAGGGATTTTATGTTGCTCAAATCAAAAAGTGTTCAACTAACAAAACTTTGGATATAACCTGGGGCATATGCACAAGAAATCGCAGGTCCAAAAGATATACAAAGAATTTATACAAATTTTTACGGTGCAGCACCGAAAACAGTTTCAGGACAGCAACATCCCCAAATCTTACCTCACTCAAATTAGAGGCTTCTCTTGGCACAAAAACGAAATAAAAAGGATAAGGAGAGGTCATTACAGTAGTAATGACTTCCAAGACTCAAATAAAAGAAAAAGTACTGAAAAATAAAAACACTGGGTTATCTCCCAAGAGTGCTTTTCTTTAACGCCTTTGAGCTAGGCGCAGTAATTTGCAAAGATGCTCATGTGGGCGCCATATAAGAGCTTGAGGCAAAGGCGCCATATAGGAACTTAAAGCAATAGAGAGCATCAAAAAGCAAATGTGAAAGACATTTATATCTGAACCACTTCCTATGCATAGGAATCTTGTAAGAAAATAAATCAACGAGGCACATAGTAGCAAGCATGGATAGATAAAACAAGTGCCACTTCAAGATTTGCAACATAAAGAGGGGAAACTTAATATTATTGAGATCCATCAAACCATGTTTCCCTCTCTCATAATAACTTTCAGTAGCATCATGAATAGAACTAACAATATAACTATCACATAAAGCATCCCTATCATGAACCACATGCATAAAAGAATTAATACTCACCACAGGAACAATAGTAGTAGGAGCAAATTCAATAGAATAATTATTCTCATCACCATAATCATCATAAATAGGAGGCATATTGTAATCATAACTAGTTTTATCCTCAATAGTAGGTGAACTAAAAATATTATACTCATCATCATAGCCATCATAAACTAGAGGTTTAGTATCATCACAAGCTAGAGAACTACTATGTCGCAAAGCATATTCATCAAACATATCATCATAGCAAACTTTCTCCACTAAAGCTGGCGAACTAAAAATATCATGCTTAACAAAAACAGCTTCCCCAAGCTTAGACTTTTCTATAGCATTAGCAACAACGGTGTTCAAAGCATTCATACTAACAAAACTATTAGCATGCGAATTAAGCTCCAAAGGTTTTTCAATTTTCTCTTCAAACACTTCATATCTAAACTCAGGAAAAAGACTAACGAACTCATTGTTTTCCATTAAGCCTAACTAGTGAAAATAAAAACAAGAAACAAAAAGATATAATTGCAGAATCTAAAGGAAATAACTTCGAGCACTCACACAGGAGGATGCGAGTACCTTTTACCTTACCTCCCCAGCAACGGCGCCAGAAAAGAGCTTGATGTCTACGCACTTCTATTCTTGTAGACACTTGTTGGGCCTCCAAGTGCAGAGGTTTGTAGAACTGCAGCAAGTTTCCCTTAAGTGGATCACCCAAGGTTTATCGAACTCAGGGAGGTTAGAGGTCAAAGCTATCCCTCTCAAGCAACCCTGCAATTACGATACAGAAAGTCTCTTGTGTCCCCAACACACCCAATACACTTGTCAGATGTATAGGTGCACTAGTTCGGCGAAGAGATAGTGAAATACAAGCGGTACAGATGATTATAAGTAGTAAATGCAATTTGAAATAAATATCGCTGCGAGCAAACATGTAACAAAACAGCAAGTAAACGGTGTGCAATGCTTGGAAACAAGGCCTAGGGATCATACTTTCACTAGTGGACACACTCCCAACAAATATAACATGATTGAACAAATAAACAACTTCTCTCCACTATGGTACTCTGAATTACTCTCCTATTGAATAACACTAATCATTGTGTAGTGGCTACAGAAGCACCCCTTAAAGTTCATCAAGTACTTGACAAACACCACTCATAGAGATATCCAAATCAAAGCACAACTCAAGATAGATATTATTGCAACTTAGACCAAGTACTAACACAGTGCACACACTGTCAACATTACACCATGAAAGGAGGAATAAATCACTTCAATACTATCATAGCAATAATTACTCTCATAATCCACAAGAGATCACAATCATAGCCTAAACCAAGTACCACCATGATGCATGCACTGTCACCGTTACACCATGGCAGGAGGAATAGATTACTTTAATAATACCACTAGAGTACACATAATATTTGAATAATAACATCTACTTGTTCAACATGATACAAAGCTCACGATCACATAAAGATCACATCATGGGAGAGAGAGGTGAACCACATAGCTACCGGTAGAGCCCTTAGCCCCGGGGATGAACTACTCCCTCCTCATCATAGGAGACAGCAAGGTTGATGGAGATGGCGGTGAGGTCGATGGAGACGGCGGAGACGGCGATGGAGACCGATGGAGATGGCTCCGGGGGCACTTACCTGTCCCGACAGAGTGCCAGAACAGAGACTTCTGTCCCCCAAAATTCGTCGACGGCGGCGGCGGAGCTACGGAACTGTTTCTGGAAAATTGCCGACTCCCTTAGGGTTTTCCGTCCCGAGGCTTTATATAGGCGAAGGGGCGTCGTCAGAGGAGGAGCCAGGCGCCCTCACGCGGGGCCCGCGTGGCCAGGGGCCTGGCCGCGCCACCCCTATGTGTGGGGCCCTGGTGGCCCCCCTCCTACTCTCCTTCGGATCTCTGGAAGCTTCCGGGTAAAATAAGACTTCAGGAACTTGTTTCGTCCAATTCCGAGAATATTTCCTGTGTATCACTTCTGAAACACAAAAACAGCAGAAAACAGGGAACTGGCACTGTGGCAACTTGTTAATAGGTTAGTTCCAGAAAATGCATAAAAGTGCCACTAAGTGTAACGAAACATTAGGCAAATGGTGTAAAAACAAGCATGGAGCATCAAAAATTATAGATACGTTGGAGACGTATCAATGGTGAAGATGCGAGCAACAACAAATGAATGCGGTCACCAGAAGACAACAGAGGAAATAGATACGGTAGCCAAAGGAGAAGATCCCGCAACTACAACAACTACGGCTCCCACAGCTAAGTAGCCGTGAGATACAAAGACAATAGTTATCAAGGAAATGACCGCAAAAACTCGGGATATCGCAGCTATGGAACAGAAGACTACGGGAGCAGCAAAAAAATTTAGACAAGAGAACCCAGAGAATACAACCCATCACCAGAGGATATGCTAAATGGACCATGCCATATACACTCCGCGTTTGTTGACGGAAAACATGTGTCCGGACGCGCAATGAAAGATTGCATAACGTTCTTAAAACTCAAGGAGGCAGCAATAAGCAAACAAGCCAAAGCAAAGAGACAAGGATATGAAGGGAACACCAACAACGCATCTACAAAAGATCAACAAGCAAACAATGGAGCCTCTCAAGGTCAGGATTAGCCAAATCAGGGACACGACAATGATGGAGGATATGTCCCATCCAAAGGGCACATCACAACAATGATACAACCAGTGCCAAAGTCGAACAATGAGGAAAAGAGCATAACTCGCCAAGTTAACCTAGCAGTAACATCGCCTCCAGCAACAACAGAATATTTACACTGGTCGGAACAACCCATAGAATTCATCAGGGATGATCACCCCATAACAGTACCTCGGCCGGGAAACGCGCCCCTGATACTCAAAGCTCAAATTGGGACATACGACGTCGATAGAATATTTATGGATGCAGGAAGCGGAATAAATCTTATATACGCAAAGACTCTCTGGGCAATGCACATATCATTATAGTTCCTAAAACCAACCGACTATTCCTTCCACGGAATCATCCCAGGGAGTGCTAACTATCCATTAGGTCGAATAGCACTCAATGTGTGCTTTGGGAATCGCCAAAACTACAGAAGAGAGAAGCTCGACTTCGAAGTCATGGACTGGCCATCACAATATCACATGATCCTTGGGCGACCCGCATTTTTGCGATTCATGGCAGTGCCTCACTATACTTACCTGGTACTCAAGATGCCAGGACCCAAGGGAATTATCACGGTAAAAGGAAGCTTCGAACTCTCGGATTTATGCGACAAGGAATTCCACAAGATGGCCCAAAATTTTGGCATGATGGCCAACTACGGAGAACCCAAAGACAAGGCAAAAAGCGCGACTATAGGAGCCGCACAACAACCCGAAGGACATCCAGCAGAGCCAGAGGTGAAGAAACTGCGGGTACAGCCGTCAGACCGAGGGGAAGCTACAGGAGAAGAGGGAAGGACCTCGGCGACATAGGCAGCAAATTCGCAAAAATAGAGTAGAAAAGTAAGGCTATAAAAGCCACAAGCTATCCTAGGGCAATGCCCTCTAGATCCAGAACATGGGTCATTGGTCGGATCTCTTGGGACACCCCAGGTATCTTACATTATAAGCATAAATAAAGACAAAGTTCCTCCTATTCGAGTTTACGTGTCTTCAATATCTCAAACGAAATTGCGGCAAACGCACTAAACACAAAATGCCCTGAGAACAAAAACTTCTGGCAAAAGACCCAGAAACGGAAACTCTCGCATTCTACATACGAAGCATATATACAATAAAAGCATTACAACATTGCTTGATCCGAATCATCTACTCCAAGGGGATTCAAGTAATGGTGCTCGCGGAAAAACCCGACATCCTCTCGAAGCAATCTAGCTATGATCCTCCTCGCCGGTTGAAGCGTAGCATTGATACGTCTCAAACGTATCTATAATTTTTGATGCTCCATGCTTGTTTTTACACCATTTGCCTTGTGTTTCGTTACACTTCGTGGCGTTTTTATGCGATTTCTGGAACTAACCTATTGACAAGATGCCACAGTGCCAGTTCCCTATTTTATGCTATTTTTGTGTTTCAGAAAAGTTACACAGGAAATATTCTCGGAATTGGACGAAACCAAAGCCAGTCGCCCAGAATTTCACCGAAGCTTCCAGAGAACCGAAGAGGAGGCGGAGTGGGGCCACGAGGGCCCCACACACCAGGGCGGCACGGCCCAGGCCCTGGCCGCGCCCCCTATGTGTGAGGGTGCCCTGGCAGCCCCCTGACGACGCCCCTTCGCCTATATAAAGCCTCACGACGGAAAACCCTAAAAAAGTTGGCGTTTTTCCCAGAACAGTTCCGCAGCGCCGCCGCCGTCGAAGACAAATTTCGGGGGACAGAAGTCTCTGTTCCGGCACCCTGCCGGGACGGGGAAGTGCCCCCGGAGCCATCTCCATCGGTCTCCATCGCCGTCTCCGCCGTCTCCATTGACCTCACCGCCATCTCCATCAACCTTGTTGTCTCCTATGATGAGGAGGGAGTAGTTCTCCCCCGGGGCTGAGGGCTCTACCGGTAGCTATGTGGTTCACCTCTCTCTCCCATAATGTGATCTTTATGTGATCGTGAGCTTTGTATCTAGTTGAATTGGTAGATGTTATTATTCAGATATTATGCTACTCCTATGCTTAATTATTATACTCTCCGGAGATACCTCGTATCATGGTGTAAAGGTGACTAGTGTGTGCATCATGTGTATCTTTTTAGTTAATGTCTCTATGAAATGTTGGTGTTTGTTTGAACCATCTAGTGCGTTCACGGTGATAGTGTGGGACAATCTAGTTTGGGTACATACGGACTTTGAGGAGTGCTTCGTAGCCCTACGCGTGATTAGTGTTCATTTTCCATTGGAGAATTGTTTTGAGTTGCATATTGATGATAGTATCTATTGGTTCAATTATGTTATATTTGTTGAGAGTGTGTCCACTAGTGAAAGTATGATCCCTAGGCCTTGTTTCCAAGCATTGCACACCATTTACTTCCTATTTTGTTACATGTTTGCTCACAGCGATATTTATTTCAGATCACATTTACTACTTATAATCATCACTACTACTTGTATTTCACTATCTCTTCGCCGAACTAGTGCACCTATACATCTGACAAGTGTATTGGGTGTGTTGGGGACACAAGAGACTTTCTGTATCGTAATTGTAGGGTTGCTTGAGAGGGATAGCTTTGACCTCTTCCTCCTTGAGTTCGATAAACCTTGGGTGATCCACTTAAGGGAAACTTGCTGCTGTTCTATAAACCTCTGCACTTAGAGGCCCAACACTGTCTACAAGAACAGACGCGTGCGTAGACATCAAGCTCTTTTCTGGCGCCGTTGCCGGGGAGGTAAGGTAAAAGGTACTCGCATCCTCCTGTGTGAGTGCTTGGAGTTATTTCCTTTAGATTCTACAATTATATCTTTTTGTTTCTTGTTTTTATTTTCACTAGTTAGGCTTAATGGAAAATAAAGAGTTCTTTAGTCTTTTTTCTGAGTTTACATTTGAAGAGAAAATTGAAAAACCTTTGGAGCTTATTTCGCATAGCAATGTTATTAGTACGAATGCTTTGAATCCCGTTATTGCTAATGCTATAGAAAAGTCTAAGCTTGGGGAAGCTGGTTTTGTTAAGCATGATATTTTTAGTTCCCCAGCTTTAGTGGAGAAAGTTTGCTCTGATGATATTTTATCTACCGTATGTGATGTTTCTAATGATGCTTGTGCTCCTCGTCCTTTTGAAATACCTATGAAGATTGTTAAATGTGTTATGAATAACTGCTATTTAGGAGATGGAACTGTCCATCCTGGTGATCATTTGCGTTTTATACATGAATTATGCGAGTTGTTCCAGTGTGCAGGTATTTCAATGAACCAAGTTAAGAAGGAGCTATTCTCTTTTTCACTGAAAGGCAGAGCTGAGGAGTGGTATCAGCTGCTTAAAGATGGTCCATCTATTGCATGGGAGGAAATTGTACCTCTCTTTTATTCCAAGTTTTATCCTCCAAGTGAAATTCATAAAGATCGTAACTGGATATATAACTTTTGGCCTCATGATGAAGAAAGCATTGCCCAAGCTTGGGGAAGATTGAAGTTACTAATGCACAAATGTCCTATTCATGATCTTCCCTGTAATATTGTTATTAATAATTTTTATGCAAGGCTTTCAGGATATTACAAGGACTATCTAGATGCATGCTTTGATGGGTCTTTCACAAGCAAGGATGTTGACACCAAGTGGGATCTACTTGAAACAATTCAAAACAATATTTAAGGTTGGGATAGCGACAAAGGTAAAGGATCAGGTATGAATTACGAGTTTGATTGCATTAAGTCTTTCGCTGAGACTGCTAATTTTCAAGAGCTTAGTGCTAAATATGGTCTTGATCCTCAAATTATGGTTGATTGCTTTAAAGCCTTTGCTTCCCATATGAATGTTCCGAAAGGAAATGGGGACGTGTATCATGAACCTTTTAAGGACACTTGCATAGAAAGTGATATTGTTATTGATGATTGCAATAAACATGCTCAAACTTCTAAAAGTCCTATTTCTTATAAGCATGTTAATTTTTGTGGAGTACATAGACCTTGTGAACAGAGTTACAACAAGGAAGATTATTGTGTTCACCATGCAAATGAAGAAACCCGAATGTGGTACAAGGATATAGGCGAGATCGGTAAAAAGTTTGTGAGCTTTATCCTTTTCTTTGTAAACATTGCGATGACATAGGTCATTTTAATTTCCAATGCTCAAGCCCTAATAGTTACTCTTCTAGTACCTTATGTTTGTATTGTGATGACAAGATTACTCTCAATCAGCATGATGAGCTCACTTTGTTCTTGGCGTGTGAAGAGATATCTAGAAAGATTGCTTTGATAGATATGAATGATGTTGATATTAATAGCACCCTTCGTGGTTGTCGTCTCTATTGTGCTAAAGATTGCCTTGCAAATACTTACATACAAAATCTTATAAAACTTGATGTTTTGCCAAGCTATGACAAGACTGATAGATGTTTTTATCTTATTAATAGAGAGGAGGAATCCTCCAAAGTTTCTTCTGTTGTTTCTGTCAGCAATCTAGATTATGTGGAGAAGATGCCTTTCCCTCCTAAAGAATATGTGGAGAAGATGCCCTTCAAGTCTCTCCCTCCTAAAGGAGAGAGTAAGAAGAGTATGAAGAAGAAGAGGAGTAAAAGGCGAGAGGACATGGTACCTTCCCCTAAGCGTTGTGATCCTGCTATAGATTATGATAATTCTGATTGGGATGATGTTCCTATGCCTGTTACCTATGTTAGTGATCATGATTGGGAAAAGCACTCTACTTTTGATATTGAAAATCTTTTTGGTACCAATTCTAAGGTTAATAATTGTTGTACCATTAGTACTATTCATGTTCCTTCTTATGATGATATGTTTGATGAGTATGCTTTGCGAAATAGTTGTTCTCTAGCTTGTGATGATACTAAACCTCTAGTTTATGATGGCTATGATGATGAGTATAATGTTTTCAGTTCACCTACTTTTGAGGAGAAAATTAGTTATGATTACAATATGCCTCCTATTTTTGATGATTATGGTGATGAGAATAATTATTATGTTGAATCTGCTCCTACTACGATTGTTCATGTGGGGAGTATTAATTCTTTTAGGCATGTGGCTCATGATAGGGATGTTTTATGTGATAGTTCTATTGTTAATTCTATTCATGATGCTACTGAAAGTTATTATGAGAGAGGGAAACATGGTTTGATGGATCTCAACAATATTGAGTTTTCCCTCTTTATGTTGCAATTTTTGAAGCTATACTTGTTTTGCCTTCCTATGCTTTTTGCTTTGCGCTTTCATGACTTGTCTTTTTACAAGATTATTTTTCATAGGAAGCGGTTCAGATTTAAATGTCTTTTACATTTTCTTTTTGATGCTCTCTATTGCTTTAAGTTCCTATATGGCGCCTTTGCCTCAAGCTCTTATATGGCGCCTACATGAGCATCTTTGCAAATTACTGCGCCTAGCTCAAAGACGTTAAAGAAAAGCACTCTTGGGAGATAACCCATTGTTTTATTTTTAGTACTTTTTCTTTTATTTGAGTCTTGGAAGTTATTACTACTGTAATAACCGCTCCTTATCCTTTTTATTTCGTTTTTGTGCCAAGAGAAGCCTCTAATTTGAGTGAGGTAAGATTTGGGGATGTTGCTGTCCTGAAACTGTTTTCGGTTCTGCACCGTAAAAATTCATGAAAATTCTCTGTATATCTTTTGGACCTGCGATTTCTTGTGCATATTCCCCAGGTTATATCCAAACTTTCATTAGTTGAACACTTTTTTATTTGAGCAACAGAAAACCCCTCAAAAATTCGACCTTTGTCAGCTGTTCTGTTTTGACAGATTTCTGCCAATATTTGTGTTTGCCGCTTTATCACTTTCTTTTTGAGTTCTTTTGATCACGGAACTTTTGGAGAAGTTGCTACAGTAATATATGCTTAATATGTGGTGGTTTTAGGTTGAAACCTGAAGCAAAAAAGGGTTGATTCTATGTTATGCTTACACTAATGTTGCTAATAGATTTGTGTTTAGTTTTGTATGAAGGAAGTTTACAAGTGTAGGGATCGGAGAGTGATGAGATGAGTTGAAGAATGGACAAAAGCTCAAGCTTGGGGATGCCCATGCATCACCCCAAGAAATATCCAAGAAGTACAAGCGTGAAAGCTTGGGGATGCCCCCGAGGCACCCCATCTTCATCGGCAAAAATCAGGTCACCTTTCAAAACACTATATTTTTATTGCTTCATGCACTATGCGTTTTTCTTGGAGCGTCATTTGTTTTTGCTTTCAGTTTTATTTTCCTTTGCTTGCTGCAATAAATGGTTGGATCACATCATGTTGGTTTGGAGGGAGACATACTTCACTTTTCATTTGCCAAAAACACTCTGTTTTTCACTCTTATCGTTTCAACGAGTGTTCTCTTTTTCTAGAACTGCGTTTAGCTTTCATTTTTTATCTTGATTTTTGTTCAGATCTTGTTTTATCTTTGCATCAAGGTGTATTTGGACCTCTGGTATATGTTGGTTTTCCTCAAAAGAGTTTCCTCAAAAAGGTTTGGATGGTGTTGGAAAAGAGAAAAAGATTTATGCAAAAAAGTGGTACAAAAAGGAGCTTGTTTAGACTGCGGCTTAGACTTTTACATGTCATGTTTGATGACGTTTTGATAGTATGCTTAGTGATTTTTGCTGTAGCATGACTTGTCTCAAATGACTGAGATTGCTTAATGAGCCTTTGAAAAAAATCATGTGTTATTTATATTATTTCGAAGCATTAATTTGGTTTTCTCCTTTGATGCTTTATTTGGGTCGACTTGGCACATGCTTACACCATGTTGACTACAAAATAAGTTGCCTATAGCCTCTATGATCATTTGGTTTTTGACTTGTGATACCACTTTATGTTTCTTTCAATGATATTTTGTCGCTTTGCATGATTATGGCCGTTATTGCTCTCTTAGTTGGTCGCTCCCAGTCTTTTGCTAGCCCTCATTTTGTACTGTGTATGAGCTCTACTCGTGCATCCAACTACCAAAAACCAAGTTTGTCATTGTGTACACTATAAATTCCTATGCATGGTATTTGCAAGCCATTCCAAGTAAATTTTCATGTGCTACCTTTCAAAAAACCTTCAAAATACTTCTCATTTTGTGACACTATTTTCAGCTCATGGGGACGTAGTGGTCGGATTTGCTATCTTCCATATTGTCTCATTCCAAAAAGAAAAAAAGAAAAAAGAAAAAGGGCACTCCTCCATGGTATGTGAATGTTGGTGGGCACCTGATGGAATCGGTTAGCCATGGTTTGAGAAAGGAAAAAAGGTGGGGAGGAGTGCCAAGCTTTATAAAAGAGCACAAAAGTGCCAATCTCTCTCTCTCTCAAAAACTTGCTTCATTTTTGTATGGAAGATAGTAAGAACCCCATTGCCAGTCGTTGATAAAGACAATCACCTCTCAAAACCAATTTTTATCTCTCTGTTTTACAAATGAAAAGCTCTAGCACATGTTTAATCACTGCTTCCCTCTGCGAAGGGCCTTTCTTTTACTTTTATGTTGGGTCACCACCTTCTATCTTTATGTACCGTCTAAGAGAGCATAGTTGTCATTCTGAGTATAATGTGCATTGTCCCAAAGTTTTGCATTGATTGATTCATATTGTTGGTTTCACTTGTTCTTAAATTATTTGTATCTAGTCGCCCTCTTAAACTTGAAGGTGTCCTATGCATTTATGTTTTGCTCTCCATGAAGGACAAGCTGAAAACCATTTGTATGTTTTTCCTTATGATTTGAGCACATGTTTGACTTTCATTGTTTCATTTTCATGATCTTTTGTTTATGTTCATTTTCATGTTATAACATGGTTGCTAAGTTTCTATTATCAAGATTATGTCTTTCATGCCCATGTTTTAAGTTCTTTGATCTCAGCACTCAATGCTTTACCTATATGATCAAGATTGTGATGGTGCATGTCACCTCAAAAATTATTTCTTTTGTTATCACTTACCTACTCGAGGACGAGCAGAAGTTAAGCTTGGGGATGCTGATACATCTCAAACGTATCTATAATTTTTGATGCTCCATGCTTGTTTTTACACCATTTGCCTTGTGTTTTGTTACACTTTGTGGCGTTTTTATGCGATTTCCGGAACTAACCTATTGACCAGATGCCACAGTGCCAGTTCCCTGTTTTCTGCTATTTTTGTGTTTCAGAAAAGTTACACGGGAAATATTCTCGGAATTGGACGAAACCAAAGCTAGTCGCCCAGAATTTCACCAAAGCTTCCAGAGAACCGAAGAGGAGGCGGAGTGGGCCCACGAGGGCCCCACACACCAGGGCGGCACGGCCCAGGCCCTGGCCGCGCCCCCTATGTGTGAGGATGCCCTGGCAGCCCCCTGACGACGCCCCTTCGCCTATATAAAGCCTCAGGATGGAAAACCCTAAAAAAAGTCGGCGTTTTTCCCAGAACAGTTCCGCAGCGCCGCCACCGTCGAAGACAAATTTTGGGGGACAGAAGTCTCTGTTCCGTCACCCTGCCGGGACGAGGAAGTGCCCCCAGAGCCATCTCCATCGGTCTCCATCGCCGTCTCCACCGTCTCCATTGACCTCACCGCCATCTCCATCAACCTTACTGTCTCCTATGATGAGGAGGGAGTAGTTTTCCCCCGGGGCTGAGGGCTCTACCGGTAGCTATGTGGTTCACCTCTCTCTCCCATGATGTGATCTTTATGTGATCGTGAGCTTTGTATCTAGTTGAATTGGTAGATGTTATTATTCAGATATTATGCTACTCCTATGCTTAATTATTATACTCTCCGGAGATACCTCGTATCATGGTGTAAAGGTGACTAGTGTGTGCATCATGTGTATCTTTTTGGTTAATATCTCTATGAAATGTTGGTGTTTGTTGGAACCATCTAGTGCGTTCACGGTGATAGTCTGGGACAATCTAGTTTGCGTACATACGGACTTTGAGGAGTGCTTCGTAGCCCTACGCATGATTAGTGTTCGTTTTCCATTGGAGAATTGTTTTGAGTTGCATATTGATGATAGTATCTATTGGTTCAATTATGTTATATTTGTTGAGAGTATGTCCACTAGTGAAAGTATGATCCCTAGGCCTTGTTTCCAAGCATTGCACACCGTTTACTTCCTGTTTTGTTACATGTTTGCTCACAGCGATATTTATTTCAGATCACATTTACTACTTATAATCATCACTACTACTTGTATTTCACTATCTCTTTGCCGAACTAGTGCACCTATACATCTGACAAGTGTATTGGGTGTGTTGGGGACACAAGAGACTTTCTGTATCATAATTGCAGGGTTGCTTGAGAGGGATAGCTTTGACCTCTTCCTCCCTGAGTTTGATAAACCTTGGGTGATCCACTTAAGGGAAACTTGCTACTGTTCTACAAACCTCTGCACTTGGAGGCCCAACACTGTCTACAAGAACAGACGCGTGCGTAGACATCAAGCATCCATATGGACTCGCAGCCTCACGTCCCCTGGGGGATAACTTAGCGACATGGAACTATAATTCAGCCTTGGATGCCACTTGCGTATCCATCCAAGAGCAAAATTGGCACCAGTCACTAAGTTGAGCTCTATCAGCCGATGAATTCGTTGACTAGATTTGAAAACATCGAGTAGCTGCTTAAAGTTTCCTGGCGGAGGATTGCAGGGAAGCATAACGGAGTACATGGTCGTCAAGGATCTTTGACAACCATCAACAGCCTCCCCAATGTGCTGAGCACGATCCTGTAGGAGAACAACAACACTGCGGCGCCGTGGGTCAGCCCACAAAGAAGTCGTATCTTTCGATACTTTCTCCAAAGCTGTGATTCGCTCGGCAACTCAACGGTTTTCATCAGCAGGATGTAAGCAAGTACCTAGAAGGCGCAAACTCATCAAAATACAAAGACAAAAGTAGCAGCAATAATTTTGAGAAGGTATGCAGGAAACCTACACTTCAGCTGCTCACAAGCTGATTTGATGAAGTCAACAAGAAAAGAATCACACTCCTTCAGATGTGTAACTTGGGCCAACAGACCCGACACTTTATCTTCCAGAATGGATATCTGCTTCATCAAGCCATAAGATTTGCCGGCCTGGTCCATAGCATTTTTTGCCTGACACTTCATCAAAGACAAACAACCTTCGAGGTCCGGAATCCTCGACAAGTATTCGGTGCATCGGCAAGGAGAACGAGGAATCGAAGGAATCGCAGAGCGAAACGCATCGGCAGGAGGCGACTCACAACCACGATCCATCGGTCCATCAGTACACTCACGCTGGAAGGCAAGAACACAAGAGGAAAACAACTCAGAAAAGCAAACAAGCACAACATTTTATAAAGGCGAAGTATTTACAAAGAGTACAAAGTTCCATGACTGATTTTCAGGCGAAATATGAACGAGTTCGCAACATCAAAAGAAAAGAAGACTACAAAGAAAGACTAAATCTACGCCACCTCACCAGCAGGCTCCGTGGTGGTTGAAGGTGCGGAAGATGTAGCACCAGCGCTTGGCGGAGGCATCGAAGCACTTGTCGCAGGAGTCGAAGAGGTCAGCGTGGAAGTCGAAGAAGCCACTAATGGAGTGATAATCGAGACAATGCCTGGTGCATACTTCTTCGCCTTCTCGAAGAAGCCCAGCAGCTCCGAAAGAGGTCGAGCACGAGAAGAGCTAACCTTCTCCCAATCAACCTCCTCGCCGTGCGATTGAGCAAGTGTAATGGCCCCTTCGACACCTCGCTTCACCAAATGGCTCTTCATCGCCAGAATAGGATCTTCGATGGTGTCGAAGGTTGCGGCAAGTTTCTTGAGGTCATCAGCTGGCATATCCGCCCTTTTCTTTGGCCACAACCCGACAAACATCTGCGTTAGCATGCGGCATGTCAGCTCGAGAATTTCCTGGGCCAATATCCAGTTTGACTCCAGCAAATTCACCGCAGCCATTAGAGGATCTTCATCATTCGGCTGTAAAGGCGCCAAAGATACTCCAGTGTTCTCTGCAAAAACACAAAATACATAGACAAGAGATAATGAGCAAACATCAGCAAGTAGAAGAATGAGCAAATAGACAAAAAGAGAACAGCACAGTACTTACCACCAGCAAGAGTCCAAATCTGATTGAGGCGTTTGGTTATGGCTTGCTCTCTTTGAACACGCCCCTGATCAGCATCAGCAAGTGCCTTCTCAGATTTCTTTGCCTTGGCTGCTGCTGACTTAGCAGACTTCTCAGCAGCAACCTTGGCAGCAGTAGCAGTGTCCCAAGCCTTTCTAGAGGCATTGAGTTCGGCTTCTAGAGACACTATGCGAGCATTCGCCGCCGTCAAAGCATCTGCAGTACGGAACAGGGAAAGGAAAGGCGAATAAGAA
Organism: Dactylis glomerata; assembly: GCA_007115705.1. Taxonomy (NCBI): domain Eukaryota; kingdom Viridiplantae; phylum Streptophyta; class Magnoliopsida; order Poales; family Poaceae; genus Dactylis; species Dactylis glomerata. The sequence goes on along the minus strand of QXEO01000833.1, from coordinate 358,246 downwards.
ACCACGGAAAGATACATGAGACAGGCAGAAGACACAACATAAAAAAAGGCTTACCTCGAGAAGCCTGAGCAGCCTTTAGGACCTTGACGCACTCAGTGCCCAAAGAGATGAATTTTATCATCAGAATCTGTTAAAGGAAAGCATGAGAAGAAAAATTCAAGCAATAAAAAGAGCAAGCCACAAGAAGCAATACTTACATCATCAGGAGAACCCACTGGTCGATGGGTGTCAAGGGAAGCGCTCGTCGCTATCGACTTCTTCAGACGTTTGGAAGCACGAGAAGAGCTACCCTTCTTAACAGGGGCTTCTGGCGACTTCACTACCATAGTAGCCTCTTGAGAAGGCGGCTCATTGGCACCAAAAGTATCAACAAGGGAAGTAGTGGCAGCATCCCTTTTCGGGCCCTCATCGTCACTGGAAAGGGAACAAAAAGCAAAAAAATTGCATTAGTCAAAAGAAAAGAAAACGAATAAAAGATAGATATTGAATCAACAAGACTCACGAGTCCAAAAGGTCAAAAATTTCAACTTCAGGAGGATTGGGAGCAGAGGGCTCCCCGACCGCATTTTTGGGAGCAGAGGTACTCGAAGAAAGAAGCTCTTCGACACGTTTCCTCTTCTTATCAAGGCTAGGTTTTTCAGAATGTGCAGGAGGAGGCGACGTAGTCGAACTATTTTCTTCCAACGAAACTTCGGCATCATCTCCGTCCTGGCTTCCGTCAGCATCGGGGGCTTCGGAAGTAGCAGAAACAGGATCAGCCTGAATAGGTCCTCCCTCTAGAAGAAGAGGATGTGAAACAAAGGATTGGTGGCCCTGCACAAGAGTAAGTCGCAAAACTATTAGGAAAGCAGCAACAAAGTACAAGAAGGCGAATAAATGAGAAGTTGGTGAATGAGAGAGTACCTACCGCAGGCAAGGGATGCTCGGAGTCGAAGAAATCGGCTATTAACGCTGGAATATCATCATCCTTTGTGAGAGTAGTCAAAGCTCTCACTCGTTTGTCGAGATCATTTTTATCTATGTCCTCTTCGGACACTCGAGAAGAATCCTCCGAACCAGAGTATGACCACAGCTTGGAAGCATGATGTTGAAGAGGCTGGATTCGCCTCTGCAGGAAGAACGCAATGAGCTGCGTCCCCGACAGCGCACCTCCACTTGAACTCTTTAGAGTTTGGATGCGGGCCAACAAGGGCTTGATGTCTTCCATCTCATCTTCCGTGGGAGGAGAATCCCACGATGACAGTTTCTTCAGATCTTTATCGGCATCAAATGGAGCAATGTCGTAATGGTCAGAGGAAGAATTTTTCTGATCTTTGATATAAAACCACTTCTTCCTCCAACCTTGCACCAAGGCAGCCATGTTAAATTCCAAATAGTGTGCCTCAGCCCGGACAGAAACAATAGCCCCGACTAGCTCAGGTTTCTTCGATAAAGAGATGCTAGGGCGAAGGCGGAAGAGAAATTTCCAGAGAGTCCAATGAGGTTCGATCCCCAGGAAAGACTCACAAAGAGTAACAAAACAAGCGATGTGCAAAATAGAATTTGGCGTGAGCTGGTGAAGCTGCGCGCCGTATACGAAGAGAAGCCCATGAAGAAATTCATGGGCAGGAAAGGATAAGCCACGCAGAAGAAAGGCGAGAAACATCACCCGATAGCCGCTCGGGGGCTTGGGGATGCGTTCGGTGCTGGGGAAGATGACTTGATCACCTCCGGCAAGGAATCCATTTTCCTGGACCTTGGTCGGGTCAGATTGTTTGAATTCCGAGGGCACCCAGCTGGTCGACGCGTTCGTGCTTTTCTTCTTCGTCAGCTGATTCTTGTGAGCGAATCTCTTGACGCGCATCTACAGAAGCTACGCTCGGGGGCTGCGAAGAAGCTCGGAAGCGCAAGGGAGATGAAGCAATGGTGGCGGCGGAAAGAGCAAGGAGTTGGTAAACAGTAAAATCCCCAATCTCCCCCTTATAAAGCTTCCTGATGAAGGAACATGGGCTGAGACGTGGCGCAAGAAGCAGAAGCGGTAGCCCACTAACGAGCAGGAAAAATTGTAAAATTACTGCCCTGCCCATGGGCAACGGTCAGCGCCCAGTCAAGTCACAAGCAGAGTGATTCTACCAATGACGTCATGAGCGTTCAAGTGATTGGGAAATAAAAACATGAAGATACAATGCTACGATCATGGGTACTCATCAAAAATTCAGAAGAAGGTCTCGCATGTTACTTTTCCCATCGGTGTTGATCAAGGTACCTGACGAAATTTTTTATATACAAGATAAGAGGCGTTAGTAAAAGAAACTCGTCTTTGAGTCTATATCCAAAAATATTCGACTATAGCCTCGGGGGCTACTACCATCGGGAGCGCTGGCCGTGCACCCGACGATATTACCAAACAAGCTGCTATATGATGGATGAAGGAAGAAAAATTTATTTGAGCCTATACTCGAAACATGTTTTCAACTATAGCCTCGGGGGCTACTCCCATCGGGAGCGCTGGTCGCGCACCCGACGAAATTCTTAAAATTCATAAGAGAGTAAAAGAAGGCGAAGGAAGACTTGAATAGTGCAATCACTCCCATCGGGAAGGAATTTATATTAGTCAAGGTTGGACAACCCAAAGATTTTTAGAGCCGAATCAGTCAAACAAGGCTGCAACATATGATTCTCGAGTTACGTCATCGCGACGAAACTTGAATGCCATGATTGAAACATATCGTGAAGGTAAGACCCCAGGATCCGTCTTGTGTGGCTTGGTATACGCATATGGATGCGCTCTGCTAGTAACTATCCGTGTCTACGACGTGAAAAAAATCCTGGTGGATGCACTGGGTACCCTGAGAACCACTGGGACTCGTTCTTTGTAAGTCCTAAATACGGCAAAAGAATGGGTTTGACCCGTTTCCCAGATTCAAGTCCAAGGGGATTGAATTTGAAGTAGGTGACAAGTATCTGCTCGGGCAGTTAACTGGCCTCTTGATCCGTCAGAGTTGTCAGGCTTGATTCATCAAAACCCCTTGCGAGATAATATAATGGAAGTTAATTATTTTTACTGGAAAAATAAGAAGTCGAAAGATTGATCAAGTCAAAGATATGAAGATTTGAGATTCAACCCGAATCTACAATTCTGGTTGAATTTCAGAGGCTACTGACAAGGGTATTGATAATAGAGCCCGTTACTTGAGTACCCCTGAGGCCTTTAAGCTAGGCCCAAGTGTAATCCTAGTCGAAATACGAGTTTATGTCATATACCGATGTTGTAATATGTATCGGACCCCTCCCGTTCCTTGAGACCTGGCCACCTATATATAGGGGCCAGGAGAGGATGGTGAGGGACAGATTGAAAGCAAGCCAAGTTGACCACCATGTTTACTTTCGATACACACCTTGTTTGACTGATTTTACCTTTGAGTTCATCCGACGCCCTACTTCCCCGATCCTAAGTCCTTCATCTAGGACATTTGTCGAGTTAACCCTCGTCACCTGCAGACCTTCTCGAACTTCTTGCTGCTGCTTTTGTCTTTGTATTTTGATGAGATTGCGCCTTCCAGGTACTTGCTTACATCCTGCTGATGAAAACCGTCGAGTTGTCGAGCGAATCGCAGCTTTAGAGAGGGTATCAAAAGATACGACTTCTTTGTGGGCTGACCCGCGGTGCCGCAGTGCTGTTGTTCTCCTACAGGATTGTGCTCAGCACATTGGGGAGGCTGTTGATGGTTGTCAAAGATCCTTGACGACCATGTACTCCGTTATGCTTCCTCACAATCCTCCGCCGGGAAATTTTAAGCAGCTACTCGATGTTTTCAGATCTAGTCAACGAATTCACCGGCTGACAAAGCTCAACTTAGTGGCTGGTGCCAATTTTGCTCTTGGATGGATACGCAAGTGGCATCCAAGGCTGAATTATAGTTCCATGTCGCTAAGTTTTCCCCCAGGGGGCGTGAAGCTGCAAGTCTATATGGATGCTACGCTTCAACCGGTGAGGAGGATCATAGCTAGATTGCTTCAAGAGGATGCTGGGTTTTTCCGCGAGCACCATTACTTGAATCCCCTTGGAGTAGATGATTCGGATCAACCAATGTTGTAATGCTTTTATTTTATATATGCTTTGTATGTAGAACGCGAGAGTTTCCGTTTCTGGGTCTTTTACTAGAAGTTTTTGTTCTCAGGGCGCTTTGTGTTTAGTTCGTTTGCCGCAATTTCGTTTGAGATATTGAAGACACGTAAACTCGAATAGGGGGAACTTTGTCTTTATTTATGCTTATAATGTAAGATGCAAGGGGTGTCCCAAGAGATCCGGCCAATGACCCATGTTCTGGATCTAGAGGGCATTGCCCTAGGATAGCTTGTGGCTTTAATAGCCTTACTTTTCTACTCTACTTTTGCGTACTTGCTGCCTATGTTGCCGAGGTCCTTCCCTCTTCTCCTGTAGCTTCCCCTGGGTCTGACGGCTGTACCCGCAGTTTCTTCACCTCTGGCTCTGCTGGATGTCCTTCGAGTTGTTGTGCGGCTCCTATAGTCGCATTTTTTGCCTTGTCTTTGGGTTCTCCGTAGTTGGCCATCATGCCAAAATTTTGGGCCATCTTGTGGAATTCCTTGTCGCATAAATCCGAGAGTTCTAAGCTTAGTGAGGCACTACCATGAATCGCAAAAATGCGGGTCGCCCGAGGATCGCGTGATATTGTGATGGCCAGTCCATGACTTCGAAGTCGAGCTTCTCTCTTCTGTAGTTTTGGCAATTCCCAAAGCAAACGTTGAGTTCTATTCGACCTAATGGATAGTTAGCACTCCCTGGGATGATTCCGTCGAAGGAACAGTCAGTTGGTTTCAAGAACTCTAATGATATGTGCATTGCCCGGAGAGTCTTTACGTATATAAAATTTATTCCGCTTCCTGCATCCATGAATACTCTATCGACGTTGTATGTCCCAATTTGAGCTTTGAGTACCAGAGGCGCGTTTCCCGGCTGAGGTACTGTTATGGGGTGATCATCCCTGCCGAATTCTATGGGTTGTTCTGACCAGTGTAAATATTCCGTTGTTGCTGGAGGCGATGTTACTGCTAGGTTAACTTGGCGAGTTATGCTCTTTTCCTCTTTGTTCGACTTTGGCACTGGTTGTATCATTGTTGTGATGTGCCCTTTGGATGGGACATATCCTCCATCATTTTTGTGTCCCTGATTTGGCTGATCCTGACCTTGAGAGGCTCCATTGTTTGCTTGTTGATCTTTTGTAGATGTGTTGTTGGTGTTCCCTTTGTATCCTTGTCTCTTTGCTTTGGTTTGTTTGCTTATTGCTGCCTCCTAGAGTTTTAAGAACATTGTGCAATCTTTCATTGCGTGTCTGGACACTCGTTTTCCATCAACGAACGCGGAGTGTATATGGCATGGTCCGTTTCGCATATCCTCTGGTGACGGGTTGTATTCTCTGGGTTCTCTTGTCTAAAATTTTTTGCTGCTCCCGTAGTCTTCTCTTCCATAGCTGCGGTATCCCGAGTTTTTGCGGTCATTTCCTTGATAACTATTGTCTTTGTATCCCGCGGCTACTTGGCTGTGGGAGCCGTAGTTGTCGTAGTTGAGGGATCTTCTCCTTTGGCTACCGTATCTGTTTCCTCTGTTGTCTTTTGGTGACCGCGTTCGTTTAAAAGATGAAATTTAAAAGACACGTGCAAGCGTTGGAATGGTGTTTCTTATGATTAAAATTAGACCAGGGTTTATGGGTTCACTTGTCTACTCTCTCATAAAGTTATGGTGGCATTAAGCACAAGATAGATGACCGAAACATTGACATGATTATTATAATGTTACTTGATAATATTTATATGGGCATCATGTCCTAACATAAAGATGACATTACACATCTTACTTATACTCCACTAGAAAGGAATAAACTTCGAGCAATCTAGTATTAAGAATTAACAGAATATAGCCTTAGGTACTTTGACATGATGGTGGACAACAAATATGCTACCGCATTAGACATATTATGATAGAACAAATTCTGAGAGCCATGACTGCGGCTCCTGAGATCCATCATACTTTTGCTGATCATGGGGTAGTTTGAAACCCTTGGGTACTGGCGTGGTGTGAACCCTATGAGTAAAGCACGATGCCCCCATCTCCTTTTCATTGTCTTCGTAGTTATATGCTTTGGTGGGAGTCCTGGACCTTCGAGTTCCTCCATGCTTCGGGCTTTTGTGTCGCCTTGGTGATGGTGTTCTAGATCGTCGGATACCACTTCTGCTGAGGACTATTGTGACGGCGTGGTGACCTTGGTTTATGTGTTCCTTTATTGCGGTGTGCCTCCTCTTCTTTTGCTGACAATTTGTTGCCTACCATCTTCAATCCTTGTAGTGCTGCCCGGTGCATATGTTCCCTTGGGTCTCCTGGACTTGGCCGTGTTGTGTGCAGATATGCTTGAGCTGCCACAAGTGCTGCTTCTGGTGTCTTTGGTATAATGTTCCCTTGCTTGTCGACCGATAGGAAGGACGAGTCGAGGTTCTTGGAGAGGCTTTGCCTTTCTGAGTACTCGAGGTTTTCAAACCTTGATCCATGCCGATGATGCCTTCTGTTGGTTGTGTATGATGCGTCGTTGCGTGCTTTATGATAAGTTGCGCTTGCTGCAATGGCTGAATCTTTTCTCTTCTGTATTTCAATTCTCTCTTTTGCTAGTTGCTTTGACTGCTATCTTAAGGCGTAATGATACCCTAACAACATATTCTTGCTTGCCTCTGCTGGTATTGGCACGCCGTGTTCCATGACTGTTTTGATTATCCTCCACTCTTCGACTGATAGTTGAACTTTCTCCCTGCTTGCAAGGGAATCTGCAGTTTCTCCTTCTGCTAAGTGATTTGCTCCTCTGTTTACGTTTGCTGGGTTGAGCACTGGATTGTTGTTTTCGTCGAGTTCTTCTGAGTTGTCTCCTATAATAGCGAGTACTTGGTACCGATTGTTGAACTTGCTGTTGAAGCTTGAGAAGATTGAATCGTCATCCTCATGAAGCTCTAATCCTGTCTTCCAGGTGTCTGTTGATTTGTCTGAAGTATCATCATAGCAGATCATGAGGTCTTCGAGTTGATCTCCTAAGTCGAAATTCTCCATGGTTTCGTCGACTTCTGTGATTTTTCCTTCTACTATTTCTATTATTGCGAAGCTGACCGACGAGTTTACCTCGCTGGAAGAGCCCACTGATGATTCCGACACTGCAACTGTCTTGGATTCGCTTGCCGACGGACCCGGTTTCAGCGGATCTGAAAGGCAAATCGAACCTAAAGATCCGACGCAAAAGTTTAAGCTTCCAATCGTCAGGTCCATATTTTGATCCATGCTCTCGAATATTGGAGTGAAATTTGACGGGTGAGACTGAAAGTCAACGGTTTCGAAGGATATCTGGTTTTCATCGACTTCTGAACTGTTGTTGGCTAAAAGCCAAAAAGCCGTCAAATTCATGATTCCAACGCCCAGGATCCCCATGGTCGGCGCCAATTGACTAGGGTTAACTCGACAAATGTCCTAGATAAAGGACTTAGGATCGGAGAAGTAGGGCGTTGGATGAACTCGAAGGTAAAATCAGTCAAACAAGGTGTGTATCGAAAGTAAAATGTGGTGGTGAACTTGGCTTGCTTTCAATCTGTCCCTTACCGTCCTCTCCTGGTCCCTATATATAGGCGGCCAGGTCTCAAGGAACGGGAGGGGTCCGATACATATTGCAACATTGGTATACGACATGAACTCGTATTTCGACTAGGATTACACTTGGGCCTAGCTTAACGGGCCTCAGGTGTACTCAAGTAACGGGCTCTATTATCTATACCCTTGTCACTAAGCAATGTGCCACTTCATTGGGACTCCAAGTGCAAAGTGTTGTAGCAAGAGTAAATTTTCTCCACGAGGAAACTAGGGGATTTATATTGAACTTTCGTGGAACAGTCAAAAAGGCTCTCTTCATTCTCATCAAGGAACCTGCAAAACAATCTCCTTGTCTCGCATCCCCAACTCCACCGAGTTATTGTCAAGCACAAGGTGTTGAATGTAAGAGAAATAATATAACCAATGCAATAAAATAAATATGACGCAATAAAGTAAAGTAAAGCTATTATGAAACTAAAACAATAAGGTAAAGGTGCTTTTGTTTTTGATATGTTTCAAGAAAGTAAATATGTTTTTGTATTTTAGGATTTAATTAAAGATGAAATTTAAAAGACACGTGCAAGCGTTGGAATGGTGTTTCTTATGATTAAAATTAGACCAGGGTTTATGGGTTCACTTGTCTACTCTCTCATAAAGTTATGGTGGCATTAAGCACAAGATAGATGACCGAAACATCGACATGATTATTATAATGTTACTTGATAATATTTATATGGGCATCATGTCCTAACATAAAGATGACATTACACATCTTACTTATACTCCACTAGAAAGGAATAAACTTCGAGCAATCTAGTATTAAGAATTAACAGAATATAGCCTTAGGTACTTTGACATGATGGTGGACAACAAATATGCTACCGCATCAGACATATTATGATAGAACAAATTCTATGAATATCAAGTTAGGATTCTCAGCTATCACTAAGAAATATAACACATGCATTCTTTTTGTCCCTAGTAAGGTAACCATGGAATTGGTGAAAACCATAATAGATCATGAATTTTGTCACGCTCCCCCTCTCGCGCTCTCGCATACAAATTGGATCAGAACAAGTAATAAAGAACAGGGTAACAATATGCATCTACTCATACATCAAGAACATAATAACATATCACATATCATAGATCATCCAATAAAATAAGGATCCACCCCATAGGAATTACGGAATATTGATACGTCTCAAATGTATCTATAATTTTTGATGCTCCATGCTTGTTCTTACACCATTCGCTTAGTGTTTTGTTACACTTCATGGCGTTTTTATGCATTTTCCGGAACTAACCTATTAACAAGATGCCACAGTGCCAGTTCCCTATTTTCTGCTGTTTTGTGTTTCAGAAAAGTTACACAGGAAATATTCTTGGAATTGGACAAAACAAAAGCCAAACCTCCTATTATTTACCGAAGCTTCCAGAAGACCGAAGAGGATACAGAGAGGGGCCAGGGGCCAGCCTCACCACCAGGGGGCGCGGCCCAGCCCCTGGCCGCGCCGCCCTATGGTGAGGGCGTCCTGGTCCACTTCTGACACTGCCCCTTCGCCTATAAAGATCCCCCGACGGGAAAAACCTAAGGACCCAATCAATTTTCCAGAAACACATCGCAATCCGCCGCCATCGTCAACCCGAGATCGAGAGGGTCCAGAAGCTCTTCCCGGTACCCTACCAGAGAGGGGAATCGCCACCGGAGGTCTTCTTCATCGCCATGCTTGCCTCCGGCGCGATGAGTGAGTAGTCTACCTTGGACTATGGGTCCATAGCAGTAGCTAGATGGTTGTCTTCTCCACCATGTGCTTCATGTTTAGATCTCGTCAGCTGCCTTACATGATCGAGATCACCGTTATGTAATTCTACATGTTGTGTTTGTTGGGATCCGATGAATATTGGTGTTATGATTGAGCTGATGTTCTGAATATTATCTTATGTTATCTCTATGTTGTTTATGATCTTGCATGCTCTCCGTTGTTAGTAGCTATCTTGGCCGAGTAGATACTAGTGACTCCAAGAGGGGGTATTTATGCTCGATAGTTGGGTTCATGCCTCTATTTAATCTGGGGGAGTGATAGAAACCTCTAAGGTTGTAGATGTGATGTTGCCACTAGGGAGAAAACAACAATATTGTGTCTAAGGACATTCGCTTTGTTTACATTACACACTTTGCTTAATGCAATTATCTGTTGTTCGCAACTTAATATTCACGGGGTCCTCGGATGATTCCCTGTTGGTGGATTATTAGTCATAGATGCAGTTGGATGACGGTCTATGTATCTTGTTGTAATGCCCAGAGTAAATCTCATAGTGATCCTCTTGACATATGCATGTTATCTTTATTCTATCAATTGCCCAACTGTAATTTGTTTACGCAGCATGTTGTTATTTATCTTATGGAGAGACACCACTAGTGAACTGTGGACCCCGGTCCAATTTCCTTTACATTGCTATCATCTGTTTACTTTACTTGCACTGTTTACTTTCTTGCATACTACTATTGCTTTCCACTCGATACGCTCATTCCTTTGTTTACAGCAAACCGGTGAGATTGACAACCTCATCGTAAGTTGGGAGCAAAGTTCTTGGTTCTATTGTGTGCAGGTTCCACGTTGCTGCTGGTGCAAAGCAAAGCCCTGGACGAGGCGCATTATAAATTGTCTGGAGCTGTCGCGAAGCTAGCAGGCGTCACCTTCTGGAGTTTGCCTTTTTCCTACTGGACTGATAAACCTTGGTATCTTACTGAGGGAAAATTTGCTACTATGATCATCATACCTTCCTCTTTGGGTTCCCAACTGGACGGTGATCTACATCAACACCGTGTCGCATCAAGCTAATTTTCTAGCGCCGTTGCCGGGGAGGAAAAAAGAAGACTTCTGCAAGGGGAGTTTCGCACACGCATCCTTTACTTTGTTTTAAGTTTTGCTTTACTTTATTTTTGCTTGCTTTGTTTTATCAAAAACACAAAAAAATTAGTTTCCTTATAGTTGTTATTTTTACTTGTCTGCTCTTAGCTTTGCTAGAATGGCTACTCCTGAAAACACCAAGTTGTGTGATTTTACTAGCACTAATAATAGTGATTTTATCTGCACTCCTATTGCGCCACCTGCTCCTGCTGCAAATTTTTATGAGATTAAGCCTGCTTTATTGAACCTTGTTATGAAAGAGCAATTTTCTGGTGCTAGTACTGATGATGCTACAGCTCATCTCAATAATTTTGTTGAGCTATGTGAGATGCAGAAATATAAGGATGTAGAGAGTGATATTATTAAGCTAAAGTTGTTTCCTTTTTCTTTGAGAGGAAAAGCTAAGGATTGGTTGCTATCTTTGCCTAAAGATAGTATTGATTCATGGGCTAAGTGTAAGGATGCTTTTATTGGAAGATACAATCCTCCTGCTAAGATTATAGCTTTGCGTAGCAATATTATGAAGTTTAACCAGTTTGATAATGAACATGTTGCTCAAGCTTGGGAAAGGATGAAATCTATGATAAAGAATTGCCCTACTCATGGACTGACTACTTGGATGATTGTCCAAACTTTTTAGGCAGGACTGATTTTTTCTTCAAGGAACCTATTAGATTCAGCTGCCGGAGGCACTTTTATGCCCCTTACCTTGGGCGCCGCAACAAAGCTTCTCGACAACATGATGGTAAATTATTCTGAGTGGCACACCGAGAGAGCTCCACAAGGTAAGAAGGTAAATTCTGTTGAGGAAACCTCTTCCTTGAGTGATAAGATTGATGCTATAATGCTTATGCTTTCTAATGATAGAACTCTTGTTGATCCTAATAATGTTCCTTTGGCCTCTTTGGTTGCTCAAGAAGAGCATGTTGATGTAAACTTCATTAGAAATAATAATTTTAACAACAATGCTTATAGGAACAATTTTGCTAGTAACAATTATAGGCCATATCCTTCTACTAATGGTAATGGTTATGGTAAATCTTATGGTAATTCCTCCAACAACACTAGGGGCGTGCCCTCCGATCTTGAGGTAATGCTCAAGGACTTCATCGGTAAGCAAACTGCTTTTAACAGGTCTGTAGAGGAAAAGTTAGGCAAAATTAATATTCTTGCTTCTATGGTTGATAGCCTTGCTCATGATGTTGAACTTCTGAAATTAAAAGTGTTGCCTAATGAGGTTAAGGAGAACAATACTTTTGCCACTGCTAATGCTATCCAAGTTAGAATTGATAAAAATGTTAGGATGTTAGCAGAATTGCATGCCAGGTGGGAAAGAGAAGATGATATGACTAGAAAGATGAAGGTATGTACCATTAATACCTCTAATGATGTTGTTCCAAATGCTAGCAATCCTCTTACTTTGATTGGTGTAGAGAAAACCCCCACTCCTTGTACTAAAAAGCCCAAAACTGCTAAAACTTTTTCTCAAAAGAGTGCTGAATTTTTTCGGAGTGTAGGAGATGATAGCTCTATTTCTTTCAATGATTTTGATGTTGATGGCTGCAATATATCTGAAGTTATTTTGTTCTTTCAAAATCTTGCTTTGAGTCCCAATGCTAGTTCTTTAAATATTGCTTTTACTAAGCATATTACCAATGCTCTTATGAAAATTAGGGATGAAAAGTTGAAGCAAAAAGCTTCTATTCCCAAGAAGTTAGAAGATGGTTGGGAACCCATCATTGATATGCATGTTAATGGTTTTGATTGCCATGCTTTATGTGATCTAGGTGCTAGTATTTCTATTATGCCTAGAAAAATTTATGACATGCTTGATTTACCACCGCTTGAAAAGTGTTATTATGATGTTCCTATTGCTGATGTTGCTAAGAAGAAACCTTTGGGAAGGATTAATGATGTTATTATTATGGTTAATAATAACCTTGTTCCCGTTGATTTTCTTGTCATGGATGTTGAGTGCAATGCTTCATGTCCTATTATTTTGGGAAGACCATTTCTTCAAACTGTAGGTGCCATCATTGATATGAGGGAAGGCACCATCAAATATCAATTTCCACTCAATAAAGGTATGGAACACTTCCCTAGAAAGAGTAATAAATTACTTTTTGACTCTATTCTTAGAGCAAATTATGAGCTTGATGCTTCATCACGTGATATTACTTGATTTGCACTTTCTGCGCCTAGCTCAAAGGCGTTAAAGAAAAGCACTCTTGGGAGATAACCCAATGTTTTACTTTCAGTTATTTTTCTTTTATTTGAGTCTTGGAAGTTATTAATACTGTAATAACCTCTCCTTATCATTTTTATTTCTTTGTTGTGCCAAGAGAAGCCTCTAATTTGAGTGAGGTAAGATTTGGGGAAGTTGTTGTCCTGAAACAGATTTCGGGGCTGCACCGTAAAAATTCGTGAAAATTCTCAGAATATCTTTTTGACCTGCGATTTCTTGTGCATATGCCCCAGGTTATATCCAAACTTTCATTAGTTTTACACTTTTTGATTTGAGCAACAGAAAACCTTCTAAAAAATCGACCTTTGTCAGCTGTTCTATTTTGACAGATTTCTGCCACTATTTGTGTTTGCCTCTCGATAGCTTTCTTTTTGAGTTCTTTTGATCACGGAACTTTTGGGGAAGTTGCTACAGTAGTATATGCTTTATATGTGGTGGTTTTGAGTTGAAATATGAAGCAAAAAGGGGTTGATTCAATATTATGCTTACACTAATGTTGCTAATAGAATTGTGTTGAGTTTTGTATGAAGGAAGTTTTCAAGTGTAGGGATTTGAGAATGATGAGATGAGTTGAAGAATGGACAAGAGCTCAAGCTTGGGGATGCCCACGCACCCCAAGAAATATCCAAGAGGTACAAGCGTCAAAGCTTGGGGATGCCCCCGAGGCACCCCTTCTTCATCGGCAAAAATCAGGTCACTTTTCAACACACTATATTTTTATTGCTTCATGCACTATGCATTTTTCTTGGAGCGTCAGTTGTTTTAATTTTGAGTTTTGTTTAGTTTTGTTTGCTGCCATAAATGGTTGTACCCCAACAAATTTCTTTTGGAGAAGTTGCCTTGCTTTTCATTTGCCAAGAACACTCCGTTTTTCACTCTTATCGTTCAAACGAGTGTTCTCTTTTTCTGTTACTGCGTTTAGCTTTTATTTTTCGCCTTGATTTTTGTTCAGATCTTGTTATATATTTGCATCAAGTTGTATTTTAACCTCTGGTCCATGTTGGTATTCATCAAAAGAGTTGTATTAAAAAGGTTCAAATGGTGTTGGAAAAGAGAAAAAGTTTCATGCAAAAAAGTGGTACAAAAAGGAGCTTGTGTAGACTGCGGCTTAGGCTTTTGCATGTCGTGCTTGATATCATTTTGATAGTATGCTTAGTGATTTTTTCTGTAGCATGACTTGTCTCAAATGACTGAGATTGCTTAATGAGCCTTTGAAAAAATCATGCATTGTTTTTATTATTTGGAAGCATTAATTTGGTTTTCTCCTTGATGCTTTATTTGGGTTGACTTGGCGCATGCTCACACATATTAGACTCATACAAAGTCGCCATAAGCCTCTATGATCATTTAGTTTTTGACTTTTGATGCCATCTTATGCTTCTTTTAATGTTGCTTTGTCGCTTTGCATGATTATGGCCGTTATTGCTCTCTTAGTTGGTCGCTCCCAATCTTTTGCTAGCCCTCATTTTGTACTAAGTATGAGCTCTACTCATGCATCCAACTCCTAAAAACCAAGTTGTTCCAATGTGTCCACCATACATACCTGTTAGCAATTTGCTATTCCAAAGTACATTTGACTTGCTTTTATATATCCTTCAAATTAAACTCTTTTTGGTGTTATGCGAAAATTGGTCAGTAAAGCTCTCATGAACCTGATGGCACACTTTACTTTTCTCGTTCTTAAAAATTTGACATTGTGGCTCTCTTATATTGAGTTGTTATGCTTGCAAGTTGTAAGTTGGAAATTAGCCCAGCCATGCCGTCATGGGGCAAGCTTTCAACATTGCACTTTCTTTCATTTGAGTTGATATCATGATCTTTTGTTTATGGATACTCGCGATGTGAAATAAGTTGGGAATCTTGCGGGATCATGGAGTTTTTATATGTGTTAGGGAAACGTCTGGGACGCTAATCTAAGCCATGCATTATTCATGGTGGAAATTTACAGCATGCCCATAGTGGACATTCGACGACGCATCTCAAAATAAAAAGTTATACCAATGGTAAATAAAAGAGACGTCGAGGTGTTCATTGTCTGTTTGTTTGTCATTTTGATGTGGGCTTGTTCCATGTCATCGGGCAGGAGGTACCCCGTTGGCGGTTCTCGATGATACACATATATTTACAATGACAAGAGCCTGCTTGGGACTCTAAGTCGGGTAGCATGAGGTTTGGGTATTCGTACTTCACGGGACACGAGGTTTTCAACTTATGATTTATCAAGCATATGCTTCATAATTGTACTCGCATTAACTTTAACCATTCAAGATGCTTATGATGGGGGCAATGAGAGCTCAAAGCTAGTAAGTACCATAATTTTTGAAGGTTTATAAAACTTGCAATCACTGCTTCCCTCTATGAAGGGACTTTCTTTTACTTTTATGTTGAGTCACCACCTTCTATCTTTATGCACCGTCTAAGAGAGCATAGTTGTCATTCTTAGTATAATGTGCATTGTCCCAAAGTTATCATTGATTGATTCATGATTTTGGTTTCACTTGTTCTTAAATTATTTGTATCTAGTCGCCCTCTTAAACTTGAAGGTGTCCTATGCATTTATGTTTTGCTATTCCATGAAGGACAAGCTGAAAACCATTTGCTATGTTTTTCCTTATGATTTGAACACACGTTTGACTTTCATTGTTTCATTTTCATGATCTTTCGTTTGTGTTCTTTTTCATGTTATAACATGGTTGCTAAGTTTCTTCTATCAAGATTATATCTTTCATGCCCATGTTTTAAGTTCTTTTGATCCCAGCACTCAATGCTTACATAGATGATCAAGATTGTGTAGGTTCATGTCACCTCAAAAATTATTATTTGTTATCACTTACCTACTCGAGGACGAGCAGGAGTTAAGCTTGGGGATGCTTGATACGTCTCAAACATATCTATAATTTTTGATGCTCCATGCTTGTTCTTACACCATTTGCTTAGTGTTTTGTTACACTTCGTGGCGTTTTTATGCATTTTCTGGAACTAACCTATTAACAAGATGCCACAGTGTCAGTTCCATGTTTTCTGCTATTTTTGTGTTTCAGAAAAGTTACACAGGAAATATTCTCGGAATTGGACGAAACAAAAGCCGAACCTCCTATTATTTACCGAAGCTTCCAAAAGATTGAAGAGGAGACAGAGAGGGGCCAGGGGCCAGCCTCACCACCAGGGGGCGCGGCCCAGCCCCTGGCCGCGCCGCCCTATGGTGAGGGCGCCCTGGTCCACTTCTGACGTTGCCCCTTCGCCTATAAAGACCCCCCCCCCCCCCGATGGGAAAAATCTAAGGATCCGATCAATTTTCCAGAAACACATCGCGATCCGCCGCCGTCGTCGACCCGAGATCGGGAGGGTCCAGAAGCTCTTCCCGGCACCCTGCCGGAGAGGGGAATCGCCATCGGAGGTCTTCTTCATTGCCATGCTTGCCTCCAGTGCGATGAGTGAGTAGTCTACCTTGGACTATGGGTCCATAGCAGTAGCTAGATGGTTGTCTTTTCCACCATGTGCTTCATGTTTAGATCTCGTGAGCTGCCTTGCATGATCGAGATCACCGTTATGTAATTCTACATGTTGTGTTTGTTGGGATCCGATGAATATTGGTGTTATGATTGAGTTGATGTTCTGAATATTATCTTATGTTATCTCTATGTTGTTTATGATCTTGCATGCTCTCCGTTGTTAGTAGCTATCTTGGCCGAGTAGATACTAGTGACTCTAAGAGGGGGTATTTATGCTCGATAGTTGGGTTCATGCCTCTGATACGTCTCCAACGTATCTATAATTTTTGATGCTCCATGCTTGTTTTTACACCATTTGCCTATTGTTTCGTTACACTTCGTGGCACTTTTATGCATTTTCCGGAACTAACCTATTAACGAGGTGCCACAGTGCCAGTTTCCTGTTTTCTGCTGTTTTTGTGTTTCAGATGTGATACACAGGAAATATTCTCGGAATTGGACGAAACAAGTTCCTAAAGTCTTATTTTACCCGGAAGCTTCCAGAGATCCGAAGGAGAGTAGGAGGGGGGCCACCAGGGCCCCGCGTGAGGGCGCCTGGCTCCTCCTCTGACATCGCCCCTTCGCCTATAAAGACCCCCCGACGGAAAAAATCTAAGTACCCGATCAGATTTCCAGAACACATCGCGATCCGCCGCCGCCGTCGACCCAAAGATCGGGAGGGTCCAGAAGCTCTTCCCGGCACCCTGCCGGAGAGGGGAATCGCCACCGAAGGTCTTCTTCATCGCCATGCTTGCCTTCGGAGCGATGAGTGAGTAGTCTACCTTGGACTATGGGTCCATAGCAGTAGCTAGATGGTTGTCTTCTCCACCATGTGCTTCATGTTTAGATCTCATGAGCTGCCCTACATGATTGAGATCACCGTTATGTAATTCTACATGTTTGGTTTGTTGGGATCCGATGAATATTGGTGTTTATGATTAAGTTGCTGTACTGAATATTATCTTTTGTTATCTCTATGTTGTTTATGATCTTGCATGCTCTCCGTTGTTAGTAGCTATCTTGGCCGAGTAGTTGCTAGTGACTCCAAGAGGGGGTATTTATGCTCGATAGTGGGTTCATGCCTCTATTTAATCTGGGGGAGTGACAGAAACCTCTAAGGTTGTAGATGTGTTGTTGCTACTAGGGAGAAAACAACATTCATATGCTCAAGGGCATATGCTTTGTTTACATTACACACTTTGCTTAATGCAATTATCTGTTGTTCGCAACTTAATACTTTTGGGGTGTTCGGATTGATATCCCCGGGTGACAAGGGTATAATTACTAGAGCCCATTAGTTGAGTACCCCTGAGGCCCGTTAAGCTAGGCCCAACTGTAATGATAGTCGAATACGAGATATTACCGTATGTCGATATTTGTAATCTGTATCGAACCTGACCCGATCCTCGAGACCTGGCCACCTATATATAGGGGCCAGGAGAGGACGGTGGAGGGCAGATTGAAAGCAAGCCAGGTTGAACACCCAAGTTTACTTTCGATATACATCTATTTCGACTAACTTTACCTTCGAGTTCATCCGACGCCCTATCTCCCCGATCCTAAGTCCTTCATCTAGGACATTTGTCGTAATTTTCGTTGCTCGACTAGGGGAGAAGGCGCTTCCTTTTTATGCACTTATGAAGAAGTCAGACGACAAATTTGAGTGGACAGAAGAAGCAGACACAGCGTTTGCGCAGTTGAAAAAAGTGCTCTCCACGCCGCCAGTGCTGGTCGCACCTAAAGAAAAAGAGCCACTACTACTGTACATCGCCGCAACCCATCAGGTGGTAAGTACAGTTCTAGTAGTCGAAAGAAGTGAAGAAGGCAAAGCTCATGGTGTCCAGAGACCGGTATATTTCATCAGCGAAGTGCTATCTCCAACCAAACAGAGGTACCCACATTATCAGAAACTGGCGTACAGTGTCTTCACCACTGCACGAAAATTACGACAGTATTTTACTGTGCACCCAATTATAGTGGTCAATGAAGCGCCATTATTGAACATATTGAACAACCCTTTAGCAACAGGCCGTGTCTCTTTGTGGGGAATCGAGTTATCTCCCATGGACATCACGTACGAAAAAAGGAAGGCGATCAAGTCACAAATTTTGCCAGATTTTACAGCAGAGTGGCTCGAGCTGCAAAGCACGGGACCACCAGATTTATCGAGTACTTGGACAATGTACTTCGATGGTTCAAAGCGAGTCCAAGGAGCAGGCGCAGGAGTAGTATTAATATCGCCTCATGGCGACAAATTAAAGTATGTCTTATGGATGAGCTTCCCGCAGGCTTCTAACAATGAAGCGGAGTACGAGGCTTTGTTGCACGGCATGAAGATGGCCAAAGCTTGTGGAGCAACTCGCCTAAAGATATTTGGAGACTCTAACCTTGTTGTCCAGCAAGTTATGAACAGGTGTGACACAATCAATGACAACATGATGGCCTACAAGAATTTGTACCATTATCTAGAAGGAACGTTCGATGGATGCGAAGTCTCTCACGTCAGCAGGAACAGCAATGAGGAAGCCGACACTTTAGCAAATATTGGATCACAATGCTTACCTGTACCATCTGGAGTATTTTGGGAAGAAATAGCGGAAAGGTCAATAAAAAGTGCTAAAAGTTCGACTACCACGGCAGGCTCGGGGGCTATGACAGAGCCAGAGGAGGTCATGATGATAGAAGAAACATGGATGCAGCCATATCTTGCGTACATGATAAATAAAAAGCTACCAGAAGATGCAGTGGAGGCTAAGAGGATAACTCGAAGAGCGAAAGCATTTGTCGTGATTGAAGGAAAACTATACAAGAGAAGTATTACAGGCGTTTTACAACGCTGTGTCACACCCCAGGAAGGGCAAACAATATTGAAAGACATACACGGCGGAGTATGTGGCCATCACGCCAGCAGCAGAGCAATAGCGGCAAAAGCTTTTCGAGCGGGATTCTATTGGCTAACAGCCATCGAGGACGCAAAAGATATAGTTCGAAAGTGTGAAGCATGTCAAAGGTTTGCATCCAGACCGCACGCACCAGCAGCGGAGCTACAAACAATACCATTATCCTGGCCCTTCGCACAATGGGGTCTTGACATGGTGGGAAAGCTGCACAAATCTTGGCCAGGAGGGCATGTCTACATGCTAGTAGCAGTCGATAAATTCACCAAATGGGTGGAAGCAGCTCCAGTAACAACTCAAGATTCTACAGCAGCAATCAGCTTCATCAAGTCTATAGTTTTTCGTTTTGGTGTACCACACAGCATCATCACACACAATGGGACACATTTTACTTCAAAAGAATTCAAAAGTTACTGCGAAGGACTGGGGATCAAGCTTAAATTCGCATCCGTGGCGCACCCGAAGACAAACGGGCAAGTCGAAAAAGCCAATGGCCTGATAAGTAGTGGAATAAAAAGAGGCTTTTAGCACCTCTCGAGAAAGCCAAGAGCGCTTGGGTAGAAGAATTGCCCTCCGTTCTTTGGAGTCTAAGAACTACGCCTAATGCAGCAACTCAAGAAACTCCTTTCTTCCTGGTCCATGGCGCAGAAGCCGTGCTTCCAGTCGAGGTTACACACGAGGCTCCAAGAGTGACGGCATATGATGAGGCGACATCGACAGAAGCATTGCAAGATGACGTCGATGCGCTAGATGAAGCAAGAGACAAAGCATTAGAAAGGGCTATGCAATATCAGCAAAGCTTACGAAACTACCATAGTAGTCGAGTTCGTCCACGATCCTTTGTGGTAGGAGACCTCGTTTTGCGACTCAGGCAAGATAGCCATGGGAAATTGGAGTCCCCGTGGGTGGGACCTTACATCGTCACGGAAGTAATACCAGGAGGAGGATATCGACTACAAGACAAGAAGACTGGGAAGGACGAAAGCAACCCGTGGAATGCAGAACAGCTACGACATTTTTACGCGTAGACTAAGTATAGAGATATCAATATATTCGAGTTAACTTTCTGGACCCAGAACATGAGGCCACAGGTCGGGTTCTTTGGGTTGAACTCGACAAAATTGTATGATTCTCGTGTTACTTCTCCGCTCGGGGGCTTCAACCCCTGGGTCGTACGAAAAAATCGTTATGACAAGATGGAGAGGTTTTCCTTCACTATAAGGTTATTTACACAACCCGATAAATACAGAGAGAACTTGGTTCATAAAAAGAACCCGATATCATCCTTACATTTATTGGTTCGCAAAGAACCCGACATATGGAAAGCATATCTCAGAACATGACTTGTTCTCATGGTACTAGTAAACGATATCGACACAAAGTACGAATATTTATTGCAAATATCATTGCAGGAAGGACATTGTCAAACGAAATTACATGGATAACAGATCCTAATAAAAGAGGGCTTCAAGCTTCATACTTCTTCTGGCAAAGAGTGCCATTATAGATCTTCACGTCAAACTTCGACGTACCGACATGGAAGTCGAAGGCCATGATGAAGCCTTGATGGATGTCGTGGTCCTCAGCAAATTGCGACCAGCCACCTCTGAAGTATTGCTCGCCGTCGCCATCATACCACACCTCCACCTCATAGGGGATGCCACCGCCAGACTGTTCACGAAGAACCGCCTCTCGCAGTTCGCGGCCATCCATAAACTTCGTGAAATCTAGCGGCAAGCGCTGAATCTCACGCCATTGCGCCATGGCAATGCAAAGGAAAGAAAAGATACGGGGAGGTACAGCAGGAGCAGCTGGAGCAGCAGATGGAGGAGCGATTGGACCTGGAGTGATATTAGTCACTTTGGGTTTGTTCTTGCTACCAGGTGGGCGGCCGGGACGGCGCTTAGCCGGAGCATCTGATGAAGTTCCTGCGGCAGCTGGCGCGGTGTTCTTGTTTTTGCTGCCGCGAGGGCGACCCCGACCTCATGGTGCCGCCGGGGAACCAAGGTTCAGGCGGGAGCCTGCAGCATCTGCCATGAGTGCGAGAGAGAAAACCTCAGAAAAACCCTAGATGGAGGAGAAAAGATGATGCGGCGGAGGAAAGAATCTGATTAGGGTTTTTATCTTTACCAGATGGTGCTTTATTTATAAGCGCGTATTATTGGGCCCCCGTGCTACAGCGCAGCCCACAAACAAATTTTAAGTAGGAGTTAAATTCTGCGTACAGCAGACGATAATATCAATAAAGAAAAACAAGACAGGAGACTATGATCGCGCGATATGGAAACCTCGACTTGGACTCGGGGGCTCGTCAAATAATAAAAGGCCGACAGGAGACAGAAGAGCTGAACTTTGAGCCTATGCTTGACTACAAGTTGCCAAGCATAGCCTCGGGGGCTACTCCCATCGGGAGCGCTGAGCGCGCACCCGATAGAGATGAAATAGTCAATATTGAAATTGCAGAAGGATAAACATACAAAACTTCGACTACGTAGTTGACAAATTGAAGAGAAATTACTCCCATCGAGAGCGAGTTTTATGGTTGTAGAAACCCGAATATTTTCAGTCAAACTTTGACTGCGACATAAGATTCTCGAGTTGCGTTATCGCAACGAAACTCGAATGTCGTGATTTATCACGAAGGTAAGACCCCGGGATCCGTCCTGTGTGGCCTAGTATACGCACATGGATGCGCTATGCTGGTATGTATCCGTGTCTACGACGCGAAGAAAATCCTGGTGGACGCACTGGGTACCCTGAGAACCACTGGGACTCATTTTTTGTAAGTCCTAAATGAGGCAAAAGAGTGAGTTTGACCGGTATCCCGAATTCAAGTCCAAGGGGATTGAATTTGAAGTAGGTGACAAGTATCTGTTCCGGCAGTTAACTGACCTCTTGATCCGTCAGAGTTGTCAGGCTTGTTCATCGAGACCCCTTGCGAGCGAATTATCATTATCATAAGTCGAAAGACCAAGTCGAAGATTTGAAGAAGATGAAGAATTATCCAAGTCGAAGATTTGAAGATTAGAGATTAAACCTGAATCTGCAATTCTGGTAGAATCTCAGGGGCTACTGACAAGGGTATAATTACTAGAGCCCGCTAGTTGAGTACCCCTGAGGCCCGTTAAGCTAGGCCCAACTGTAATGATAGTCGAATACGAGTTATTACCGTATGTCGATATTTGTAATCTGTATCGAACCCGACCCGATCCTCGAGACCTGGCCACCTATATATAGGGGCCAGGAGAGGACGGTGGAGGGCAGATTGAAAGCAAGCCAGGTTGAACACCCAAGTTTACTTTCGATATACATCTATTTCGACTAACTTTACCTTCGAGTTCATCCGACGCCCTATCTCCCCGATCCTAAGTCCTTCATCTAGGACATTTGTCGAGTTAACCCCTCGTCACCGGGAGTGGATTATTAGTCATAGATGCAGTTGGATGGCGGTCTATGTATTTTGTTGTAATGCCCAGAGTAAATCTCATAGTGATCTTCTTGACATATCACGTTTATCTTTATTCTATCAATTTCCCAACTGTAATTTATTTACCCAGCATGTGTTATTTTATCTATGGAGAGACACCACTAGTGAACTGTGGACCCCGGTCCTATTTACATCATATTGCTATCACATGTTTACTTTACTCGTACTGTTTACTTTACTCGCATACTATATTGTTTTCCACTCGATACGCTCATAATCTTTGTTTCAAGCAAACCGGTGAGATTGACAACCTTATCGCAAGTTGGGAACAAAGTACTTGGTTGTGTTGTGTGCAGGTTCCGCGTTGCAGCTAGCAAGCAAAGCTTGGACGAGGCGCCATATATAAATTGTCCTGAGCTGTTGCAAGCTAGCAAGCATCACCTTCCGTCGTCATTGTCTCTCCTCTCCTGATCGATATTAAACCTTGGTTTCTTAACTGAGGGAAAACTAGCTGCTATACTCATCATACCTTCCTCTTGGGGTTCCCAACGGGCTGGTTATCCACCACGCACAAGGACAGTCTGCTCCCACGTTAACCACACGCAGCAGCTAATTTTCTGGCGCCGTTGCCGGGGAGGAAGAGAAGACTTCTGCGAGGGGAGTTTTTCGCATACACATCCTTTACTTTGTTATTGTTTTGCTTTACTTCATTTATTTTACCTGCATTGCTTTATATCAAAAACCCAAAAAAATTAGAATCCTTGGTAGTTGTTTTTACTTGTTTACTTTCGTTTTGCTGAAATGGCCAATCCTGAAAACACCAAGTTGTGTGACTTTACTAGCACAAACAATAGTGATTTTATCTGCACTCCTATTGCACCGCCTGCTACTGCTGCAAACTTTTATGAGATTAAGCCTGCTTTATTGAACCTTGTTATGAAAGAGCAATTTTCTGGTGCTAGTACTGAAGATGCTGCAGCTCATCTCAACAATTTTGTTGAGCTATGTGAGATGCAGAAATATAAGGATGTTGATAGTGATATTATTAAGCTCAAGTTGTTTCCTTTTTCTTTGAGAGGAAAAGCTAAAGATTGGTTGCTGTCTTTGACTAAGAATAGTATTGATTCATGGGCTAAGTGTAAGGATGCTTTTATTGGTAGATACTATCCTCCTGCTAAGATTATATCTTTGCGTAGCAATATTATGAAGTTTACTCAGTTTGATAATGAACATGTTGCTCAAGCTTGGGAAAGAATGAAATCTATGATAAAGAATTGCCCCACTCATGGACTAACTACTTGGATGATCATCCAAACTTTTTATGCAGGACTGAATTTTTCTTCGAGGAACCTACTTGATTCAGCTGCTAGAGGCACTTTTATGTCCCTTACCTTGGGCGCCGCAACAAAGCTACTTGACAACATGATGGTAAATTATTCTGAATGGCACACCGAGAGAGCTCCACAAGGTAAGAAGGTAAATTCTGTTGAGGAAACCTCTTCCTTAAGTGATAAGATTGATACCATTATGGCTATGCTTGCTAATGATAGGACTCATGCTGATCCTAATAATGTTCCTTTGGCCTCTCTGGTTGCTCAAGAAGAGCATGTTGATGTGAATTTCATTAGAAACAATAATTTTAACAACAATGCTTATAGGAACAATTTTGCTAGTAACAATTATAGGCCGTATCCTTCTACCAATGGTAATGGTTATGGTAACTCTTATGTTAATTCCTACAACAACACTAGGGCCGCGCCCTCCGAGGTTGAGGTAATGCTCAAGGACTTCATCGGTAAGCAAACTGCTTTTAACAAGTCTGTTGAGGAAAAGTTAGGCAAAATTGATATTCTTGCTTCTAAAGTTGATAGCCTTGCTCATGATGTTGAAATTCTGAAATTAAAAGTGTTGCCTAATGATGTGAAAGAGAACAATGTTTTTGCTACCGCTAATGCTATTCAAGTTGGAATTGATGAAAATATTAGATTGTTAGCGGAATTGCATGCCAGGTGGGAAAGAGAAGATGAGATGGCTAGAGAGATGAAGGTATGTACTATTACTACCTCTAATGATGTTGCTCCTACTGGTAGCAATCCTCTTACTTTGATTGGTGTAGAGAAAAATCCCACTCCTTGTGTTAAAAAGCCTAAAACTGCCAAAAAAAATTCTCAAAAGAGTGCTGAAATTTTTCAGAGTGTGGGAGATGATAGCTGTACTTATTTTAATGATTTTGATGTTGATGGATGCAATATATCTGAAGTTATTTTGTTCTTGCAAAAGCTTGCTTTGACTCCCGATGCTAGTTCTTTAAATATTGCTTTTACTAAGCATATTACCAATGCTCTCATAAAGATTAGGGATGAAAAGTTGAAGCAAAAAGCCTCTGTTCCCAAGAAGTTAGAAGATGGTTCGGAACCCGTCATTAATATGCATGTTAATGGTTTTGATTGCCATGCTTTATGTGATCTAGGTGCTAGTATTTCTATCATGCCTAGAAAGATTTATGACATGCTTGACTTACCGCCTCTTGAAAAGTGTTATTATGATGCTCCTATTGCTGATGTTGCTAAGAAGAAACCTTTGGGAAGGATTAATGATGTTCTTATTGTGGTTAACAATAACCTTGTTCCCATTGATTTTCTTGTTATGGACGTTGAATGCCATGCTTCATGTCCTATTATTTTGGGAAGACCATTTCTTCGAACTGTAGGTGCCATCATTGATATGAGGGAAGGCACCATCAAATATCAATTCCCACTAAAGAAAGGTATGGAACACTTCCCTAGGAAAAGGAAGAAATTACTTTTTGACTCTATTCTTAGAGCAAATTATGAGCTTGATGCTTCATCACTTGATGTTACTTGATTCGCAATTTTCTGCGCCTAGCTCAAAGGCGTTAAAGAAAAGCACTCTTGGGAGATAACCCAATGTTTTACTTTCAGCACTTTTTCTTTTATTTGAGTCTTGGAAGTCATTACTACTGTAATGACTGCTCCTTATCTTGTTTTTTTCGTTTTTGTGCCAAGAGAAGCCTCTAATTTGAGCGAGGTCAAGATTTGGGGATGTTGCTGTCCTGAAACTGTTTTCGGTGCTGCACCGTAAAAATTCGTATAAATTCTCTGTTTATCTTTTATACCTGATATTTCTTGTGCACATGCCCCAGGTTATATACAAACTTTTGTTAGTTGAACACTTTTTTATTTGAGCAACAGAAAATCCCTCAAAAATTCGACCTTTGTCAGCTGTTCAGTTTTGACAGATTTCTGCCAATATTTGTGTTTGCCACTTTATCGCTTTCTTTTGAGTTCTTTTGATCACGGAACTTTTTGGGAGGTTGATACAGTAGTATTTTCTATATATGTGGTGGTTTTGAGTTGAAACCTGAAGCAAAAAGAGGTTGATTATATGTTATGCTTACACTAATGTTGCTAATAGAATTGTGTTTAGTTTTGTATGAAGGAAGTTTTCAAGTGTAGGGATTGGAGAATGATGAGATGAGTTGAAGAATGGACAAAAGCTCAAGCTCGGGGATGCCCATGCATCACCCCAAGAAATATCCAAGAAGTACAAGCGTCAAAGCTTGGGGATGCCCCCGAGGCACCCCTTCTTCGTCGGCAAAAATCAGGTCACCTTTCAAAACACTATATTTTTATTGCTTCATGCACTATGTGTTTTTCTTGGAGCATCAGTTGTTTTAGTTTTCTTAGTTGGTTAGGTTTGTTTTTTTGCTGCAATAAATGGTTGGACCCCAACAAATTTCCTTTGGAGGAGATGTACTCGTTTTTCATTTGCCAAGAACGCTCTAGTTTTCACTCTTATTAAAAATCGAGCGTTCTTCTTTTTCTGCTACTGCTTTTGGTTTTCGTTTTCGCCTTGATTTGCGTTCAGACCTTGTCATATCTTTTCATCAAGGTGTATTTTTGCCTCTGATCTTTATTGTTTTCATCAAAAGAGGTGTCTTTAAAAGTTTCAAATGGTGTTGGGAAAGAGAAAAAGCTTTGTGCAAAATAGTGGTACAAGAAGGAGCTTGTGTAGACTGCGGCTTAGGCTTTTTCATGTCATGCTTGATGTATTTTTGATAGTATGCTTAGTGGTTTTGCTGTAGCATGACTTGTCTCAAATAATTGAGATTGCTTAATGAGCCTTTGAAAAAAATCATGCGTTGTTTTTATTGTATGGAAGCATTATTTTGGTTTTCTCCTTGATGCTTTATTTGGGTTGACTTGGCGCATGCTCACACATGTTAGACTCTTACAAAGTCGCCAATAGCCTTCATGATCATTTAGTTTTTGACTTTTGATGCCATCTTATGCTTCTTTTAATGTCGCTTTGTCGCTTTGCATGATTATGGCCATTATTGCTCTCTTAGTTGGTCGCTCCCAGTCTTTTGCTAGCCCTCGCCTTGTACTGAGTATGAGCTCTACTCGTGCATCCAACCCCTAAAAGCCAAATTTTCCCAAAGTGTCCACCATACATACCTACTAGCAATTTGCTATTCCAAGTAAATTTGACTTGCTTTTATTTTCTCTTAAAATTAAACTCTTACCAGTGTTATGCGAAATTCGGTCAGTAAAGCTCTCACGAACCGGAAGGCACACTTTACTTTTTCCTGTTCTTAAAAATTTGACATTGTGGTCTCTTATGTTGAGTTGTTATGCTTGCAAGTTGTAAGTTAGATTCTAGCCCAGCCATGCTGTCATGGGGCAAGCTTTCAACATTGCACTTCTTATTTGAGTTGATATCGTGATCTTTTGTTTATGGATGCCCGCGGTGTGAAATGAATTGGGAATCTTGTGGGGATCATGGAGTTTGTATATGTGTTAGGGAAACGCCGGGCCGCCAATCTAAGCCATGCATAATTCATGGTGGAAATTTGCAGCATACCCATGGTGAACATTCGACGACGCATCTCACAATAAAAATCTAAACAAAAGGCAAATAAAAGAGATGTCGAGGTGTTCATTGTCTGCTTGTCCTGTCATTTTGGTGTGGGCTTGTTCCATGTCATCGGGCATGGAGGTACCGCATTAGCGGTTCTCAATGATATGAATATACTTACAATGACAAGAGCCTTGCTTGGGACTCTAAGTAAAGTAGCATGAGGTTTGGGTACTCATATTCACGGGGCACGAGGTTTTCAACTTATGATTTGTCAAGCATATGCATCATAATTGTTCTCGCATTAACTTTAACCATTCAAGATGCTTATGATGGGGGCAATGAGAGCTCAAAGCCGGTAAGTACCATAATTTTTGAAGGTTATAAAACTTGCAATCACTGCTTCCCTCTGCGAAGGGCCTTTCTTTTACTTTTACGTTGAGTCACCACCTTCTTTCTTTATGCACCATTAAGAGATCATAGTTGTCATTCTTAGTGTGATATGCATTGTCCCAAAGTTCATTGATTGATTCATATTGTTGGTTTCACTTGTTCTCAAATTATTTGTATCTAGTCGCCCTCTTAAACTTGAAGGTGTCCTATGCATTTATGTTTTGCTCTCTTTGAAGGACAAGCTGAAAACCATTTGTATGTTTTTCCTTATGATTTGAACACATGTTTGACTTTCATTGTTTCATTTTCATGATCTTTTGTTTGTGTTCATTTGCATGTTTACAACATGGTTGCTAAGTTCTTATTGTCATGATTATATCTTCATGCCCATGTTTTAAGTTCTTATGATCCCAGCTCACAAATGCTTACATATATGATCAAGATTGTGTAGGTGCATGTCACCTAAAAAATTATTCTTTTGTTATCATTTACCTACTCGAGGACGAGCAGGAGTTAAGCTTGGGGATGCTTGATACGTCTCCAACGTATCTATAATTTTTGATGCTCCATGCTTGTTTTTACACCATTTGCCTATTGTTTCGTTACACTTCATGACACTTTTATGCATTTTCCGGAACTAACCTATTAACGAGTTGCCACAGTGCCAGTTTCCTGTTTTCTGCTATTTTTGTGTTTCAGAAGTGATACACAGGAAATATTCTCGGAATTGGACGAAACAAGTTCCTGAAGTCTTATTTTACCCGGAAGCTTCCAGAGATCCGAAGGAGAGTAGGATGGGCGCCACCAGGGCCCCACACGCAGGGGTGGCGCGGCCAGGCCCCTGGCCGCGCGGGCCCTTTCGTGAGGGCGCCTGGCTCCTCCTCTGACATCGCCCCTTCGCCTATAAAGACCCCCCGACGGAAAAAACCTAAGTACCCGATCAGATTTCCAAAACACATCGCGATCCGCCGCCGCCGTCGACCCAAAGATCGGGAGGGTCCAGAAGCTCTTCCCGGCACCCTGCCGGAGAGGGGAATCGCCACCGGAGGTCTTCTTCATCGTCATGCTTGCCTCCGGAGCGATGAGTGAGTAGTCTACCTTGGACTATGGGTCCATAGCAGTAGCTAGATGGTTGTCTTCTCCACCATGTGCTTCATGTTTAGATCTCATGAGCTGCCCTACATGATTGAGATCACCGTTATGTAATTCTACATGTTTGGTTTGTTGGGATCCGATGAATATTGGTGTTTATGATTAAGTTGCTATACTGAATATTATCTTTTGTTATCTCTATGTTGTTTATGATCTTGCATGCTCTCCGTTGTTAGTAGCTATCTTGGCCGAGTAGTTGCTAGTGACTCCAAGAGGGGGTATTTATGCTCGATAGTGGGTTCATGCCTCTATTTAATCTGGGGGAGTGACAGAAACCTCTAAGGTTTTAGATGTGCTGTTGCTACTAGGGAGAAAACAACATTCATATGCTCAAGGGCATATGCTTTGTTTACATTACACACTTTGCTTAATGCAATTATCTGTTGTTCGCAACTTAATACTTTTGGGGTGTTCGGATTGATATCCCCGGGAGTGGATTATTAGTCATAGATGCAGTTGGATGGCGGTCTATGTATTTTGTTGTAATGCCCAGAGTAAATCTCATAGTGATCTTCTTGACATATCACGTTTATCTTTATTCTATCAATTGCCCAACTGTAATTTGTTTACCCAGCATGTGTTATTTTATCTATGGAGAGACACCACTAGTGAACTGTGGACCCCGGTCCTATTTACATCATATTGCTATCACCTGTTTACTTTACTCGTACTGTTTACTTTACTCGCATACTATATTGTTTTCCACTCGATACGCTCATAATCTTTGTTTCAAGCAAACCGGTGAGATTGACAACCTCATCGCAAGTTGGGAACAAAGTACTTGGTTGTGTTGTGTGCAGGTTCCGCGTTGCAGCTAGCAAGCAAAGCTTGGACGAGGCGCCATATATAAATTGTCCTGAGCTGTTGCAAGCTAGCAAGCATCACCTTCAGTCGTCATTGTCTCTCCTCTCCTGATCGATATTAAACCTTGGTTTCTTAACTGAGGGAAAACTAGCTGCTATACTCATCATACCTTCCTCTTGGGGTTCCCAACGGGCTGGTTATCCACCACGCACAAGGACAGTCTGCTCCCACGTTAACCACACGCAGCAGCCTCCATTTAATCTGGGGGAGTGAAAGAAACCTCTAAGGTTGTAGATGTGATGTTGCCACTAGGGAGAAAACAACAATCTTGTGTCTAAGGACATTCACTTTGTTTACATTACACACTTTGCTTAATGCAATTATCTGTTGTTCGCAACTTAATATTCACGGGGTCCTCGGATGATTCCCCGTGGGTGGATTATTAGTCATAGATGCAGTTGGATGGCGGTCTATGTATCTTGTTGTAATGCCCAGAGTAAATCTCATAGTGATCCTCTTGACATATGCACGTTATCTTTATTCTATCAATTGCCCAACTGTAATTTGTTTACCCAGCATGTTGTTATTTATCTTATGGAGAGACACCACTAGTGAACTATGGACCCCGGTCCAATTTCCTTTACATTGCTATCACCTGTTTACTTTACTCGCAATGTTTACTTTCTTGCATACTACTATTGCTTTCCACTCGATACGCTCATTCCTTTGTTTACAGCAAACCGGTGAGATTGACAACCTCATCGTAAGTTGGGAGCAAAGTTCTTGGTTGTGTTGTGTGCAGGTTCCACGTTGCTGCTGGTGCAAAGCAAAGCCCTGGACGAGGCACCTTATAAATTGTTCGGAGCTGTCGCGAAGCTAGCAGGCATCACCTTCTGGAGTTTGGCTTTTTCCTACTGGACTGATAAACCTTGGTTTCTTACTGAGGGAAAATTTGCTACTATGCTCATCATACCTTCCTCTTGGGGTTCCCAACTGGACGGTGATCTACATCAACACCGTGCCTCATCAAATATGCACCATAATCATGTTGGGCAGCTCATATGGCATCTAAACATCATAGCGTAAGAGAGAAATAGAACAAGCTACAGCCACAAAACAATAGTCCAGAGGTGGACTACTCCCTCTTCATCATGGTGGCAGTGTTGGTGATGTCGAAGAGGTTGGAGAAGCGACTGGGGACGACTACGGCACGTTTCGCCCTCCAATCTTTGCTGGAAAAACCTCTGTTTAATGGTTTCATGTTTCTTTGCCGCCTCATCGAGGGAACGCCTCGGGGGGGTCTTTATATAGGCATTTTTAGGTCAAGCTGATAAGTATGAGATGAAGACGAACAACATCGGAGGCTCGAGGGACAAACGAGCATGGGTGGTGCGGTTTGGCCTGGTGACCATGCCACCTCTTCTCTTTTGGGCCTCGTAGCCCACCTCGTTGACTTCTTCTTCTCCAGATGCTTCTCATGATAAAATATTAACGCTCAAAAAATCCCAGATCAATTTGAGTTCCGGAAGGTTCCTAAAAGGTGAAAATATGCAAAACAATGTTTTCCTGTCCTATAGAGCTATAACCAAAATAAGCGGGGTCGATGGAAAATCCCCATAAATCAATGCAAACCATGATTAGAATATATAATGACATCTTAATATGTTCGAATATGCATCAATAAACTACAACGTTCATGCATGAACATCCCCAAAGTTAACCCATGCTCGTCCTTGAGTACGAAGGTGATAAAACTAAACAAGTACTCTGGATTATATTTCTCCAATGAAAATAACAAGTAGTAATACATATGATCAATGATTCAATTTTAATGAACAACAACAAGCAAATAAGATATCAATGATACTTCTAATTCAACTCAAAGATGTCCAACAATCAATGAAAAATTGCAAAAACAAATAAAAGTACTATGGACATTAAACATGCAAGTGCTTGTGCTTGGAACTTTTTCTTTATTTCTTCTCTTTTCTTGTCTTTTCTTTTGAACAAGTGGCCACTAAAAGTAAGTAGGAAATATATATTCCAAGCTTTTATGCTAAAGAGAAAATAAATTTTAGAATTGTGCAACCCATGTCAACGGTAGTGAAGTCAAATATGGTTCACATGATTAACCCCTTACAAGTTGCAAGTCTCATACCCCGTGGTCAATAGTACCTTCCACCACACACTACTCAACTTTAGAATTAATTACCATAGATTTTTATTGTGTGCATACTGTTTTAACCAAGTGCTCGCAAAGGGGTACCTCCATGCCACCTGTACATAGTGCCTTCTGAGATTTTCATCTTTTTGCAAAGGCAATACATACCGGGACAACAGGACAATAGAAAAATGAACTCCTCTTAAAGTACCAACTGAGTAGTAACTTCTACCATGATTAAGCTAATGAGGAAGTCCATGCTGAAACTTCTACCATGATTAAGCATGGTTTCTATTAGCGGCCCAACACTCTTCTCTAACAAATATGCATACTCGAACCTTTAGCATGATAACCCCCACTCATTTTTCATCAGAAAGGAATGCATAACCCAAGGTGTATGACAACAACTTAAATGTGGTGCAATGTTGGAAGTATTGTTCCATGACAGCATGGTTTAACTTAACCCCAACTAATAAACTGTAAAACATACAACTTACGCTAAACCATAATAAAAATAAAGGTGCAATTTTTCCTTCTCGCATGAATTTGGGTTTTTGCCATTAATTTTATTTATTCAGATCCAAGCATCTTTTAATGATTCTCCATAAAATTGCTTAAAGTTAGGCGAAATAGCGATAACATCTGATATCTTTGTAGGAAGAGAGCTACCCCTTTCATGCCCGATTGTAAATGAAGCTACACTATTTTTTTGGATTTTATGTGTATAAGCAAAAAACAAAAGGAACTAAAAACAAAAACAAGAAAAAGAGGAATGATTTGCAAGTCTAAAAGAATGAGAAGACTCACAGTGGTGCAACCTCCCCAAGCTTAGGAAATTGCAATGGTGTCGGAAAGAGTGTTGCGGCATCAAAAAATAATCTTCGCTCATAGGAGCTTGCAGTTGTGAATGCTTTCCTTTATTCCCCTGCAACGGCGACAGAAAATAGTCTTGATGACACTAAGCAATGTGCCACTTCGTTGGGACTCCAAGTGCAGAGTGTTTTAGCAAGAGTAAATTTTCCCCATGAGGAAACTTGAGGTTTATATTGAACTCTCGGTGACGAGGGTGGAACTCGGCAATGTCCTTGACTAAGGACTTAGGATCAGGGGAAGAGGGTGTCGGATGAACTCGAAGGAAAAGATTCTGACAAACAAGGCGAAACTTGATGTGTGTTTAAGACAAACCTCAATATTACGGCTAAATCTCGTTCTATCCCTAGCTGGCCTCTCGATCTAAAGGAACCGGTTGGGTTCTATATAGACTCACCGTATAAGGCGGTTTACATGTCGGTTTCCATATTCGAGTACAATACAATTCGACTTCTATATTGGGCATATGTTTCTATGGGCCTTTACCCAAATACACCTCAGTGGTACCAATATTACAGGCCTCGGTAGTCATACCCTTGTCAGTAGCCCCTAAGATTCTATCTAAATCGTAGATTTGGGTCAAATTTTCAACCTTCAAATCTTCGACTTGTACATAATCTTCAACTAAAGCAAGTCTTCAACTTCTTTACTCGCAATTTATCAATATCTTATTTTTTTATTTTGCATGGGGATATTGGTAAATGAGCATGGTGCTTCTGACGGATCAGGAACCAGTTAATTGACTATGCAATACTCATTACCTACTTCAAACACGAGTCCCTGGGCTCGAATTTGGGACCTGGCATAATCCATCTTGTGCCGCATTTAGGACTTACCAAAGCATGAATTTCGGTATTTATTAGGGTACCCAGTGCGTCCACCAGGATTTTCTTCGTATCATGGATACATAAAAGTTACTAGCAGAGCGCATCTGTGTGTGAATACTAGGCCATGTAGGACAAATCCTGAGGTCTTACCTTCATGATCTTTACGACCATGACATTCAGACATGTTATCACATCGGACATGGTCTGAGAATATAATTTTATTGAGAGCCTTGTTTGGCTGTTATAGTACCCAAAATTCCCGGGTTGCTTTTTTCATCTACTCGCAAATTCCTCCCGATGGGAGTAAGATGTCAAGTACATTATCTGGTGTTGACCACCAATGATGAAGTAGAGTTTTTACTCCTCCATAGTAGTCGAATTTTTTGAATCATCGGGTGCGCAACCAGTGCTCTCGATGGGAGTTGCCCCCGAGGCTATAGTTTAATTATATTTATTCGGGTATAGGCTCAAAGTTTCTTTGGCTTAATCATAATCTTCATCCTGCATAATTTTTTCCCACTTTGTATCTTTTCTATCGGGTGCGCGACCAGCTCTCCCGATGGGAGTAGCCCCCGAGGCTATGATGGGGTGCTTGCAGCCGATTATAGGCTCAAAAGTGATTTCCTTCGACTAAATCCTTTGCTTGTATTTTCACTTCTCTTCAAAATCATGACGTCATTGCTGAGGAGGAGGATGCGTGAACGCTCGTAGACGTTGATTTGACCAGACGTTGTGGGTAATGTTGGAATTTTTGAATTTTTCAATGCACGAGTGGGCTGCCGCTTCCGCTTTGCACGCCGTGTCGAAGCTCACATTCCTTTTACCGTAGGTGTATTTAAGGGGAAACCATTTTTTTATTTACCATTATCCTTCCTTTTCTTTTCCGTCGCCGCCACTGCGACTTCTTCCTTGTGCTGCTTTTTGCTCCAGCGCTCCATAGCCACAAGCTCTGCCTTGCATATGTGAGTCAAGCACCTCTCTCAGCACACTCTGATGGCGAAGCTCTCTAACAAGAAATAGGCCCGCAAGATGGCTTTCGGGTTATGTTTCTCTCCTTCCTTGTGCGTGGTTTATCCCTTCCTGTCCACGAATTTCTTTGTGGGCTTCTCTTTGTTTATGGTGTGCAGCTGCATCAGCTCATGCCGAATTCCAATCTGCATATTAATTGCTTGCTTTATCACTCTCTGCAAAGCCTTCCTTGGCATTGACCCTCATTGCGGATTATGGAAGCACATCTTCCATCTCCACCGCAATGTGTCCAAGGAAGAAATTCATGACCTTGGGGCGCCATTGTTTCTGTGCGTCCATAATATTAGTACTTGAAGTTCAAGATGGCTGATTCGGTGCAAAACTAGAGGAAAAAATGGTTCTATATCAAGGACCAGAAAACTATTGAATTAGATTTATATGGTTTAGCCCCCTTTGATGCATCGAAAAGTCTCACAAATCTGAAGTCATGGGATACACCCCCCCTCTGAATCTGAAGCCGAAGAAATCCAACCGTTGTTGACCCAAATTGCATAGTTAAAAGCTGCAACCAACAAGGAGCTCAATGGAACCCAATTGATTGTCTTCTTCCTCCAACGTCGAATCCAACCTTTGCAGGCTAGAGTGTCCAAATTGTAGTCTTATTCATGTTTGAAGGACCGATCTCAGATTTCTCTGTCAAATCTAACCACTGAAGAACTCGAGAAAAAAAAAGGTCTGCTCCTTCACGAAGCTGAAAAAAATGCTTCTAGTACCTACCTACTTGGCGACTCCATATGACTCGAAGAATCCACTCTTGAAGGTATGTAAAATCAACCCAATATCTTTGTGTTCATGAATTTTGACTGCCCACTTTTTATAATCCTTATCTATCTTTGTTTTTATATTCTATCAGGATCATCCCTCTTTCTCCTCACTTCATCCATTGCCTAAAAAAGGTCCACTTCCCGAAGAATTTGCTCCGGAGGATAGTGAAGCTCCGAAGACCGTTGAAAGGCGGGAAAAGGATGATGTCGAGGATTCCGCGGAGAGAACTGACTCCAACCAATCACCTCCCTCGACAAATTCCCAAGGAAAAGAGGAAGGGAGAAAAAGAAAGCACCGAGAGGATTTGAAATCCTTGGGTACATCGAAGTAACAAGATGTGCCCCATGATCTGGCTACTTCATCGGCACCTTTGTGGATTTGTGTGCATACGCAACTCTCTCTTCTACCTACACTTAGTGTTGTCAATACCTTGTGACATGGGTAAACAAGGCATTAGACATAACAATCTAATCAACACAATGAATATAATGATGTGCTTCCAAAGTACTTCCTCCGTCCTCAAATAAGTGTACATCTACCTCTAAAATTTGTCCACAAAAGAGTGTACTTATCTCTTTTCAATGCATATTAAAGTAGTAAAAAGTGTTTCTCTCTCATTACATGGAAAACAAAGCCAATAGCATTTTCTCATTTTTTTACATGCACTTATCTCACTGGAGGTGGAGAAATTAAAGAGGAGAGAGATAGTGGTTATCATCTTCCCAATGCAAAAGGCTTAATTTTCTTGAAAAACCCGAACATACACTCTTTTATGGACAGAGGGAGTACAACAAGCTATGAAGGTTCCAACACAATGGTAAATGCATAACAATATTCATCTCATACCACAATAGTCAAAGGAGTTACATCGATGTCCATAATCATGTAGAGCCGCTCATATGGATCCAAATAATGAAGTACATGGAAAGAGATTGATACAAGATACTACCACAAACCCCAAGTCCATGGGTGGACTAATCCCCTCTCATGGTCAAGAGCGCAATGGAGGTGTTGGTGAAGGAGAAGAGGCGGCCGAAGGCGATTCTGGCATCGGTTCCCCCTCCAATCTTCCTCCGGCAGCGGCCTGCAGCCTTTCTGTTTCTCTATTTTTGATATCCGCCTCCATCCATCATGAAAATAAATACCCGAAGGTACATATAGATGGTATTATGTCAAAACAAAGAGAATGGCAATGGAATCGATGGCATCCGAGGTTTGACGCTCTAGATCGATAGGACCACGCAATCTGACTTCATGGGCCTGCCATTTTTTGCTCGTTGTTCCCCTCAGGGCCTACTTTTTATTGTTTTATGTGTATACAAATTATCAAACTAGCCCCATTGACCTAGCTCTATTTTGTGTCCCGTAGCTCCCTTAAAGTGAAAAACACTAACAGAAGGTTTTTCTGCCAAAAAATGTTAGAACCAAAATAAAGAGGACTTTGTGGAAAATCACCAAAATTAATACAAACATGTGGGAAACATCATATAACATGTGAATATCAAGAAATATGACCTAATAAACTACAAATATCATGAATGCATTTTACATGCATCACCAAGCATACCAAAAGAAAATGAAAACAACAAGTGACTAAACCAAACACTACCGAGTCACCAATTGAAAGAGCATGGAGCCCCCATGTGTGGTTTTGGTAATTAATGACTATCTCGATGGACTAATGTTTGCATTGAGTTATATTAGTAGGACATGTCCGTAGACAATGCTTGAACCATATGTTGGCTTCAAGGTTGTAAGAAGGAGCAAATGAAGAACATTAAGTGATGACCTTATTCAAGGGAATATCCGAAGAATGGTCATATGAGAATTGAGCTTATTGCAACTATGTCTTGAAGAATATAATTGAGTGGACATTTGGGTTTACCTTCAAGACATCATCATCATGAAGGAAGAAGGAATGATACAAGGTTGATCAAGTCAAAGTGCAAAGATGGGATTCAAGTTGATCAACTCTCAAAGCATACATAATGTATCGAGTGGGATCTTGTGATCTCAGGCAAGGATAATATTAAGTGGTGATCTTCTTCATGGATGAGAAGTCAAGTTCAAGATAAGCCATCTCAAGGAGATTATATACTTGATGCATGTATTCTATTTGGTAGTAACGGCTATGTGAAGATATTCCTAAGAGAGTCTTTCCCATATTTATTTATGGGGGAGCAATCCACAAGACTTCTTCAAGCTAGCGCATTCAAGAAAGGAATTCCATCTTGAGGTGGAGAAGATCGTCTTCATTAATCTCAAGTGGAATACTCAAGGCAAAGGTTTTTTCTTGATATGTTTTCTCTTCTATCGATCTCGTGTGTTAGTTTGGAGACCGGGTTATAGGATTGGTAGCCGTACTATCAAGAGGGGCTCTCGAGTGAGTAACTTAATCGCATCATTTGAAGAGAGCTCAAACCTTTGCATATTTGGCATCATCTTTATTGGTTCTTATTTGGATTTTATCCATGTGAGGTTTTAGAGCTTGTGGTTATTTCCATGACAAGCTCTAACTCATCAAAAATAGATTTTGGATGAAATTCTTATTGAGTTTTTGATGTTGATGGTTTTGCCGGTTCATCTCTTATAGATAGGTCAAACCTTTCATCATTTTGTTTTATCCTACCTTGTTGGACTATGATGTTTCTATGCATATACTTGTAGAGCTCGTTGTTGTGATTCCAACGAGCCCAAGATCATCAAAAAAGGAGTCCGGATGCTCAAGTTTTTGTCATTTTTGTGTTGGTGTTGCTACCAGTTTTTGGGTGTCCGGAGTCTTAGGCCCGAGATGCAAAGTCTCCGGCCCAACTCCGGCATGGCATCTGAGATCACAAGATCCCAATCGATACATTATGTATGCTTTGAGAGTTGATCAACTCGAATCCCATCTTTGCACTTTGACTTGATCAACCTTGTATCATTCCTTCTTCCTTCATGATGATGATGTATTGAAGGTAAACACAAATGTCCACTCAATTATATTCTTCAATACATAGTTGCAATAAGCTAAATTCTCATATGACCATTCTTCGGATATTCCCTTGAATAACACATTGGTCATCACTTAATGTTCTTCATTTGCTTCTTCTTACAACCTTGAAGCCAACATATGGTTCAAGCATTGTCTGCGGACATGTCCTACAAATATAACTCAACGCAAATATTAGTCCATAGAGATTGTCATTAATTACAAAAACCACACATGGGGGCTCCATGCTCTTTCAATCTCCCCCATTTTGGTAATTGATGACAATCTCTTTGAGAGGGTTTATATAATGAATTTAAAGAACCTAAAAGGTTAACTAACATCAAATACTATAAAAGTATGTGATGTTAGTAAAACCACCATATATAGAGCAAACTCCCCCACAATCTATGCACGTGTGAATGATCTTGATTTCATTGCATATATTGCCAACCAAGGTTGTTGGTGGAGTTTCCTCTATATACTCAACCATGCAAAGCATGAAAGGCAAATGCTTAAGAACAAAACCAAAGCATAAAATCCAATTCCCTTTAAACCCTCAAAACTTCTCCCCCATTGGCACCAATTGCCTAAATGGGCGGAAAAATTTAGAAGGCCAATATAGTGAGACTTCCTCCATATGTGTGCATAAACCAAAAGTATAATTGAAAACATATGCACATATCCAAATATGAAAACTCGGAGGAAATTATGCTATATTGAGGATCAAAGATTGCAAACAAAATAAGATAACATGGCGAAGAAACTTCCAACGAATGAAGAGAGCAATCAAATGATCCAAAGAATGAATTGAATAAAGATATTATGATAAGAACAAAATAATTTTCTAAATAATATGAGGAAGCTCCCCAAGGTTTGTGTACAAAATATTCTATTTTAATTGAAGTATAAGGTGCACAAATATGGAATCATCACTCCCTCAATATTATTCAAAACAAAATGATACCAAGTGAAATCAAATACTATGATAGCTACAAAATGGCGCTTTAAATGAAATGAGAAAGCTCCCCAAGGTACATGCAAAAATTAGAATGTTTGCATTTGAATACACTTTGCACAACATGGAATCCTCACTCCCTCAATGACATTTAAAACACAAACATTTGCAAGAGGTCATAGAAAAGAAATTAAGCTTGACACTTGCAGCAAAGAAATGGTTGAGCAACAAGTAAGGGACAACATATTAAAAGACTCAACCAAAGTGTGTGAGAGGAATGACAAAGCATATTATAAGACTAATACAAGGATGAGCATAGAGCATCCACAAAGTCTTCAATGAATGATATTGCTCAACATTCTGTCCCAACAAACATGAAACATATAAGATATCAAATAAGGAGATATCATCTCTCATATGTATAAGTTTCAAAGTAGACAACACCACAATGATAATTATCACAAAGAAACATGTACACATAAAATAGATACTAAGAATAGAACATGATATCCAAAACAAAGTCATGCAATATACCAATGAGATTTTTGCTTTTAAAGCATGGCCAAAGGCTCAATTAATCTTATTGTATAATGATGAACTTCAACCACAAACACATAAAAGACATCACAACCATTGACAAGGGAAAGAAGATAGTTGAGATACTTTGAGAAAGGCAACAAGTATCACAACAAAGGACACCAAAAGAAGGAACTAACAAAGCAAATTCATCAATATTGCACATATAAGATTATTGAGGAATTGATATGTAACAAGATTGCTAAATTGACATATATGGGATAGGAGAATCATGAGCATGATTTTATATGTTCCCAATAATATGCAATCATCTCAACTTACTCATATTTGCAATAAAGAAGTTTCAATAAAATCTTTGCAATAACCACATGATTTTCAAATAAGGATGTTCATGCCATGAAACAACCTACACAAGGTTGGATGCTAGAAAAGTATGCATGAAGTAGATACTTGTTACCGAGATATCAATGGTCGGACATAGTAGATAGGAGTTCTTTAATAATCCTAGCTTGCCTCAAATTATCATTTAGTCACCAACTTCATCCTTATTATTGAGACAAGCGCCAACATATCTCCATGTACCTAAAACAAAGTTCAAGTACAATATGGTCCCCAAACTCATTGGGTCCAAAGTAGTTAGAGAAACTACAATATATAGGACAAACTCCACATAAATATGCGCATATAGATATGAACTTGAATTTCATGCACATCTTAGCCAATTTAGGATTTGATGGAGTTTTGCCTATATATTGGATCAACAAAAGCAAAGCATGACATAGATTATACATTTAAAAAGAATGCATCCAAAGTAGTTAGAGAAACTACAATATATAGGACAAACTCCACATAAATATGCGCATATAGATATGAACTTGAATTTCATGAACATCTTAGCCAATTTAGGATTTGATGGAGTTTTGCCTATATATTGGATCAACAAAAGCAAAGCATGACATAGATTATACATTTAAAATGAATGCATGCACAATACTTTCAAGAGCCAAAACGAGATACAATTTGAACAAAACACCAAGAAGACCAAGAAGTCACACAAAGGTGTGAAAACAAAAAGTTGTCCAAATTATATCAAAGAATCCAATCAACACAAAATTGGCTCCAAAGTTCAATAAGTGAACAAAATCAAAA
This sequence comes from Dactylis glomerata, assembly GCA_007115705.1. Classification (NCBI taxonomy): domain Eukaryota; kingdom Viridiplantae; phylum Streptophyta; class Magnoliopsida; order Poales; family Poaceae; genus Dactylis; species Dactylis glomerata. The sequence continues at coordinate 317,162 of QXEO01000833.1, read as the reverse complement.
GCCAATGAGCATAAAAATAACTAAAAGACACATGCTCAAAGACATATCTCATTTTAAGAGTAAAAAACAAATGACAGGGAATGAGATAAAGAAGTCCCAAAGAGAGAAAGGTTCCAACAACAAACCAAACTATCCACACTTTTTATGATGGCACACTAAGTACCAAAAAGAAAAGATTTGTGTTCCAACAATAATCAATACCAATTAAAATAAGCACAAGAGTATGTTATAACAAATATAGGAGAGCTCCCCCAAGATTAGTGCATTATTTATGATTTTGCATTTGAATACAAAATGCACACAAATGGGATCATCACATCTAGCTACATAGAAATAACACAAAATAAGTTCAACAAAATCAAATGGAATCACAAGAGTCAAGAAAGACAATGGGAGTTAAAGCAAATACATTTCTTGGCAAGAGATAAGGCAATTAAAAACAATAGCCAAAGTAAAGATGATCAATATATATATATACCACATGGTATGATTTTGAGTGAGAAGGATTTGAGCACTTTGTGTGCTCTTGCCATTGCATTTGGTGCATCGGTTTGAGTTCTCCTTGGGAGATTCGTGGAAGTGAAAGTAAGAAGCTTGTTACTCTTGGGTTCTTGGAACCCTAGACGGCTTTGTGGCTTTGTGGTGCCTTGGTGGCTATTCTTGGGAGCCTCCAATTAAGTTGTGGATGCGTGCCTCAAGCTTTGTGTAAAGGCCCTATTTCGCCTTGAGGAACCCCTTAGTGGAAGAGTGAGCTAGGCCTTTGTGGCGCAAGCTCACACCGGAGAATAGGGTGAGGCCTTTGTGGCATTGGTTAGGCCTTTGTGGCGATACCACACCCCTCCAATGAGACGTACTCCCTTTCGAGGGAGGAACTTGGGAATACATCATCGTCTCCGTGTGCCTCAGTTATTTCTATACCCGAGATCTTTACTTATGCACTTTACATTGTGATAGCCTTCGTGCTTGAAGTCATATATCTTGCTATCACCTTGTTACTTGTCTTGCTTAGCATAAGTTGTTGGTACACATAGGTGAGCCTAGTCTATTTAGGTTTTGTAATCTTGACAAATTAAATGCTAGTTTATTTCCGCATTTGTTCAAGCCTTTTGTAAAAGTTTTAATCGCCTATTCACCCCCCTCTAGGCGACATTCGTGTCCTTTCACCAAGCATGAAGAGTACCGCCACTGAAACAACCTCAAGCAATGCATGGGGATATACCTTCATTTTGTTGGGTATATCACTATATTGACAGCCTATTTGTAACAACTTTGCTCACATACTCAACAATCAAAAGAAATGATATTGAAACTTGCATGTAACATAGTGTCATCGACCTCATTGAAATGCATCACTCCACCCATATGAACATCCTAGACATCATCTACACAACTAGAAGAGATGGCATCACAACTACTTATGTCACCAACACCATCATATTTTGTTTTGAAAACCAATGCGTACTAGGTCAAGAAGACAAACCTTGGCATAAACCTAAAAAACCATTAAACAACCCATAGAATTGAAGTGATGTGTGTCACCCACCGCCGAAGGGCAAAGGTGAACCAAGAGTGGAATGAGGACATGAAATTGACTCACACCGTCGACCATCACCGCAAAACATTCTCAAGATTTCATGTGAAACATGCATGTGCCATTGATAGGAACTACAATGGTTAGTAGCATGAGACAACAGACTGCAATGTGTGATGCTGAAAATCGTAAGGGGTGAAACAACCATGTCTTTGATACCCATCCATAAACAAAATTTACAACAGCTGGTAGCCGCACACTAATGTAAAAGAACGAAAAGATTTTGGTCGAGAGTACATCGATGATGAAGCCGCGAGCAAATTTGTGCCACATCGCACAACCCAGCCCAACCCTTACCACCCTATGTGGTTCAAGGATCAAATCTGTCGTGAGAGGGGGTGAATAGCTGGCCATTTTTTCTTTTTGATTTAGGGATAACAACAAAGAAATAAAGTTCTTATAAATTGCAACTAAGTGAATAATCCTATATGGCAAGATTACTCTACTAGGAGAGATACACAAGGAAACAAGCACAAGTAAGTCAATGATAAAGAAGGTGGAGCGCAATGAATACACAAAGATGTATCCTAAAGTTCAAGTCCTTGTGATGAATCTATATCTAATTTGTTAGAGAGGCCATGGCTCCCTAAGCCAACATCAACCCCCCAGGTCTAGCTTTCATCTCCCTTGGCCTCACCAATCGAAATATAGGACTTTCCACTAATGACAAAACTAGAGGTGATCTCCAAACATCCATTCCTAAATCTACAAATTAGAAGCTTTCGGGCAACCCAAATCGCCTAGATTTCTAGATGAATCCAAGAGTAAGTATGGACTAAACTTAGGGAGATTTTAAATTGGTTGGTGTAATTGTAGAACGTGGATCCTCAGTATTTCCCCTCATAAGGTACATCAAAGCTAGTTGGATTGGTTACTGCCTCCTAACTTTGCTTTGATAGGTGATGCAACTTATTTGGCATATGTAGGTTTTTTGCTCCGACATGCAAGACAATGACATGAGAGGGGGTTAAGGTAGGCGTTAGTAGATGGATTATCCTCTCTTTAACTCTCTCCGTATATCTCTCTCAGTTCGACAACCTCCTCTCTGTCCTAATATTTATCTTAGAAACACCACGTTGTTGCAGCGATGACGATCAACATTTAAGGAAATAAGATTCGATTGTAGTTAGTTCTTGATTACTTTTGCACTAGTTTCATTAGGGTCTTTCTTTGAGTCACGCATGGGACTCAACCCTCATGCACGTCATCTCTCACAACTTGTTCCATGTTCATGTTAGTGGAACCCTAACTAAGACCACATAATAACCAACATAGAACCTAGGGTAGGAGTGTTCCTTACATAAAATATCCGCAGAGAGAAAAATTGCTTAAAACCTCAAATTTACTACCGTGATTAATTAAGGAGAAGAGAATTGCCAAGTCAATTGAAAAAAATAAGTGAAAACCGTTACAACAAGATCACATGTTGACTACTCCCAAAGCTTGAAACCCCTCGAACGCCTCGGCAGACTAACAAACAAACCCACATGCTACAACCGCAAATCTCTCACACATGTATTCACACAGGAACCCCATTGAAAACACAACATCAAGGACTTTGAAACCATCAGCAGAGACACCAGATACGACGACCCCAAAAGATGAGGGATACCCATCAAGCAACGGTGGACGCCTTCCTTGTGACACCATTGTTCTTACTTTTTCCATCAAAAGACTTCATGTTTAGAATATTGTAGCAATCGCTAGTGCCCACCTTCTTGCTGTTGTCCCTAATTTCCTTCTAAGCAAAAATGCAACCAATCCTCTTGGTAGATCAAGGGTTAGCAACTGCCAAGCTAGCAAGTAGTTCCTACATTTTATTAGCAAAGAGAGCTCAAAAACATGTGACAATGCACCAGATGCCATGACCTCGTCACCCATAGGAACAACCTGACCGATGGACTTAGGCGAGTGGAGGACATCAACACCCAAACCTCCATGGTCCACATTGACAAGGAACTAGTTAGGTTCCAGTGGTGGTTATGCACATGAAAATTCCACCTCAAGATGCACCATTAGCAGAGAAGCGGGCACACCCTACACACTTCAGCAGCTTGCCATGATTTGCATCACCAGAGCCACGACCCAGTAATGACCATACTCCCCGAGGTAGCCATCACGACGGGCTACATCAACATAGAGAGCCTAACACGGGGAGAGAGACAACCATAGAGGCATGCTTCCCCATCGTCTGTGAAACCAACGTGGAGTTGGGAGGAGGAGATACATCATGCACAACTTTGGGGTGCCAAGAGCAGCCTCTGCTCTCGCCAAAAAATCTCCCAACCTGCGAAAGAAAATCTTGCAGCTTAGAGCCGAACAACACAACTGGCCTAACCAGTATAATTGCAACTTCACATCCACCTCAGTTGCTTTTTGCTTTCGACAATCAAATAAATCAACAATACCCTCAAAATTGTTTCGTTGGTATAGTTTTCTATCACTTGTTTGCATTTTTTAAAATGTCTAAGACAAAGAGGAATGGATAGTCGATCCGATCGTACCTCCTCTATCCTGAAAAAGGACGACTCCGATTTTTCTATACTCGTATTTATTTAACATAAAAACACATCTAGATTACGAATCTAGATAAATCTAAGTCATCCTTTTTGAAATAAAAGGAGTAATATTTTTCGACATTTTAGGACTTTTTCCTGTGTGTGTGAGGAGGGGTGGGGTGGGGTGGGGCGGCTAAGCTTCTGCATTTTTTTTTTGAAAGGTGCCAAATGAGCATGATAAACTATTTTTTTGCTCAACTACTACTACTAGTACAATCTTTATATGGAAAACAAAACTATAGTCTAATCCACCAAACAAACACGCAATTGGCCCAATGGCCGCGTCAGCCCGCACCACATTCCTAAGTTCGATAGACACGGGCTCATCCAGTCATCATCGTCATCTTCTCTCTCTGTCGCCGGGGTCCACGCAGCCACAATGCCAACACTGCACGATACTCCTGGTACAGTACTACAAATAAGAGTCCACTCGCCGCCACTCTCCCCGACTACACTGCCCCAATCCAAAATCCAACAACCCCATCACCACCAGCTCCGGTCGATCAGGCCCGATGCTCCGCGCCGTCTTCTTCCGCTCAGGTAAACCTTCCTCCCGCGTCTCCAATCTCGCACTCGCGGCCGCAAATTCCTGATCACCCTGTTTTCTCCGCATCCCGAGCAGCCTCCGGCCTCCGCCGGTCGCCGATGGCCGCCCCGCTCTCCACCGCCGCCGCCGGCTGGCTCTCCGAGGCCGCCTCCTCGCCGGTACGTACGCGCCTGTCAGTGTTCCCTTCCGACCCTTCCGACCCCTACGTACCCATTCCGATCTGTCTACGCGCCTGCTCGCGGTTTGCTGCTCTGGTGCGTACGTCTGGCTCACCGGTCACCCCACTCTCTCGCAGCCTAGGGTTCGCCTCCTCATTGGCGGCGAGTTCGTCGAGTCGCGGGCCACCGAGTATGTCGACGTCACCAACCCTGTAAGCCCGCTCTCCCGGCCTGCCGGTTGATTTTTGAGTTGGAGCGTGTAAATGTGATATGCGAGTATTTGGATGTGGCTGTGCCATTTCACAGGCAACGCAGGATGTAGTGTCTCAGATCCCGCTCACCACGGCCGACGAGTTCAAAGCTGCCGTGGACGCTGCCAGGACTGCGTTCCCCGGGTGGCGGAATACTCCCGTGACCACGCGTCAGCGCATCATGTTCAAATACCAGGAGCTCATCCGGGCCAACATGGTAATAGAATAATAAGTTGACCTTCCTTCAGCTGAGTGATTTTACAGATCCTTACTCATGTGTGATTGCTTCCTGTTGTATCAACTGCCTGCCTCAATGGTGGTGATATTAGGATAAGCTGGCAGAGAACATTACAACTGAGCAGGGGAAGACACTGAAAGATGCTTGGGGCGATGTATTCCGTGGGTTAGGTTGGTTTTTTCACGACCTTACTCCTGTTTTTGCCTATTTGGTTACCTAGTGATTCTCTTGGCATTTCTATCTTGTCATTTGTTGATCCACGAATAATTAACATGTGTCATGAATCAATAATCACTACCCTTAGATTTTACGCGCAGTAGGTAAGATTATTTGTTACTTGGCGGATCTACAAAACAATAAGTAAGCACAAAAAAAATCCTTGGATATAACAGGTTTTCCTTACGTTTTGCAGTATAGACATGGTTTGTTATTCCCTACATCCTCCAGATTGCATGACATGTCAATGCTACTAGCAATTTTTCCGTTGTAGTCGAAAAAAAGCTGCCCCTTAATAGTTACTTGTTTATGAAAATGATCTATTCTGCAAGACATGTCTTGCTTACATTGACTACCTGACACCCTCGCGGTAAGGATTTGATTTTAAACTCTAATATTGCAGAGGTGGTGGAGCATGCTTGTGGAATGGGGTCACTGCAAATGGGTGAATATGTATCTAATGTTTCTCATGGGATTGACACCTTCAGCATTAGGGAGCCACTTGGTGTATGTGCAGGGATATGCCCGTTTAATTTCCCTGCCATGATTCCCCTGTGGGTACGTCTGATATTACTGTTTGTTGAACATCAAGTTTTGTTCTTATTATTATGTCTCTTGCATTCAGTTATCAATTGTACTATTCAGACACCTTGATTTAGCCAGCAGGAACCTGTAGTCATGTACTATTTTCGTGGCCTTATTTTTGTCAGTTGTCAACTCCTGTTCTTCCCCAATAAACTCTGGAGAGAAGATTTGATCATTTGGGTTGTTTCTTTTGTTTCTTGGCTGCAGATGTTCCCCATAGCTGTTACTTGTGGCAACACTTTTGTTCTGAAGCCGTCAGAAAAGGATCCAGGTGTTTATCTTTATCAGCATATTGTTGCCCAATTTATTAACTACATGTGTTGTTGGTCTACAAACTAAAACTGAAAAAAAACTTGTGTGCTTAGCAATGGACAATGGTGCAGATTAATAGCTTATCTGTACTTTCCTCCATGACTGTTGTGATGAATGTATCTTTTGGTGTATAAGGGATGACAGGTCTATTGATATTTGTTGCATATTTATTTTAGGCAAATCAAACATTTGCACCAGTGTTACAATAGCACTAGGAAATGCCTTCTTTCCCTATATCAATAGAGTGAAAATTCTCACCATCCCATTAGGAGAGTTAGCTGATTACACTCTTTCTAGACATGGAAATACAATTGAAGTTTTCAGTAAACTGGTACTAATATTATTTGTAGGACATGACTCTAATACATTCATACATTGTAAATTAGGACCATGGTAAGTGACACAAGTCCTTCAAAATGCTTTAACTTTAGGCTACTTTGGCGAAAAGATGGCACACGATCAATGTGGAAATTTGATGGTAAATTGTTAATCTTCAGGAGCTGCTATGATGCTTGCGGAGTTAGCAATGGAGGCTGGTTTACCAAAGGGGGTGTTGAACATTGTTCATGGTACCCATGTATGGTACCCTTACATACTTTCTTCTTTAATCTAAAATTTTAAGCTGATCACTAAGTCATGCTGTCATATCACATACTTTTTGTGCAATGCTGCAGACCTTAGTTTTTTCACTCCTTAGAACACTGACAGAGCAGCACACATTGAAGCTTTACTATTATCTGCCTTGCTTGCTCGGTAGCATTATGTACTCGTAATGGATACAAGAATCTATCATGCTTTTTTCTGAAAAGAGCACTCGTGCATCTATTATGCTGGTGTCTGAGCCTTGTCAGGTTGTTTGTGTTCTGATTCTGGTTTACCTTATCAGGATGTTGTCAACAACATATGTGATGATGAGGCTATTAAGGCAGTATCTTTTGTTGGTTCCAATACAGTAAGTGCATCCTATGATTCCCCTGTTTCATGATTTGCTGTACTTTCTTTTGCATCACCCATCTGACAGTATTCTGCACTGCATTACCTACCAACATATGCATTTGCAGTTTTTTGGTCATTGAAAAGCCCCTTGTTATAAAAGGAGGATTCCATGCATACTTGATCTCATCTACACTTAGATCTTTTTTAATCTTTTGTGTATCATGATGCTTTAAAAACTAGTGAAATTTTGATCCTGAACGATCAATTCTAGTTTACCAAGATGTCATAAGAGTTATTTGTCCCGACACAGGTATTCTTGCTGTTGATGTATCCCTGTTAATGGGATGAGAATGTGTTCTCATGTATTACACACGTGCAGTATAAGATCTATTTGTATTATTAACATTATATTTATTAGCATATATGTCATTTCATTAGATTCTGCCATTGAATTATCTGTGCTCAGAGCTAGTCAACAGTATTTGCATCTGTGAAGAATGTTTTTTGATCTCTCTCTCCCCCCATTTCAGGCAGGTATGCATATATATTCAAGAGCATCTGCAAAAGGGAAACGTGTTCAGGTGAGTTTGCATCTAACCGGTATTTTTCTGCATTTTGCGTTGTAAGCAGTATAATACAAAATAACTGTTGATGTTTCTTTTAGTGTAACATGGGTGCCAAGAATCATGCAATCATCCTTCCTGATGCTGATCGAGATGCCACACTGAATGCCCTTATTGCTGCTGGTTTTGGTGCAGCCGGGCAAAGGTGTATGGCATTGAGTACTGCTGTTTTTGTTGGTGGTTCAGAAGCATGGTAGAGTTCTATCAAAGCAAAAAATTTAAGCTAAAGCCTTTTGTCAGATTTTGTGTTCGCGTAGCTAACCGTGTTTTGTTGTTTAGGGAGGATGAACTAGTCAAACGTGCAAGCAGCCTTGTGGTTAATTCAGGAGCGGCTAACGATGCAGACCTTGGTCCCGTGATCAGTAGACAGGTTTGCTTTCAGACACATGTTTGTTTGCTCATTTTATCATATTTACCTTTTTTGGCTACATGCTGGAAATAACATTTAGAGTTTCGGAATATTTTCCACATAAAATGACTTTTTTATCTGTAAACAAAATTCTGAAATAACTGTTTCCCAACTTTTGATCAAATATATACTAGTGTAAAGTAGAAATGTGAACTTTTGCATGCCTCAAATATTCATTGAACTTCTGTAGGATCTTCATAAGTCAACTAGACTAAACTTTTTATCATAGTACTTTACCAAATTAAGTAGGCGAGCGGCGGGAATCGAACCTGTATCTTCTCCTTGGCAAGGAGATGTTTTACCATTGAACTACGCTCGCTACGCTATATATTTTATAGCGTATATCCGCTTAGGTCGACCGTCTATGTCTGGGTCGACCGTTTCATTTCATTTTCTATTATATTATAGTTTTCCTTTTTTTATTGTCTGTCAATGAATATTCTAATAGGACTGGAATTTCATAATACTGAAAGAGAAGAAGTAGCAATTCGGAATGCAAATTGTGTTTTAATTTTAATGCATTAGGTTTAACACTTAATTACACACGGGTTAAGAGTTAGGAATATTCTTGTTCTCATGATCAACAAACGAATCTTGCTGCAGAGGCAGGAGGGTGGTGTAGATGGAGTAAAATACAAAGCGAGGTAGTGAATCCCTCATGATCAGTTTGTTCTTGGCCACTTGTGCATCCCACAGCCGTTGCGCCATGTACATTACTTTGGCTGCCCCTGGACCTACTCTAGGGTTCTTTGCACTCAGACTGGATCCGCTGCCTGCCGGAGGCCACACAGGACTCTATGGTGTCGCCCTTGGTTAGGCTGTGTTGGACCTGTTGGCAAGGCATAGATTGATTGTTAATTTTGAATCACATACTGATAGTCTAAGAGGATAAACAAAGGGAGCAAAAAAATCAGCCAATAATTGCTGGGGGCATAGACTAAAGGTAACTAGCTGATGGCAAATGTTACTATGTTAGACATAAACACATAACACATCAGCCGTCCTTCTGGATTGCTGTTTTACCCCTGAAGTCATGGTACTACATAATACTTGGTGCTAGACTGCTAGTACTCTAATACCATTGTTGGAGTACATGTAAATCTCAACCATCAGGTTAGAGGTAATGGGTGTTCTATATTAGCCTAAGGGTATTGTAAAGTTTATAAAAGTGAATTAACCATGAAAATCCTAATCTTCATATGACCAAAGTACAAAATAGGATCCTATTGAAAATGCTTTGCCTGCATTTAGCAGTTATGAACTGTTGAAATATGGTATAGCCTATAATCCTATATGGAACCGTATTAGCTCCTGATGTTTGTCTGTCTCATTAGGTTGGATTTATCATTCGTATAATCGTTCCAATCTCTCTTTGGGTCTTTCTCCCAGCCCAGTTGCCACTGTATTACTTCAATTAATTGATTGTTTTCTTCTGGGTCTAAGCCACTAAAGCTGCATTGTTGAGCTCTAAAAATATGATATCACAGTCACTAGTTTGGTAATCACACGCATTTTTTTGGTGGCTTAGAGCCCTTTGTTTTCTTGGTTAAAATCTTGTGCTCTAACAGTTCGCTATCGACAGGCCAAGGACCGAATCTGCAAGTTAGTCCAAAGCGGCATTGACGCTGGTGCTCGTATTGTGCTTGATGGGAGAGAGATTGTGGTAATTTGTCAGAATTCAGTTGCTTAACTGCCTGCCTGCAATTATACTGAGTTTTGGTATCGGAGAGCCTAATAGCTCTATACAGTGCAGGTCCCTCACTTTGAGGATGGCAACTTTGTTGGTCCAACCGTCTTGGCTGATGTTAAAAGTGACATGGACTGTTACAAGGTATTTTTGAGAATATGTTCTACCATATTTGTTGCATATATATTATTAGTATTAATTTACCAAAGAGTGATTAATAGAAGGGTTGGCATTGTTCATAGGATTGGGCTCTCGATATCATGTACAAACTAAAACATGGATTGCATTATCGGTATATTGGTTTCAGACTGATATACGGACTTTTAAGTTCTGTCATGACATAACTTCTACTCCCTCCGGTCGGAAATAAGTGTCGGTGACATAGTACAACTTTATACTAAGTTAGTACAAAATCACCGACACTTATTTCTGATCGGAGGGAGTACTAAATTAGTATGAAGTACCCATTATCTCTGTCGGGGCCTCCCCTAAAGTTCATATCCCCAGGGAGAAAATCCCTGTGAATCTAAAAAAAGTTCATATCTTTCAAAAACATCCAAGGTGTTCGCTACCACCCAAACAGGTGTGTGGCAAATCATCTACTTTCCTTGTTAAGTTCCCTCTGAATTCATGATTTTGGACAATGTCCACTTCAAAGGTATCGTTCCTCTTAATTAGACCATACGAGCCATGGTATCTTGATAGCAGAGTAGCGGTGCCTGATTTGCAGGTCCCTTGAAAACATTTAGACTGACTTATCGCTGTTGGCCTGTTGCATGCTTTATGCATAGTATTGCATATTTTTGCTAAAGCTTTAGTATTTGCTAGAAAACATTATACAGGTTGAACATCAAATATTTATTGCTCTTTACCAGCTTATTAAATAAAAATACTCAAATACTTATAAGCACCATTAGTGTTAAATGTAGATGGCTGCATCTGTTTTTTCACTCAAGGAGACCTCCAGAATAGAGTTAAAAAAATTTTATGCTCGTTATATTTGACTGAATCTTGCATTCTTGCTAAATTTGAAACAGGAGGAAATTTTTGGTCCAGTTCTTCTCTTGATGAAGGTATGTCAAAAACTATTTCCTGTACTTTCTATGATCTTTTTTCCTGCTGATTGTATTCTCAATTGCAGGCAGAAAGCCTAGATGATGCCATACAAATTGTGAACAGAAACAAGTAATTTTTCCCCGTGAGCTCATAGTCCCGAGCATAGCTTACAATGCAATTCAATGATTTATACATCCTCCATTTCTGTGTGCGTCTCAGATACGGCAATGGGGCTTCCATATTTACCACATCTGGTGTCTCTGCAAGAAAATTTCAGTCGGACATAGAAGCTGGCCAGGTAGATCTCTCTGTTCATGCTATAAACTGAAATTGGAATAATCCAAGGTGGTTGCTAATTTGAATCGAAAGACATAAATTGGTAGAGGTCCACACTCAAATGTAATGAGCGTGACATTTCAATCTGAAATAAAAATTTAATTCTGAAATCAACAGAAACTGCAGGCATTGTTATGCTTATCTTCTGCACGGTATGAATTAACCTCCCCGAAGATGCATTATTCCCAACATACGGTTTTATCTTTGCAGGTGGGCATCAATGTACCGATTCCAGTACCCCTGCCATTCTTCTCCTTCACTGGCAGCAAAGCGTCCTTCGCAGGAGACTTGAATTTCTATGGTATGGCACCCCGCTCTGATATCAGTCTCACTTGCTCTTCCCCAAACAGTCATGAGTACCTAGAGCAGTTGCATCCCACAATAACTAACACGGTGTACATGGAATTGCAGGCAAGGCTGGCGTGCAGTTCTTCACCCAGATTAAGACGATCACACAGCAGTGGAAAGAGTCGTCTCCACAGCGTGTTTCCCTCTCCATGCCCACCTCGCAGAAGTGAGGTGACTAAACTAACTCTCCATGTTCGCCTCTGGAAATATAGAACCATGCATAGATGTGAAACTTCAGATGTCGCTTCTCTGTAGATCGACAATCATGTGTAAACTTTTGGAATAAGAACTTAATAAAGTTGTCGTGCTGCCGTGACGGGCTGTTGTCTCTTTGTCAGAAGTGTTAAATGTTATCAAATTGAGATTGAACTGTGTCTTCCATTTATCATGAGTTGTTATTTGTACAATCGGTAAGCCCTCCAATAAACTTTGCAAATGTCAAAGTTGGCTCATACCAATTTAGTGAACACATTTTTGGAATTTAGATTTTGGGTTCATATCTAGCCTCACCCAACTTGCTTGGGACAAATTGTTCTGCTACATTGCCACCTGATTTAGTTTGCAAAATAATTTCTATATTTTTCTTAATTTATGAGGGAAATAATTTGGGGACAATACGTGTTATGATATTGCTTATTTATGTAACCCATATGCATTTGAGCAATGTAAGCAACCTGATCTTGATACAAAATGTCTGGTGAGTTTTGAATGTGATAAATCATTCTGTGAAGCCTTTCTACTCTTGTGACCCAATTAGACTCAAATAATCTTAATAAGTTTGAGCCTACTATCATAAATACCAAGCATGTCTAACACAACGCATTGTGATTGTTGTACGTAAACATTTTTTCGATAAACATAAAATGCACTAAGAAAAGATATTACGAGACTATGCAGTGGGAATAGCTTAATAAACCAATGTCTATCGATTAAACCACGTTAAATCGTATTCAAGCATGGTGGCAGGTAACTATTTAAGCTCGAACAGGATCCTTGTGAAACTTCCTTTTCAGGTAGAATCCTTATGGATTAGGTTCGGCCGCACTCGGCAAGCAGATCCAGGTAGAGCTTGCACTTGGTGATATCCTTGCTATTGCTCTCCATGCACTGCAAAACAGCAGTTGCAAAGAATAATAAGCAATTAAAGCGAGTATTAGTGACCAGAGGTGGCACCTGGGGTCACTGAACTTGTCGCACTTTAGTCACACATCTTGTAAAATAAACTAACCGGTCACACAACCTGTAAATGTGACCCATTTGACAAGTCTTGGTAGTCAGTGCGCATAATGCGAAGCGTCCCTGCTGAAGCTAGCTCTTACCTGCGACCTGCGGCGGCCAGAGGCGGAAGCTGCAGCGGCCAAGAGCGCGCGAGCTGCGGCGGCCAGAGGCGGGAGCTGCGGCAAAGAGCGCGCGCGAGCCGCCGCGGCCATGAGCACGGGCGCGCAGCCAGGGGCGGGCAAGCTTCCCAGCTCTGGTCAAGCGCGGCATGTGGGCGCAGATGTCAGCAAGGTCCTCAGCTCCGACGACATCTCCGTAGGTCTTGCTCTGGCGCCGCCGGCTCAGGCTCCCGCTGCTGGTAACTCTACGAATCCATTGTCGCCGGCTCGCCCCTGATTTGTGCGCCGCTGCCTCGCAACTAATTCACCACGGGGGTATGGCGCCCTGAGCTTGCCTACCTTGGCCATGGTGGGGAGGGGCTTCCTCTTCTTCAGGTTCCTTATCACCTTATCACGTGATATCAGATTACTAGGTTTATCACTGCGAGTATTTTTGATTGTTGATCTGCGAATTATCTTCATCAAGCAGTTTTCAGATCACTTTGGGCGTACACGAACGGAAAAAGAAGGAAGAGCAGATTGCATCCGAGATTGAGAAAGTGCTCGGCTCTTCTTAAATCAGCTGTCGTCATTGTTCATGGCGTTGTGCAGTATTTCGTGATCAGGATCCGATCGGAGGAAGGCAGCGGATTTAAAAAAAAAGGACCAGAGCCCGCCGCCGCCACGTGAGCCGATCGTGGTTTCGCTGTTGCGTGACCGAGGATCATCGGTTTGATCCTTATTGCTAGATCCGATCGCTGCAAGTCACAAAAAAAAAGGAAACCGCGCCGGCCACGGCCTCGCCAGCGCTCGCCTCCTCGATAGCTGGATCAGGCGCGCCTCTTCGATTGCGTGGAGCGCGGGATCCTTCCGAGCGCATCTGGCCAAGTACTAGTGGGCCGGCCCATCTGGCCACACGCACTTGCGCGAGTCGCTCACGGCCGCTGGAGCGATTGTCCAGCGTCGCTCGACCACAGACGGTCTCTGTGGTCAGGCGCCCGGATTGCTCCCCAGCTTTGGTTTTTTTTTCAGTTCAGTTCGCTGGTTTTCACTTCAATTTTGACAGATACTAATTAATATCAATAGCTTCCAGGAAAAGCACCGGTGAAATTGTTTTGTATTGAGAAATCAGTGAAGGCTGGGTTTGGTACACACGTTATTTCAGATTTTGGTGTGACGGACCAAGAGGCACAAGATGGATTCTTTTCCTAGTGATTATTACGGCGAAAGGTGTCGTAGTGGCAAGAAGTCGGGTGACATTTTCAATGATTATCTTGATCTGTTAGACGGTGTAGCATGTGCTGAAGATGATCTCAATTGGCAACTGCACCACAATGCAACAGCTGCAGAATTTGAGTCATGGGAACGTCATATGCTACAGGGTCTTTATAGATGTGCTACCTATAGTCACAACATGGCCGATTCTACACGTTTGATTCTTGCAGACCGACGCGTGGATATAAAGCTACACAATTGGTGGCAAAAAGCATTGTGGGAGAAGCGCATTACCTCTGCAACTTGGGCAAATTTCAGGAAATTTCTGCGAGAGTGCTTTATCCCTTCTAGCACTGTGGTTCCTTCTCGAAAGCCCATGGTAACTGTAGAAGTGATTCAGCAGCCACCCAAGGTTGTGCATGGGATAGAGGATGTTGGCAAGAGCATAGCTCCTATACCGAAGGTCGCGACAGCTGTGACTACTCATGAGAAGTTGGCAGTTGTTCCATTGCCGACAGTTAGCAAGGTGGCAGCCATGAATTCTGAATTGTCAGCGGTTGATGTTGTCAAGGCTGATGTTGTCAAGGATATCGTGGAGGAGGTTGTATCATTGAGTGAGCTGAATATGCAACTCAAAAGAGTACATAATGAGACTTGTATGACAGCGGATAGAGGCCAGCGATGGAATTTATTTCAGGCGCAGTGCATAATCAAAGGCAAAGCATGCAAGTTGATGATTGATAGTGGTAGTTACTGTAATGGCATTAGCAAGGCGGTTGTGGAGGCTTTGGGTTTATCCACATGGCGTATTCCAGAACCGAGGCATGTTGAGTGGGTTAATAGCTGCGGTATGCTGAAGATTACTCACAAGGTGCGTGTGCCATTTATAGTTGATGACTATGTTGATAAGGTGGAATGCGATGTGTTGCCATTGGAGGTATATGGGCTGTTACTTGGACGTCCCTGGCAGTATGATCGCAATGCTATGCATGCTGGGAGAGCAAATACATATTCTTTCGTGCATGATAGCAAACAGCGGACTTTGAAGCCTATGAGAGATGATCAAATCAAGTCTGATGTTGTGTTGGTGGTTCGCAAGGAGAAGTTGCATAAAGCTAAGCCACAACCAAGGCTAGCTAAGGTGCAGCATGAGGAGCATGATGCGAAAAGCATCGACGGTGATAATGTTTCAGCCAAGCCTGTCAAGCCAGTTGTTCTTGTTAGTGACAAGCCGGTTGAAGTCAAGCCTCTTATTGATGAAGGGAAGGATATGTCAGCATGTGTTCCATGTGTTCCACTTCCAGTTCGTGTTGACATGGGTGTTCAGACCGATGACGGTGGTGCTGATCTTGTTCTGGTGCATATGGTGCCGCGGGTAGTCAGCCACAGTTTTGTGAGAACACCTCGGAAACGTTTTGTTGGAGCAGCAGTACATGTGCACAAAGGCAAGGATGGACGTGTTTGTCAGTTGTGTGGCCCAGGCATTACTACTTTGCAGGGTCGTGCTAAGCAAGTTCATGTTCAGCAACGCACGGTTCCAGCAAGGATTGAGAAGAAGGTGGAGGCGCGTAAGTACAAGTTTATTTGGCGAAGAAAAGAGGTGCAACCACCTAGGGCTGTATCAAGTCGAGCAGGCCAAGAGGGAGGATGTGGTGAGGAAGGCAAGCAAGACTTGAAGACGACGAATATGCATGGTGCTATTGTTGATATTCCGCCACCCTTTCGAGCAGACCCTCACGCGTTGGGGACAACGCTTTTTGAAGGGGGGGAGGATGATATGGGCATGAAGGAGGAGGTGAAGCCCAATTTTAGGACTCCACCAAGATGAGGGAAGCTTGTTGCTGATTGGCACGCCAGGACGACCTACGATATGAAATAATTTAGTCTAAGGTTGTGTCAGCAATTTACATATCTGCTTATGTTATTCTGTGTGCTAGGTCATGTTATGGGCCACTTAGAATTATTTGTGTTTTGGGTTTGGGCCTGTCCAAGCCCAATAGTTTTTTGGCCGTCTATATAAGGAGGCCAGCAGTCTAGGGTTTAGGGAGTTCAGAATTTAGAGTTAAACTATCGCGTGGTGTTCCACCGTGTATCATCCCTCCAGGAAAACGGCGCTGCCGTGTTTATCAAATATATTGCTGTGAAGGTTCTTGTGTTCATCAAGAATTATCAGGCTCAGGTTTGAGGCGTGTTGATTATCTTCACGTTGCTTGCTGGATTCGTTCCTCTTCTTCAGGTTGCGTTCTTCGCGTTATTGGAAGATTTCTATCCGGGTAGACTCGCTGTGAAAGATCGGGACAAAACTCATAGGATCACCGGCATGATCTTTATCACTGGTCGCCGTTGACCTCTTATGAGGGCATCGCCTCGCCCCTACTGTTGTGCGCTGCCGTGGCAGTAGGTGCGGAGGTCGCCTCCTTCATTAGCATAACAATGAACAACTCGATGAATGGACCGGCAGAGCTAAAAAAATTAGGGGGAGTTTGCTGTAAAATTTGAACCTCATGTGTCCCACGTGTCACTGGTTTTTGCCAAAAACCGGACATCGAACCATTTTGTGACCTCAGGTGCACATATTTGCAAGTTGTGTGACCGGTTAGTTCGTTTTGTAAGATGTGTGACTTAAGTGCCCATGTCGGACAAGTTTAGTGACCACGGGTGTTATTTACTCACCAGAGGAGGTAAACTATTTTTTTTGAAACGGAAGCAAAAGTTTTGCCTCTTTCTATTAATTAAGAAGAAGAGAATTACCCGGTTAATTAACAGAAAACCAGGCTAAAACTGATACAAAGGAACAAAGCGAACTACTCACACACGTCCGCATATGGATCCCGACAAACACTCCCAACACACCACAACCACAACCCTCAACACTTGAACACAATGGAACCCTCGAAGAGAACACCTCAACAAAAGGCAAAGGGCAACACCACGATGAAAGAACGACTCAAACTGAGAGAACAAGCAGAGAAACCAAAGATTGTCCATCAAGCAGCCGCGGGCGCCTTTCCAGTGGCGTCTTTCTTCTTGCCCTTCAACCTAAGTGACTTCTCCTTCCCGGTAGGGCAGTCACCCACCTTCTTGCTTTTGCTCTTGATTGTCGACCCTGTTAGAAGACAAGCAATCACCCTTCCACACCCAGGACTAGCAGCCTCCAAGCTACTGAGCACGTCACAAAGCTCCTTTGTGAATAAAGCATCGAGATGAAGAGCCAACGGTGGTGGAATGGGCGTGGAACTCACATTTGATCACTCAGGAGAGCACAAGGTCACCGACGAGTTCTCCTTAACATGCTTCCACTGATGGAGGCAAAGACGGGCTTGCACAAAGATCCTAAAGATCGGGCATGATCTGCAACACTGGAGCCATGACATCAGTAACTGTCTCTCCCTCAATAGTAGATGACATAGAGGGCAAGGCGGACAACGGTGACAAAATGACCCCAACATGAGGAGACAAACATCCATAGAGCTCCACTCCCAAATCCTCCATAGGGCCAATATCGACCTTACCAAGAGGACTCAACATAGCTGGCAAAAGAGAGAGCTTGCTTAGAGCAGCTTCCGCCCGCTCTAGAAAGCTCTCAACCCGCTCCAAGCACCTTTGCACCGACTCAACCTCTGAGCCAGCAGGGCCAGGAACAGCCGACGCCCAAGAGCATGCTGAAGCGCCTTGGAGGGAGGCAAAGAACCCGCTGAATCCACACAATCTGGAGCATGACGATGCACAACGCCATGGAAGGACATAGGACGCACGACAAGGCATGCCAGCGAGCTGAAAGGACGCCAGGGGTTGTGGCATTCGCGAGCATGATGGCCGTTATCCAAATAGCGGGAGCACCAAAAGGGATCTCTGCATACAGCTGCACAGTGTCCATGTGCAAGGCATCTGCAACACCTACCAGAGAGCCATGCCGGGATGGGGCGAGAGGGCAAAACCGGGGCTGGTGACTTTGAACGAGGACCATGCCAGTGCACCCCAAACACGGCTGAGCAGTCAGTGGCAAGTTTTGGGTTCCCGACGGCTTGGCGGCCAGCTCCTCCTCGTTGATGGCATTGTCCTCGCCGATGAGGGAGGTCGATGACCCGATCGCCATACCCCGGCACAGTAGCGGGATCCCGTTGGAGTAGAGCCTCTAGGAAGCAACTGGCGCCAGCTGCGAAGACCGCACAACTTCGTCTCCATCTCTAGTGACCTCACTGCGGCTCCGCAACCTTGGATAGGCCAAAGCTGACAAGGAGCAGCGCAACATGGCATAGGAAGAGGGACACGAGCAGAGCTTCCCCCCACGGCAGTGGGCTCGGGAACGAGCTTGTCAGTGCAGACGCCCGGGCGCGGAGGCGGGGCGGGAGAGGCACGTCAACACACGGAGTGGACTGGGCCACATTATCCGACCATGGACCATAGCTACAGACTTTCGGACGGCAAGCGCGGACGCGGCGAGCGCGACGGCAGGAGATAGGGAAGCAGGTTCCTGGAGCTTGGCAGGCTGAGACGGCGACGCGGCGGGATCCCGGAGCTTGAGGGCATCCTGGTGAGAGAGAGCATCGACAGAACTGACCGGCAGCGATGTGGCGCGTCCGTCCAACCGCGGGGGCACAAGACGGTGGCGGCGCGGCCAGGCCACGCGACGTGCCCGGCTCGGGCACATCCTTGCCGCACTCGAGCTTACCAGGGGCTGCCCATGGCGGAGGAGCAACGGACATCGGGGTGGTGGCAACACGATAGTCGAGGCGAAGCTTGAGGTGCAGGGTCAACGTTGTGGCTGAGCACGGCGGAGACAGGATGAGGAGGGGATGCCGGATCAGGAGGCGATAGCGCGAGACGAGGTCGGTGGAGAGACATCAGGCTGCCGGCGGCGGCTTCCCCATGTCTCCACGGTCGCGAGAGCCAGTTTGAAAAACTCTGTCTGCTCGGTATGAGGAGGTAAACTAACTACAAGTACTACTTTACTCACGAAAATTCATGTGTTGTGTGTTGACTATGATGTGATGTTGTTTACAAGAAAGTGGAGAGTGGACTAACATAGACCGAGCTACATGTAGCTCTTTATTTTTGAATATATGAAATTTGTATTTTAAAGTTTAAAAAAATTCCGAAACAAAATTCTTGTGATAGGCAATGTTGAATGCTACAAACCGGTACAAAGCTCAATATGAAATTCTTTATATTCTAGGCTACACAAAAATGACAAAATCTGACAAAATTATATAGTGTTGAAATGTGTACTATTCACTATATAATATGTCAGATTTTGTCTTTTTTGTGTAGACTAAAATATAAAATATTTCATATTGAGATTTGTACCGGTTTGTAGCATTCAACATTGCCTATCACAAGAATTTTGTTTCGGAATTTTTTGAAACTTTGAAATACAAATTTCATATATTAAAAAATAAAGAGCTACATGTAGCTCGGTCATACAAATTTCATATAAAGTGCTGCTATGTATGGACCATGTGTGTTGTTTATAAGTATATTTTTTGTTCACAATGTGTAATAATGACTATATGTCCTTGTTGTTTATGATTATTTGTTGCTCCACTTGATGTGTTTAAAACATGGGTATTCTCAACACTATATAATTTTGTCAGATTTTGTCATTTTTGTGTAGACTAAAATATAAAATATTTCATATTGAGATTTGTACCGGTTTATAGCATTCAACATTGCCTATCACAAGAATTTTGTTTCAGAATTTTTTTAAAACTTTGAAATACAAATTTTATATATTCAAAAATAAAGAGCTACATGTAGCTCGGTCATACAAATTTCATATAAAATGCTGCTATGTATGGACCATGTGTCATTGTTTATAAGTATATTTTTTGTTCACAATGTGTAATAATGACTATATGTCCTTGTTGTTTATGATTATTTGTTGCTCCACTTGATGTGTTTAAAACATGGGTATTTTGTATGTATTGAGCATGGTGCCCGGGCACCAAGGTGCCCTGGTTATTTTACCTATATATGCAAAATAGTGAGCTACCACCGGTGGTAGGTATACACCCTCAACCAACCATTAGATCATCCTATAGAGCATTTTGCACCGCAGATCTAAACTAACGCAGTCTCTGTCGTTTTTTCCTCTCCCACGTACGAGCGGAACCAGAGAAACTCGTTCCCCCCTGCCTTTTCCCCCACCTCACCCGACACCCACCTCTAGGCATCGACCGCCTCCCACCTCTAGACGCCGGCCGCCTCCCACCTCCAGATGCCGCCAGCCGCACCTCCCGGCCACCTCCCACCTCCAAGCGAGCTTCTTCCGGCCACTCCAGATCAGTTCCCATCTTCCCTGTACTCCACCGTTGACTTGCCGCGTCTCCGGCGGAGATGGCGTCCATCTCGGTTACAACAGCGCCATCCTCCTCCTTCCCCGCGTGCTGGCTCCGGAGGAGGTAAATCCTCATGCGCCGCTCCCACCTCCGCCAGGCCGCAGGAGCAAAGAAATCGAGTACGGCTCCCGTTCCTCAACCTCCATCGCTCAGATAAAGAGCCAACAACGAGCAAACAAATCGACTGTAGCGGAGGTGAGAAAAATACGCGGCTGTCTTGGGCGTCCAGGGAGCTCCAGCAGGCGGCGCCCGGAGGAAGGAGAAACAAAGATTGATGCACGCGCCAGGACGTCCATGTTTTTTCTCGATTTGGATTTGCTTCGTATTCTTTTTTCCATCTGGATTTCATGGTTCCCGATCCTGATCACGTATTATTTTTTTAGATCTTGCGGTTATTTTGTTCCCAGGTTTAATACTAGACTTGTCCTTGAACATCTATTTTTGAGGTGGATGTCAGATCAACTGCAAAGAATTTTTCTAGATTTGTGGATTTGTTCTCTTGGAGGTCCGTTGTGGATTTGGTCTGAATCTTATGCAGGTTATCTGTTCTAATTTTCTGGTGGAACGTCTCCAGTCAGCGATGGTTTCTTTTCTTTCTACCAGAGATGTAGCATGGCGGCATCAACCTAGCCACCTAGGGGCAGATGCGGCCGCTGCCGCTGGAGGAGAGGTACGACCGGTCGTCGACGCGGCACCGGCCCGGGATGTTGCTGTGGTCCGGCGCGGGCGTCTGTTGTGGACGGGGAAGAAGGGAAGGAGTGGTGGTATCGATTGGGTTGGGTGGGGACCGTGCGGTGTGGGTTGGGTGTCAGGTCATGTGGGAGAGAGACAGAGACTGTCAGCCATGACTTTGATAGACGCTGTTAACGAGTATGGACGGCAACACGAATCACGAACCACATCAAACGATTCTCTCTCTCTCTATATATGTAACTCTATTAGACCCCCTAGATGCAGAATAACTTATCCTGCACCCAGGCCTGTTCACCGAGCCGGACCGCCACGCCGTTCAATCGAACCCGCTCATGTGGCTCGCCGCACCCTACCGCATCTGCATGCCGTAATTTTGTTGTTTTAATTACTTTAACGGTTAAGTTTCTGGATAAGGGTCGTGGGTTGGGAGCTAGCCGCAGCCACACCTGAACCTCCTCTTGGCGATCCAATCGAGAGCGTCCGGCGATGAGGCGCATCTGCCGGCGGCGAGCGAGTTTCGATCCGGTGGAATCGGGAGCCAGGCGAACAGCGGCCGTGGTCTGCTGGCCGAATCGGCGGCGCGGTGAGCAAGCGTGTCGCAGCTGCAGCTGCATCGCCTCCATCTTCTCCAGCCTCCTTTCTCTACGGCAGGTGCTGCGTCGCCTTTCCGCCGGCCGTGATGCGGTAGCCTAGCGAAAGGTGTATCCAAAGCTCGGGGGTCCAAAATTTTCCGGGCAACATCCTTGCGACATCTTCTCGGCAAACTGCATCCGCTGTAAGTCCAGGCGAGGAACACGCCCACAGTTTCATCAATCTGCACCGAGTTATTTGGCTTTGCGTCAAGGCTATAAGTACATATCTTCGAGACTAATACTAGCAGCCACACTGAATAAAACTTTGCCTGTTCTAGCTTTTCCATTGCGTGGATTACGTAGAACTCATAGAGATTGCTTTGCTTCTGCTAGTGTATTTTGCCATGGTCATTCCGTTTGGTAGCAGCACCATCTTTCTCATAATTTATCTGCTATGTTGCTCCCTTTACGTTAGACAGTACTAGTATATTACATGATACTTTTGTTTGGATGCTATATTTATACATCAATTAGTGCTCTTGATTTGTCATTGATTCAAATAAGGTGCAAAATTCTTGAAGAAAGTCATCGGTATAATTACTTTGTCACTGCAATACTCTTTGAGGAATAAAATTGATGACAAATTCCATGCTATTCTTGAAGAAAGTAATCTGTATAAATACTTTGTCACTGCACGGAAAGTACGGTCGTAGGCCCTTCCTTTCTGGTCATTTTCGTTCAGAACTAGGAAGGAGGCAAAACATGTTTCCAGTAATTATGTCATCCTCTTGAAGATGAACATAGTAGTAGAAACCACCAATTGGTGTGTTTAGGTTTAGCTTTCGCAAATGGATTCAACCTGTAATTGATAGTTCTAATTACTCACTATTATTATCCATGGATTACAAACAGAGGCCTTCGATGTTGGTCGCGCGACAATTGTGGTTGGCCTCGTCGGCCGGTGGCAGGCAACAGAATCATGTCCGCGAGGCTTCGCTAGGTAAGCTTTAGATGCTGTGTGCGCCAGCTGCGGATGGCCTCGTTGGCTGGAGGCCGCAGCGAGCTTGCGATGCTGTAATTATTCTTATTGTAGAGAATCAATCTTTATATAAGTAAATAGCATCTTTGAATTTTGTCGGCGTCAATGGTATCTCCAATTCTTACTGTAGAGTGGGCATGCCCAGCTAGGTTCTTTGTGGAACCACCAAGGCAAAAGAAATTTATTTTGGTGCTATAAATGACATTATGAAATGCATCTAGGTTTGGAATTTGAATTAAACGAATCTTAGACATGCGGTTTTATCTCTTTACTTTTATCTTGTTACGATGATTTATCCTTCCTGCCCCCTTGAGCTCATTCTCTTTAGAAAACTAATATCATGAGAAAATATTGCATTACCAAAATGCAGTAGCTTTCTGTAGTAACGTCCACTGTCGCCCCAATTTTTAGTTCTATCAAGGTTGTAAAATCCATCTTTTAACCTGACTTTTATTTGCGGTAGTCCTATATGAGATTTTATTTGTGGATTTCTTTGTCATTACAGAGCAATGAAGGTTACGGGTAACACACCTAATAGGGTTAATAAAAATCCATACATGCTGGAGATGAGGCTGCTGTCTCCCTCCCAGCCATCTCAGCGAGTTCCAGCAAAGGCATCAAATGCCTCTAAAAGAAGAGTGTAGCACGATTGGGAGAAGATGATTTTTATTTTGTTCGTGTCCTGCCAGGCCACCAGCGAGTTTATCAAAGGCTACTTAAGTTTCTGTTTGGAAAATAAAATGGGCTAAATCATCACTGGCTGCATTCCAACATGCTGAGGTAAATTATGATGATTTTTGTTGGGGCTTCTGTTTTTTGTAGGTTCTATTGTGATATTTTGTTGTAGTAAATGTCTCGAGGTCTTCTTACACTAACAAAGATGCAATAGTGCTGCTGTTGTATGACCTTTTTTTTTATTAACTGGGCATCAATAATTCATGTTTTCTGCTAAATTATACTGCTTAGCTTGTTGGATGTTCAGATTTTCTTTTTATGCCATATCGTTTTGTTTGCCGATGGATGTTTTACCCATTCTAGTATAGAGTTACATCATGCCGTATATATAACTTGTATTTCTTGATCTCCTCTGTTTTGTATTGTGCAACATACCCAAACCGAGAACAAAACTTTGCGACTGGTGTCACCAGTGTAGGCTAGGAAAGGGGGCAGAGGAAGAAATGGCAAAGGCAATGGATCAACTGCGGGAGCTGTAAGAGCTTGACGCCTCCTACTAGATGTTGTGGATGAAGAAGATGGTGAAGATGAAGAAATGTTGATGATAAATCATCATACCAATCGGATGAAAGCTATTAGTGCTACTATGCCATGTGCAACTAATTACAATGTAAAGAATATGTTGTGCACCATAACTCATATCTCCTACACTTCTACTCCATAATGCAAGCACCCAAAATTTATCTCAAAAAGCTAAAACTAGAATTACGTGAACATGATTCCGAAAAGTAACTTTTCTTTACTTACATCGTTTTGATTTGCTGATGGTTGATCAATATTCTACCAAGATTGTTGGTCGTTGCAGCTAGCTTCTCAAAGTTCTCTTAGGTAGGATATATTTCTTTTTAGATCACGTCACGTGGGTTTCAGGTATGGACGTAATTTTCTAAACTACTTATGGTTGTCCATACGATTTTCTTATGCACAGTGTGCGGTTGCATGGGCACCTGCTCTTAGAAAAAGATTATGTCGCATGCAGAATAATTTACATCGCCACAGTGTGCGGTTGCATGGGCACCTGCTCTTAGAAAAAGATTATGTCGCATGCAGAATAATTTACATCGCCGGGTGCGTGGGCTGGTGGAGCGCTCCGCGCGAGACCGGAGGCTTTGGTCCGGTGGGGTGCAGAATAACTATTCTGCACCCAGGGAGTCAAATAGCGCGACTCTATATATATATATATATAGGAAGCTAATATGGGGCACCTTGGTGCCCGGGCACCATGCTTCAAATACGTATATTTTGCTTACAATTATGCATACCCAAGGGTATACATATCTAAGATACATATACCCAACTCATACATACCCAAAATATGCATACCCAAGATACATATACCCAGGATACACATATCCAATATATATATACCCGGAATACGTATATATACATACTTTTACATACCTTAGGTATATATTCCAAAAAAATAACATACCTAAGGTATACATACCTCATTTATGTGTACTAAGTATGTGCAAAGTCATACATACCTTGGGATATGTACAAAACATCATGTATTTTGTACGTATTGAGCATGGTGCCCGGGCACCAAGGTGCCCTGGTTATTTTACCTATATATATATATATATATATATATATATATATATATATATATATATATATATATAGCCCAGCTATTCTACAACCGGTTGTAGATTAAGGATCTACAACCAGTTTTAAACTTCCATGGTAAACACGGTTGAACTTCTCGCTATTTGTTTAGATGAATATTGTTGAACTTCTCGCTATAATACATGAGACTATAATGTTTTGATTATAGTTTCCTAACCGTTCATCAGATTTGAGCAAATGATATACCGTTAAAAAGCTTATCAAATTCCAAAACTTTTATGTTTTAACAGTTTTTTGAAATTTTAAATTTTTTTCAGGTTATTTTTAAAAAAGAATAATCAGATTTTCGCGTCATTTTGTATGGGCGGACAGTAATTTGGCCACGGTTTTCACATCGTTTAATGGAATAATGCATACAATATACCGTTGGATTCGCAAGAAAATTGCACAACTTATTGATCTTAAGTGTTTTTTGAAATTCGGAATAGTTTAGAAGTAATTTTAAATATACGAAACATTTGTTTCGCGGATTTTTTCATATCGAGCAGTATTTTGCTCTTTATTTTCAAACCGTTTATCCGATTGATGCAAATGATATGGCATTAGAAAGCTATGGATTAGGCGCAACTTTTTCATTTTGATCATTTTTGCGGATTTTATACCATTTAAGAGCAGTTTTGAATATAGGTGATTCGGATTTCTGGATTTCTCGATTTTGCATGAACTGTTTTTGCAATTACTTCTAAACGACTAATCGGAATAAAGTAAATGATATACCGTTCGAAAGATATTAAAATTGCGCAACTTTTTTGTCAAGGTGATGTTTCCAAATTTTGCAAGATTTTGGAATCATTTTAAAGAATAGTAAATAATAGGAACGACGCCCATATTCGAGTGATTTGAATTTGGCATGGCTATGGTGGTTGAGTGGGGGCATGACGCCATGTACAAGTGAAAGTAGACTCATATCATTGTATATGAAGTATTTATGTGGTTTACTTATACAACCGGGACATATAGAAACGATTTTAATGGGTAGGATTTCCGCTCGGAAAAAACAGAGCACTTGAACTGCTTCTCACATGCGGTTGAACTGCTCTGGATGTGTAACTGAACTTATTTTATGATTAAATTGAATGTTGACAAAATTTAACTTTTTAATTTCTTGCAATCGAACTTTCCTCTTGTTCAAAGTAAACTTTCGCTTAGTATAAACATAAATTTCCATAGTGGTAAAAAAGAGATTCTACAAAAGTGAAAATTCTAGCGTGTTCAAGGTGAATTGATGCGTTTAGTGCATCCGAACTTCTCAGAGTTGCTTTCCTGAACTGTTTCGTCAGTGCGCCTGAACTGCCCTGAGTCATGCCTATAGGTCAATTTCTCTGAACTGCCGCGTTAGTGCACCTGAACTGCCCGAGTCAAGTTGCTGAACTGCATCGTTGGTGCGGCTGAACTTCTTGAAGTTTCGCTAGCATGTACTTCCCTCGTTTGTACGCCTGAACTTTCCGGAGTTGCGGTCCTAAACTTTTCGAGCTAATGCAGCTGAACTGCTTGGAGTCGCGCACCGCGGTCGAGTTTTCTAAATTGCCTCGTTAGTGCACTTGAACTTCCCATTGTTCTGCACACCTGTACTTCCCTCGTTAGTGCGCCTGAACTTCCCGCGGTAGCGTTCTTGAACTTACCGCGCTGGTGCACCTGAACTGCTTTGAGTCGTGTATCACGGTCATGTTTTCTAAAATGCCTTGCTAGTACACCTGAACTACCTCTAGCCACCATCTGCACTTCCCTCGTAAGCCCACCTGAACTTCTTCGAGTAGCGCACTTGAGCTGCTTTGGTTAGCGCTCTTGAACTGCCCGTAGTGGTAAAAAATAATTCTGATTTAAATAAAAATTGTAGCACGTTCAAGCTAAACTGTCGCGTTTGGTGTGCCTGAACTTATATCACTCGCGCTCTTGAACTGCCCGTAGTGGTAAAAAATAAATACGATTTAAATAAAAATTCTAGCGTGTTTAAGGTGAACTGCCGTGTTTGGTGCGCCTGAACTTATACCACTCGCGCTCTTGAACTGCCCGCGGTGATAAAAATTAAATTCGATTTAAATAAAAATTCTAACATTTTCTAATTGTATGTTGTAACAACTTTTATTCTCTATGGTTAAACTTCCTATTAGAGCCGGGTAGACTATTCGTGTACTTCCCTTTTAAACACAAGTGCACTAGCTAGATATTTTTTATGTGCTAAAAAAATACGTAGAGAAATAAGGAAAAGAAGAAGAAAATTTTGAGTCGGGAGCAAGGTCCGAGCCCATGCCTCCAACCGGGGATAGAGGAGGGGATCAACAATGTACTTGATTCTTTTTAACGCGTGCGTATTCCCTTCTAATACGCTGTACTTCTGTTGCTAAATCTATATACCCGACAATTAAAGCAGTGAATTTCTCACGTCAAAAAAAGTAGTACTCCAGTAAATTTCTCCACCACGCACTTCGTTCTTATCCTCTCCTAGCGGTTTTTCTCTTCCCTATCTTTACGACAGCATATCATCTCAATCCATCCATCTGCTCTGCGTGCGTTCTAAACTACCTCGTTAGTGCACTTGAACTTTCTAAAGTTCTGCCCGTCTGTACTTTCCTCGTTAGTGCGCCTAAACTTTCCAGCTTCGCGGTCCTGAATTGCCCGTGCTAGTGCAACTGAATTGCCAGGAGTCTTGCCTCGGAGTCATGTTTTCAGAATTGCCTCGTTAGTGCCCCTGAACATCCCAAAGTCGCTCCCGCCTGTACTTCCCTCCTTAGCATACCTGACTTGCCAGATATACTATGCATGTATTTCCCTAGCTATTTTTTTGCTAATTTTTTACAAACATGAAAAATAAATTTCGTGGTTAAACTGCCGTGAATTGACAGTTGTACTTCTGACTGATAAGAAATTGTACTGCCGTAGTTTGTAAAGATGTACTGCCGTGTGAGGATGAGCAGCCTGCGTGCACGAACTGCTACTCCGCGGATATGTTAACTTCCTGAAAATATGGGTGCACTTCAAGATGTTTTTTGTTCAGTCTACTTCTTTGATGGATGTTCAAAAAAATCAATCGCTCCGTCGAACAATTACTTTTAGCATTTTTCATCTACTCTCTGAACCAAAGTTGTTCATTATGAACGCTAAATTTGTGTCCAACCGTTGGAACTTTCTTCATCATATTTTTGTGCTCCTCGCCAGCGGGTTGTGTGCTTCCTAACATTAGTAGTTGACTTTCGGAAAGCAACATGTGCACTGCCGTTGTATATTTCTTGATGCTAAGCTTTTTCTTCGGTTCTAGTAGGACATAGGCGTACAAGCTAAGTGCCAACCGTCCATCAGCTAGCTCTTTTAATCAATTAGGATCTCTTCAGGCAACTCCATTACTTGCCGCCCAGCTCGTGGACACGATGTAGAAGGCGACGGCGCACTTTTGTTTAGCGCTGACGACGTTTAGAGGATGGGGCAGAGCAGTCTAGAACCGGTGCCACATAAGTTCAGAAAAGGGAGAGGGGCAGTTCAATGTGGTGCCGCTCGGGAGCGTTTGGATAACGAACTGCGGAGTCGAAGCCAACAACAGTTCAGAGTAAGCCAAGTTCACTCGTTTATGGGAAACAGAAGGAGCAGCGGCTGTTCATGGCAGGACTGTTCTGCTGAAGAACTGAACTGTAAGCAAAAGAGAACTGAACTTTAGCAGAAAATTGACTAAACTGCTGTATCGTGGACGGCCGCACAAGAGAGCCAGCAGTCGCAACGCCCGCGTGAGAGATCAGGCAGCCAGCACAGGGCCACCGGCGAAGTGCTCGGGGGCAGCGGGAAGCCATGGATGGGACGAGCACTAGGGGCCTCACTCCAGCCGGCTGATGCAGAGCAGCATCGTGCGTGGAGGATCCAGGGGCCGTGGAGCCTTGCGGGGAAGCAGGACGACGCACGCGCGGCCGCTCACAGCTAGGTGGGGGCGTGGAGGTTGGGGCAGCACGCCGACGGGAGCAGCGCCAAATGGACGGGAACCGGGAGGTGCTGGGACCTGGGAGTGGGGGCGGTCATCTAGCCGGCCGGTGGCGGCACAGGCAGACGTGGTGGGAGACCGAGGAATGGGGGAATTCCGGCAGTCGCTGTAGAGCGGGGATTCGTGGCCGGCTCTGTGGCTGCGGATGCTCGGAGCTGGAACTCGATTTGGTACCGGTGGGACACACGGAGCCGGAGCTCGATAGGGCGGAGGCTGGTCCTCGAGAAGACCCTCGAATGGGCGGCGACGTCGAGGGAAGGCACGCTGGCCAGCAGCGGAGGGGAGGCGTGCTGGCCGGCGGCGGAGGGAAGGGAGCGCTCTAGCCGGTGGCGGGAAGGCGCACTGGCCACGGCGAGGGAGACGCGCCGGCCGGCGGCAGTGGAGGCGAGCTAGGGGAGTTAGGATGGTACAAGTCGGTTTGCTTTTTCCTACCGGAATCTCTCCTTATATAGGCGATGGTTGTAGATTAATAATCTACAACCGGTTTTAGAATAGACTTACCCGAGTCGCGCTATTTGACACCCTGGGGGTAGAATAGCTTATTCTACACCCACCCCCTATCTTTACAACCGTAGATAATTTTTACGTCACGTAAATTTTGACTTACTTCGGAAGTCGAGCAGAACATAAGAAAAAATAAAAATGACGTAAAAAAAATTATTTATATGTCATAAAAAAATACAACATAAAATACGTATTTTTATGTTATTTTACACTGTAATAACTTATACACTATATTTTTATGTCAATTTTTTTGTTATGAGTTAATACGAACATAACTATTAGTATACAAACATAAAATTATTATTTATAACAACATAAAATTACGTTGGGTGCAGAATAACTATTCTGCACCCTGGGTGCTGAATAGCGTTTCTATATATATATATATATATATATAGGGAAAATGAGATGGTATCCCTGGGTGTACGTACTCCCACGTTCAATATACCTCATATATAAGGGTATTATACATCTTTATCATTTTTAATATACTTCATTAGTTAATACTAGATACCTCAAAGTGAGTTTTATGAAAAATTTCATTTGAGTCTATATACCTCATATTATTTGCGCATATACTGCATTTATGCACGTAAAAGTGATATATTAAAAAAAAGTAAGGGTTTCGATGGAATTTTTTTGCATACTACTTATATTGAGGTATATTAGAATAATTAATAAGGTATATTAAAAATGATAAAATGTATAATACCTTTGTATATGAGGTATATTGAATATGAGAGTATGTACACCCAGGAGTATATAAAATGAGTCCTATATAGGAAATCATACAAATCCTATGAAGAAATTATATTGCAAAGCACACAGAGCTTATTTGACTTTTCTATTTGGAACTGACATCCATCATCTGTCAAAGAAGTGGTACGCATTTCTCAGTTGCTGATGGGTCAAAATTTATCTATTTTGAAAAGTTAAGCAAAGCAATACTTACAAAAAATTCATGTACACTCAACAATATCTATTTGCTTCTTTGGGTAAATATTTTGTAGCGCCTGTATTGTGGCTGCAAATGGAAATTTATCGGAGGCCATGACACTATCTAGAAGTGAACATAAACCAAAGTATTCTTTGGTATTGTTCTACATATTGTGAAATGGTTACAGAGCACTACATTGGAATTTACACATGTTGTGTTTAAGGAAGTAATGATCAAAGATGATCCACAAACATATATGGTTTATCTTCCAAAGAAGTTGAAGTAAGGTCGATGAAACAGGCATTTTATACCTTAAATTAAGGTCTAACAGTGACTGCTCAACTTTTCTACCAAGAGACTCACCAGAAAAACTCTGGATATTTTCATTTAACTTCTAAAAAGAAGCTAGCGTTCCCTTATCCTATGAATAACTGAAAATGATATCTGAATTCTGAAACTAACCATTCTGTGGTAAAAAAAAATCGTAGAGACATCCAAGGGACTACAGTTGAATTTGCTTGTTGCAAAAAATCTGCTCTCTATACACAAGGTGAACATCCAAATTATGCAACTAACAGTACAGTTGTACTTGCTTCACTTGGATGTTTCTCAGTTTTGCTCTATTTCTGCCCAATGTCCAGGGAATCCTTCGGGGCTACACCTGGGTAAAAGATAGTAAGACTGCAAGAGCACGGCAGTGGCAGCTAATAAGGATAAAAGATAACGGGGCACGTTCCAACTTTCTCTACCTAAAGCTTAGATTTATTGCACCATATAAACATAGAACCTGACCTGTAACTTCAGGAAAAGAATAATACAAAAAGGGAAAACTGCGAAAAATGCATTTCTTGTATGGTACCTGTGGTTCATTTCCATCTTCAGCGTTCTAAATAATTGCCAGATAGGAAAAGAAAGCAGGTTACTACCTTTTATTCAACACTATCTCCATCTATGGTTAAGCATTCTCATAATCTATGGTTTAGCACTCTCATCGATGGTTCACTATTGCTAGGCATATCCCTTTCGAGAAATTTTTCACTTTGAGATTATAATATAGTAAAACAGTAAGAATCCTTCACGTTAGTGACGAATGAGGTTCAACAACGCAAACCTGAATCATGAAAAATTATTGCATCATATCTACAATTTAATTATCTGTATTGATTCGTATGCTTTTCTATTAAAAACATATCACTATAGAACTGATAACAACATTGAAACGTACTGTGAAAATATTCTTAAACAGATCCACTACTACGTTCTTCAGTGTCCATGTTAACTGTTGAGTAATATTAAACAAACAACCTTGATGATCTTTTGACTGGGTATGACAGAATGCAACTATGATGGCATCAAGATATACGATATTATGTGTAGGCCAAATAGGAAAATACTCTGTATCATTCAGAAAACCTGAGAAGGAATGACAGCCAACTCTGCATGCAACTATGCGTCGTTGCTAACATCGTTGTTGCAGGATACATAAAAATAACCATGAAATACACCCTATATGCTAAGAGAAGTGCATCACACTGCATCATCAGAAAAACTTAGAAGGAATAACAGACAAAAATCCAAAGTTAGCACTCACATCACAAAAAAGGGTTATGTAGAATTTACATACTTTCTTTCAGTTAGTCCTTCCTATATATATGCAGATCGTGGGGTCTCAACCTGCCAAAATACAACATATACATTTATCATCGTCACCTTTCACTTAATAGATTCCTGTGCATTGAGAGGAAAATATTTGACACCTGAAGGAGAGTATGTATAAAATGAAATAACATATATAAAATGAAATAAAAATTGTGACACTCAAAGAGCTCTCCTTACAGAAATATGTGACACTAAAAGAGGACTGCTGCTAATTAATATTATGACGCTCAAAGAGGATTGTCGCTAATTTGTTTAGCTAAACACTGCCAACATATAGCAGCATGGAAGAGTGAAGGCATGTCATATGGAGCTAGCACAATTGAATTGGCAAATTTTACTTCCAATGGACTGTACGATAAGTTGGCATCTTCGTTTCTTAGTGTAAAAATGCAAGGGAGACTGAAAGCGTATATCATATTGGTACAGAATAGAGAGTTGATGTGAAAAAGAACATACTCGGATATATCTCTTCCCTTTGCATATACATAACAGTGTTTTTCCTCTTCATGCTTCTTGAACCTAGAGGGGAAAACCACTATCTGAAGCTAAATGAAGGTCTTCGAGGTTTGAAGTAAGTCACCAAAGTGTGTACTTCACATGAAAGTTTTTGGAACACAGGAGTTGATGTCCTTGAGAGGATTTTTTATGCAGGGAAATAAAGGAAAAATTATCTATAAGATACGGGGATCTATGCTTCATGTGATGTATAACTTGCAAAGACAGAAATATGGCTACATAATAGCTGGGACACTTAGATGCTCATAATACTTAAGAAGAAAATAATTTACATGTAGGAAGCGATAAATTAGCTGGCGAAATACAGTGTACATATAAAAGGAAAAATAGAGACAATTTCAATAGAAAGAAAGTTGTATAAAGTTACCTACTGATCTACAACGTGTAGCCTAACTCATATATGTGCGGTCTTGTTTGCTGTTTCCCAGATGCAGGCAATACGTGCAAGGATTTTGAATCAATAAGATTACAGATCCTTGACCAATGAATCTTGCATGATGTCCCTCCTCTGACATACACACAAATGGAATTCTTTAGTACAGATCAGCAAGCAAGTGGCAAAGATTAGGAAGTGGGCAATGAAAATCTAGAGGAAAATCCAATTTTTTGTAGAACGTGTAGAGATGAAAGGGATAGAACTATTCAATCCAACAGGAATGGAGAAGCTCCAAAAGTTTCTCTCTCTGAAACTCTTGTCAAGTAACATTATTAGTTAGGTACTTTTGAAATTAGAAGTTAATTTTCGTTCTCACATCTACCATAACTACAAAATGATGAAGCAACCTGAATTAAGACGATAACCAACTTACCAAGTTCTGAACTCTTTCAAAACACATAATTAATCACCTCAACTTCCATTGTCAACTCTGTTTTAAAATCTGCAGATAAGAAGCCACCCATCAGCCTTGGCCAAATATTATGAACTGATCATCAAGACTCCCAACCAAATAGCATTGGTTTCTGAAAGCAACTAACTGCAGAGAGAGCAGAGAAAAGTAAATGCACATGGCTATATATTACTGCTATCTAACCAATTGATTTATCTTGAATAGGTAGCTTGTAGGGATAGTTGCAAGCAAGAAAAACTGAATCAACATTTTTTTGAGGACAAACATGAATCCAACGCGTACCTTGGTCCCTATGAAGAATTTTAGCAGCAGTAGTGATCTACTATATGTTTGTAAATATTAAATTCTGCAAACTGCTCCCGGTTAATCTCAGCAGTAGCAATGTTATTCTCTTGTTTGTAATAATAACCTGCAGAACTTGTTATTGCTTTCTGCTACATCTGATAACTTAGGCAGCATTCATTTGTGCTAAAAGAAGCTCGAACATTGTAACCATGCCAAGAAAAATTGGTCAATTTTGTAGTCAGATAAGAGGCATTCAAATATTGGCTTCTGTGAAGCAGACATCATGCAATTAGTGACTTAAATTAACCGGACATCTCTACACATGGTTGATATTTACCATTTTGAGAATAAATCTAGACAAAGATGAGAGAGGATATGAGATGGGGGAATCACCTGGCTGCACGGTTGAGCTGCGAGGGCGGAGGTACTCGCGAGGGTCAGCTGCTGCTACCTGTGCCACCCACCTAAGCCGCTAAAATCCTCTCGATGGCGCCATGGCCGCCTGAACATCGTCCTGGAAGGCTGGAAGAGAAAGGGCAAGGAAGGATGATTGGAATTGGGACAAATCCAACAGGCATGGATCCAAAAGAAATAGATGAGGGGAGATGATACGGAGGCATAACCTGGTTGATGAAAATCCTGCCCATCGAACATCCCCTTTCGCCCCTGCAGCCGCCCATGACTGGAGACGTTTCAGAGGTTGACCTGCGTATAGGGAGGACCTGTAGCAGAATCGTCCTCACCGCTCCTTGTGCCAATGCACGGACGGAGGACGGGTATCGGCGAAAGATGGTGTCGCTTGTGTGCGCCCATCTCTGCGCCGTCGGAGCCGGCGACGCTCGTGATGCGGCGGCCGCTCACCATGGAATCGAGGACGCACCCATGGGTCGTCATGGCGGCCTGCCGGCCCTCGAACGCCTCCAGCCAGCTACCGCCTCCGGCGACAAAAATGTTCAGCTCCCGCGTCCAACGCCGACCTCCTCGCCTCGAGCTTGCCCTATGCCGCTCCAACCTCGCTGCTGATCCCGCGGAGGCGTCTGCCGCCATCAGTCTCCCTGGCCCATCTCCGATGGAAGGTGACGAAGGAATGACAGATGGGCCCCTACATTCGCCTACCTGGTTTTCGGTCCAGGTGGGGTGTCTCAGGAAAGGCTTTCGAGGCCCGTCAAGGCAGTGTTTCGATGCGGCCCGGGAGTATTACTTGGCGCACAAGATAGAGACTCGAAGAGGGAGGCTTAGTCGAATAGGACTCGTTTAGGGTTTATTCTAACTGATCCGACCTGTAATCAACTTGGAGAACAATCCCGAGACCCAGCCTTCGCATATAAAAGGCTGGGAGGGAGAACGTAGTAGGGGCTAGAATCACTTCCACCCACCTCACGCCGGAGCGCTCGACAACTTAGAGCTCTCTGCTTTTGGCCAGATCCAATCTGCGCCGCCATTGTAACACCATCATCGTCGCCACCACCT
This sequence comes from Dactylis glomerata, assembly GCA_007115705.1. Classification (NCBI taxonomy): domain Eukaryota; kingdom Viridiplantae; phylum Streptophyta; class Magnoliopsida; order Poales; family Poaceae; genus Dactylis; species Dactylis glomerata. The sequence goes on along the minus strand of QXEO01000833.1, from coordinate 281,591 downwards.
CAATACAAAAGTCAGACAAGCAGGACGTAGGCCTTTTACCTTTCGAGGGGGCTGAACCTGGGTAAATCCTCGTGTCCTTCTGCTTTCGTCTGATCGCCGTCGAGTTCGCCAGGTTCCCAATACGCTTCCTAGATCGAAAGCCCTTCGACATGGGCATTGCCGGGGATAAACCTCGTCAATTGGCGCCGATCGTGGGGAAAGAGTAGGAAGAGAATGGAAGTAATGGGAGAAATGATAGAATAGGAAGGAGTAAGATGAAAAGGTAAAGAAGAGAGTGAGGGAGTGGAGAGGATATAGAGGTTAAAAAAAGAGAGAATGGCGCCGTCTGTGGGGCTCGAGGGGCCGAAGTCCAACCTCGAATATGTCGAAGGCGCCGCTGGCCCAAAAGAGATAATTCGAGGGACCGGAGCCCTGACTCGAATATGTTGAAGGCGCTGCTGGCTCGAAAGAAATAATTCGAGGGACCGGAGCCCTGACTCGAATAAGTCGAAGGCGCTGCTGGCCCGAAAGAAGTAATTCGAGGGACCGGAGCCCTGACTCGAATATGTCGAAGGCGCTGCTGGCCCGAAAGAAATAATTCGAGGGACCGGAGCCCTGACTCGAATAAGTCGAAGGCGCTGCTGGCCCGAAAGAAGTAATTCGAGGGACCGGAGCCCTGACTCGAATATGTCGAAGGCGCTGCTGGCCCGAAAGAAGTAATTCGAGGGACCGGAGCCCTGACTCGAATATGTCGAAGGCGCTGCTGGCCCGAAAGAGATAATTCGAGGGACCGGAAAATTCCCCCAAAAGAACGAAAGACAGAGTCGTCGAGAAACTCAATGCTCATTCGAATGGCACAAAAGAGAAAAGCACAGAAGACCTCGAAAGAAACCCGATCGAGAGATCATCTGAATGCAAGGGGTACATACCTTTGGGACTCGAAAGAGCCTTTGCCAGTTTTTACCCCTTGAGTCGAAAAGACAGCATTTTACCCTAGGGAACGCGTCAGCGCTGACGACACACTGCGTCGAGTCGTCACCTCATCTTCTGCAGGACGGACCTGAGCCTGCCAGGACAGGACGTGTGGTGGGCCCTCAAGCCGTGCATCGCGGCCGTTGACAGAGTTTGACCGCACGTCCCGCGCGTGGGTGAGAAATAACCGGCGCGGTTTCCTTGACTACCGTGCGTAGTGGACGCCGCGGTGCTCGCGTGCTGACACGTGGACGGTCGGATCAACCCGGTCGTTTCCACTTCGCCATGGACGGTTGAGATCTGACGTAGATCTCTAGAGCTAGAATAAATAACGGTGGCAGGGTAACAGTCTATCTCACTCCGCCGCCATCGTCTTCTTCCTCGCGCCGCATCCTTGTAGCTCTTCCTTTCCATCTCCATTTCCGCGATCTTTGCTGCGCCCTGACCATGGGCAAGAGGAGCTCCACAGCCGCCGGCGCCACTGCCGCCGCCAAGAAGGCCAAGACGGCCGATGCTGAAGGCTCCGGCGTTGGCCGCTGGGTCCAATCCAAGGTTGGCAACAAGGAGCTGACCCAGGCCGAGAAGATGGGCCTGCTGAAGAATGCGCCGGCGGAATCGCTCGCCACCGGCCCGGAGATCGTTCCCCGGCCACCCCTCGGTTTCCGGGTAATCTTCATCGCCTTTTTGCTGCGGGGTCTGTCTTTCCCCCCGCATCCTTTTCTCCGTGGCCTTCTCTTTGCTTACGGGATTCAGCTCCATGACCTGAATCCCAACTCTGTTCTTCACATTGCGTGTTTTATCACGCTTTGTGAGTGCTTCCTGGGGATCGAACCCCACTGGGCACTGTGGCGCCGAATCTTCGTGATTCGGCATCCTCTGCCCTATCAGTCCGACGGTTTCGGCGTCCAAGTGCGCCCAGACGTCGAGTATTTCAACCTCCAAACACCCGAAAACAACCCCGGGTGGAGGACGAAGTGGTATTACGCCAAGGACAAATCCTCCGACGGCGAAAACTTCGGACTTGAGGAATTCCATCCCACCGGCGTTCTTCGACCTCGCGTCTCCTGGAGGCACGACCTTTCGGACGAGGAGTTGAAGATTACAGAGCCGCTGATGGAGAAGATCCAACAGCTTCGAGCTACTCCGAAGAAGGAACTTTCGGGAGTCCAACTCATCCGAACCTTCATCGAGCGCCGAATCCAGCCGCTCGCTGCTCGAGCCCACTGCATGTGGGATTACAGCGATCGCCGGGACTCGACTCGCATCTCTCAGGATGAGCTGCACGAAGCCGAAATCGACGAGTGCGTACGCGCCGTCACCAACATCAAGAAGAAGGATCCTGTGCCGAAGGTCTTCGGTGCAGTGGCCTTCAGCAAAGCCTTTCCCCGCACCGAGGTATGATTATGCTTTTATTCGAATGCCTTCTTCGTTTCTTAGCCGGATCGTCCAGTGTCGAATGCAGTCTTTCTCATTATGTAGGTGATAAACATAGCCCGATGCTATCCGCCCCAGCCAGAGATGGGCGAATATCCGGGGCGTGACTTCGCCGAGGTGCCTGAAGGGTCGGCCTCCGCTGCTCCATCGCCACCGAGGGCTCCGAAGAGACAACGAGTCGCGGACGTTGTCGAGGATTCGGAAGACCTTGACGACACTCACTTTTCTTCAGGGGATGACGACAACAGCGCCATCCCTGCCTCGCCTTTGAACTGCCGTCCTCCTCCTCGAACAGAGAAAAAGGTCCTTCCGAAGTTCGGGATCGACGCATCGTAAGTTCTTCTTTCGTGTAACTTGTGGTCTTGTTTTGATTTGGTTGTCCGATTCTAACGCTGATGATTGCTTCAGATCTTCCACCGAGGGAACGTCGACTGGTCCGGGGGATCAAGATCGATACCAGGTTCGACCTCATGACGACGCCCTTGAGCAAACGGCAGACTCACAGGAGAAGGTCGCTGATATTGTCGCCCCCGAAGTTGCTCCGACGAAGCCTTCGACCTCTTCCAAGAAGAAGGCGACGGAACTAGAATTCGTGCTTGTCTCCTCGTCCGGCGGGCCTTCCGGTCCTAGCAACCATGTAAGTCCAAAGACTTTCGACTTGCACTTCGCGTATTTGACCATTAGTAGCCCCCGAGGGTGAGTCGAAGTGTTCACACTTGGGCTTGCCCTCCGAAACATGATTCGAAGGTTAATTTGTCGCCCGACTTTCTTTAGCCCGTTGTTAGGGACCTGTCGAAGGTTTGCAGGAGCTTCCTCGCCTTAGAGGAAGAGAATCGTAGGCTGTCTGAGAAGCTCGACGAAACTCGAAGTGAGTAATGCCACCTTCCTTGTACAGTTCGCCTTTGCGTATGACATGATGCTTTTGTTGTTGAACATCTTCTTCTATTGACTAGGGATTGGGGCCCAAGCTGCTACTGATAAGACTTCCCTGAAAACTCAGCTGGACAATCTTACCACTGAGAATTCGGGTTTGAAGGATAAGGTCGCCGAGCTGAATGACGAAATCGCCCGACTGAAGGGCGAATCGTCCGAAGCTCAGGAGCGTGCGAAGAAGAGCCGCTTGGATGCCGAAGCCCGAGAAGGAGAGCTGCACCAACGCCTGCAAACTTCGCTTGATGCTTTGCGCGGTGAGTTCTTCGAGCTCTGCCTGGGTTAACTTGTGTGCTGCACCGCCCTATCTTGACTTGGCAGGTTGTTCTTTGTTTGTAGATGCTGCCGAATTGGATGCCGGAGCTATGAAGGAGCCCTCTGGAATCGAATCCAGTGTCGGCCTCGCCGAACGCCTGAGCCGAGAGGTTGTCAACCTCCTAGGACGAGTGCGGTCAACGCTTGTTCGTGTTCGGGATACGTCTGTACCCGACTCGACAAGTGATACAATGGCGGGGATTCTCGAAGCTCTAGCGGTGAAGGCAGACGGCGAAGACCCGTTATTTGCCGCGGTTCGTCGTCAGGTAACTATCGGCTCCACGTCTGTCTTCTCCATGATGATGATGCACAACGTGGAGTTCGATGCTGACAAGATCACGGGTACGTACCCGAAAGACAAGGACGGGCGCGACAAATCCGCCAAGGGTTACGTTGCCCGTGCTCGTGATCTGGCCGCCCGAATGACGAGCTTCCTGACCGAAAGGAACGAGAAGCGTGCAGCGGCGAAGGCGCGGAAGCGTGAAGCATCCGGCGCACCGTCTAGCAGGGCCGGTAGTTCAGTGTAGAGTCGGTGATGCTTAGTACGCATCTGTAATTTGATTTGGTTGTCCCGCATCGAGGGCTGTGACCCCGATTAGAACTCCTTTCTGCTGTAAAACTTGTTCTGCTATCATGTTAATCGTCTTGTCATCTGGTTGCCAATGCTTGTGTGTGATGACTGGTTTCTCGTGCAGGATCCTTCCCTGAGTGCTGGTGCTTGGCCTGTTTCGTACGAAACGGCGAGCAGTACTTCTGGTGCCGTCGAACGAAGAGCACCTTCCTCAGGCGAATTGTCGCTAATTCGATCGTTGCGCGACCAGCTCCAAAATACACAGCGGCAACTGAAGATGGTTACTGCCAGGGTCGACGTCTCTCTATCGAAAGCGTCGCATGCCGCAGACTGCGAAAAATTTCTTCTCGAGGAGATAGAAAATCTTGGAAAATCCCTGAAGTGTGAGTCTCTGAACTTCTTTCGCTGTGCATTGACTTAGATATGCAGGTTTTGATCTTCGGTCTCTTTTCGCAGATGTGTGCCTTGATAGTGCAGCCGAAGCTCGGCGCGTAGATGCGCATATTGTTGCTGCCCAGAATCATGCCAACTCTGTTGCCGATAACTTTTGGGCTGATCGATCGAAAGCCATGAAGCTGACACTTCTACAAGATAGGATTGCCCAGGCTGGCGCGTTGGCTGAGACGAGCCGAGGTGCCCTCGCGCTGGTGCACCAGGCGATGTTTCCTCTAAACGATCAGCCCGAAGGTTTGCCGGCGCTGCTTGATCGATTCGAGAACGGCAACGCCATACATTCCTTTGTCCGGGCGCACCTGCGCAGCGGGGCTGTAGTCGCACTTGCTTTCGTGCATGCTCACTACCCTAAAGTCGACCTTGAGCTTCTGAAGACACCTCCTCCGTCGCCCAGTGGCCGCTACAACATGGAGCCCCATTATGCTGCTTGTAGAAGTACCGCTGACTGTATCGCTCGACAAATTGTTGTCGAAAGTGATCGGCAGAGGGCGAACCAAGGCGCTGCGGCGCCATGACCTGGCCTTGTGGCTGTGTTTGTACCTTCAATCTGTATATATATATCTTCTTCATCTGTAGCCGAAAAGGCGTAGCTTTCGGGCGTAGGTTGGGAAGACAAAAATCCATGGGCGTAGGTCGAAGACAACGCCGTGCTCGAATTCAGGATTAGAGAGCGCAATTCCCAAGTATGGGCCGAGACGTCGAGGCCCCGAGCATGGGCGAAGCCCCCGAGCGCGGGTCGAAGGACTGAACCCCCGAGCGTAGATGAAACCCCCGAGCGTGGGTCGAAGGACTGAGCCCCCGAGCGTAGGTCGAAGGACTGAGCCCCCGAGCGTAGGTCGAAGGACTGAGCCCCCGAGCGTGGGTCGAAGGACTGAGCCCCCGAGCGTGGGTGAAGCCCCCGAACGTAGGTCGAAGGACTGAGCCCCCGAGCGTGGGTCGAAGGACTGAGCCCCCGAGCGTAGGTGAAGCCCCCGAACGTAGGTCGAAGGACTGAGCCCCCGAGCGTGGGTCGAAGGACTGAGCCCCCGAACGTAGGTCGAAGGACTGAGCCCCCGAGCGTGGGTCGAAGGACTGAGCCCCCGAGCGTGGGTCGAAGGACTGAGCCCCCGAGCGTGGGTCGAAGGACTGAGCCCCCGAACGTAGGTCGAAGGACTGAGCCCCCGAGCGTGGGTCGAAGGACTGAGCCCCCGAGCGTGGGTGAAGCCCCCGAACGTAGGTCGAAGGACTGAGCCCCCCGAGCGTGGGTCGAAGGACTGAGCCCCCGAGCGTGGGTCGAAGGACTGAGCCCCCGAGCGTAGGTGAATATGCGGATATGTTAACTCATGAAGTGAGGAACTCGAATTTTATTGCTTAATGCCGAAGGCATAATGTTGGGTGCGGACTGCTGCCGACACTTGATGACATATTAGAGGGGGTAGAGGAGACAACTTTGCTAGCTAAGGATAGAAGCGGCGCAATTGCGCGGCGTTCCATGGGTTATCTACGTCTTTGCCCGTCTTCGGGTTGCGTAGACGATATGCTCCTCCTGGGATGACCTCGTGGACAAGGTACGGGCCTTCCCATGGTGGCTCCAGCTTCGACGTGCTTGTTTGCTTGAGTCGGAGTACGAGGTTGCCCGGCTCGAAAGAGCGTCCGCATACCCGTCTGCTGTGGTAATTGCGGAGGCTCTGCTGATAGACCGCCGATCGAACGAGGGCGACGTCTCGAGCTTCGTCCAGTAGGTCTTGGGCGTCTGCTAACGCCTTGTCCGCGTCTTCCTCGACGTAGGCGGCGACGCGGGGCGCGCTGTAGCGCACGTCCGTGGGCAGCACGGCTTCTGCTCCGAAGAGCAAGAAGAAGGGTGTGTAGCCTGTCGAGGAGTTGGGCGTTGTTCGCAGGCTCCATAGCACCGAAGGCAGTTCCTCGACCCAGGCGCCTGCTGCGCGCTTGAGGGGTCGAAGCAGTCGCTTCTTCAAGCCTCCGCAGACGAGTCCATTGGCCTTTTCGACCTGGCCGTTGGACTTGGGGTGTGATACCGAAGCGTACTTGAGTTTGATGCCGAGGTCTTTAGCGAAGCCCTGGAATTCGCCCGAAGTGAAGTTGGTGCCGTTGTCGGTGATGATGCTGTTCGGGACGCCGTACCGATAGACGATGGACTCGAAAAACTTGACTGCCGTGGTCGCCTCTTGGTTGGTGACCGGGGTAGCTTCTATCCACTTGGAGAACTTGTCCACAGCGACGAGCAAGTACGTATGCCCTCCTCGAGATGATTTGGGGAGAGGCCCCACTTGGTCGAGCCCCCATTGTGCAAAGGGCCATGCCACAGGGATGGTGTGCAGTTCCGATGCCGGCGCGTGCGGCTTGGTGGCGAACATCTGACACGCTTCGCAGTGCTGGACGATGTTCCTGGCGTCGTAGAGGGCGGATAGCCAGTAGAATCCGGACCGAAAGGCCTTCGCTACGAGTGTTCGGCTGCAAGCGTGATGACCGCAGGTTCCTTCATGGATTTCTCGGAGGAGGGCGATTCCATCTTCCTGCGCTATGCACCGCTGGAGCACCCCCGAAGTGCTTCGCTTGTAGAGTTCCCCGTTGATTATCGTGAAGGCCTTAGAGCGCCGCATGATTTGTCGGCGGTGGATGGGGTCTTCTGGTAGTTCGCCCCTCGTCAGGAACGCCAAGTACGGCTTTGTCCATATTGCTTCGACAAGCATGACCGCGGCTGCATCCTTCGGGAGGTCTGCTGCTCCTGCCGCTGGGGCGGTGTCGGTTGTCCGAGCCCCCGGACGTGTTGTTAACGCCGGGTCAGGTGTGGGTTTGATCTTGACGGAGCGTTCGAATATCTCCTCGAAGAAAACACCTGGCGGTATTGGGAGGCATCTTGAGCCGACATTGGCCAGGTTATCTGCCTCCTCGTTGCTTTCCCTGCCGATGTGTGTTACTTCACAGCCCTCGAATTCGCCTTCGAGCTTGTCGTACATGGCGCGATATGCGATCATGTTCGCGCAAGTTGCGTCGCACTCCTTCATGACTTGCTGAGCGATGAGGTTCGAGTCTCCGTGAATCTTGATGCGGGTTGCCCCGCAGGCCTTCGCCATGCGCATACCGTGAAGGACGGCTTCGTATTCTGCCTCGTTGTTGGAGGGATTTGGGAAACGCATGCGGAGGACGTAGCGCATCCTGTCTCCTTGTGGTGATACCAGGATAACTCCTGCTCCTGCCCCCGAAACCCGCTTGGACCCGTCGACGAAGATGGTCCAGCTGTTCGACAGGTCTGGTAGTTCGGGCATCTGGGCTTCTGTCCATTCGGCTATGAAATCCGGTAGGACCTGTGACTTGATTGCGGACTGGCGCTGGTACGTAATCTCCCAGGGTCCTAGCGTGACTCCCCATAGCGACACACGCCCTGTAGCGTTTGGGTTGTTGAGGATGCTGGAGACTGGGTTCGAAGCCACTACTATGATGGAGTGGCACTCGAAATAGTGCGGCAGTTTCTTTCCCGTCATGTAGATGGCGTATGCCAACTTCTGATAATGGGGGTATCTTTGCTTGGTTGGCGACAGGACTTCTCTTAAGTAGTACACGGGCCTCTGAACACCGTGCTCTTTGCCTTCCTCTGCGCGTTCAACCACAAGCACCGAGCTGACGACTTGATTTGTAGCCGCAATGTACAGCAACATTGGCTCTTTTTCTCGAGGTGTAACGAGAACTGGGGAGGTCGATAGTCGTCGCTTGAGGTCGTCGAAGGCGGCTTGCGCTTCTTCGGTCCATGTGAAGTTGTCTGTTTTTCTGAGCAGTCGATACAAGGGCAGTGCTTTTTCGCCAAGCTTGCTGATGAAGCGGCTAAGCGCTGCGAGTCGGCCTGTCAACTGCTGGACGTGTCGGAGCGTCTTTGGAGGGTGCATGCTGATGATGGCCTTTATCTTCTCTGGGTTGCCTTCAATTCCTCTCTCGGAGATCAGATAGCCCAGCAGTTGGCCGGTGGGTACTCCGAAAGAGCATTTCTTCGGATTAAGCTTGATGCTATATCTGTCGAGGTTGGCGAAGGTTTCTCGAAGGTCGTCGAGCAGAGTATCTGCTTTCGATGTCTTGATGACAATGTCGTCGACGTAGACCTCGACGTTGCGTCCAATTTGTTCCTTTAAGCATGCTTGCATACACCGCTGATACGTAGCTCCAGCGTTCTTGAGCCCGAAAGGCATCGTCATGTAGCAGTATACCCCGTGCGGGGTGATGAACGCCGTCTTGTCTTCGTCTTCTACCTTTAGCCGTATCTGGTTATATCCAGAGTAGGCGTCGAGGAACGAGAGGCGCTCGCATCCTGCCGTGGAATCAACAATCTGGTCGATTCGGGGCAAAGGGAAGTAGTCCTTCGGGCAGTGTTTGTTTAGAGCTGTGAAGTCGATGCACATCCTGTAGATCTTGGTGTCCTTCTTTTCCACCATGACCGGTGGCGAGAGCCATGTGGCTTCCTTGATCTCTCTGATGAACTTAGCTTCAAGGAGGCGATTGATTTCTTCGCCCATCGACTTGGCCTTCTCTGGATTGTACCGTCGCATAGACTGCTTGACTGGTTTCGCGTTGGGGAATATTTTAAGCTCGTGCTCGGCGAGTTCCCTGGGGATGCCTGGCATATCTGCTGGACACCAGGCGAACATCCTCCAGTGCTCACGGAGGAACTCGACGAGCGCGCTTTCCTATGCGGGGGAAAGGGAGTTCGACACCCGCGCCGTCTTGGTTGGATCAGTCGGGTGGATTTGGTGTTCTCGGGTGTCTTTGGTGGCATCGAAAGACAACTCTGGGGCGTTCTGCTGCGCCGGTGGGTCGATGTCCATGACAGTGGCTTCCCGAATGTGGTGCAGTTCCTCGTGCACCCCGAAAGTCTGGGACATGTCGTTGAAGTCCTTGTCGCAGTTTTCTGACCGCGCGAAGCTGCCGCTGATCATTAGTGGTCCTCTGTTTGCGGGCATCCGCAACTTGAGGTAGGCGTAGTGGGGTACCGCCATGAATCGGGCGAACGCTGGTCGCCCGAGGATAGCATGATACTGCGAGGGCCAGTCGACCACCTCGAATTCGATCTTCTCCTTTCTGAAGTTGGCTTTAGTGCCGAAGATGACATCGAGGTGTATCGCTCCCAATGGATACGTCGGCTTTCCCGGGACGATTCCGTGGAAGGAAGTCTCCGTTGGCAGGAGATTGTTGAGTGGAATCTTGATCTTTCGCAGTGTGTCTGCGTAGATTAGGTTCAGGCTGCTGCCTCCGTCCATGAACACCTTTTTCGAGGTGAAACCCCCTATTTGCGCCTCGAGAACCAGAGCATGGTGTCCTGGGCGTGGTATCTTCGGTGGATGATCTGACCGGTCGAAACCAATCGGTTGTTCGGACCAATTCAGATATTCGGGAGTAGCTGGTGGCGCGTGCTCGGCGTGGAATACTTCTCTCGCGCGTTTCCGCCGAACTTTGTTCGTCGGGCGCCCCCTCTGAATCATGGGCACGAAACCTCTTGGAGGCGGGAACTCTTCTTCCTCGTTGGCCGGCTGTCGCTGCTCGACTTGCTGGATCGTAGCGGCCTGATGGCTTTGCTATACGACATTTGCTGGTGGATTCGGTGGTGGCGGTGGAGCGTTGTAGGCTATCGCCCCTGCCACTGGTTGCTCGACATTCATCCTCTCCTGAAGTGCTCGGTTGAGGCGAAGGAATTCCCTGCACTCGATGAGGAGGTGTGCAGGTTTTCGTACTCCGTCCTTGTCGAGGTACGTGTGCCTTGGGCATCCGCTGTCGAGCATCTCTTCTGCCGACAGCTGTGGCTGCCGGCGACGCCACTCCTTGCTGGGTTTCGAGTCACGGCTGCTGCTGCCGTAGTAAGTATTTCCTCGTCGTGGTAAGTCGCGATTGTCGTCGCGGTCTTCGTGGACGTAGCCAGCTGCTATCATGTCTACGTTCTCCGTGTTGTCGTAGCGGCTTCGGCGACCTTTCTTCCGAGATCCGGGATGGAACTGATCCTTCGCATTGCCATCGTGTTCTGCTGATCGACGGCGGCTTCTGGGAGCCGAGATGGAGTCCTCGCCATCGGCCCATTCGTTCGCCAGACTCATGAGGTGGTCGATGGTTCTGGGCTTGCAGCGCCCCAGTTCCTCCTTGAAGTCACGCCGAAATAAGCCGTCCCGAAATGCATCAATGGCCCTTTCGGGCGAGATATTCTCTGTCGTGTTCCGAAGGCTGATCCATCGTGAGATGTATGACCTCAGGTTTTCGCCGGTCTTCTGCACGCATAAGCGAAGCTCTTCGAACGACGTAGGGCGTCGTGAGGTGCCTCGGAAATTTGCGATAAACGCTTGCCGAAACTCTTCCCAGGAGCGAATGCTGTCTTGGGCGAGATTATTCAACCATGCCCTTGCGTTATCTTTTAGGTGCAGTGATAACAACTGGAGAGCGTTGTCTCTGGATCCGCCGCTGATCTTGACAGCGGTCATGAAATCATCTAGCCAAATTCGGGGATCCTGCTGCCCGTTGAACTTGACTACGCCGTCGCTGAGCTTGATTCCTTTCGGCAATGGTGCCGAGCAGATCAAAAGGCTAAAGCATTCTGCCCCGCAGAGTCCGTCGCTGGGACCGCCGAACGCTTCCGCCTCGCGTCGCGCTCGCCCTTGGTCGACTCTATGCTGGGCCAGGCCATGCCGAAGCTCTCCGTTGAGAGGTTCGACCACATGCGTCCGAGGCGCTACGGCTGGCGCTGGTGCTGGGTGCCTAGCCTGTTCCGGTGGTGGAGCGGCTCTTGCTGTTGTCGCATCATGTGCTGAGCCAGGCGTGCCTTGCAGCACCCTTACTCCTTCGAGTGCTAGATTTCGCAGGTGTCGCATATGTTCGTCACCGTTAGACGCGTTCGCAGCAATGTATGCCGCTGCAGCCATGATTGCTGCTTCCTTGGTCTTGGGCATTAACTCAGCTTCGTTGAACTCTGCCTCCAGGTTTCGAGTGACATTATGCATATCGGCCCCCTGCTGAGTGCGCGATCTTGATCTGTGCTGAACGCTTGAAGAGTAGTGCGATGATCTTTCTGCCCGCCTTCTGCTGGATGCGTCGGCCTCCTCTCTGCGTCGTTCCAACACTCATCTATCAGCGCTGATCTGATCTTTTTGCTCCTGAACGACGAATCGGAGTGCAGCCAGATCGCTTGGACTTGGGTTGGGTCCGAAGTTTAATTCGCCCGCATAGACCCTTCTTGCGAACCGAATCTGGTCATGTGTGACCACTGGTCGACCGCTGTCTGCTCGGCTTCGACCGCCGCTGTTGTTTCCTTCGTTGTGTGATGCCATCATGCAGTGGCCCCCGAGCCACGGGGTCGAGTCATCGCTGATTTCTCCCAGCGCTGGAGGATAGACGTCGTCGCTTTCGACGTAGGGTCCGATTTCGACCATGAAGTCAGAGTCATGATCAGCCATATAGCCGTCGCTGGATGCGCTAGATTCGCATAGTGAGGCAGAGCTCACCGAATTGCCGATTTTCCCCTTAGCTTCGGGGTAGACGTCGTCGTCGTCGTCAGAGCACGTGTAGTCCGAGTATAATCCTTCGACGTAGTCAGGATCATAGGGTGCCGTACGAAGCGTGAGGGCGTTGAGAGCCCGATCGCACTCGGATATCGTTGGGTAGATAGCTGCTGTACCCCCCCCCCCGCGGATCTTCACAGCCGGCGATCTCATGGAGTGAGAAATCTCCGGCGCCTATGTAGTGGTACGCGTCGCAGTCGACGCAGTATGCGGTGGTCGGGGATGGAGGCGGATCTTCGAAATCGTTCGACCCTACTGATGGGGTCGAAATCTTCAGTCTTAGCTCCTCCTTCGACGGCGCTAGTGACGCGCTTGCCGAGGGTTTACCCCCGACGGATGGTGGTGTCGTCGCTTCGGCCACGAGCGGAGCCGATTCGCCGATGGAGAGCAGTTCCATTGCTCCATTGCTATCCACATGGAAATTGAACAGTCCGAAGGCCATGTCGTAGCCTTCGGGCGCTGCCCTTGCCGCGCTCGGGACGGGGTCGATGGCGCTCATCGTCGAGGTGAGGTTGATGGTGCTTGGCGAGATGCCATCGATGACAGTCGATTCGACGGCGCCAGTCTCGAATTCCATCGGGCTGGTGTGGACGATGGCCGGCACAGCGATGCCGGCGATGGTGTCGATGCCGATCTTGGAAGTGGTGTCGTCGTTGGTCGGCGCAGCGATGCCGACGGTAGCGTCGATCTTGACGGGGGTGCCGACGTTGGTCGGCGCAGCGATGCCGACGGTAGCGTCGATCTTGACGGGGGTGCCGACGTTGGTCGGCGCAGCGATGCCGACGGTAGCGTCGATCTTGACGGGGGTGCCGACGTTGGTCGGCGCAGCGATGCCGATGGCGGTGTCGATGTCGATCTTGGTTGCGGTTGGTGATGGAGCCGGCGAATCCGTAGATCCAGATCCCGTCGTCCCCACGGTCGGCGCCAATTGACGAGGTTTATCCCCGGCAATGCCCATGTCGAAGGGCTTTCGATCTAGGAAGCATATTGGGAACCTGGCGAACTCGACGGCGATCAGACGAAAGCAGAAGGACACGAGGATTTACCCAGGTTCAGCCCCCTCGAAAGGTAAAAGGCCTACGTCCTGCTTGTCTGACTTTTGTATTGAGGTGGTGGCGACGATGATGGTGTTACAATGGCGGCGCAGATTGGATCTGGCCAAAAGCAGAGAGCTCTAAGTTGTCGAGCGCTCCGGCGTGAGGTGGGTGGAAGTGATTCTAGCCCCTACTACGTTCTCCCTCCCAGCCTTTTATATGCGAAGGCTGGGTCTCGGGATTGTTCTCCAAGTTGATTACAGGTCGGATCAGTTAGAATAAACCCTAAACGAGTCCTATTCGACTAAGCCTCCCTCTTCGAGTCTCTATCTTGTGCGCCAAGTAATACTCCCGGGCCGCATCGAAACACTGCCTTGACGGGCCTCGAAAGCCTTTCCTGAGACACCCCACCTGGACCGAAAACCAGGTAGGCGAATGTCGGGGGCCCATCTGTCATTCCTTCGTCAGAAGGTGAGAAAGAGAAGGAGGGGCAAACACGGGGACTGGTAGGGACAGGAGAGCTTTGGTGTGGCGCGCCCGCCGACCGCTCAGGCTGAGAAGCTGAGGTGGGCACTTGGCCGACGAAGGGGAGGCGGCGGAAACAGGAAGAAAGAGAGGAGGAGAGAGGTGGGAGGCAAAAGGAATGATGGTGGGGGCAGTGTGGCTGCTTTGACCAACTTGATGCTTCGACGACACCGCTTTAACCACACCGTTCAAGTTATATCGAACGGGATTAGAGACTGGATATACTGTAGATGTTCTAATTTGCACATCTACAGTGCCCTAATCTTACTTGGCATAGCTAATAGGCTATCAAAACTTGTAACTTTTATGTATGTACTAGGAAATTTGCCGCGGCGGCACGCCGCGCCCGTGGTGTTATTTTTAGTAGTTTATTATTTATTTAGAGTGTTTTTGTTGACGCCCCGTTAAAAAATACTATCAGATAGTTATAGCCAAAATTACCGGGGGAGTGAATTACATGGGTTGAAGTATTTACTTATTTGGAGTGTTCTTTTTTGAGCCTCTGCGTACCTACCTTTTAAAAATTGAAGATTAAAACAAAAGTCTTCTCGAAGTTATCGTAGGAGAATCCCGATATTCTTTTAAGTGCGTATTTTGACCAATTTTATATCTACCTTTTAACTGGTGAAGCCCAAATAAAAATTTTGTGCCCGTTATGCCAATCTTATAGTAGAAGTAGTTAGTGTTTAGAATTTGTTTTGTGGTTGTCGCATATTTACCATTTAAATGGTGAAGGTTAAAAGAAAAGCCATCTCAAAGTAACTGCAGGAAAACTTGTACAAAAGTTACCGTTGAATAGTTGTGTGCGAAATTATGTTAAATACTTATCACTCTTGTACCGATAGAAAAATAATATTAATAAATTGCCATCAAGAAATTGCGCACCATTGAGAACTTACTGTTAGATAACTATCGCTGAAATTACTGTCGGATAATTACTGTAGTTAGGTTATTGGTAGGGTTGAAAATTTTGTCGAAGAATTAAGTTAGTATAAAATTATCGACACTTATTTCCGATTGGAGGGAGTACTACATAAGAAGGCAGTTACTGTTGAAGAGTTGTGAGGAAAATTCATGTCGAGCAATTACCGCTCTAAGTTCAAAAAAATAATTGTGAGGAAAATTCATATCAAGCAATTACCGCTCTAAGTTCAAAAAAAAATTACCACTCTTGTACCGATGGAAAAATAACGTTGATAAATTACCCTAAAAAAATTGCGCACAGTTGAAAAAACTATTACGTAATTATCGTCAAAATTACTGTAGGTGAATTATAGTTTGGATTAAATAATTTTGTCAAAAAAATATTACTGCAGCATTGAAGAAATACTGCTAAAAAAATTGGCTTCAAAGAATTAAGAGTCGTTGAAAAATTACTGCGGGATGCTGCTGTAGCATGAGACTGTAGCATGAGTACTGTAGATGAGTAAATTTATTGATAACCTTTTTGGTATTGTTTCAGATGTAGGATCGAAATCTAACGGCCACCGCACCAGAGGCACTGTTCATACCAGTCACTGTTCACGTCGCTTCTTCGTGCCAGTACTGTTCACGCCAGCACTGTTCATGCCACTTATACTGTTCGTGTGAACAGTTTCATGACGTGGCCTAGCTGTGGAGGCTCTAAAACCTTGAGCCATTATATATGTACTAGGAAATTTGCCGCGGCGGCACGCCGCGCCCGTGGTGTTATTTTTAGTAGTTTATTATTTATTTAGAGTGTTTTTGTTGATGTCCCGTTGAAAAATACTATCAGATAGTTATAGCCAAAATTACCGGGGGAGTGAATTACACTGGTTGAAGTATTTACTTATTTGGAGTGTTTTTTTTTGAGCCTCTGCGTACCTACCTTTTAAAAATTGAAGCTTAAAACAAAAGTCTTCCCAAAGTTATCGTAGGAGAATCCCGATATTCTTTTGAGTGCGTATTTTGACCAATTTCATATCTACCTTTTAACTGGTGAAGCCCAAATGAAAATTTCGTGTCCGTCATGTCAATCTTATAGTAGAAGTAGTTAGTGTTTAGAATTTGTTTTGTGGTTGTTGTATATTTACCATTTAAATGGTGAATGTTCAAAGAAAAGCCATCTCAAAGTAACCGCAGGAAAACTTGTACTGAAGTTACCGTTGAATAGTTGTGTGCGAAATTATGTTAAATACTTACCGCTCTTGTACCGATAGAAAAATAATATTAATAAATTGCCATCAAGAAATTGCGCACCGTTGAGAACTTACTGTTAGATAACTATCGCTGAAATTACTGTAAGATAATTACTGTAGTTAGATTATTGTTGGGGTTGAAAATTCTGTCGAAGAATTAAGTTAGTATAAAATTATCGGCACTTATTTCCGATTGGAGGGAGTACTACATAAGAAGGCAGTTACTGATGAAGAGTTGTGAGGAAAATTCATGTCAAGCAATTACCGCTAATTACCGTAAAAAAATTACGCACCGTTGAAAAAACTATTACGTAATTATCGTCAAAATTACTGCAGGTGAATTATAGTTGGGATTAAATAATTTTGTCAAAAAAATATTCCTGCAGCATTGAAGAAATACTGCTAAATAAATTGGATTCAAAGAATTAAGAGTCGTTGAAAAATTATTGCGGTTGAATAGGTATGTGGGAAACTCTTATGAGAGAAGAATTACAGTTGAAAATAACTATTAGATAGTTACCATTGGAATTACTGTCGGAATGAATTACACTTGGGGTTAAAAATTTAAATTTACTGCAAGAATTGATTGTCAAAAATTATTATTAGGTAGTTATCATCGAAATTACTATTGGATTGAATTAGTGTTTGAAATTTTTATAAGAAAAATTTACAGCAAAAAATTACAACACAAACTACAGTGCACGCTGACGTGGCATAGCTGTTAGAGCTCCAAAACCCTTGAGCCTTTATATATGTATATAGATTGATTGTTGGAAGTGAGCATTACTCGATTTTTAAGTGTTAGATAAGAAACACAGAGTCACCAGGATAATCCCTTTAAAACAGAAATACAAAATAATCAGCATGATGCAAAACAGCATATCTCTACTAATAATATTGTTAGAGGTATGGTCCGTGGCTCGCAAGTACGCTTTCAATCCACCAAAAGTATGCTTTCAATCCACACTCCCGAAACATCTCTACTAATAATATTGCCAGAGAGGTATGGTCCGTGGCTCGCAAGTACGCTTTCAATCCACCAAAAGTACGCTTTCAATCCACACTCCCGAAACATTTTTTTTAATATGTTTGCAGCTCACGTACCGAACCGGTAACAACAGAGCGCCTCCCCTCATCGTAAAAAAAAGAGCGCCTCCCCTCCGCTAGACCCTCCACCTCCATTGCCCCAAGCGAGAGAGAATCCCCCGAGCGGCGCTTCCCTGGTCAGCGCGGCGACGGAGACGGCTGCGACCGCGCACACGCCGATGGCCGCTGCGGTGCCCGACGCTTCCCTGGTCAGCGCCGCGACGGAGACGGCTGCGGCCGCGCACAGGCCGAGGGCCGCCGCTGTGCCCATCGCTTCCCTAGTCAGCGCCGCGACAGAGACGGCTGCGGGCCGCGCACACGCCGATGGCCGCCGCGGTGCCCGTCCTCTCGCAGAACGTGTCCGCGCCATCTAGGAGGCAGCGGCGCGAGGCGAGAGCTGCGCCGGAAGCCTAGAAGAGGATGGCCAGGGCGGCAGTGTCGAGGAGCGAAACGGCCAGCGAGCCGCCGCCCCTGTGCACGAACAGGTAGAGCGCCAGCGCGCAGCAGACGACCGAGATAACGCTGCCCACCACAAAGTACCTGTGACGGCACGAATCACCACGCAAATTCAGTGCTGCCCCGACTAGGAATATGTAGTGTGCTACTGCTACGTATCTTTGACAAAACATACACCAGAGCGTTGTAGTTGGTGTAGGAGACGTCGACGACCGTGCCCCTGCCCGAGTTGATGATCAGCTGGCTCGCGGTGGCCATCATGACGGCGGCAGACACCGACAGCGCGAGGGTAATGATGCGGAAGGCGAGGCTGCCAGCCTTCGCGCCATCCATCTTCTCAGCCATTGCCAGAGAATTTCCCAAAAGGATGAGATCAAGATGTGAAGATGATGACCACAACTCAAGATTGGATGTAAAAAGCAGCAGTATGTGAATGTATTTTTGGTGAGCAAGCAACCATTTTGTTAGGGTTCTATTTTCTTTTCTCTACTATATTGCAAGCAAACATCGTTACGCTATGTCGAAGGTTGTGAATCAGTTGCCGCTTGTAGTTAAAAATAGGTACACTGCACGGAAACCTTCAAATGGCATTTATATCCGTCGGGACCAAGAGGACAACGCCACCAGATAGACGTGGGCCAGATCAGTTGTCATTCAGGGACTAGCTGGCCGGTGTCCAGTCCATGCCGTTATCAAGAGGCCAGATGCTCCGCCTGACCGCCTCCCTACCCCAAACATGGATGTCGCGAAGATGAGCAAGTCCTTTGGGCCCGCCTGATAGGTACGCGGTCGCTCAGCTCAGCCGCGGTGGGTGTAGGAAACTGGGGAGCCGCAGAGTCGTGCGCCGGTTCCATCCATGATGCCGGCTGGGCGGGATTGCAGATCAACCAGAATCATGATGTAGTGGCCTTCCGCGACTGGCTATGGTAGGTCGATGTGAGCTATGGTGAACCCGTTCAGCGATCAGCCAGAGCATCGCTTCGTCGAGCTGCCCAAGGCCAGTTTGCTGCCTAACTTGGCTGGCATGGTGGGGGCTCTGATGTTGGTCAGGTATACGTGTGTAGGGTCAGCGAGAGGAAGCTGTGCTAGCTAGAGGTGTTCAACACACCAGGAACCCGTTCATGGTCAACTCTTTTGCGCATGACGAAGAGGGCCGTTGCCTTGACAGTGGATTACATGATAAGAGCTACCTCAGTTTTGCCTGAAGGCTTCCGTGCAATGCTTCCATGGTGCCATTAATCCATAAAGGCCAACTTTGTGGATAGATAATATTTGCTAGGTAAGTTTAACTGCCACTTGAGCCTTTCCATCTCATTAACTGCCGATGAACCCAGTGTCTTGTTATATATAGGTGGAAACAAAAGATGGACTAGAAGAAACAAACCGTATTCAAATAGAAAAGAGACACGTCGGAAAGAAAGAAAACAAAAAATAGAGCCATATTTTAATCAATATCTGAGTATTCTATTATTTTCTGTAACAAGACACAGGTTTGTACTATACATGTTAGGTAAACTTAATATCCTAGGACACTTGTAAGGCTGACTATAAAGTAAGAGATTGAAATTATAGAATTATATCTTTCAATCATTTTAAAGCGGAGTTTAGGATGAAAATGGTACTAATAATAACCTTGGTAATCTTCTATTCTAACCTTGGTAATCTTCTATTCTATACATGGCAAGAGTATCCGGAGATGTACTAGAGTTCAGCAAGAAAATGATGTGTTACAACAGAGCGGAGTGATGGAACATCTCAAGTTGAGCAATCCGTTTAAATAAATCATTTTCATTTTATAAATTGTGTTTAATTATTTTTATTGGTTCCGCAGCAACGCGCGGGCATTCAGCTAGTATAATTTAATCTTGATAGGGAAAGAAACGAACGATGGCAACATTGAGTCACCATTCTTGAGGTGGACGGTGTTGATGCCACATGGAACGATGGTGTACATTGTCTTCTCCACGACGCCTGGCCACTCCAGGGTCAGCGGTCGTTATCCCTGGCATCTCTTTATGATCTATGAACTGACCTTGTAAATCAACAATAGTTATTTGTAATTTCTTTGTCCTAACTCATGCGAACCCAGTAAAATCTTACGGATCGGTCAGGCACACTTAACTCATAGATTCTTTGGAAATGATTTTCTAGAAAAAAGCGCACCTTATTGATATGAGTATCCTATCTGTAAAACTGCATGCTATAGCCAATGCGATCAAAAGACCGATCTGATAGAAGAGACTAGGCAATACATTTATATTTCAGCACTATCAATCCTATTAAATCCATGAGCCAGAATGCCACATATGGCTCATCTCTGCCTGGAACAAGGTCAGCCAGGGACAAAGTCAACCGATGGGGATGGGGTCGACGGGAAGGTTGGTGGAATGATTTGGGCGGCCCGGCCAAGCTCTGGGACGTCAGGAAACAACTGGAAATAAGGCGTTTAAGGGACACTGACTCCCATTATTTTCTCCAGGCTTGCTTTGGCTAAATCGACGGGCATGGATATGAGAACATTCTTCCCTTGTATTACCCAGCGGTCCAGTTGCATCAATAGCAGTCGATTATAGACTCCGCATAGGGTGAAGTTTGTCCCAGTTGGAGAGTATAGCTGGAGCCCTAGATAGACTCCGTAGTTGCAAGCGTGGTTGAGCTCCGACATCATGAGATGGTCGGTCTCCGTTGGGAGTGGCATAGGCGGCCCACAGATCAAAGTGACGACGCAGGGGGCGGGAACTATTTCTCTCATCGCTCGATGGTGGAGGACATAACCACACAGGATGGGAAGAAACTGTGTGGGCTAAGAGGATAAATGCACGCATGATTTTTTTTAGGGAGTGCACATGGGATTCTGATGGGAATGAGACAGAGATTTATTTCCCCTCCCTCTTTCTCTCCTCCCCCTCACTTTGAGAGTCGCCCACCATCTGCCGGTTCCCCTCTCCCCCTCCTCCGACGGCCTCGCCAGCCGGAGTGACTGGGAGAGGGGAGGCCGGGCCTCCTGTATAGCTGGTAGTTTAGGGTTAATCATTTTTTCCTTGATGTATTTTGGCTTTATATATGCCGATGAGATCCAGATCGCCGGCACACCTGAGCTGTGCTAGTCGGTCAGAGCTGACGCCGCTCCCGTTCTTAGTGCTCCGGAGGTCGGAGCCTGGCATGGGCGGCCGACAGCTTGTCTCGTCTCCGTTCAATAAGCTTGAAGCTTCGTCTCCAGATCGAGAGTCTGAAGGTCACCGTCCCCTGATCTGCAATCTGCAGGTCGTCGTTCTTCTCTTGCCCGGCCTTGGCGGCGAGGGAGAGAAGGCGGCTTGCCCGCTGGTCGTCGGAATAGGTCAATGGCCGGGAAACCTGGCTTGCCCAGGATTGGATTCTGCGCTTCATTCGGCGATCTCCAAGCGGTGGTTCGTTCACACCACTGCTATCTACGGCCATGCGGTTGGCCTCGCCGAGCTCGACATCGATGGGTCGAGCATCTACTTCCTCCAAGCGTGGAGGTTCTCTTCCTGCCTAGGTGCGACAACATGCGCTGACGTCAGCCCAAGTGGTTTTGTCCCCGGTGCCAGCGGCGATGGCCGCGCCCTGAGGTGGATCCCCCGCGGCGTTGCTTTTGGACTTGATCGCGTTCTCGCGAATAGCTGCAGGGTGCTTTCTGTTTGATTCTTGGACCAGGGTGTAATTTTCTTGTTTTTAAGGTCCTTTCTGTAAAAGTGTACCCACCGCCTAATTAATACAGAATTTGGGTCCTTTCGGACGCTTCTCCGTTCAAAAAAAATCAGCCCAGGTTGACAGCCTAACGCTACAGATGAAAACATGCAAAAACACATACCAGTTCTGTGGTTAAGTAAAAAGATACTCCCTGTGATCGGAAATAAGTGCCGATGATTTAGTATAAACTTTGTACTATATTAGTACAAAATCAGCGACATTTATTTCCGATTAGAGGGAGTATATAGAAAGCATCTCAACAAGTGCTTTCTCTCATTAGTGTATTCGGGAGGACAAAGCTCTACCGCATGTTGGCTTAATATCGTGGAAAGTTAGGAAAATCCAAACAAAGCGGCCTGGAATGTATTTAGGTGTCTACTTAGCCACTGAACATTCATTATTTCTGAAAGCATCTTATGTTTTTTTCCTATACATGCATTTTACGAAGCTAAATTGCCACACCTTACTTCTTCTTTATTAATGCACGGAAAAGTTAGTTCTAAACTATGGAGATTTTAGAAAGAACTAGCACAATACTCGTGTCGTTGCTACGGATAGACCAAGTTTTAAACCAATGTATTTAAAACAATTAAATTTTATTATTATTAAAGGTAAATGCTCGATAAAAACACGTGTGTTGTCATGGAATCTTGCACAAGAGGTAAAAATTCGTGCTCTGGGGGATAATCTCTTTATTATGAAGTTTAGTTGTCTTGGAGATTGGGAGAAAGTTACTGAAGGCGGCCCTTGGGTTTTCCGAGGGCATGCTGTCCTTTTTGCGCCTTATGATGGATTTATCAAGCCATCAACCATAGAGTTAAATCATCTCAGTCTGTGGGTGCAAATACATGATCTACCAGATGGGTTTAAGGGTATGCTAAAGTCCCTAGCTTCAAGAGTGGGGGAATTCGTGTCGACAGAACCTCCGTCCTTTGATTTTGCGGGGAATTTTTACAGAATCCGAGTGAAGATCGACGTCCGTAAGCAGCAGAAAAAAGTGGTCTCAATTGTTAGAGGTGGGAAAAGAGAGATTTTTCTCATTAAATACGAAAAATTGCCGGATTGGTGCTCGGTGTGTGGTATGCTCGGCCACACTTTCAAAGATCATTCTGGTGCTCTGCCTCCTATAGGAACCGTGGCCAATATTGCTGGGGCTATGGGCAGAGACAAAAATGCTATTATTACCTCAGGAATTCCACAGAGCCCACCTATAATTCGTGATCCAAAGAGAAGCAGGAATGAAGAAAAGGTTGGTGATAAAAGTCAGACAAACACTAAGATATAGGCGACTCTCCGTCCGGGAGTCGACCGGACGCAATGAGGATCCTAGGATATAATAGTCGTGGTCTCCAAGGGACTGCGGCTATCCGGGCTTTACTGAATCTCTAGAAAAAGTGTTGCCCGGACGTGATTTTTCTGTCTGAAAATCATTTGGAGGAGTATCCGGCAGAATGTTTGTGTCGTAAATTGAGAATGGATTTTAAAGAGGTGGTTAGTAGTGATGGTCGCAGTGGTGGCTTACTGCTGTTTTGGAAGAAGGAGGTGCAAATTTACCTTCGTTTTAAGACGGCTAACTTCATAGACGTCGATGTTGGAGTGGGGCAGGAAAATGTCTGGCGGTTTACAGATTTATACGGGGAACCAAGATGGCAAGATAAACACTTAACATGGCAATATCTGAGGGATTTATATGCTGTAGCTGATATGCCATGGCTGGTGATGGGTGATCTAAACGAAATTCTACACTTGTTTGAGAAGGAGGGCGGTAACCCGAGACCACAACACTTCATGCAAGCTTTCAATGAGGCTCTGGATGACTGCAATCTTTCTGTTTTTGGGTATTTGGGGCATAAATTTACTTGGCATCATGGTCGAATACGAGAAAGACTGGATCAAGCTCTTACTAATGATGCGTGGAATTTAAAATTCCCAAATGCTACCTTGCAAAATATGGAATACTGTCGATCTGATCATCGGCCGATTCTAATGGAGCTGGATATTGATGAGAGTCAAGAAAGAATTGGGCCGGCTTTACTACGCTTCGAAGCGAAGTGGTTGAAAGAGGCCCAATTTAGGCAAGTGGTAGAGGAGGCTTGGGAGTTGGCTGGGCCGACAATTCAAAATGGTTCACTAGCGGGAAAATTAACCTTTGTCCATAATCAGCTGCATAAATGGGATAGAACCATACTGAAAAAATCAAAAAGAAAATCCGACAAGCGCAGAAAGATCTTGAGAGGGTGGCGTGCGGTCCTTTAACTGATGAAAACATTGAGCAACAGAAGGTGTTGGCAAAGGAAATAGAGGGGCTCTTAGAGGAGGAGGATATCCACTCGGTGCAGCGTAGCCGACTTAATTGGTTACAACATGGTGATAAAAATACGTCTTATTTTCACCATTTTGCAAATGAAAGGCGGAAAAGGAACATGATCAAAAAGCTGAAAGATGAAAATGGTGGATGGGTAGAAGGCTGCCCCGCCCTAAACCCGATGATCTCACAATATTTTGCAGGGCTCTTTTCAACTGAAATAGATGAACCGGACCTAGAATTATTGCAAAAGGTAACTCCTAAGGTTAATGATACTATGAATGAACAGCTGATGAGGCCATACTCAGCGGAGGAGGTGAAAAAGATCCTATTTTCCATCGGTGATATGAAGGCGCCAGGTGTTGATGGATTACATGCTATTTTCTTCAAGAAACGTTGGCATATTCTTGGAGAGGCCCTTACAAAGGAAGTACTAGATGCAATAAATGATAAAGTTATCCCTGATGATTGGAATGACACAGTAATTGTTCTAATTCCAAAAGTGGAATCCCAAGAGTTTATCACACAGTATAGACCCATCAGCTTGTGTAACGTCCTGTATAAGGTAATCTCCAAAATGATTGCTTTTCGTTTGAAGCAAGTTCTTGATGAAGTCATCTCCCCTGTATAAAGTGCGTTTGTACCTGGTAGATTAATTACTTATAACGTCCTTCTTGCTCATGAAAGTCCGCATACCATAAAAAAATAAGAAGAAGGGAAAGTGGGGATATTGTGCAGTTAAGTTAGATATGCGCAAGGCATATGCCAGAGTAGAATGGAATTTCTTGGAAAGTATGATGAAAAGATTGGGCTTTCATGATAATTTTGTTGATCTTCTTATGGCATGTGTTCGGTCAGTGAAGTACAAGATTAGATTCAATAACCAAGAAACCGAGTCGTTTACCCCAAGTAGAGGACTTCGTCAGGGAGACCCACTCTCCCCTTACTTGTTCTTAGTTTGTGAAGAGGGTTTATCAAGTCTTTTGGCTCATAGAGAGGAGGTTCGTGCTATTGAAGGTGTCAGGGTTTGCAGAAATGCTCCATCATTCTCGCATTTGCTCTTTGCTGATGATTCCCTAATCCTTATGAAAGCGGACATGATTAATGCAAACTCATTGAGACATGTACTTGATCAATACCGTGCAAGTTCAGGACAAATGGTGAGTCAAGCTAAATGTAGCATTTTCTTCAGTCCAAATGTGGATCCTGATACGGGCTGGTGTGTGCACCGAACTCAATATTATGACAGAGGCAATGTCTGATAAGTATCTGGGATTTCCTGCTCTTGTTGGAATTGAGAAATATGATAGCTTTATTTATCTTCTTGAAAGAATCATCAAGCGATTGGAAGGTTGGTGACGAGGGTTAACTCGACAAATGTCCTAGATGAAGGACTTAGGATCGGAGAGATAGGGCGTCGGATGAACTCGAAGGTAAAGTTAATCGAAATAGGTGTGTGTCGAAAGTAAACTTGGGTGTTCAACCTGGCTTGCTTTTAATCCGGCCTACACCGTCCCCTCCTGGCCCCTATATATAGGTGGCCAGGTCTCGAGGATCGGGTAGGGTACGATACAGATTACAATATCGACATACGGTAAGAACTCGTATTCGACTGTCATTACAATTGGGCCTAGCTTATCGGGCCTCAGGGGTACTCAACTAGCGGGCTCTATTAACTATACCCTTGTCAGTAGCCCCTGAGATTCTACCAGAATTGTAGATTCAGGTTGAATCTCTAATCTTCAAATCTTCGACTTGATCAATTCTTCGACTTCTTCTCATCTTCAAATCTTCGACTTAGTCTTTTCGACTTATTTTTATGATATTCTTTCGCAAGGGGTTTTGATGAGCAAGCCTGACAACTCTGACGGATCAAGAGGTCAGTTAACTGCCGGAACAGATACTTGTCACCTACTTAAAATTCAATCTCCTTGGACTTGAATTCGGGATACCGGTCAAATCCACTCTTTTGCCTCATTTAGGACTTACAAAGAATGAATCCCAGTGGTTCTCAGGGTACCCAGTGCGTCCACCAGGATTTTCTTCGCGTCGTAGACATGGATACATACCAGCAGAGCGCATCCTTGTGCGTATACCAGGCCACACAGGACGGATCCCGGGGTCTTACCTTCGCGATAACTCGCGGCATTCGAGTTTCGTTGCGATAACGTAACTCGAGGATCTTATAGTTCGCAGCCAAGTTTCTGACTGATAAAACCAAAGAATTTTGGATTTTAAATTGATCTTCTTCGCTCCCGATGGGAGTAATCTCTCTTCAGTTTTATCGACTATGTAGTCTCCTTCTGCATCTCCAGTATTGATTATCTTATCCTCTATCGGGTGCGCGCTCAGCGCTCCCGATGGGAGTAGCCCCCGAGGCTATGTTTGGCTACTTGTAGTCAAGCATAGGCTCAAAGTTCGGCTCCTCTTTCTTCTGTGAACGTCTTACTGTTGGCGAGCCCCCGAGTCCAAGTCGAGGTTTTCATATCGTGCGACCATAGTCTCCTTTTCTTATTTTTCTTCTTTGATATTATCGTCTGCTGTGCGCAGAATTTAACTCCTGCTGTAAAATACGTTTACGGGCTTTGCTGAAGCACAGGGGCCCAATAATGCGTGCTTATAAATAAAGCACCTGCTAGTTAAGGTAAAAAACCCTAATCAGATTCCTCCTCCGCCTCATCATCTTCTCTCTCCATCTAGGGTCTTCCGAGGTTTTTCCCTTGTTCTCATGGCTGATGCTAAAGGTTCTCGTCTTACCCTTGGCTCCCCGGTGGCGCCACGAGGTCGGGGTCGCCCTCGTGGAAGTAAGAACAAGAACACCACGCCGGCCGCCGCAGGAACTTCTTTGGACGCTCCGGCTAAGCGTCGTCCCGGCCGCCCACCTGGTAGCAAGAACAAGCCCAAGGTGACTGGCGCTGCTCCAGGTCCAATCGCTCCTCCTCCTGCTGCCCCTGCTGCACCTCCCCGAATCTTTTCCTTTCTCTGCATTGCTATGGCGCAGTGCCATGAGATTCAGCGCCTGCCGCTGAATTTTACCAAGTTCATGGATGGCCGCGAACTGCAGGAGGCGGTTCTCCGTCAACAGTCTGGCAGTGGCATCCCATACGAGGTGGAGGTGTGGTATGATGGCGACGGCGAGCAGTACTTTAAGGGCGGCTGGTCGCAGTTTGCAGAGGACCACGACATCCATCAAGGCTTCTTCATTGCCTACGACTTCCACATCGGCACGTCGAAGTTCGGCGTGAAGATCTACGACGGCACCCTTTGCCAGAAGAAGTATGAAGCTGAAGTCCACTTCCATTAGGACTTGTTTTTTATGTAATTTCGTTTGATAATGTCCTTGCTACCATGTTTATCTGTAATGAATATTCGCACTTGGTGTCGATGTTTTTGCTAGTACCAGGAAAACAAGTCATTGTTCTGAGGTATACTTTTCCATCTATCGGGTTCTTTGCGAACCAATTTATAAGAAGAATATCGGGTTCCTTTGCGAACCAAGTTGTTTCAATATTTATCAGGTTGCCTGTACAACCTTATAGTGAAAAAAGTCTTCCAAGTCGCGATAAGAATTCCTTTCGTACGACCCGAGGGTTGAAGCCCCCGAGGCGAGGAAGTAAAGATATTTGTACAATTTTGTCGAGTTCAACCCCAAAGAGCCCGACCTGTGGCCTGATGTTCTGGGTTCAGAAGGTTAACTCGAATTTGCTGATAACACTATTTTTATTCTACGCGTAGAAACGCCGTAGCTGCTCTGCATTCCACGGGTTGCTCTCGTCCTTCCCAGTCTTCTTGTCTTGTAGTCGATATGCTCCTCCTGGTATTACTTCGGTGACGATGTAAGGTCTCACCCAAGGGGACTCCAATTTGCCGTGGCTGTCTTGCCTGAGTCGCAAAACTAGGTCTCCCACCATGAAGGATCGTGGACGAACTCGACTACTATGGTAGTTTCGCAGACTCTGTTGATACTGCGTAGCCCTTTCTAATGCTTTATCTCTTGCTTCATCTAGTGCATCGACATCGTCTTGCAATGCTTCTGTTGACGTTGTCTCGTCATATGCTGTCACTCTTGGAGCCTCGTGTGTAACTTTGACTGGAAGCACGGCTTCTGTGCCATGGACCAGAAAAAAGGGAGTTTCTTGAGTTGCTGCATTAGGTGTAGTTCTTAAGCTCCAAAGAACGGAGGGCAATTCTTCTACCCAAGCGCTCTTGGCTTTCTCGAGAGGTGCCAAGAGCCTCTTTTTTATCCCACTACATATCAGGCCATTGGCTTTTTCGACTTGCCCGTTTGTCTTCGGGTGCGCCACAGATGCGAATTTGAGCTTGATCCCTAATCCTTCGCAGTAACTCTTGAATTCCTTTGAAGTGAAATTTGTCCCGTTATCTGTGATGATGTTGTATGGTACACCAAAACGGAAAACTAATGACTTGATGAAGCTGATCGCTGCTGTAGAATCTTGAGTTGTTACCGGGGCTGCTTCCACCCATTTGGTAAATTTATCGACTGCCACTAGCATGTAGACATGCCCTCCTGGCCAGGATTTGTGCAACTTTCCCACCATGTCGAGGCCCCATTGCGCGAAGGGTCAAGATAATGGTATTGTTTGTAACTCTGCTGCTGGTGCATGCGGTCTAGATGCAAACCTTTGACATGCTTCACACTTTCGAACTATGTCTTTTGCGTCCTCGATGGCTGTTAGCCAATAGAATCCTGCTCGGAAAGCTTTTGCCGCTATTGCTCTGCTGCTAGCATGATGACCACATACTCCGCCATGTATGTCTTTTAATATTGTTTGTCCTTCCTGGGGCGTTACACAACGCTGCAAAACGCCAGTAATACTTTTCTTGTATAGTTTCTCCTGCAACACGACAAACGCTTTCGATCTTCGAGTTATCCTCTTGGCCTCCACTGCATCTTCTGGTAATTTCTTATTTATCATGTATGCAAGATATGGCTGCATCCATGTTTCTTCTATCATCATGACCTCCTCTGGTTCTGATGTAGCCCCCGAGCCTGCTGTAGTAGTCGAACTTTTTCCACTTTTTATTGATCTTTCCACTATTTCCTCCCAAAATACTCCGGACGGCACAGGTAAACATTGTGACCCGATATTTGCTAAATTGTCGGCTTCTTCATTGCTGTTCCTACTTATGTGCGAGACTTCGCATCCATCGAACGTTCCTTCCAGATAATGGTACAAATTTTTGTACGCCATCATGTTGTCATTGATTGTGTCACATCTGTTCATAACTTGCTGGACAACAAGGTTGGAATCTCCAAATATTTTTAGGCGAGTTGCTCCGCATGCTTTAGCCATCTTCATGCCGTGCAACAAAGCCTCGTATTCTGCTTCATTATTAGAAGCATGTGGAAAGCTCATCCTTAAGACATACTTCAATTTGTCGCCATGAGGTGATATCAAAACTACTCCTGCGCCTGCGCCTGCGCCTTGGACTCTTTTAGAACCATCAAAATACATTGTCCAAATACTGGATAAGTCTGGTGGTCCTGTGCTCTGCAGCTCCAACCACTCTGCTGTAAAATCTGGCAAAACTTGCGACTTGATCGCCTTCCTTTTTTCGTACGTGATATCCATGGGAGACAACTCAATTCCCCACAAAGAGACACGTCCTATTGCTGAAGGATTATTCAATATGTTCGATAATGGCGCCTCGTTGACCACTATAATTGGGTGCACCGCGAAGTACTGTCGTAGTTTTCGTGCGGTTGTGAAGACACTGTATGCCAACTTCTGATAGTGCGGGTACCTCTGTTTTGTTGGAGATAACACTTCACTGATGAAATATACCGGCCTCTGGACGCCATGGGCTTTTCCTTTTTCGCTTCTTTCGACTACTAATACTGTACTCACCCCCTGATGGGTTGCGGCGATGTATAATAGCAGTGGTTCTTTTTCCTTTGGTGCGACCAGCACTGGTGGCGTGGAAAGCACTTTTTTCAACTGTGCAAACGCTGCGTCTGCTTCTTCTGTCCACTCTAATTTATCGTCTGACTTCTTCATAAGTGCATAGAAAGGAAGCGCCTTCTCCCCTAGCCGAGCAACGAAGCGACTTAGTGCCGCGACGCGTCCTGCAAGTTTCTGTACGTCGTGTAGTTTTGTGGGTTTCCCCATTGTTAAGATTGCTTGAATCTTCTCTGGGTTTGCCTCTATTCCTCGTGCTGATACCAAGAACCCCAAAAGTTGTCCTGCTGATACGCCGAAGGAACACTTTGTCGGGTTAAGCTTAAGCTTGTACCTGCTCAGGTTGTCGAAGGTTTCTGCCAAGTCGCTGATTAGATATTTCTCTTCTCTTGTCGTGATGACCACATCATCAATGTAGACTTGGATATTGCGTCCTATTTGGCTTCCGAGGCAATTTTGCATCATCCGTTGATAAGTTGCTCCTGGATTTTTTAGGCCGAACGGCATTACTTGGTAGCAAAACACTCCATATGGTGTGATGAAGGCCGTTTTTTCTTCGTCCTCTTTCTTCAATTTGATCTGATTGTAACCAGAATATGCGTCCAAAAATGAAAGCCTCGCGCATCCCGCTGTGGAATCGATTATCTGATCGATGCGGGGTAGAGGGAAGGGATCCTTTGGACAATGCTTATTGAGAGATGTGTAGTCGACACATACTCTTTGTACGTCTGTATTCTTCTTGGGTACTATAACTGGGTTCGATACCCAACTCGAAGTTTTGATTTCTCTGATAAATCCGGCATTTTCTAGCCTGTGCAGTTCTGACGCTATCGCCTTCCTTTTAGGTTCATCAAATCGCCTCAATGGTTGCTTGACTGGCTTTGCCTTGGGATCTACATTTAGTGCGTGCTCGACGAGTTCCCTGGGAACCCCTGGCATGTCTGATGGACACCAGGCGAAGATTTCCCAGCGCTCACGGAGGAACTCGACGAGCGCGCCTTCCTATGCGGGATCCAAGTTCACCGCAATTGATGTCGTCTTGTTTGGATCTGTAGGATGGACCTGAATTTTCTTCGAATCCTGCGTTGTGTCGAAAGCCTGGTCTGGCAGGGATCGTCCAACGTCGGGTAGCACATTATGATCCATTTCTCCTTTTAACCTCTCATATTATGCTGTCATGCCGAAGGTTTGCGCCATCCTGTTGAATTCTCTGTCGCATGTGTTGGCTACTTCAAAGCTCCCTTGTACTGTAATTGTTCCTTTGGGCCCTGGAATTTTCAATGTCAGATACGCGTAGTGTGGCACTGCCATGAATTTTGCAAATGCTGGACGCCCCAGGATTGCATGATACTGCGACGGCCAGTCCATAACTTCAAACTCCAGCTTCTCTTTTCTATAATTTTCACTACTGCCAAAACAGACATCGAGTTCTATCCTTCCCAAAGGGTAGTTTGCGGCTCCTGGTACTATTCCGTGGAAAGAGCAATCTGTTGGCTTCAAACTCGTCAGTGAGATGCACATTGCCTTTAGGGTTCGAGCATATATTAAGTTTATGCCACTCCCTGCATCCATGAACACTCTTCCGATGTCGTACCATCCTATTTGCGCCTTTAGGACCATAGGCGAGTGGCCTGGCCTGGGAATTTTCCTTGGGTGGTCTGCTCTACTGAACTTGACTGGTTGTTCCGACCACCGTAGGTACTCTGTGGTAGCTGGCGGTGATGATATTGCTAGGTTTACTTGCCTGGATATGCTCTTTCGCTCTTTCTTTGACTTGGGCACCGGTTGAATCATGGCTGATATGTACACTTTTGACTCTAGGTGTCTTGCTGGCCTTTGCATTTGATATCCTTGATTTCTGTGCCTTTCTCCTTGCCTCCCTTCTTGGCTTGTGCCCATGGCGCTTTGCAACCTTAGGAATGTTCTGCAATCCTTCATCTGGTGATTTGAGACCCTTTTCCTGTCAAGATACGCGTAGTGGATTCGACAAGGTCCGCATAGCATATCCTCGGCCGAAGGACCAGAGTACCTCGATTTTTCTACTCCTTTTGCCTGAAACCTCCTACTTTCATATCCTTCCTCCTCTTCTAGTACGTAACCCGCGGCTACCTGATTTCGCCCTCTATGGTTATCCCTGCTGCGGTGTCGTCTCCTCTGTCTACTTATTCTGTCGACTTCTGGCGAACGTCCTCTTTTGTTGTTATACATGTCCTCTCCATCAGCGAATTTGTTGGCTTGTTCCATTAGCTCGGCTACTGTCGTAGGTCTTGTTCTTCCTATTTCTTCCACAAGATCTGAGCGGCGAAGTCCTTCCGAAAAGGCGTCTATTGCTCGTTCGTCAGAGACTTCCTCTGCTGAGTTTTTGATTATACTCCAGCGTTGTATATAAGAACATAGCGTTTCGCCTTTCCCCTGCATACATGCTTTAACTTCCTCCAGTGATGCTGGTCGCTTGTAGGTGGAACGAAAATTTCTTGTGAATTGACTTTCGAGCTCCCCCCAACTTCCAATGGATTCGCCGGGTAGGGTATTTAACCAGGACCGTGCGGCGCCGGTGAGGTGCAGTTGCAAACTTTGCATTGCAGTCGCCTTTGTTCCCCCTAATATCTGTACTGCCTGCAGATAATCTGATAGCCATAAGGTAGGTTCTTGCGACCCGTCATACTTATTCTGGTCATGTGGTAATTTGAATCCTTTGGGTACCCGCGTTTTGCGAACCCTACGGGTAAAGCACAACACACCCATATCTTTATCGTCGTCCTCGTAATTCTCTTCCCTCCAAGCATGTCGCGATTTATTTACTCAAGCTTGTGCTATTATACTTCTTGCGTCCTCCTTCCTTTTCTGTCGCTTTTTCTCTTCTGATGATTCGCTATACTCGTCATCTGTGGAATTGTATCTGAACTTTTCCTTTTGACTTCCCTTGGAACTTGTCGACTTCATCTCTGGACCTTGTTCCCTGATCTTTCCTTCTACTATTCCGAGGCTTCGTATTGCTGCTCGATGCATATCTTCTCGTGGGTCCCCAGGTTCTGGTCTTGTAGCTAGTAAATACGCTTGCGCTGCTACTAATGCTGCCTCTGGCGTTTTTTGTATGAAGTCATCTTCCTCCTCTTCTAGATGCGGGGTAGGACTCCTTGAGTACCCTTCCTCTCTGTCGCGTGCTGTCGCCCCTCTGTTATGTTTTGGGTCTCCGCGCATTTCTCTGCTGTATTCTGAATCTTCACTATAGTCTTCCCAGTATTCTTCCCTTGATATACTGTTGTTGTCTTGAAAAATCATGTTTCTTTCCTCCCTTAGTTTCTTCCTGTGTTGGTACAATGCATACTGATATCCCATTAGAACTTCTCTTCTCGATCCTTTGGGTACTTCTGTACCATGATTAATAGCTGATTTGATCATTCTCCATTCACCAGCCGAGACATGGACCTTCTCCTTTTCCTTTTTGTTGTGATCTTTCATTTTGTCGACTTGCCTGTCGACCTTTTTACTTCCTTCGCTGTTGTTTCCTTCTTCTGCTTCAGTGATAATGACGCATAGCTGATGTACTTTGGAGACGCCGCTGCTTTCCACGGCGAAGTCCTTTCCGTTGTTGTGCGTCTGACACGCTTTCTCTTCTGAGTCGAAATTTTCCCGAATTTTGTCGCCTTTTGCGATTGATGATTTTTCTAAGCTGACCGGCGAGTTTACCTCACTGGAAGAGCCTTCTGATGGTTCCAATGTTTCCTCTGCTTCAGGCTCGTTTGCCGGCGAATCTGGTTTCGTCGAATCCGAGAGGCGAGACGAACCCGATGGCCCGACGATGATGCTCAAACTTCCAATGGTTAACTCCATCTCTTGAATTCCGTCGAGTTCTGAACTGCTGTTGGCTAGAAGCGAAAAAGCCGTCGAATTCATGATTCCAACGCCCAGAGTCCCCATGGTCGGCGCCAATTGACGAGGGTTAACTCGACAAATGTCCTAGATGAAGGACTTAGGATCGGGGAGATAGGGCGTCGGATGAACTCGAAGGTAAAGTTAATCGAAATAGGTGTGTGTCGAAAGTAAACTTGGGTGTTCAACCTGGCTTGCTTTTAATCCGGCCTACACCGTCCCCTCCTGGCGCCTATATATAGGTGGCCAGGTCTCGAGGATCGGGTAGGGTACGATACAGATTACAATATCGACATACGGTAAGAACTCGTATTCGACTGTCATTACAATTGGGCCTAGCTTATCGGGCCTCAGGGGTACTCAACTAGCGGGCTCTATTAACTATACCCTTGTCAGTTGGAAAGAGAAAATTTTATCCATGGGAGGCAAGGAGATCTTACTGAAAGCTGTTATTCAATCCATTCCAGTTTATGCAATGTCTATGTTCAAAATACCTCAAAAGTTATGCAAGGAAATGATGGATGCAATCGCTGGCTTTTGGTGGGGAGATACTAAAGTTAAAAACCGTATGCATTGGATGGCTTGGTGGAAGCTCTGTCTTCCAAAGAAAAACGGAGGGATGGGCTTTAGGGATCTTCAGGCCTTTAACCTAGCAATGTTAGCAAAACAAAGTTGGAGACTTATAACACACCCTAGTTCCTTGTGTGCGCAGGTTTTGAGAGCAAAGTACTACTCTAATGGCAACCTCTTGAAGGCTGGACCAAAGAATGGATCATCACTCACCTGGCAAGGCATTGTGGCGGGACTTAGTACCTTCAAAAGGGCCCATATTTGGAGAGTTGGCTCTAGTACTAGCATTAATATTTGGGATGATCCTTGGATACCAGGAAGCCCTGATCGCATGATACAAACGCCAAAAGGACAAGTTTTGCTGAAAACAGTGGATGAACTGATTGATCTGGTTACTGGTGCATGGGATGATGAGCTTATTCAGTTGATTTTCAATCCATTAGATGTCGACAGAATATTGAGAATCCCTCTAAATGAGAATATGACTGACGAATTTATTGCTTGGCATATGACAAATCGTATGCATTCTCTGTTCGGTCTGCCTATTTCCTAGCATGGAATCATATTCACAATAGAAGACTTCGGCAAGATGCAATTGGACCATCACATATCAATGCAGTGTGGGAAATTCTCTGGAAACTGAAAGTCCCAAGCAAAATATTTTTTTTGGGTGGAAAGCACTACATGGAATTATTCCAGGGATGGCTATACTTTATAATAGACATATTCCTATCTCTGGGCAATGCCAATGTGCTTATCTGGGGCGGAAGATATTCGACATCTTATGTTCACGTCCCCAAGAGCCCAAGAGGTGTGGCGAGCTTTAGGTATGCAAGAAGTCATTCACTCAAATTTAATTGACAGGTCTGGTTCAGTGGTCCTAGAGGAAATTCTACTCAGCGAAAGACTCCCTAATCCTGGTCTCTTAGATCTGTCACATGTTAATGCAAAAGAGTTAGTTTTAGTGGGAGCTTGGTACATTTGGTGGCAAAGAAGGGAGCATGTGAAGGGAGAGAAAATAGCCCCAGTAGACGGCACGACTTTCTCTATCCAAGCACTGGTGGTAAACTATCATGGGCATCGATGGGAGCACCGCCACGGGAGGTTCGGTGGATTAAACCTAAACCAAATACATACAAACTGAATATTAATGCTATATCATGTTACAGTTGGGTTTTTAACCATGTCCTTGATGCATCAACTGCCGAAGCTTTGGCTCTCTAGAAAGTACTCCAACTGATTGAAGATATCAGATGTTCTCCTACTACTATTGAATCGGACTCCCTCGATGATAGGAGCTAGGGTCCTACCAGGCCTAGGGCGTAGGTTGTATGGGTGGAAGGGAGGGTGGCGAGGCTGGAGGCGCGGGCGTCGGCGGCACGGCGCCGTGGCCGCGCATAAGGAGGAGGACGGCGGTGCGCAGGAGGCGGCGGCTAGGGTTTAGGAACTCCGTCTCCTGAGGGAGACGGCAACAAATATGTTTATTGCTTAATTGATACGGAGAGATTACATGAGTTTATATAATAGTCCAGATAATAAAACCCTAGATAAATTGGGCCAAGCCCTTAAACCGACCCACTAGTGGGCCTCTTCCGGCTATAATGCAAACCGGTCATAACATCTCTCCCCGCCTGCGCAAATAGCTCGTCCTCGAGCTGGATATCTGGAAACTGCTGGCGGAACTCGTCGAGCTTCTCCCATGTAGCGTCTTCCACAGAAAGGTCAGTCCACTGTACCAGGACATGCCAGACACCGCGGCATTGCTGCGCCTTCAGCACCTTCTCGGGTCCAGGCAGTAGGCGGCCATCAGCAGTAGGAGGAAGAGCCAGTGGCGCTGCAGGCGGATCTCCACGGTAGGCCTTCAACAAGCCATCATGGAGGACGTCATGAATGCGTGCACCAGGCGGCAACTCCAGACGGTAGGCGAGCGTACCGACGCGCTCCAGCACACGAAAGGGCCCGGCGTAGCGAGGGCCCAGCTTGCGCTTGGCGCGCGGGTCCAGGGACTGCGTCGTCCTGTGAAGGAGTCGTAGCCACACCCAGTGGCCCTCCGCGAACTCCGCATCGCGATGATGAGCGTCGTAGTACTTCTTAGCCAGCTGTTGTGCTTGGAGAAGACGCTGGCGCGCCTCGGCCAAGATGTCGTCACGGGTGTGGAGCAAGTCGCATGCGGCCTCGGTCCAAGCCATCCCGGGCTCGAACGGCAGCATAGCCGGAGGTGGGCATCCGTAGACCACCTCGAACGGCGTGGTGTGCAGGGCGGAGTGATAGGAGGTGTTGTAGCAATACTCCGCCCATGCCAACCAATCCACCCAAGCTCGTGGATGATCACCAGTAACACAGCGCAGATACATCGAAATCACCTTGTTAACCACCTCAGATTGGCCGTCTGTCTGAGGGTTGAACGTCGTGCTCATGCGAAGCTTCACGCCTACCAACTGAAAGAGATCCCGCCAGACGTGACCAGTGAACACTGGGTCACGGTCACTGACGATCGACAAAGGGAACCCATGGAGGCGGACGATGCCGTCGAAGAAGGCGCGGGCCACAGACGCGGCGGTGTATGGATTACCGAGCGCAATGAAGTGCGAATACTTGGAGAAGCGGTCCACCACCGTGAGGATGATGGACTTGCCGCCCACCTTGGGCAGCCCCTCGATGAAGTCCATGGAAATATCCGCCCAGACCTGTGAAGGCACATCAAGGGGCTGTAGAAGACCGGCTGGCCGCAATGTCTCGGTCTTGTTGTGTTGGCACGTCACACACGACCGTACCCAAGCTTGCACCAATGCACGATCGCCAGGGATAAAGAAGTCCGCACGAAGACGGTGGAGGGTCTTCTGCACACCCTCATGGCCAGCCGAGTGTGCCAAGGATAAGACCTGATGGCGAAGGTCGCCGTGATCGGGCACGAAGAGGCGGCGCCCGTGGAGGAGCAGCCCGTTGGCCAGGCGCCAGGGCGCCTCCAGCTCGCCGGCGTCAAGGTGCTGGCGTAGTCCCTGTGCATCCTCGGCCGTCGAAGTCGCCCGGCGGATATCGTCAATGAGAGCAAACGAGGGCCTAGAACGGATGCACATGACAGTGCCCGAGGCGGCGATGTCCTCTGCAACATCCTCAGTGTCGCGGTGTGACAGGGCATCAGCGACCGTGTTGAGCCGGCCTGGATGGTACTCGATGGTGAAGTCGTAGCCAAAGAGCTTGCTGATCCACTGGTGCTGCGGAACTGTGGATAGGCGCTGGTCCAGCAAAAACTTGAGGCTGTAGTGATCCGTGCAAACACGGAACGGCCGCCCCCAAAGATATGGCCGCCAGTGATGCACGGCCTGGACCAACCCGATAAGCTCGCGCTCGTACACCGTGAGATTGTGATGGCGAGCGGCGAAGGGCCGGCTAAAAAAGGCCAGCGGGCCTTCGCCCTGATGGAGGACGACGCCGAAGCCGATGCCGGAGGCATCGCAGTCCACCACGAACGGGCTGTCAAAGTCCGGCCTAGAACGTCTCATTCGCCTCCGCGTCGCAGGTGAAAGCGTCGTGGCGCAAGAGGCGCGTCAGTGGTGCGGCGATGAGGCCGAAGTCTCGGATGTACTTCCGGTAGTAGCCTGCGAGACCCAAGAAGCCACGTAGAGCCCTCGGCGACTATGGGGGCGGCCATGCAGCGACGGCGGCGACCTTGTCAGCATCCATCATGACTCCCTCCGCCAAAATGATGTGCCCCAGGTACGCGACGGAGGTCGTGTCGAACGAGCACTTCGAACACTTGAGGTGTAGATGATGCGCTCGAAGCTCGTTGAAGATGATGGCCACGTGCTGCAGGTGCTCCGCCCAGGATGAGCTGTAGATAAGAATGTCATCAAAGAAAACAAGCACAAAGCGGCGCAAGT
Source organism: Dactylis glomerata (assembly GCA_007115705.1). Lineage (NCBI taxonomy): Eukaryota > Viridiplantae > Streptophyta > Magnoliopsida > Poales > Poaceae > Dactylis > Dactylis glomerata. Next base: position 243,893 of record QXEO01000833.1, on the reverse strand, counting down.
AGGGGCTGAGCACGTCGTTCATCAGGGCCTAGAATGTCGACGGCGCGTTGGAGAGGCTGAATGGCATCACCAAGAACTCGAAGTGGCCGTGATGTGTCCGGAACGCTGTCTTCGCGATATCATCCGGATGCATCCGCACGTGATGATAGCCGGAGCGCAGGTCGGGCTTGGTGAAGAAGCGCACCCCATGGAGCTCGTCCAAGAGCTCTTCCACGACGGGGATGGGAAATTTGTCCTTGGATGTCATGGTGTTAAGGGCGCGATAGTCGATGCAAAAATGCCACGTGCCGTCGGCCTTGCGCACCAGGAGCACCGGCGCAGAGAACGGGGATGTCGAGATCCAAATGATGCCCTGCGCGAGCATAACCGCCACCTGGCGCTCGAGCTCATCCTTTTGCAGCTGGGGGTAGCGGTACGGCCGTACGGTGACAGGCGCCGTATCCGGCAGCAGGTGGATGTGGTGGTCACAGGGTCGCGCCGGCGGTAAGCCCTGTGGCTCGTCGAAGATGTCGCTGTGTTGCTGCAGGAGGTCAGCCAGGAGGGGGTGCGCCTCATCGAGCGCGGCCGCCATCAGCTGGAGCTGAGGGGTCGCGGGCCCTGTACCGCTGATGCCCGTCCACTGGACGCGGCGGCCTTCCTCGCGCCAGAAGAAGAGGGTCAGCACATCGAGGTCCCAGAGTATGGGACCTAGTGTGGACAGGAAGTCGACGCTGAGGATGAAGTCGTAGCAGCCCAAGTCGATGCCGACGCAGTCGATGGAGAAGGGCTCGTCACCGATGACGATGGGAACCTATCGCGCCATGCCCTGGCAAGTAAGGCGGTCCCCGTTGGCGACGGTGACGCTGAACTTCTCGGCTCCCGTCGGCTGCAGTGCTAGACGTCGCATGGCATCCCCGGATAGGAAGTTGTGCGTCGAGCCCGTGTCCACAAGCGCGATGAGGCGCTCACCATGGATCGTTACCGGAAGCAGCATGGTCTTCGCCGTCTTGATGCCCACCATTGCGTGGAGGGAGATGATGAAGGCGGTCGCGTCGACCGGCCCGTAGGTCGTGACGCCGGCCTTGGAGAGTGTCGTGGCGTCAAGCTCCGTGGTGAGGGCCTCCACCTCCCCATCGTCGACGGTCTACAAGTAGAACAGGCGGGCACACACGTGACCCAGCGCGAAGATCTTGTCGTAGTTGAAGCACAGACCCTTACGGCGCCGCTCGAGCTGCTCGGCCGAGGTCAGGCGATGGAAGGGGCACGTCGGCACCGGCGGGGCCGCGGGGGCGGCCGGCAGGGCAGGGCGCATCGAGGCGGGGGCCGTCGGTGCAGGGTAGGGTGGGGGCACGCGCCTTGGCCCTGGAAGGACTGCTGCATGGCTAGGGCGCGCTGCTCATACGCGCGTGCGTAGTACATGGCCGATTGCAGGTCCTGTGGGTCGCGCATCTCCACGTCGATGTGGATGTGGTCGGGCAGGCCGCCGACGAAGAGCTCGGCGCGCTGGCGAGCCGTGATGCCAGGCGCATGGCACGCCAATGTCTGGAAGCGGTCGGCGAAATCCTGCACCGAGGAGGTGAAGGGGAGGTGACCAAGCTCGGCCAGCCGGCTCCCGCGTATCGGGGTCCAAACCGGAGGAGGCAAAGGTTACGAAAGCGCTCCCACGGAGGCATCCCGCCCTCGTCCTGCTCGAGGGCATAGTACCATGTCTGGGCGGCACCACGGAGGTGGTAGGAGGCGATCCATGTGCGGTCGGACGCCAGTGTCCGCTGCCCCCTGAAAAACTGGTCGCACTGGTTAAGCCAGTTCAGGGGGTCGACGGTGCCGTCGTAGGTGGCAAACTCCAGCTGGGTGAAGCGGGGCGGCTGCTGGCCGGGGGAAGCGACGTTGTAAGCCCCCTCGTGACGAAGTGGCGATGACGTGGGCGCCAAGTATGTGGGCATCAGTGGCCCGCCCTAGAACAGGTGTTCGTCGACGCCGGCATGGGGTGCGGCGTAGCCCGCGAGTCCGCCGAAGGGAAACGCCACGGACAGTGCTGGTGGTTGCAGCAAGGTCGGTTGGCCCGAGGCGGTCATGTAGACCGGCGCGGCAAGCCAATCCGGGAGCAGTGATGGCGACAAGGGAAACCTGATCTGGGTGATCGGTGATGTCTACGCACGCGTCTATTCTTGTAGACATTGTTGGGCCTCCAAGTGCAGAGGTTTGTAGAGCAGCAGCAAGTTTCCCTTAAGTGGATCACCCAAGGTTTATCGAACTCAGGGAGGAAGAGGTCAAAGCTATCCCTCTCAAGCAACCCTGCAATTACGATACAGAAAGTCTCTTGTGTCCCCAACACACCCAATACACTTGTCAGATGTATAGGTGCACTAGTTCTGTGAAGAGATAGTGAAATACAAGTAGTAGTGATGATTATAAGTAGCAAATGTGATCTAAAATAAATATCGCTGCGAGCAAACATGTAATAAAACAGCAAGTAAACGGTATGCAAAGCTTGGAATCAAGGCCTATGGATCATACTTTCACTAGTGGACACACTCCCAACCAAGGTTGGAAAAAGCGCTAGGCGTAAGCGAGGCGGTTGGCATTCGCCTAGTGCCTAGGCAGTGCTTAGGCGTCCTAGGCGTGGCCTAGGTGGTTACACTTTTTGAACCATCAAGCATGCATATGGGCTATAATAGTGAATAGACATTAGTTTATAGCATATACGTGAATAAACTAAGAACAACTACCATTAGAATATGGCACATATGGATCATTAGTGCAATATGACATAGATTCGTGTTGGGGAAGCCTATTTCTTAGTTGCACTGCCTAGACTTCTGCTTATGCCCTAGGCGAGGCATTTGTCCATCGCCTAGCGCTTAAGCGTGCCTAAGCGCTGCCTAGGCGTCGCCTTTTCCAACACTGCTCCCAACAAATATAACATAATTGAACAAATAAATAACTTCTCTTCACTATGGTACTCTGAATTACTCTCCTATTGAATAACACTAATCATTGCGTAGGGCTACGAAGCACTCCTCAAAGTTCATCAAGTACTTGACAAACACCACTCATAGAGATATCCAAATCAAATCACAACTCAAGATAGGTATTATTGCAACTTAGACCAAGTACTAACACGGTGCACACACTGTCAACATTACACCATGAAAGGAGGAATAGATCACTTCAATACTATCATAGTGATAATTATTCTCATAATCCATAAGAGATCACAATCGTAGCCTAGACCAAGTACCACCATGATGCACGCACTATCACCGTTACACCATGGCAGGAGGAATAGATTACTTTAATAACACACTAGAGTACACATAATGAAGAAGAGTAACATCTACTTATTCAACATGATACAAAGCTCACGATCACATAAAGATCACATCATGGGAGAGAGAGGTGAACCACATACTACCGGTAGAGCCCTCAGCCCCGGGGATGAACTACTCCCTCCTCATCATAGGAGACAACAAGGTTGATGGAGATGACGGTGAGGTCGATGGAGACGGCGGAGACGGCGATGGAGACCGATGGAGATGGCTCCGGGGGCACTTCCCCGTCCCGGCAGGGTGCCGGAATAGAGACTTCTTTCCCCCAAAATTCGTCGGCGGCGGTGGCGGAGCTACGGAATTGTTATGTAAATTTCGCCGACTCCTTTAGGGTTTTCCGTCCCGAGGCTTTATATAGGCGAAGGAGCGTCGTCAGAGGGCAGCCAGGGGCTCCTCACACCAGGGTGGTGCGGCCAGGGCCTGGGCCGTGCCACCTATGTGTGAGAGTGGCCTCTGGCCCCCCTCTGGCTCTCTTTCGGTCGTCAGGAAGCTTCCAGGAAAAATAAGACTTCTGGAACTTGTTTCGTCCAATTCCGAGAATATTTCCTATGTAGCTTTTCTGAAACACAAAAACAGCAGAAAACAGGGAACTGGCACTGTGGCATCTTGTCAATAGGTTAGTTCCGGAAATCGCATAAAAACGCCACGAAGTGTAACAAAACATTAGGCAAATGGTGTAAAAACAAGCATGGAGCATCAAAAATTATAGATACGTTTGAGACGTATTAGCATCCCCAAGCTTAACTCCTGCTCGTCCTCGAGTAGGTAAGTGATAACAAAAGAATAATTTTTGAGGTGACATGCACCTACACAATCTTGATCATATATGTAAGCGTTGTGAGCTGGGATCATAAGAACTTAAAACATGGGCATGAAAGACATAATCTTGATAGAAGAAACTTAGCAATCATGTTATAACATGAAAAAGAACACAAACAAAAGATCATGAATAATGAAACAATGAAAGTCAATCATGTGTTCAAATCATAAGGAAAAACATACAAATGGTTTTCAGCTTGTCCTTCATGGAGAGCAAAACATAAATGCATAGGACACCTTCAAGTTTAAGAGGGCGACTAGATACAAGTAATTTAAGAACAAATGAAACCATAGTCATGAATCCGTCAATGATAAACTTTGGGACAATGCACATTATACTCAGAATGACAACTATGCTCTCTTAGACGGTGCATAAAGGTAGAAGGTGGTGACTCAACATAAAAGTAAAAGAAAGGCCCTTCGCGGAGGGAAGCAGTGATTAAACATGTGCTAGAGCTTTTCATTTGTAAAACAGAGAGATAAAAATTGGTTTTGAGAGGTGGTTGTCTTTGTCAACGACTGGCAATGGGGTTCTTACTATCTTCCATATAAAAATGAAGCAAGTTTTTGAGAGAGAGATTGGCACTTTTGTGCTCTTTTAATAAAACTTGGCACTCCTCCCCACCTTTTTTTCCTTTCACAAACCATGGCTAACCGATTCCATCGGGTGCCCACCAACATTCACATTCCATGGAGGAGTGCCTTTTTTTCTTTATTTTTTTTCCTTTTTTTTTCTTTTTGGAATAAGACAATATGGAAGATAGCAAATCCGTCCACTACGTCCCCATGAGCTGAAAACAGTGTCACAAAGCGAGAAGTGTTTTAAAGGTTTTTGAAAGATAGCACATGAAAATTTACTTAGAATGGCTTACAAATACCATGCATAGGAATTTATAGTGGACACAATGGCAAACTTGGTTTTTAGGAGTTGGATGCACGAGTAGAGCTCATACTCAGTACAAAGTGAGGGCTAGCAAAAGACTGGGAGCGACCAACTAAGAGAGCAATAACGGCCATAATCATGCAAAGCGATAAAGCGACATTAAAAGAAGCATAAGATGGCATCAAAAGTCAAAAACTAAATGATCATAGAGTCTATAGGCGATTTATTTTTGTAGTCAACATGGTGTAAGCATGTGCCAAGTCAACCCAAATAAAGCATCAAGGAGAAAACCAAAATAATGCTTCCAAATAATAAAAACAACGCATGATTCTTTCAAAGGCTCATTAAGCAATCTTAGTTATTTGAGACAAGTCATGCTACAGAAAAACCACTAAGCATACTATCAAAAAGACATTAAGCACGACATGCAAAAGCCTAGGCCGCAGTCTACACAAGCTCCTTCTTGTACTACTTTTTTGCATAATTTTTTTTCTCTTTTCCAACACCATTCAAATTTTTTTATAAGCACCTCTTTTGATGAAAACCAATAAAGATCAGAGGCAAAAATTCACCTTGATGAAAAGATATAACAAGATCTGAATACATATCAAGGCGAAAAATGCAAGCTAAACGCAGTAGCAGAAAAAGAGAACACTCGTTGAACGATAAGAGTGAAAACTAGAGTGTTCTTGGCAAATGAAAAGCGAGTTCATCTCCTCCAAAAGAAACATGATGTGATCTAACTATTTATTGAATCAAACAAAGCAAAAGAAAACTGAAAACAAAAGCAACTGACGCTCCAAGAAAAATGCATAGTGCATGAAGCAATAAAAATATAGTGTCTTGAAAGGTGACCTGATTTTTGCCGATGAAGAAGGGGGTGCCTCGGGGGCATCCCCAAGCTTTGACGCTTATACTTCTTGGATATTTCTTGGGGTGATGCATGGGCATCCCCAAGCTTGAGCTTTTGTCCATTCTTCAACTCATCTCATCATTCTCCAATCCCTACACTTGAAAACTTCCTTCATACAAAACTAAACACAAATCTATTAGCAACATTAGTGTAAGCATAGTAATGAATTAACCCTTTTCAGTTCAGATTTCAACACAAAACCACCACATATATAGCATATACTACTGTAGCAACTTCCCAAAAAGTTCCGTGATCAAAAGAACTCAAAAAGAAAGCGATAAAGCGGCAAACACAAATATTGGCAGAAATCTGTCAAAACAGAACAGCTGTCAAAGGTAGAATTTTAAAGGTGTTTTCTGTTGCTCAAATCAAAAAGTGTTCAACTAATGAAAGTTTGGATATAACCTGGGGCATATGAACAAGAAATCTCAGGTCCAAAAGATATACAGAGATTTTTCACGAATTTTTACGGTGCAGCACCGAAAACAGTTTCAGGACAGCAACATCCCCAAATCTTACCTCACTCAAATTAGAGGCTTCACTTGGCACAACAACGAAATAAAAAGGATAAGGAGTGGTTATTACAGTAGTAATAACTTCCAAGACTCAAATAAAAGAAAAAGTACTGAAAATAAACAATGGGTTATCTCCCAAGAGTGCTTTTCTTTAACGCCTTTGAGCTAGGCGCAGTAATTTGCAAAGATGCTCATGTGAGCGCCATATAAGAGCTTGAGGCAAAGACGCCATATAGGAACTTAAAGCAATAGAGAGCATCAAAAATTAAGTATGGAACACATTTAAATCTAAACCACTTCCTATGGAAAATAGTCTTGTAAAGAGACAAGTCATAAAAGCGCAAAGCAAAAAGCATAGGAAGGCAAAACAAGTACGACTTCAAGAATTGCAACATAAAGAGGGGAAACTCAATATTGTTGAGATCCATCAAACCATGTTTCCCTCTCTCATAATAACTTTTAGTAGCATCATGAATAGAATTAATAATAGAACTATCACATAAAGCATCCCTATCATGAGCCACATGCATAAAAGAATTAATACTCCCCACATGAACAATAGTAGTAGGAGCAGATTCAACAGAATAATTATTCTCATCACCATAATCATCAAAAATAGGAGGCATATTGTAATCATACCTTGTTTCCTCCTCAATAGTAGGTGAACTGAAAATATTATACTCATCATCATAGCCATCATAAACTAGAGGTTTAGTATCATCACAAGCTAGAGAACAACTATTTCGCAAAGCGTATTCATCAAACATATCATCATAAGAAGGAACATCATATAGGGGAGATAAAATATCATCAGAGCAAACTTTCTCCTCTAAAGCTGGGGAACTAAAAATATCATGCTTAACAAAACTAGCTTCCCCAAGCTTAGACTTTTCTATAGCATTAGCAACAACGGTGTTCAAAGCATTCATACTAACAACACTATTAGCATGCAAATTAAGCTCCAAAGGTTTTTCAATTTTCTCTTCAAACACTTCATATCTAAACTCAGGAAAAGACTAAAGAACTCTTTATTTTCCATTAAGCCTAACTAGTGAAAATAAAAACAAGAAACAAAAAGATGTAATTGCAGAATCTAAAGGAAATAACTCCGAGTACTCACACAGGAGGATGCGAGTACCTTTTACCTTACCACCCCGGCAACGGCGCCAGAAAAGAGCTTGATGTCTACGCACGCGTCTGTTCTTGTAAACAGTGTTGGGCCTCCAAGTGTAGAGGTTTGTAGAGCAGCAGCAAGTTTCCCTTAAGTGGATCACCCAAGGTTTATCGAACTCAGGGAGGAAGAGGTCAAAGCTATCCCTCTCAAGCAACCCTGCAATTACGATACAGAAAGTCTCTTGTGTCCCCAACACACCCAATACACTTGTCAGATGTATAGGTGCACTAGTTCTGCGAAGAGATAGTGAAATACAAGTAGTAGTGATGATTATAAGTAGCAAATGTGATCTAAAATAAATATCGATGTGAGCAAACATGTAACAAAACAGCAAGTAAACGGTATGCAAAGCTTGGAATCAAGGCCTAGGGATCATACTTTCACTAGTGGACACACTCCCAACAAATATAACATAATTGAACAAATAAATAACTTCTCTTCACTATGGTACTCTGAATTACTCTCCTATTGAATAACACTAATCATTGCGTAGGGCTACGAAGCACTCCTCAAAGTTCATCAAGTACTTGACAAACACCACTCATAGAGATATCCAAATCAAATCACAACTCAAGATAGGTATTATTGCAACTTAGACCAAGTACTAACACGGTGCACACACTATCAACATTACACCATGAAAGGAGGAATAGATCACTTCAATACTATCATAGTGATAATTATTCTCATAATCCATAAGAGATCACAATCGTAGCCTAGACCAAGTACCACCATGATGCACGCACTGTCACCGTTACACCATTGCAGGAGGAATAGATTACTTTAATAACACACTAGAGTACAAATAATGAAGAACAGTAACATCTACTTATTCAACATGATACAAAGCTCACGATCACATAAAGATCACATCATGGGAGAGAGAGGTGAACCACATAGCTACCGGTAGAGCCCTCAGCCCCGGGGATGAACTACTCCCTCCTCATCATAGGAGACAGCAAGGTTGATGGAGATGGCGGTGAGGTCGATGGAGACGGCGGAGACGGCGATGGAGACCGATGGAGATGGCTCCGGGGGCACTTCCCCGTCCTGGCAGGGTGCCGGAACGGAGACTTCTGTCCCCCAAAATTCGTCGGTGGCGGTGGCGGAGCTACGGAACTGTTCTGGAAATTTCGCCGACTCCTTTAGGGTTTTCCGTCCCGAGGCTTTATATAGGCGAAGGGGCATCGTCAGAGGGCAGCCAGGGGCTCCTCACACCAGGGTGGCGTGGCCAGGGCCTGGGCCGCGCCACCTATGTGTGAGGGTGGCCTCTGGCCCCCCTCCGGCTCTCTTTCGATCTTCGGGAAGCTTCCGGGAAAAATAAGACTTCTGGAACTTGTTTCGTCCAATTCCGAGAATATTTCCTGTGTAGCTTTTCTGAAACACAAAAACAGCAAAAAACAGGGAACTAGCACTATGGCATCTTGTCAATAGGTTAGTTCCGGAAATGGCATAAAAACGCCACGAAGTGTAACGAAACATTAGGCAAATGGTGTAAAAACAAGCATGGAGCATCAAAAATTATAGATATGTTTGAGACGTATCAATCGGCACCCCTTGGTTCGTCGGTGCGAGGACCTGGGATGTAGGCGGCGGCGGTGGTGGCGGCGGCGGTGGTGGCGGAGCCGGGGCAAAAGACACCAGCGGCTGTGGCCCGTAAGGGCTCACGAGGAAGGCGCAGATGCCTGCGACTGCCTGGGTGAGGTCGCGGATGGCTGATGACATCTCCTCCGGGTTGAGGACGGTGGAGGGAGTGAGGGGCGCTGTCACGTTGGCGGAGGAGAACGGCCCAGAGGCGGCCGACGCGGTTCCTGCGGAGGTCGCCGGTGGCACAGTAGTGGTAGGCGCGGATGAAGACATCGTCGGTCCTGAGCAATCTGATACCAAATTGATAGGAGCTAGGGTCCTACCAGGCCTAGGGCGTAGGTTGTATGGGTGGAAGGGAGGGTGGCGAGGCTGGAGGCGCGGGCGTCGGCGGCACGGCGCCGTGGCCGCGCGTGAGGAGGAGGACAGCGGTGCGCAGGAGGCGGCGGCTAGGGTTTAGGAACTCCGTCTCCTGAGGGAGATGACAACAAATATGTTTATTGCTTAATTGATACGGAGAGATTACATGAGTTTATATAATAGTCCAGCTAATAAAACCCTAGATAAATTGGGCCAAGCCCTTAAACCGACCCACTAGTGGGCCTCTTCCGGCTATAATGCAAACTGGTCATAACACTGGAACTAGTGCAAGCATTCAATGAAGTCATTGAAAGTTGGAGTCCTTATACTGCGATTCTAGCAGATTGTTTTTAGAAGGTGAGAAGAATAGAACATGTTCAAGTCCAGCATTGTTCAAGAGAGGCAAATGGCGCATCACATCGTTTAGCTGGAATTTCCTTTGAAAAGAATGAGAATTTTTTCTGGGATGGTGATCCCCCTAGTTTCCTTTTAGATACACTTTTAAATGAAATAACAATACTTTGATTGGAGCAGCAAGTTTCAGACGCACTCTTTTCCTTACTAGGGTACCTAAGGGGACTGGAAGATTTTTAATGAGGCGACTTGCTAGCTTAATATATTATGTGCTTTTAAAAAAACATTGCTACTGATGAACGGTTTGAGATGTATCATTTGCACCTAATTGTTCTTTAGTTCTTGTGTTTCATGGTATTTGCAATTTGCTAATCTGATTTTTCCTGTCCATGAATGAACTTGTTTTTCTCTAATATTTACACCCCCATAACCTTGGAATAAGCAAAGTACATAAGACTTATCCAAATTCTGCAAGTTCTGGTAACACAATGCCTGCTCTTGAGATGCACAAGTTTTACATGAGTGATGTAAAAATTACAACCAAAGTAGCTCATCAATGATCAAGACTTCTGTTCTCAAGTATTGACAACAATAGTACATAGTTCAGTATTTGCATCGTCCTGCACATTAGTCTGCAGCACACATAGATCCTAGCTTCCATGCAAGCTAGTAGCACTTTGCACAATAGTACTGTGTATTGGTTGCGTTGCTTTCCAAGAAGAGAAAGCAGAAGGGTCCAGTGATCTCGCTCCCTCCTAGGACCAACTTGCATTCTACTCCGGCTCGACAAGCACGAGCTTTACTGATTGGTTCTCAATGAAAGTCGCTGGTTGGAATCTTCGTGGGTTTGGCCGGAGTGGCCGAAAAACCCAGCTAAAAGATTTTATCAAGAAGGAAGCCCTAGACATCATTTTCCTCCAAGAAACCATGCGTCAAGACTTTACGGATCAAGAGCTCAGAGGCTTAGTGAATGGAGAGCTCTTTCACTGGCATTGGCGCCCAGCTGTGGGCCGTTCTGGTGGTATGCTGCTGGGGTGAAAGATGAGGCTTTTGAGGTTGGTGCTATCGATCAGGGACCCTATTTCTTAAGTGCTGCTGTCTATCATAGAGTTTCCAAGTTTAAATTCAAAGCCATTGGTGTATATGGCCCTGCTGATCACTCCAAATCAACCCAGTTTCTGATGGACTTAGAAGCCAAAGTCCAGAGATCCTCCATGCCAGTTGTGGTGTTTGGGGATTTCAACCTTATCAGGGGTGCCCATGACAAGAACAATTCAAACATCAATTGGCCTCGGGTCAATGCGTTTAACGATGCGATCACAAGGATCGCTCTTAGAGAAGTAGCGCGGGCTGGCGCTAGGTTTACATGGTCTAATAGACAAAGAAACCCTGCCAGATGTGTTCTTGACAGGGTCCTTGTATCCCCTAAGTGGGAGCTGCAATTTCCCCTATTGTCCCTTCGCGCAACAACATGTTTAGGCTCTGATCACACTCCCCTGGTGTTGGATTCTGGGAGCGAGTGCCAGAGGAAGTCCTCCAGGTTCTTCTTTGAGACCAGTTGGTTTCATATACCTGGTTTTGCAGAGATGGTGGTGAAGCGCTGGCAAGACCAGGCTTGCCAAATTAGAAGGTGCAGGGTGCCAATTGACTGGTGGCAGACACAGTCCAGTGAAATCAGGCAATTCCTTAAAGGGTGGGGAGCTAATCTAGGCAAGCATTCCAGAGTGGTTAAAGCAAATATGTTGGCCAAAATCCAAGAGCTGGACTCTGTGGCAGATGGAATGGGTCTGGATGAAGATGGGTGGGCACTCAGGTATCACCTAGAGGAGCAAATGATGGAGCTTTTGAGTTCAGAAGAAGAATATTGGAGACAGCGTGGGAGACAACAATGGATACTTCAAGGGGATGCCAACACCAAATTCTTTCATGCTTTTGCAAATGGGAGGAAAAGAAAATGTGCTATTCATTCCATGTCCTCTGACCAGGGTGTGGTCACGGAGAAGGAGGCTATTCAAGAGCTCATATACTCATTTTATCGTAATCTCATGGGGGCAGAGGAACCCAAACTTCTCAGCATCAGACCAGGCTTGTGGTCTCCTCAACAGATGGTTTCCCCCCATGAAAATGATGAATTAATGAGAACCTTCACAGCTGAGGAATTGGATGCTGTTTTGCATGAGATTAAGACTGACACAGCTCCAGGCCCTGATGGTCTCCCAGTGATGTTTTATAAAAAGTTTTGGCCTTCTCTCAAGCATGCTGTCTTGGAAATCTTGAATGGGTTTGCTCTTGGCAGAGTGGACATTGCCAGGCTCAATTTTGGGATCCTTTCTCTGTTACCCAAAGTCCCAGGGGTGGACAATATCAAGCAATATAGGCCTATTACTCTGATCAACGTGATCTTCAAGCTGGTCTCCAAGGCCTTTGCCTGTAGATTATCCCCAGTAGCTCACAGGGTTATCAGCCAATCCCAAACTGCCTTTATTAAAGGCAGGTTCATTCAGGACGGTCCCCTGGCTCTGCATGAAATAATTCATGAGCTAAAATCCAAGAATCTCCCTATAGTTCTTCTCAAACTGGACTTTGAGAAGGCGTATGACAGAGTCAACTAGCAGTTTTTGCGAGAGGTTTTACTAACCAAAGGGTTTGAGCCAGCTTTTGTTCATAGACTTATGCAGTTAGTTTCTGGGGGCCAGACCACTATTTCGATCAATGGTGAGGTCGATCCGTACTTTAGGAACAAGAGGGGGGTGCGGTAGGGTGATCCAATCTCCCCTCTGCTCTTTAATTTTGTTGCTGATGCCTTGGCAGCTATTCTGGATAGAGCCAAAGTGGCTGGTCATATTTAGGGTGTGGTGCCGCATCTGATCTCAGGGGAAGTGTCCCACCTGCAGTATACAGATGACACAATGATTTTGATCCAAAACACCCAGGAGGGTTTGACCAATCTCAAGTTCTTGCTGTTGTGTTTCGAGCTCCTGTCAGGTATGAAAATCAACTTTCACAAAAGTGAAGTTATTGTAATGGGAGTTGTGGAGGCAGAGCAGGCTCGGGTTGCCAGATTGCTCAATTGTAAACATGGCAAGTTCACCTGGGCTTTACCATGAGCGATCACAAGTTGACTATGGCTGATGTAGAACCTCTGGTGGCCTCGGTGGGCAAGCGTGCTGCTCCGTGGCAAGGTAGATTCATGTCCTCTGCTGCTCGCCTGATGTTGATTGATGCTTGCCTTTCGAATCTTCCGCTCCACACAATGGGCCTCTTTTTGCTGGCTGATGGAACTCATGTTGTGATGGATAGACACTGGAATAGATTCTTCTGGGAGGGACAAAGTGCAACAATGAAGTTCCACATGGTCAATTGGAAAACCATTTGCCAACCCAAAAGCCAGGGTGGCTTGGGGGTGTTGAATACAAAACTGATGAATATTGCTTTGATGGCTAAGTGGATCTGGAGGATTTACAGTGACGAAAACTCTGATTTGCTTTGGCTGAGATTGTTGAGAGCAAAGTATAGAACTTCAGAGATCTTCTCTTACACCCCCAATAGCTGTTCTCCTTTTTGGCGCAGCATACACAAAGTAAAAGAGCATTTTAGATTGGGAGTAAGATTTTGTCCTGGCAAGAACTCTAGCACCAGTTTCTGGAGAGATGTGTGGATTGGGGAAGTGCCACTTTGCTCAAAGTTCCCTTCCCTGTTTGCCAAGAGTTCTGATTCTGACCTCACTATTGCACAAGCTTACTCAGAGGAAGGGTGGCGCATTTTCTTCCGGAGAGCTCTGGATCAGGGTAATCTACAGGCTTGGTCAGAGTTGTCGGCCATGGTGGAGGAAATCGAGTTGGAAGATACGCCCACCACTATTTCATGGAGACTTACTTCATCTGGAAAATTTTCAACGAAATCCCTGTACCTCTCGCTGTGCAAAGCTCCTGATGTGCCTGTTACCAAAATCATCTGGAACTGTCAGCTACCTCTCAAGATCAAGATTTTTACCTGGCAGTTGCTTAAGGGGCGTTTGCCATCCAGTGATCACATCCATGCCTGGGGAGGGTCCTCGGACGGCAATTGTGTTCTCTGTGGGCAGCCTGAAAATGTCGATCATATCTTCTTCCAATGCCATCTAGCAGAATTTCTATGGAGTGGAGTCCGGATGATGTTTAGTGTGGACTGGAATCCCAGGTCTAGACAAGAGTGGATTAATATTCTGAATTCTTTGTCTATCAAACCCCACAGGTTGCTGTGGACGTTTTTCGCTGCCCAGTGTTGGTCTTTGTGGACAACTAGAAACAAATTTACGATTGAGGGCAAGTTCCCTCGACAACCTGCTGATTGCATCTTTAAAATTATCTTGTCTTTGCAGCTCTGGCGCCAAATTCAAAAGCCTAAGGATCGGGTGCTGCTGGACGAACTGGTGGCGATGTCAAGATCGTTCTTTGCCAGCTCCCATTCTACACCAGCGACATCCACCCAATCTCCAGCGCCAGCAGCCGTTTAATTGCTATCTATTTTATTTCCTTAATGTCCAGCCTGCGTGCTGTCGTATGGTTGTAAGTCTTAAACTGTGTGGGTGATCTAGCCAGGGTGGTGTGATTGCCGAAGTTTGTGGTGGTTTACTCGTCTGGAACAATTTGTGTTGATGTTGTAAAACTTTGCTCTGTGTGGGGCTTTATTAATTTAAAGTCGGACGCGGGCGTGCCTTTTATCTAAAAAAAAGTACCGGCACAGCAGGCCGCCTTCACCACATCGGGGACTCCTGGAACACAAGTGCTCGGTGGCGAGTCCGCGCGAGGAGGCATCCTCGACAAGAACCATGGTGCCGCTGTCTACTATTTTCACTCTATATGAATACTGAAGATATTTCTAGATCAATTTTCCAGAGTACAGGAGTCTCGGTTAAGGTCTTCACAGCACCTAGTAGTGCCCTCACCACTATCGGCTGCACCGCCCGTTCCTGACCACAATGAGGCGACCACCGAAGCTGCTTCCTTGGCGGTTGAACCCATCGCCTCCTTGCTGAATTCAGTGGTGCCTGAGGTTCAGCTGCGGTGGAGAAGAATTGGAGGAGGTTTGGTCTTGCAAGGGGTGTGGACCTGCTGCAACGGCATGGCCAGCGAGGTGAATAGGTCGTCTCTGTACTACTCCTATGTTCCGCATGGAGGAGATCTTCTAGCTGTGGTGGAACGTCAGGGGCGCCCATCGCCATCGGTTTCCATGACTCCATGTCCAGCGCGGTGCTCCCCTGCACACCTCCTCCGCCGGCCCTCCCTCACCTTCAACCGGCCTTCTCCAATTCTCAGCGTGGCCGGCCAAGCGTCGGCACTCGAAAGCCGCCAGGTATCACCGCGCGCTCAAGCGCGAGGCACGGATCGGGGCACCCGAGCAGTGTGGCAACTGGCAATAGCCCATTCAACCACAACCTGGTCAACGGCTGACCTGGGGCAGATGGGCGGCACAGAGGACAGGCAGCCGTGGCTCGCTGGAGGAAGCGGGGACGCGAGGACAGTCAGGCCGCGAGGACGGCCGGTGCTTCCCCCGGGCGACGAAGGCGGTGGATTCTGGGAGCCACGGCGGCGTGGCAGTCTCCGGGAGCCGACAACGGTGTGGTGCATTCGGGGAAGCAGTCTCCAGGAGCCGACGGCGGTGTGGTGGATTCGGGGCAGCAAGGGGAGATGGGGTTGAGAAGAGGAGAGGAGAAGGAGAGGTCGTGCGGTAGAAAAAAAGGGCTTAAGTGCAAAGTCGTGGACTATGGGTTAGTATCCAGATTTTATAGGGTGTTTTTTTACAAAAGACCGCAACGTATCTACCGACGGATTCTAATTTTTACCGACGAATTCGAATTTTATACTCCTTCGACCTATAATACTCTTCGCTAATATAGATGTATCTAGACACATTTTGGTAATAGATACATTCGTATTAGCGAAGAGTAATATAGATCGGAGGGAGTAGTAGAGATATATATAAAAAAGAGAAACAGTTGTAGTGCAATAATACATGAGAAGGATGAAATTAGGCGTGCACAAAATAAAAACAAGCCAAACCAAATACTACCTTCGACCCATATTACTCTTCGCTAATACAGATGTATCTACCATTAAAATATGTCTAGATACATCTATATTAACGAAGAGTATTATGGGTTGGAAGGAGTAATAAATTATTTATTCCTTATAGTGACAACATATAATCTTGGAGTACAAAATAAATGCACATGCCATATATAATTTCACTCGGGGAAGCAAACAGTGCAGTTGCAATCGTGGCCATGACAATGGGCCTCCTTGAGATAGCCACCCCGGTTTTTAGCTATGGAGTTGCAACTAAGCTTGCAAAGCACTTTGGTGCAAAATATCAACCCAAGTGCATCGTCTCGGATGCAGCGCTCTGTAATATACATAAGAGTATAAAAGTTAATGTTATGTTAGTTACACATGCAACATGTGTAGAATTAGCAAAGCAAAAAAAAATTTCGAAACGGGGCGCATTAGCAAAGCAGATACGGCTCAATTTCTTTATATGCAACTATCTTTTGGTCCATGTGGATGCAGTGGAAAGTTAAGTATTTGAACGACAGAGCCTGGTATAGATTAACGAGAAATACAAATTAATTTATGGTTACAGTCACAAAATTCTGTATGGATTAACTTTGACATAGGAATTATCCATGCATCAATTGTATGTCTTTGTACTGCTCATCATTAAGTTGGTGTATTTAGCCCTTAGTTTTGACTAAAATACTACTAAGACTCAAGATTGGGTGCCAACCTAGTTGGAGCAGTGAGAGTCGCCCTCCCTTTCCTCTCCCCGATACAGATCTGAGAGGCGATTTTGAGAGTCCACCGCCGGTCCACCTCTTCCGCCGGTGAGGCGTGGGTTCCCTCCCCTCCGTCGGCTGCTCCGGCGGCGGGAGGGTGGGGGAAGCCCGTCTCACGGCGTGTATTCATGGTAGGGCTTGGCAGGTGTCCGGCCGGCGGCGCTTCGGAGGCGGAGGTGCTGTCGGTTCGTCCGTTGTCCGCGCAGATCCCCTCCGGCGGTGGAGTTCCCTGGGGCTTCATCGACCTGCGCGCGATTTTCCCTGCACCACGGCCAGATCCAGGTATGCGGTGGATCTGGATGCAGTTCAATAAGAGGATGATACAGAGGTTCTTCGCGGCGGCGCCGGCGTTCCCGGCAGTAGTCTCTTCGGAGGCGGTGCTCGGTGACTTCCCGTCTGCGGTGTGGTGGGCTCCGGCGATCCAATGTTTGGGGAGCTTCAGCAGCGGCGCGCCATCGTCAGCTCCGGCTCGTCGTCGTCGTCGTCGGGATCCAGAGGGCTTCCTTGTAATTTTTCCTTTGTTTCTGGACCTTTCTGTAAGTTCGGAGAATTAATATATCATCCCTTTCGCAAAAAAAAAAGACGCAAGAACAACCATTTCTTTCAACATTTGATTTCTGAACTATAAATAATAATTATTTGCAATGACACAAATAAAACATACCTGCGGATGTTGCATTTCCTAATAACATAAGCACCAAGACCAGACAAATACTTGCAGCCCGTGCATCCATTGGAAAATGCTGAACTAATGCAGCAATGCTTATTTTCTTGGTCTTTTTTGTTTCAGCGGGTGACTAGGAAACGATTATGGTTTTCTGTGAAGAAGGGACGAAATGCCATCTTATAGGCTCCTTGGCAAAGATAAAAAAGGAAGCATATAATTATTACTGCGGGAAGATAACGACTACATATGTTATCTATTTATTAAAAGTTTTCTATCTATATCTTTTATTGTAATGTAGTACCAACTATGGGATATCAAAAGTATAGAGGTTAATAAAATCTTTACCACCATTTTGAGATTACAATAAATAGGCCAGCAATATATGTGAGGGATGGAAAGCTTTATCATTAATTTTTTATACACTACTAAATTTAGGAGACACATAATCAAAATCTTGTTTTTGTTGTGCTACTTCCACAACGGCTTTTTGTATGTACCCGATATTTAAAAATAAACAATGCACACACTAATAGGCATTGCGTGATCTTCTCGCTCACCGCCGGCGTAGCCGCCTCGCTCCCCATCTCTACTTGCCTCTAGCCATTTGTGTCATTCTGTAAGCGATTGATGCATTTAAAATGCATCCATTGCAGCTTATTAGATCATATTCCTAGTTATTTGATAGTTTTATGAAGACCTGGACTTGTTTGCCATTCATTCCAGGGGTTTCTAAATAATCTCCTTTCATTTGGTTTTAACACTGCATGTTTTTGACTTTCAGGGACCTTTCGGATGTCAAATGGACCCAAACTTTTTGCCACATCATTTTTCCAAAAATAAAAGACCGTGAGAAGAAGAAGTCAATGAGGAACGCAACGAGGGAGAAAAGAGAGGGGACCATGCAGGCCCACCTTTGGACTACGTGGTGGGGCCCATCTCCCTGAAGGAAATATGCCCTAGAAGAAAATAATAAAGAGGTTTATTTCCATATTTCATTTGTTCATAATAAGTTTAATACTATGTGATGCATGCAAAATACTGCATGATCTTTGTAGTTTATTGATGCATATTCCTAAATATTATAATGTTATTAGTTGTTATAATTATATCTTATAATGTTTTATGGGGATTTTCCATCGATTCCCCTTATTTTGGTTATAACTCTGCAGGACAGAAAAACTCTGTTTTGTGTATTTTTAAGTTTCAGGAACCTTCTCGAACTCAAATTGACCTAGGATTTTTGGAGCGTTAATATTTTACCATGAGAAGCACCTGGAGCACAAGAAGTCAATGAGGGAGGCCACGATTCCCAAAAGAGACCAGGTGGCGTGGGCCCCCAGCCAGGACACGCCACCCAGTCTCGTTTGAGGCTCGGACCTCCGATGCTGTCCATCTTTGCGTCCAGATGCTCAGCCTAACCTAAAAAGCCTATATAAAGACCCCCTCGACGATCGCAATCAAAAGGCGGTAGAGAAACACAAAACAGAGGCTGCAGGAAGTCGTTGGAGGAAGATCAGAGGGGAAATCGCTGCCGAATTCGCCTTCGGACGCATCTCCTCCTTCACCAACACCTCCTCCTTGCTCTCCACCATGAGGGGGGGGAGTAATTCACCCCCTAGACTATGGGTTTGTGGTGGTAACTTAGTCCAATCTCTCTATGTATTGTCATTGTTGAAGTCCGTATGATGTGCCTTGCATGATTATGGAGCTATCTATGTAATTCATATGGTGGTTATTGTGTTATGAGATGATATTTGTTATACATCTACTGTTGTGTTGAGATTATATGGTTTGTCATACTTTGGGATTGCACCTAATATACATGCAATGAATTTATCTATGCATTGACACCACCGAGTGTTGGTAGATGGGAGAGTTGTGAAAGCACATAAATATATAAATCATCGCACTAGTGTCTTAGGATATGTATTTCCTATAGAGTATGATGTATGTGGGTAAAGTGGTGTCCGAGGTGACAACCGGCATAAGCATCGGTCGACATCAACGGTGTAGAAAGCATCCTTTATCTAGGGGTAAAAAGGGAGAAGTATGACATGGTGGAGTGATGGTCCACACTCTGGAGTGACACCACATATGGGTACTTCTTTCAACTATGTGTTTTACGACATATAGTCGCCATATAGTTATTACTAAAGCATAACACTTTGTATTTACTTTTATCATCTAATACATGATCATCACCATAGAACGAGAGAGAAGATTGAGTGAACCATGAACCCATGTCCATTGTTTCCATTAGCGCAACCTCCTTGTCTTGTCCTCTTGCATTTAGAGGAATGGGACACTTTTCATTACTATTTTTGTTACCTTTTACTTTATCCCACTAAATCAACCTCCATTGTTACTTTAAATTGTTTAGTTAAACAACTAGAACTATGACACTCTAGTTGGAGAGAGTAATAGATTTTCCTTCTTGCTCCCGTGGATCGACATTCATACTTCCACATTGAGAGGTGCTACAGTGATCCCCTGCACTTGGGGGTTATCACTGTGCTATAACTATATCAGTCGGAGAACACTGATACACGTGTGGTATTGAACAATCAGAGTCCCTAGTAAACCTCTATTACTAGCTCATTGGTCAACTGATGATCAGTTTCTAAATCATGTGACATTTATTTCTAATTGACAATGAGGTTCATACCATTAGGTAAATGCCATGATGGATATACTCAACTTTAGTATTGTAACACAATACTGTCATGATGTTCATGTAGCGATAATAAGAAGCATTGTAACCTAATTCTTAGACTGTGAGGTCACATTATAATCACTACATCATGTGGCTGCTTTGATTGCATGAACCGTCACTCGGTAACACGGTGACTGAAAGGTGTCTTTGGGTATTCCAATGGAGTAGGTTGAGGTGTGTGCATCAAGAGCAGGATTTGTTCTTCCGCGTGATGGAAAGATACTCTGGACTCACTCAGTGAGATCACATCCAATCTTGCAACATGTGACTAGGTCACTGATTGCTGGGTAAATGACCAGCCCGTTGGGAACCCCAAGAGGAAGGTGCGATGAATATAGCGGCAAGATTTTCCCTCAGTACGAAACCAAGGTTTATCGTTCAGGAGAGGAGCAGACAAACGACTGAAGGTGATGCTTGCTAGCTTGCGACAGCTCAGGACAATTTATAAGGCGCCTCGTCCAAGCTTTGCTTTGCTAACTGCAACGCGGAACCTGCACACAACACAACCAAATACTTTGTTCCCAACTTACGATGAGGTTGTCAATCTCACCGGTTTGCTTGAAACAAAGGGTATGAGCGTATCGAGTGGAAAGTGATAATAGTATGCGAGTAAAGTAAATAGTGCGAGTAAAGTAAACAGGTGATTACAATATAACGGAAATAGGACCGGGGTCCACAGTTCACTAGCGGTGTCTCCCCATAAGATAAAATAACACATGCTGGGTAAACAAATTACAGTTGGGCAATTGATAGAATAAAGACAACGTGCATATGATGAGAGGATCACTATGAGATTTACTCTGGGCATTACAACAAAATACATAGACCGCCATCCAACTGCATCTATGACTAATAATCCACTCACGAGGATATCTTCCGAACACCCCATGAGTATTAAGTTGCGAACAACAGATAACTGCATTAAGCAAAGTGTGTAATGTAAACAAAGCATATACCCTCGAGCATATGAATGTTGTTTTCCCCCTAGTAGCAACAGCACATCTACAACCTTAGAGGTTTCTGTCACTCCCCCAGATTAAATAGAGGCATGAACCCACTATCGAGCATAAATACCCCCTCTTGGAATCACTAGCAACTACTCGGCCAAGATAGCTACTAACAACGGAGAGCATGCAAGATCATAAACAACATAGAGATAACAAAAGATAAATTTCAGTACTTCAACTCAAGCATAACACCAATATTCATCGGATCCCAACAAACCAAACATATAGAATTACATAACGGTGATCTCAATCATGTATGGCAGCTCATGAGATCTAAACATGAAGAACATGGTGGAGAAGACAACCATCTAGCTACTGCTATGGATCCATAGTCCAAGGTAGACTACTCACTCATCGCTCCAGAGGCAAGCATGGCGATGAAGAAGACCTCCGGTGGAGATTCCCCTCTTTGGCAGGGTGCCGGGAAGAGCTTCTGGACCCTCCCGATCTTCGGGTCGACGGCGGCGGCGGATCGCGATGTGTTCTGGAAAACTGATCGGGTACTTAGATTTTTCCCGTCGGGGGGTCTTTATAGGCGAAGGGGCATCGTCAGAAGTGGACCGAGGCGGTCTCACACATAGGGGGCGCGGCCAGGGGCCAGGCCATGCCACCCTGGTGTGTGGGCCCCTCGTGGCCCCACTCCAACTCCTCTTCGGTTCTCTGGAAGCTCCGGTGAAATTCTGGGCGACTGGCTTTGGTTTCGTCCAATTCCGAGAATATTTCCTGTGTAGCTTTTCTGAAACACAAAAATAGTAGAAAACAGGGAACTGACACTGTGGTGACTTGTTAATAGGTTAGTTCCGGAAAATGCATAAAAGTGCCACGAAGTGTAATGAAACATTAGGCAAATGGTGTAAAAACAAGCATGGAGCATCAAAAATTATGGATACGTTGGAGACGTATCAGCATCCCCAAGCTTAACTCCTGCTCGTCCTCGAGTAGGTAAGTGATAACAAAAGAAATAATTTTTGAGGTGACATGCACCTACACAATCTTGATCATATATGTAAGCGTTGTGAGCTGGGATCAAAAGAACTTAAAACATGGGCATGAAAGACATAATCTTGATAGAAGAAACTTAGCAACCATGTTATAACATGAAAATGAACACAAACAAAAGATCATGAACAATGAAACAATGAAAGTCAAACGTGTGTTCAAATCATAAGGAAAAACATACAAATGGTTTTCAGCTTGTCCTTAATGAGAGAGAGCAAAACATAAATGCATAGGACACCTTCAAGTTTAAGAGGGCGACTAGATACAAATAATTTAAGAACAAGTGAAACCATGATCATGAATCAATCAATGAAAACTTTAGGACAATGCACATTATACTAAGAATGACAACTATGCTCTCTTAATGGTGCATAAAGATAGAAGGTGGTGACTCAACATAAAAGTAAAAGAAAGGCCCTTCGCGGAGGGAAGCAGTGATTGCAAGTTTTATAACCTTCAAAAATTATGGTACTTACCGGCTTTGAGCTCTCATTGCCCCCATCATAAGCATCTTGAATGGTTAAAGTTAATGCGAGAACACTTATGCTGCATATGCTTAACAAATCATAAGTTGAAAACCTCGTGTCCCGTGAATACGAGTACCCAAACCTCATGCTACTTTACTTAGAGTCCCAAGCAAGCTCTTGTCATTGTAAGTATACACATATCATCGAGAACCACCAACGGGGTACCTCCGTGCTTGATGACATGGAACAAGCCAACATCAAAATGACAGGACAAGCAGACAATGAACACCTCGACATCTCTTTTATTTACCCTTTGTATAACTTTTTATTTTGAGATGCGTCGTCGATTGTCCACTATGGGCATGCTGCAAATTTTCACCATGAATTATGCATGGCTTAGATTGGCGACCTAGGCATTTCTCTAACACATATACAAACTCCATGATCCCACAAGATTCCCAATTCATTTCACACCGCGAGTATCCATAAACAAAAGATCACGATATCAACTCAAATAAGAAGTGCAATGTTGAAAGCTTGCCCCATGACGGCATGGCTGGGCTAGTTCCCAACTTACAACTTGCAAGCATAACAACTCAACATAAGAGACCACAATGTCAAATTTTTAAGAACGAGAAAAAGAAAAGTGTGCCTTCCGGTTCGTGAGAGCTTTACTGACCAATTTTCGCATAACACTGGTAAGAGTTTAATTTGAAGAGTAAATAAAAGCAAGTCAAATTTACTTGGAATAGCAAATTGCTAATAGGTATGTATGGTGGACATTTTGGCAAACTTGGTTTTTAGGAGTTGGATGCACGAGTAGAGCTCATACTCAGTACAAGGCGAGGGCTAGCAAAAGACTGGGAGCGACCAACTAAGAGAGCAATAACAGCCATAATCATGCAAAGCGACAAAGCGACATTAAAAGAAGCATAAGATGGCATCAAAAGTCAAAAACTAAATGATCATAGAGGCTATTGGCGACTTTGTAAGATTCTAACATGTGTGAATATGCGCCAAGTCAACCCAAATAAAGCATCAAGGAGAAAACCAAAATAATGCTTCCAAACGATAAAAACAACGCATGATTCTTTCAAAGGCTCATTAAGCAATCTCAGTTATTTGAGACAAGTCATGCTACAGCAAAACCACTAAGCATACTATCAAAAAGACATCAAGCACGACATGCAAAAGCCTAAGCCGCAGTCTACACAAGCTCCTTCTTGTACCACTTTTTTGCATAAAGCTTTTTTTCTTTTCCAACACCATTCAAACTTTTTGTAAACACCTCTTTTGATGAAAACCAATAAAGATCAGAGGCAAAAATACACCTTGATGAAAAGATATAACAAGATCTGAACACAAATTAAGGCGAAAATCGAAAGCTAAACGCAGTTCTAGAAAAAGAAGAACACTCGTTGAAACGAATAGAGTGAAAAAACGGAGTGTTCTTGGCAAATGAAAAGCAAGGCAACTTCTCCAAAAGAAATTTGTTGGGGTCCAACCATTTATTGCAGCAAACAAAACTAAACTAAACTAAAAACTAAAAACAACTGACGCTCCAAGAAAAACGCATAATGCATGAAGCAATAAAAATATAGTGTCTTGAAAGGTGACCTGATTTTTGCCGATGAAGAAGGGGTGCCTCGGGGGCATCCCCAAGCTTTGACGCTTGTACTTCTTGGATATTTATTGGGGTGATGCATGGGCATCTCCAAGCTTGAGCTTTTGTCCATTCTTCAACTCATCTCATCACTCTCCGATCCCTACACTTGAAAACTTCCTTCATACAAAACTAAACACAAATCTATTAGCAACATTAGTGTAAGCATAACATATAATCAACCCTTTTTTGCTTTAGGTTTCAACCTGAAACCACCACATATTAAGCATATACTACTGTAGCAACTTCCCCAAAAGTTCCGTGATCAAAAGAACTCAAAAAGAAAGCGATAAAGCGGCAAACACAAATATTGGCAGAAATCGGTCAAAACAGAACAACTGACAAAGGTCGAATTTTTAAGGTGTTTTCTGTTGCTCAAATCAAAAAGTGTTCATCTAATAAAAGTTTGGATATAACCTGGGGCATATGCACAAGAAATCGCAGGTCCAAAAGATATACAGAGAATTTTCACAAATTTTTACGGTGCAGCACCAAAAACAGTTTCAGGACAGCAACATCCCCAAATCTTACCTTGCTCAAATTAGAGGCTTCTCTTGGCACAAAAACGAAATAAAAAGGATAAGGAGAGGTCATTACAGTAGTAATAACTTCCAAGACTCAAATAAAAGAAAAATAACTGAAAGTAAAAACATTGGGTTATCTCCCAAGAGTGCTTTTCTTTAACGCCTTTGAGCTAGGCGCAGAAAATTGCGAATCAAGTATTATCAAGTGATGAAGTGCTAGGATCAGTGGGTGCCTTACATCTTCCTTTCTTACCCTTGCTCTTCCATGAACCCACCTTGCCAAAGCAAGACAATAACAGACCAACAAAAATAACAACTATAGTAGGAACTAATTTTTTTTGTATTTTTGATAAAACGATGCAAGTAAAAGTAAAGCAAAACTTAAAACAAAGTAAAGGATGTGCATGCAAAAAACTCCCCTCGCAGAAGTCTTCTACTTCCTCCCCGGCAACGGCGCCAGAAAAGAGCTTGATTGCTGGGTAAATGACCAGCCCGTTGGGAACCCCAAAAGGAAGGTGTGATGAATATAGCAGCAAGATTTTCCCTCAGTACGAAACCAAGGTTTATCGTTCAGGAGAGGAGCAGACAAATGACTGAAGGTGATGCTTGCTAGCTTGCGACAGCTCAGGACAATTTATAAGGCGCCTCGTCCAAGCTTTGCTTTGCTAGCTGCAACGCGGAACCTGCACACAACACAACTAAATACTTTGTTCCCAACTTACGATGAGGTTGTCAATCTCACCGGTTTGCTTGAAACAAAGGGTATGAGCGTATCGAGTGGAAAGTGATAATAGTATGCGAGTAAAGTAAATAGTGTGAGTAAAGTAAACAGGTGATTGCAATATAAAGGAAATAGGATCGGGGTCCACAGTTCACTAGCGGTGTCTCTCCATAAGATAAAATAACACATGTTGGGTAAAAAAATTACAGTTGGGCAATTGATAGAATAAAGACAACGTGCATATGATGAGAGGATCACTATGAGATTTACTCTGGGCATTACAACAAAATACATAGACCACCATCCAACTGCATCTATGACTAATAATCCACTCACGGGGATATCGTCCGAACACCCCATGAGTATTAAGTTGCGAACAACAGATAACTGCATTAAGCAAAGTGTGTAATGTAAACAAAGCATATACCCTCGAGCATATGAATGTTGTTTTCCCCCTAGTAGCAACAGCACATCTACAACCTTAGAGGTTTCTGTCACTCCCCCAGATTAAATAGAGGCATGAACCCACTATCGAGCATAAATACCCCCTCTTGGAGTCACTACCAACTACTCGGCCAAGATAGCTACAAACAACGAAGAACATGCAAGATCATAAACAACATAGAGATAACAAAAGATAAATTTCAGTACTTCAACTCAAGCATAACACCAATATTCATCGGATCCCAACAAACCAAACATGTAGAATTACATAATGGTGATCTCAATCATGTAGGGCAGCTCATGAGATCTAAACATGAAGCACATGGTGGAGAATACAACCATCTAGCTACTGCTATGGACCCATAGTCCAAGGTAGACTACTCACTCATCGCTCCGGAGGCAAGCATGGCGATGAAGAAGACCTCCGGTGGCGATTCCCCTCTCCGGCAGGGTGCCAGGAAGAGCTTCTGGACCCTCCCGATCTTCGGGTCGACGGCGGTGGCGGATCACGATGTGTTCTGGAAAACTGATCGGGTACTTAGGTTTTTCCCGTCGGGGGGGTCTTTATAGGTGAAGAGGCATCATCAGAAGTGGACCGAGGCGGTCTCACATATAGGGGGCGCGGCCAGGGGCCAGGCCGCGCCGCCCTGGTGTGTGGGCCCCTCGTGGCCCCACTCCAACTCCTCTTCGGTTCTCTGGAAGCTCTGATGAAATTCTGGGCGACTAGCTTTGGTTTCGTCCAATTCTGAGAATATTTCCTGTGTAGCTTTTCTGAAACACAAAAACAGTAGAAAACAGGGAACTGGCACTGTGGCGACTTGTTAATAGGTTAGTTCCAGAAAATGCATAAAAGTGCCACGAAGTGTAACAAAACATTAGGCAAATGGTGTAAAAACAAGCATGGAGCATCAAAAATTATGGATACGTTGGAGACGTATCAGTCACGGGGATGGAATATCACAAAATGAGTAAATGGCAATGTCAGTAACAAGATTGAACTAGGTATGGTGATACTGACGTATCATATTTCGGATATTGCAAGCATCATAGAAATAAAGGGAATAGGACATCGATGTTTGCGGTTCAACGAGGAAAGTCCTTCATGAATGCACAATGATCATTATGGCCATCCAGGTACCCTAATGATCATTCACCGGAGAGGAGTCTCAGTGATGTCTGGGTATTCCTGAACCATAGGGTAATATGCTTAAGGGTTCGATGATGGTGTAAGATGGTTTTGGTACATTTGGAATTGTCGGAGTATTGAGAGAGATGGAAAAGGTCGTGGTGATCCCAAAGTTGTTCGGAGGGTTCTGGAAGGAGTTTCAAAGCAACAGGGATTAAATAAAGAAGTAATTAATATTAATTAATGGAATTAATATTAAATATATTGATTTATTTAATAAATAATGGCAGTCCACCTTATTGGGCCCTTCTGGGAAGGGATCCCACTAAGGTGGCCGGCCAAGCCTTCCAGATGGGCCCTAAGGGGCCCATGTGCCCGCGACAGTCCATGATTAGGGTTTGGGGTGCCCAAGGGCTGGCCCCTCCCTTCTTTGGTCACAGGCCCCTGGGAAACTTGGTAGAGGGGTAAGCTTGCCCCCATCCCCCCTATATAAAGAGGCCCCAAGGGGAGGAGGAGAACACAACACAATTGGAAGAGGGAGATCCCTTGAGGAGCTCTCCTCTCCTCCTCATGCGGGACATCTCTCTCCCACATCTCTCTCACCCTTGTGGCTCCCCGAAGGGCTGCGTAGGAGTGAAGGTCAACTCCACTGATGCACGTTGTCGTGCTGCGAGAATTTCGAATCTGATCCAAACTAATCTACTTCCGCAATCTCGGCTGGATCAGAGAGACCAAAAGAAGTCATCATTCACCGTATGTGTATGAGTACTACGAGGTGCTACACTTGTGGCACTAAGTCATCGCGCCGGTGTTGTCGCACTGGAGTCATGGCATCAGGATCTACATGACCTTGAGGTGGGCTACGTCGGCTTCATCATCAACGCCTATGCGGGCGTGTAATCCTCGCAATCGGTCTACGAGGGTACGTCACCAATCTCCCATTAATCATTACAATATTACTAATAGATAGATCTTGGGCAATTCGGGGTTGCGCAGGTATTTTTTTTTGTTATTAGCATCAAAACCCCCACACTCCCCCCTCATGCGTTGTTTCGAGGCAATCTTGGACTCGTCTTGACCTAAAACCGACTATATAAAGGGCCCTCGGGCGATTTCGCTATGGGGCGGCAAAGAAACATGAAACACACCATACAGATCTAAAGACTGCGAGGATAGGAGGGGCGACATTGACGGAGCCATTCCCGGTTGCCCCTTCGACTCCATCAACATCATCCCCTTTAGTAACATGATGAAGAGGGAGTAGTTCACCCCCTGTACTATGGGGTTTAGGGAAGTAACTTGTATCAAACTCTCTCTCATGCTTCATAGATTAGAGTCACATGAGCTGTCTATCATGATTGTGACCATATTTGTATTACCCGTGTAGTGGATCTTATGTTTGTGAGATGATTTATGAGATGCAAAGATATTTATGTTCTTGATGTATGAGTAGATGTATATGTTACTCCGTTCTTGTTTGCTAGTCTTGATCACACAAGTATGCTAGGACGCGTGTGAGGGATGTGTGCATTAGTTGGAGAAGTCTTGTAGTTGGTTCAGGGAAGTGACAGAAATATCCGAACTGCTATAGTTTTTACCTTTCTATGGTTGCCTCACTAGGGAGAATGGTTAACCATGTATAAAAGTCCAGTGAAAGAAAGGACCCCTTCTTTAAAGGATGCATCTGTGTTTTCAACATGATGTTACAGTTCTTTATGCAATAGTCTGGTAAGTCTTAAATTTGACTTGATGTGGACTCCCTTGTCAAAGGAGTATTAGTGAGTTGGTTTGCATCAACTCTATGTTTGGACGTGATGCCCATGTTTATGCTTATCAGTCACATCTTATATGTTTTCATGTTCTTATTTTGTTGTTTGTGCTTTTTACCACCATGTTTATGAGAGAGGGAGATCAAGTAAAAAACATGATCCCTACTCTAGGTTCTAATATAAGAAGTTCTCCAGTCAATTTTGCATTTTTTACTTTCAGTTCTTTAAACTAGAAAATCACCAAAAACCTTGTTCTCACTATTTCCTTTGGTTTTGTTAATCTTGCGAGCTGTTGGTGCTTGACAACCACCACAGTTAGTTGGGGATGCAAAGCTGTTTGTTAACTCAGGTTGTTTGAAGAGCAAGGAAAATGAATCAATATTAGGCTTCCCCGAGAGTTTGATAATTACCCCGAGTCACCCTTGTGGGGGAAAACTTCTCTTGCTACATCACTCTGCGCTTGGAGTATGAACGAGTGGCATTTTGAAGAACAAAGTTGCTGCCATCGATGCTTGCCTCCTTAGTCAACCCCTTTCACATGTCTTACTTGCTAGTGTTATGCCGATCTCTAGACAGGATTTTGGGACTCCATTCCCCCGCCTCGGATACTCACTCATCCCACATGGTGCTTGTGCATTTGGGTACACTCCTCATTCCGATGTCCATGGACACTGCCATAAGGCACTCTTTGGTTACCTACATTAGTTCTCCAGCCAGACTCGTTAGAAACTGGCCCTCATGGGTCATGCTCAATTGTTGCAAAAATAATTTCCTCGATTTTGTTTGATTGTTACATGGTGTTAGGTGGGTTTTAGTTGTATGGGTTTGGTGTTTGGTTGTGGTTGTGTATTGCCTGGGAATTGAGAAGGACGCTAACCAGGTCCACATAAATAATTGTAGATTATCTCCTTCATGTTGAGTGCATGTCTGCATGAGGAGAATCAATGCATTACCCAATTCCAAACTCATAGATATTTTAAACACTCGGTTGTGCAGACTCAATTTCACCCAAACACCACAAAAATCAAAATATTTTATTTTAACGTAACCTGCCTGGCACCATACATCTAATTAAACCGACACCAAGTTATTTGTACTATCGTGCCTGTAAGTTTTATTTTTGATAGGTCCCATACACATGTGACAGGTGCCGACTTGCTCGGATAACCTTTTTGGTCCACGGATTTGTAACTCACATGTATACATGTATTTACATAATTTCTTGCACTTTTCTACATAATATATAACACATACAACATTGTTTTTGTGCATGGTTTTTTTTTGCTCGGTGCCATAGTTGATCTATAAAAACTGTAGTATTCTGTAGGTTCCCATGCATGTACATAACTAAGAACAAATATTATTTTTCATTGGAATTTTAGTTCATGAATGATAAAATACTACTAATCATTACTGATAACTGTTTGATTTAAATATGTGTATGAGTAGTTCTACGGTTGGACTTGTAATAAAAAATCTTACATGTTTGAGTCGAACACGTGTAATCCCGGCCTATATATAAACATATGGGTGTCAAGTTGTCTTGTGTTTAGTCGTCTTCAGATTCTTTGATTGTGTCCTAATGGCTAATAACATTTTGAGATCAAATGGATGTAGCCCCAAGTCCCGTGGTGACTAGCTTGTACTTGAATTGAGGCTCTCTTGTTATTCTTGATAGTAGCTGAACTAAAAATTGTGCACTGGTGGAAAAAAGGCCATTAATTCCGGTCCGTAACTGCTATTAGTCCCGGTTGCCCAACCGAGACTAGCAAAGCGGGTTTAAAGGCCCCCACCTTTTAGTCCCGGTTGCAAATGAACCGGGACTAATGGCCATTCACATGAGCACGGCTAGGAGCGCCGGCTCGGGGACCTTTAGTCCTGGTTCGTAATAAGAACCGGGACTAAATTGTTTTTTTTTTTCATTTCTATTTTAGATTATAGGTTTAGGGTTTATGGCTAGGGTTCACTTTAATTTCAAATGAGTTTATGTATCCATATTCTATGACTAGTACATACATATTACACGTTGATGCATATATATAATATATGATGTCTTCCGACTGTATATACTACAATTTCAAGCAAGTCTCCGTACAATAATTTTTCAAACAAGCTAAGTTTCAGTACAACTATATAATTACATGCATGGAGATCACTAAATTATATGTAGTGTTCATCGTCCTCCACATAGTGTTCTCCTTTCTCACGGAGGATCTCCCTCAGCATGAATCCCGCCAACTCCTCTTGAATTGATTTTATGCGCTGGGTTGGTAGGAGCTTCTCCCGCATCACTAACAACTTTAAGAAGATTGATATGGATATATATAAGTTGGATGAAACTCAACACAATTGATGATAATAAAAGAAAACTGTGAATATTATTTACGTACATCAAAGTCCGTGGAACGTGCTCTTCGCTCACTGGTGTACCACCAGATGAACTCGCAGACGTAGAATCCACAGAGATTGGTCCCCGGTGGTTGCCGCAAACCCTTTATCTTTTTAAAAGTTAGCTGTTCTTTGAATTCACCTACTATCATCCTTCTGAAACGTGTCCAAACCCTGCAGGGCAAAGAAAATGAACAAATGAGTTATTAAATACTTGATATCAGGAAAAGTTAATGAAATTGGCTGATATAGTGCGGTAATGATTGAAATTACTTCTGTAATATTGCTTTCATGTCGCTAAACAGGACTTCGGGCTTATCCAATGAGTCCATGATTTCAACAATTGATTTGTCAAATTGAATATTTAGCAGAATCCAGTGGAAACTGCAGACACGCATGCATAACTCATCAATTACACTTAACATCGAGTAAGAAAAAAAGAATATGTACAAGATAGAAACACTCACTTGAAGTTGTAAGGAAATATAATTTTCCTTTTAAGACTTTGCTTGGTAAAAAATATGAACAGGTCATTTTCCACGTCTTTGGGGTGACCTTGTAACATCTTTTCATTAATGATATATGGGTCAACAAACCCAACGTCATGGATATTCTTTTGTTTGCATTCGAGCATCTTAAATCTGCATAATAGCGTATAAAAAGAATATAGTTAATTAAGATAGTATATTACAGGCAATGAACAAGCTGAGCTAGAGACTTGTATATAAATCACTTACATACAATAGCAAGCGATGATAGATTTGTCGAGGTCGCGCTGATTAAATAACTAAAACAATTCATCCAATTGAATATATATCAGGTATCTTTTGAAGTAATGATCCTCTCTAACGTCCGCCATGATATAACGTTTGAAATCTTTTTTTTCTATGTACGTCTTGTACCAGCCGAGCAGATTTCGCATATTTGTTGATAGACCACCTTTGTTAGTGCACCTCCTACAACTACCACCCATCCAGGCAACGGCCCATCGCCAAGGCCCATCAGGTGACGCAAGGCCAACGTCCGAATCGGCGGGCCGGAGTGGCACATGCCTGCAGCGACTCGCTCCACTTAAGAGATGCATCAACGAGGAATCATTCATCTGTTTAGATCACGGCGATTGGCACTGGTGTTGTCCAGCACGGCACTTGTATCTCTTCTTCCTCCTCTAAACTCGGTTGAATCCGTGCTTGTAATTCGATCCTTAGCTACCAGATCGAGTACTGAATCGAATCCCTAGTCCTACCCTAACACTTGGTATCAGACGCCATCCACCTACCCTTCCCCCCAATCCATGGAGACCCGTCAGCAACAGGCGGAGCGCGAGGCGCGCAAGCGCGAGATGCGCGAGCGACTCGAGCGGGAGCGCCTCGCTCGGGAGGAGCAAGAGCACCGGATCCGTGAATCGGCGTTCGCAGGAGTGGATCCTTCCATCCACAAGGCCTTGGAGTGGATGGAGGCCTCAACGCGCCAGAACATCACGGCGTCGGTCGCTGATGGCATCGACTGCGCCTTCCAAGCTACCAATGCGAAGATCGACGGTCTCGCGTCATGGCAGCAAGACCTTGATGCCCGCGTCTCAGATCTCCATGCTGTGGTGGTGGAGTTGCAGAAACCATCTTCTGCACCCCCTCCGAGTGAGTCCATGGCGGCAAATCTCGCCGCTTCCCAGCCAGATGCGTTCCACCACGATGTTCCTGCCGCATCTCGGGAGACTCATGGGCAAGGCCACGGCTCGGTCTACATCACCCGGGGGCTGCCGACTGGAACTTCGGTTCCAGCGACACCTCCGGTCACAGGTGCGTACAACCCCCATCTCTAGTGTGCTACATCGGCTCAATGGTTTTAGAATTTGAGTCCAGCCTCTCCTCCTATGCAATTTCCGGTGTTCAATGGCGAGCACCCTAAGCTTTGGCGCACACTGTGTGAGCAGTATTTCCTCATGTATGGTACACAGGAGTCGTACTGGGTTACGATGGCAATTCTGAATTTTGCGGGTGCCGCGAGTATTTGGTTGCAGTCAGTTCGTAATAAGGTAGTTTTGTTAGGATGGGATGAATTTTGCACACTGTTATGCACACGCTTTGGCCGTGATCGGCATCAACTTTTGATTAGGCAGTTTTATTCAATTAAGCAAACTAGTACTGTTACTGAGTACATTGAACGTTTTGAGATACTTGTGAATCATCTGCCTTCATATTCTGACACCATTCACCCCTATTATTTGCTTACACGCTTCATTGAGGGCTTGCGCAAGGATATCCGCGCAGTGGTCATGGTGCAGCGCCCTCAAGACCTTGATACAGCTTGTTCCCTGGCGTGTCTGCAAGAGGAGGTGATTGCCGCTACTCAGGCTGATCGTGGTTATCATGAAACAAATCCCTTCCTGGCGCCCGCAGCCTTCGCCTTCCGCTGCCGGCTCCGCCACCACGAGCACTTCTTCCCGCTCAAGCCGATGATCGCCGTCGTCCGGAAGTCCAGCGCCAGGATACTGGAGGTAACAAGGCTGCTGCTCTTAAAGCATTCCACAAATCTCGTGGCCTTTGGTTTAAGTGTGGAGAACGCTGGGGCCGTGATCATGTCTGTCCCCCGCAAGTTCAGCTGCATGTCATGGAGGAATTGTGGGCTGCCCTGGATTTGAATGATACTGATGAAGTGCTGCAACCAAAAGCAGAATAGCTCTGTGCCCTTTCTTATCAAGCCACTTTCGGTACAGATTCTGATACAGTTATGCAGCTGCAGGCTTGGATATTTGGGAAGCATGTATCGATGTTGATCGATTCTGGCAGTACTACATCTTTTATCAGAGACTCTTTCGCAGCTCAATTTGTTGGCATCACACCATTGCCAGTTCCTATTCGAGTTCGAGTGGCTGATGGAGCAGAGCTGCATTGCCAACAACAGATT
Organism: Dactylis glomerata; assembly: GCA_007115705.1. Lineage (NCBI taxonomy): Eukaryota > Viridiplantae > Streptophyta > Magnoliopsida > Poales > Poaceae > Dactylis > Dactylis glomerata. Next base: position 209,774 of record QXEO01000833.1, on the reverse strand, counting down.
GTTAATTGTCCTTGGGTCAGTCAGGGCCATGAATTTCAAACTACCTTGAAGTTGCTGCCACTGGGCTCCTTCGATGTCATTCTGGGAATGGACTGGCTGAAACGCTACAGTCCAATGCATCATGTGGATTGGAATAAGAAGACAATGACAGTCACTGATAAGGGCAAGCAAGTGTCATTACAGGGCATACAATCTGCAGAGCTCCAGTGTTCTGTCATCAGTGCTGTTGAGTGTTGTTCTCTACTGACGCAAGGTACTGTTTCGCAAGTGCTGTATTTATACCAAGTGACTGCAGATCCTACGGTCACTACATCTTCCAGTATACCTCTAGCCATGCAGTACTTACTGTCTTAGTTCACTGACATCTTTCAAGAACCTGCTGCACTGCCTCCGAGATGATCTTGTGATCATCGTATAGAATTGATGCCTGGTGCACAACCAGTGAACATTCGAGCATATCGTCACAAGCTAGAGCTCAAGGACGAAATTGATCGACAAATCAAAGAGATGTTGGCCTCGGGTGTCATTCAGCCTAGCCGTAGCCCATTTTCGTCGCCTATTATTTTGGTCCGCAAGAAGGATGGCACATGGCGTCTCTGCATTGACTTCAGAGCTCTCAATTCTATGACCATCCATGTTAAATTTCCTATTCCTATAATTGATGAGCTGCTCGATGAGTAATCTGGAGCTTCTTGGTTCACCAAACTTGATTTACGAGCAGGCTATCACCAAATCAGACTTGCTGAAGGAGAAGAATACAAGACAGCTTTTCAAACTCATGCAGGCCACTTTGAATATAAAGTCATGACGTTTGGTCTGAGTGGTGCACCAGCTACCTTCCAGGGAGCCATGAACAAAACCTTGCAATCTTGCCTGCGCCGCTGTGTGTTGGTTTTTTTTTATGATATTCTTATATACAGTTCGTCTCTGGAGCAGCATTTGGTGGATGTCGAAGAGGTGTTGTCTCTTCTGCGCAAAGATCAGTGGTTGCTTAAGCAATCCAAATGCTCGTTTGCTCAGCGCACTGTTTCTTATTTGGGCCATGTGATTTCTGAAGCCGGGGTAGCGACCGAGCCTGATAAAGTAGCATAAGTGGCCAATTGGCAGCAGCCAACTAATGTCAGGGAACTGAGGCAATTCCTTGGACTTGCTGGTTATTACCGCAAGTTTGTCCACCACTTTGGCATGATTGCTAAACCCTTGACAACTCTCCTTTGCAAAAAATACTCCCTTTGTGTGGACTCCTGCCACTGAGAAGTCATTTCAGATACTGAAGCAAGGACTCGTGACTGCTCCCATCTTGGCTTTGCCAAATTTTAGTTTGCCTTTTGTGATTGACACTGATGTATCAGATAAAGGGGTGGGCACTGTCTTACAACAACAAGACCATCCTATCGCTTTCATGAGCAAAGCTCTTGGGCCAAAAATGCAAGGGCTCTCAACATATGAAAAAGAGTTCTTGGCCATTGTTATGGCAGTGGATCACTGGCGCCCGTACCTGCAAAATTCTGAGTTTATAATTCACACAGACCATCATAGTTTGACTCACCTAGAGGAGCAATGTCTTAACACAACATGGCAGAAAAAGGCATTCACTAAGCTATTGGGTTTGTGTTACAGAATTTGTTACAAAAAAGCAGTGGAGAATGGGGCAGCTGATGCGTTATCACGCAAACATCACTTGACAGTTTTGCTTGTCTCCACAGTTACTAGTTGTCAGCCGGCTTGGCTCCAGGAAGTGGTTTCTAGTTATGACCAGGATCCGGTAGCTCAGAAGCTCCTGCAGCAGCTCATAGTCCAGCTTGCACCTTCAGAGCCCTATTCCTTACATAATGGTGTTATCCACTTCCAGAAGCGTGTGTGGTTGGGGTCTAACACTGCCTTGCAGAACAAGGTCATTCGAGCCCTACATGATAGCTCATTGGGGGGCATTCAGGTGTGCCAGCTACATTTCAACGGATTAAGGCACTGTTCTATTGGCCTGGCATGAAGAAACACATCAAGGAGTATGTGCAGGGTTGCCATGTTTGTTAACAGGCCAAACCTGAACGCGTTAAATACCCAGGTCTCTTACAGCCACATAAAGTGCCACCCCAAGCTTGGCACACAATTACTATGGATTTCATCTCGGGGTTACCAACTTCGGGAAGATCCAACTGTATTCTGGTCATTGTTGATAAGTTTACAAGATATGCACACTTTGTTGCCTTACACCATCCTTTTACAGCGGCTACAGTGGCTCAAGTTTTTGTGGACACAGTCTACAAATTACATGGTATGCCTGCTATCATTATTTCTGACCGTGATCCTATATTCACAAGCAAGTTTTGGACCAAATTATGGTCACTGGTGGGGACTGATCTTAATTTGAGCACAGCAAATCACCCACAAACGGATGGGCAAACAGAACGCGTCAATCAATGTTTGGAGATTTACTTGCGCTGCTTTGTTCATTCAGCTCCTGCTAAATGGTCCAACTGGTTGTCCCTAGCTGAACATTGGTACAACACTACTTATCATTCTACTCTTGGATACTCCCCCTTCCGGATTCTCTATGGGTACAATCCAAGACTGTGGGGTATTGAAGCTGCTGACCAAGAGCCCATTACTGATGTCCAACACTGGTTGCAAGAACGTTCCTTGATGAATGCGAACTTGAAAACGCATCTCAATCGAGCAAATCAGTTGATGAAGGCCCAGGCAGACAAGCACCGCACAGACCTTTCTTTCACTGCGGGTGATATGGTTTTTCTGAAGTTGCAACCCTATGCTTAGAGTTCGGTGTCCAATCGGTCCAACCATAAACTCAGTTTCCGTTACTTTGGTCACTATAAAGTTCTCCAACGCCTGAGTGCTGTGGCCTATGAACTGGAGCTGCCTTCCCATGCTCAAGTTCACCCTGTGTTTCATGTCTGCCAGCTGCGGCGTGTTATTCCATCCAAACATCAGGTATTACCCACTTTACCTTCTGATGCTGACATCTATGCTATTCCACTGCAAGTACTGGACAAACGTTGGATCCAGCGAGACGATCAAGTCTTGGAACAAGGACTTGTCCAATGGTCTGGTTCCCTATCAGCTGCACCAACCTGGGAGGAGCTTGTCGACCTGTCAAGGCGTTTTCCTTCCGCACCAGCTTGGGGACAAGCTGGTTTTCAAGAGCAGGGGAATGTCAGCGCACCTCCTAAAACTACCACCCATCCAGGCAACGGCCCATCGCCAAGGCCCATCGGGCGACGCCAAGGCCCATCGGGCGACGCAAGGCCAACGTCCGAATCGGCGGGCCGGAGTGGCACATGCCTGCAGCGACTTGCTCCACTTAAGAGACGCATCAACGAGGAATCATTCATCTGTTTAGATCACGGCGATTGGCACTGGCGTTGTCCAGCACGGCACTTGTATCTCTTCTTCCTCCTCTAAACTCGGTTGAATCCATGCTTGTAATTCGATCCTTAGCTACCAGATCGAGTACTGAATCGAATCCCTAGTCCTACCCTAACAACCTTCCTCCTCAGGATTGGTCAGAGGCCTCCCATAACATATTTCTCTACTATCTCTCCCACTGGCGCTTCTTCAAGGCCTAACAAAGAAAGAAGAGGGATATTCAATCCGGCTGCTGTCTCTTTGGCCTGCATTACAGTTATACCCAATGCTCCTGCAGCTCCTATTACTCTGGGGTCCAATAACTCATGGTCCATATCCAAATCGGCTCTGAAGGCCGTATGGATATCGGGGGGCCGACTATGAGCGAGGGGACCAATTGATTCTTCTGTTCTTCGAGCTGGGGAATTTGTTTCTCGCTTCTTTTTGCCTTCTTGGCCAAGTCACTTTGCCTTTTAATTTCGTGTTTATAGTCTGATGGCAGACTTCTCTTATATTGGGCCTCTGTAGTAAGCATATTGATAGCCCACTTCTTCTGTTTCTAGGTGTATGTCGGCTTGGGCTCAGGCACTTTCGGTGCAAAATGGGACTTCACTTCAGCTACCGAAATCGCGTCGCTTTCCGCGGTAGTCCGGTCATAAGCTCTCTAGGGAAGAGGCTTTAGCGATGGCTCTGGTGTCTTCGTGGTCTTATGTACTACCTTATCAGTAGTACTAACCGTAGCGGTCCTGCTCCACTTTTTCCCCGTCTGAGTAGTATTGGGGGGCGGCTTTGCCTGACGCGCTGGAGGTGCACTGGAGGACGACATGGGCTGACGCGCGAGAGGTGCACTGGAGGACGACGTGGGCTGACGTGCGAGAGGTGCACTAGGGGGTGGCGTCGGCTGACGCGGCGCCCGGGACGAGGAAGTGCCCCTGGAGCCATCTCCATCGGTCTCCATCGCCGTCTCCGCTGTCTCCATCGACCTCACCGCCATCTCCATCGCCATTGCTGCCTCCTATGATGAGGAGGGAGTAGTTCTTCCCCGGGGCTGAGGGCTCTACCGGTAGCTATGTGGTTCATCTCTCTCTCTCCCATGATGTGATCTTTATGTTATCGTGAGCTTTGTATCTAGTTGAATTGGTAGATACTATTATTCAGATATTATGCTATTCCCGTGCTTTATTATTGTAATCTCCGGAGATACCTTGTATCATGGTGTGACGGTGACAGTGTGCGCATCATGTGTGTATTTTTGGTTAATGTCTCTATAAATTGTTGGTGTTTGTTGGAACTATCTAGTGCGTTCACGGTGACAGTGTGGGACAATCTAGTTTGGGGAAATACGAACTTTGAGGAGTGCTTCGTAGCCCTACGCATGATTAGTGTTTGTTATCCATTGGAGAATTGTTTTGAGTTGCATATTGAAGTTAGTATCTATTGGTTCAATTATGTTATATTTGTTGGGAGTGTGTCCACTAGTGAAAGTATGATCCCTAGGCCTTGTTTCCAAGTATTGCACACCGTTTACATTCAGTTTTGTTACATGTTTGCTCACAGCGATATTTATTTCAGATTATATTTACTACTCATAATCATCACTACTACTTGTATTTCACTATCTCTTCGCCGAACTAGTGCACCTATACATCTGACAAGTGTATTGGGTGTGTTGGGGACACAAGAGACTTTCTGTATCGTAATTGCAGGGTTGCTTGAGAGGGATAGCTTTGACCTCCTCCTCCCTGAGTTCGATAAACCTTGGGTGATCCACTTAAGGGAAACTTGTTGCTGCTCTACAAACCTCTGCACTTGGAGGCCCAACACTGTCTACAAGGATAGAAGCATGCGTAGACATCAAGCTCTTTTCTGGCGCCGTTGCCGGGGAGGTAAGGTAAAAGGTACTCGCATCCTCCTGTGTGAGTGCTCGAAGTTATCTCGTTTAGATTCTGCAATTATATCTTTTTGTTTCTTATTTTTATTTTCACTAGTTAGGCTTAATGGAAAATAAAGAGTTTTATAGTGTCTTTTCTGAGTTTAGATTTGAAATGTTTGAAAAACCTTTGGAGCTTTATTCGCATGCTAATAGCATTGTTGTTATTATGAATGCTTTGAATACCGTTGTTGCTAATGCCATAGAAAGGTCTAAGCTTAGGGAAGCTGGTTTTATTAAGTATGATATTTTTAGTTCCCCTGCTTTAGTGGAGAAAATTCGCTCTGATGATATTTTATCTCCCATATGTGATGATTCAAATGATGTTTGTGATCCTCGTACTTTTAAAATACCTATGAAAATTGTTGAACGTGTTATGAATAACCGTTATTCAGGAGATAGAACTGTCCATCTGGGTGATCATTTATTCTTTATACATGAATTATGCGAGTTGTTCAAGTGTGCAGGTATTTCATCAAGCCAGGTTAAGAGGAAGCTATTCTCTTTTTCACTAAAGGGCAGAGCTGCGGAGTGGTATAGGCTGCTAAAGGAGGGTTCATCTATTGACTGGGAGGAAATTGTACCTCTCTTTTATTCTAAATTCTATCCTTCTCATGAGGTTCATAAAGATAGGAATTATATTTATAAGTTTCATCCTCATGATAGAGAAAGCATTGCCCAGGCGTGGGGAAGATTGAAGTCACTAATGCTCAAATGTCCTATTCATGAGCTTCCCCGTAATATTGTTATTAATAATTTTTATGCAAGGCTTTCAGGATATTACAAGGACTATCTAGATGCATGCTTTGATGGGTCTTTCACAAGCAAGGAGGTTGGCGCTAAGTGGGATCTGCTTGAAATAATTCAAAGCAATATTGAAGATTGGGATAGCGACAAAGGTAAAGGATCAGGTATAAACTACGAGTATGATTGCATTAAGTCTTTCGTTGAAACTGCTGATTTTCAAGAGCTTAGTGCTAAGTATGGTCTTGATCCTCAAATTATGGTTGATTGTTTTAGAGCCTTTGCTTCCCATATTAATGTTCCCAAAGGAAATGGGGATGTGTATCATGAACCTTTTAAAGACACTTGCATAGAAAGTGATATTGTTATTGATGATTGCAATAAACATGCTCAAACTTTTGAAAGTACTACTTCTTATAAGCATGTTAATTTTTGTGGAGTGCTTAGACCTTGTGAATAGAGTCACGACAAGGAAGATTATTGTATCCACCACAGGAATGAAGAAACCCGAATGTGGCATAAGGCTCTAGATGAGCTTCGTGAAAAGGTTTGTGAGCTTTATCCTTTTATTTGTGAACTTTGCCATGATAAGGGTCATTTTAATTTTCAATGCTCAGGCCATAATAGTGACCCTTCTAATCGAATGAGTACCGCAAGCTTGTATTGTGATGACAACATCACTCTCAATCAGCATGATGAGCTTACTTTGTTTTTGGGGTGTGAAGAGTTATCTAGAAAAACTTCTTTGGTAGATATGAGCATTTTTAAAAATATTAGCATCCTGCAGGGTTGTTGTCTTTATTGTGTTAAAGATTGCCTCTCAAATACTTACTTATAAAATGTTATAAAACATGATGTTTTGTCAAGCTATGACAGGACTAATATATGTTTCCATCTTATTAATGGAGAGGAGGAATCCTCCAAAGTTTCTTCTATTGTTTCTGTCAGTAAACCAGATTATGTGGAGAAGATGCCTTTCAAGCCTCTCCCTCCTAAAGAAGAGAGTAAGAAGAGTAAGAAGAAGAAGAAGAAGAAGAAGAGGAGTAAAAGGAGAGAGGAAATGGTATCTTCCCTTAAGCATGTTACTCCTATTATAGATTATGATGATTCTGAACTTGATGATGTTCTTATGCATGTTACCTATGTTAGTGATCATGATTGGGAAAAGCACTCTACTTTCGATATTGAAAATCTTTTTGATACCAATTCTGAAAATTATGAGGTTAATAATTGTTGCATCATTACTACTATCCATGTTCCTTCCTATGATGATATGTTTGATGAATACGCTTTGGAAGATAGCTATTCTATTGCTTACGATGATTATGGTGATGAGAATAATTTTGTTGAATTTGCTCCTACTACGATTGTTCATGTGGGGAGTATTAATTCTTTTATGCATGTGGCTCATGATAGGGATGTTTTATGTGATAGTTATATTATTAATTCTATTCATGATGCTACTGAAAGTTACTATGAGAGAGGTAAATATGGTTTGATGGATCTCAACAATATTGAGTTTCCCCTCTTTATGTTGCAAATCTTGAAGTTGCACTTGTTTTATTTACTCATGTTTGCCACTATGTGCCTTGTTGATTTATTTTCTTACAAGATTCCTATGCATAGGAAGTGGTTTAGATTTAAATGTGTTTCATATTTGCTTTTTTATGCTCTCTCTTGCTTCAAGTTCTTATATGGCGTCTTTGCCCTAAGTTCTTTTATGGCGCCTACATGAGCATCTTTTCATATCGCTGCGCCTAGCTCAAAGGCGTTAAAGGAAAGCACTCTTGGGAGATAACCCATTGTTTTATTTTCAGTACTTTTTTTTATTTGAGTCTTGGAAGTTATTACTACTGTAATAACCACTCCTTATCCTTTTTATTTCGTTGTTGTGCCAAGAAGAACCTCTAATTTGAGTGAGGTAAGATTTAGGGAAGTTGCTGTCCTCAAACAGATTTCGGTGCTGCACCGTAAAAATTCGTGAAAATTCTCAGAATATCTTTTTGATCTGCGATTTCTTGTGCATATGCCCCAGGTTATATTCAAACTTTCATTAGTGTTGCACTTTTCGATTTGCGCAACAGAAGGTCCTCGAAAAAATCGACCTTTGTCAGCTGTTCTGTTTTGACAGATTTCTGCCACTATTTGTGTTTGCCTCTCGATCGCTTTCTTTTTGAGTTATTTTGATCACAGAACTTTTGGGGAAGTTGCTACAGTAGTATATGATTTATATGTGGTGTTTTTGAGTTGAAACCTGAACCAAAAAAGGGTTGATTTACTATTATGCTTATGCTAACGTTGCTAATAGAATTGTGTTGAGTTTTGTATGAAGGAAGTTTTCAAGTGTAGGGATTGGAGAATGATGAGATGAGATGAAGAATGGACAAAAGCTCAAGCTTGGGGATGCCTATGTCACCCCAAGAAATATCTAAGTGGTACAAGCGTCAAAGCTTGGGGATGCCCCCGAGGCACCCCTTCTTCATCGGCAAAAATCAGTTCACCTTTCAACACACTATATTTTTATTGCTTCATGCATTATGCATTTTTCTTGGAGCGTCAGTTGTTTTTGCTTTCAGTTTCTTTTGTTTTGTTTGCTGAAATAAATGTTTGGATCACATCATGTTTTGGAGGGAGATATGCTCCATTTTTCATTGCCAAGAACACTAGTTTTCACTCTTATCGTTCAACGAGTGTTCTCTTTTTCTACTACTGCGTTTGGCTTTCGTTTTTCGCCTTGATTTTTGTTCAGATCTTGTTTTACCTTTGCATCAAGGTGTATTTGGACCTCTGGTCTATGTTGATATTCATCAAAAGAGTTGTTTCAAAAAGGTTTGAATGGTGTTGGAAAAGAGAAAAAGTTTCATGCAAAAATGTGGTACAAAAAGGAGCTTGTTTAGACTGCGGCTTAGACTTTTTCATGCCATGCTTGATGTCGTTTTGATAGTATGCTTTGTGATTTTTGCTGTAGCATGACTTGTCTCAAATGACTGAGATTGCTTAATGAGCCTTTGAAAAAATCATGCATTGTTTTTATTATTTGGAAGCATTTATTTGGTTTTCTCCTTTGATGCTTTATTTGGGTTGACTTGGCACATGCTTACAACATGTTTGACTCATACAAAGTCGCTATAAGCCTCCATAATTATTTACTTTTTTGGCTTTTGATGCCATTTTATGCTTCTCTTAATGATGTTTTGTCGCTTTGCATGATTATGGCCGTTAGTGCTCTCTTAGTTGGTCGCTCCCAGTCTTTTGGTAGCCCTCATTTCATACTGAGTATGAGCTCTACTCGTGCATCCAACTCCCAAAAACCTAGTTATGCCAATGTGTCCACCATACATACCTATTAGCAATTTTCTATTTCAAAGTACATTTGACTTGCTTTTATCTATCCTTCGAATTAAACTTTTATCGGTGTTATGCAAAAATTGGTCAGTAAACCTCTCACGGACCTGATGGCACACTTTACTTTTCTCGCTTTTAAAATTTTGACATTGTGGCTCTTTTATGTTGACGTTATGCTTGCAAGTTGTAAGTTGGAAATTAGCCAAACCATGCCGTCATGGGGTAAGCTTTCAACATTGCACTTCTTTTATTTGAGTTGATATCGTGATCTTTTGTTTATGGATACTCGCGATGTGAAACAAGTTGGGAATCTTGCGGGATCATGGAGTTTGTATATGTGTTAGAGAAACGCCTGGGCCGCTAATCTAAGCCATGCATAATTCATGGTGGAAATTTACAGCATGCCCATAGTGGACATTCGACGACGCATCTCAAAATAAAAAGCTATACCAATGGTAAATAAAAGAGATGCCGAGGTGTTCATTGTATGTTTGTCCTGTCATTTTGATGTGGGCTTGTTCCATGTCATCGGGCACGGAGGTACCCCGTTGGCGGTTCTTGATGATACACATATACTTACAATGACAAGAGCTTACTTGGGACCCTAAGTCGAGTAGCAAGAGGTTTGGGTATTCGTACTTCACGGGACACGAGGTTTTCAACTTATGATTTGTCAAGCATATGCTTCGTAAATGTTCTTGCATTTACTTTAACCATTCAAGATGCCTATGATGGGGGCAATGAGAGCTCAAAGCTAGTGAGTACCATAATTTTTGAAGGTTTTTAAAACTTGCAATCACTGCTTCCCTCTGCGAAGGGCCTTTCTTTTACTTTTATGTTGAGTCACCACCTTCTACCTTTATGCACTATCTAAGAGAGCATAGTTGCCATTCTGAGTATAATGTGCATTGTCCCAAAGTTATCATTGATTGATTTGTTATTTTGGTTTCACTTGTTCTTAAATTATTTGTATTTAGTCGCCCTCTTAAACCTGAAGGTGTCTTATGCATTTATGTTTTGCTATTCCATGAGGGACAAGCTGAAAACCATTTGCTATATTTTTCCATATGATTTGAACACATACTTAACTTTCATTGTTTCATTATTCATGATCTTTCGTTTGTGATCCTTTTCATGTTATAACATGGTTGCTAAGTTCTTATTGTCAAGATTATGTCTTTTATGCCCGTGTTTTAAGTTCTTTGATCCCAATACTCAATGCTTTACATAGATGATCAAGACTGTGATGGTGCATGTCACCTCAAAAATTATTCTTTTGTTATCACTTACCTACTCGAGGACGAGCAGGAGTTAAGCTTGGGGATGCTTGATACGTCTCAAACGTATCTATAATTTTTGATGCTACATGCTTGTTTTACACCATTTGCTTCATATTTTGTTTACACTTTATGGCATTTTTATGCGATTTCCAGAACTAACCTACTAACGAGATGCCATAGTGTCAGTTCCCTATTTTCTGATGTTTTGTGTTTTAGAAAAGCTACACAGGAAATATTCTCGGAATTGGACAAACCAAAGACCGAAACTCCTATTTTTCACGAATGAAGGACGACGACCGAAGGAGAGCCAGAGGGGGGAAGAGGGCAGCCTCACCATGAGGGGGCGCGGCCCAGCCCCTAGCCGCGCCCACCTATGGTGAGACCACCCTGGTCCACTCCTGATGATGCCCCTTCGCCTATAAAGAGCCTCCCGACGGAAAACCCTAAAACAATCGGCATTTTTCCCAGAACAATTCTGTAGCGCCGCCGCCATCGAAGACAAATTTCGGGGGGACAAAAGTCTCTATTCCGGCACCCTGCCGGGACGGGGAAGTGCCCCCGGAGCCATCTCCATCGCCGTCTCCGCCGTCTCCATCGACCTCACCGCCATCTCCATCGCCATTGCTGCCTCCTATGATGAGGAGGGAGTAGTTCTTCCCCGGGGCTGAGGGCTCTACCGGTAGCTATGTGGTTCACCTCTCTCTCCCATGATGTGATCTTTATGTGATCGTGAGATTTGTATCTAGTTGAATTGGTAGATGCTATTATTCAGATATTATGCTATTCCCGTGCTTTATTATTGTAATCTCCGGAGATACCTTGTATCATGGTGTGACGGTGACAGTGTGCGCATCATGTGTGTCTTTTTGGTTAATGTCTCTATGAATTGTTGGTGTTTGTTGGAACCATCTACTGCGTTCATGGTGATTGTGTGGGACAATCTAGTTTGGGGAAATGCGAACTTTGAGGAGTGCTTCGTAGCCCTACGCATGATTAGTGTGTGTTATCCATTGGAGAATTGTTTTGAGTTGTATATTGAATTTAGTATCTATTGGTTCAATTATGTTATATTTGTTGGGAGTGTGTCCACTAGTGAAAGTATGATCCCTAGGCCTTGTTTACAAGCATTGCACACCGTTTACATTCAGTTTTGTTACATGTTTGCTCGGAGTGATATTTATTTCAGATTATATTTACTATTCGTAATCATCACTACTACTTGTATTTCACTATCTCTTCGCCGAACTAGTGCACCTATACATCTGACAAGTGTATTGGGTGTGTTGGGGACACAAGAGACTTTCTGTATCGTAATTGCAGGGTTGCTTGAGAGGGATAGCTTTGACCTCCTCCTCCCTGAGTTCGATAAACCTTGGGTGATCCACTTAAGGGAAACTTGTTGTTGCTCTACAAACCTCTGCACTTGGAGGCCCAACACTGTCTACAAGGATAGAAGCGTGCGTAGACATCACTCTCTCAGAAGCCTTGAATGCCACAAATTCAGGCCACTGTTGTCTCAACTTCTCGTATGCTCCTTCGAATACTGGAGTTTTCTCTTTCGTGATATACTTCGCATATAACATTTTCTTGAAGCCCCGGAATGCTTCAGCCATCTTCTTGAGAGCGTACTTTTTGACTCTCCTTCTCCTTTCACGTCCACCCGGAATGTCATTACCATCATCATCCTTCTTGGAGTACTCCGGAGGTAGAATGAAATTTGCCATGAGCTTCATCCAAAGGTCTTTCTTGGATCTTTTGTCCACAAAAGTAGCTCCAAGACGTGCCTTGTTTGGCTCGTTCCATTCTTGAACCGTGATCGGGATGGTGTCCCTAACAATCACTCCGCATTGATTTATAAATTTTGTTGCATGCTATTTTGGCTCCAACGGTTTGCCATCTGGAGATACTACATCGATGCTCAGCTTCTGATTCGCATTCAACTTTTGGCTTGGGCCTCGTTTAGCATACGATTTGCTCGATCTGGAGGGCTGAAAAAAGAAAGAGTCATTAATACATATATGCATATTCCCTTCGTATCATCAAAAGCTAAATCTATATACCTCGCCATCGGCATTTGTTTGCAATTGCCGTTCGTCATCGGTGTTTGTTTGCCCTTCATCGTCAAACGTTTCTATCTCCATTCCTTCACCGGAAGGGTTCAGAAACGATGAAACATCTTCTTCACGTTCATCTTCTCTGGCACCTTCTCGGTCGACACCTTCTCCGACAACTACTCCAGGGTCTTCTCGGTCGGCACCTTCTTGACGCACATACACATGCTCACCGCGTATAATGCCGAATAAGAATTCTTCAGGTTGGTGTGGGTCATTTTCACCGTCCATGTCTCTTCTAAAGACAGGTAAAAGAAGTTAGTGACACATATTTGATTAATAACCAAAAAAAGGGGGCGTTGGCCGGGCACCGGCGCGGTGGAGGAAGACCCCCTCACCGCGTCGGCGCTCGGCCAACGCCCCCATTTGGTACATATATTTGATCAATAAGCAAAAATAAAGGGGCGTTGGCCGGGCGCCGACGCGGTGGGGGAAGACCCCTCACCGCATCGGCGTCCGGCCAACACCCCCATTTGGTACATATATTTAATCAATAAGCAAAAAAAGGGGCGTTGGCCGGGCGCCGACGCGGTGGGGGAAGACCCCATCACCGCGTCGGCGTCCGGCCAACGCCCCCTTTTTTAGTAACAATTCTATTAACTATTTTATACTAACTATTCTATTAACTATTTGCTAACTAATTAACTAAAATTCTAACTAAAATTCTAACAATTCTAACTAATTAAAATTCTAACTATGGCGGCCGGCAGTGGAACCTGCTGGGAGATCGGCGGCCGGCGTGGGCGGCGTCGGTGTGGGCGGCGGTCGGCCGGCGTGGGCGGCGTCGGTGCGGGCGGCGGTGCGGGCGGCGGTCGGCCGGCGTGGTCGATCGGTGGCCGGCGGTGGAACCTGCTGGGAGATCTCGGCGGCCGGTGTGGGCGGTGTCGGTGCGGGCGACGTCGGCGTGGTCGGCGGTCAGCATGGCCAATGGTGCAGCGTGGGTGCCGGCGCGACAGAGGGGATGCGGGCGGCGATGGCAGATGGGATGCGGGCGGCGCGGCAGAGGGGATGCGGGCGGCGATGGCGATGCGCGGCGTGGGCGACGGCGGTGCGTGGGACGGCGATGCGCGGGCGATGGCGACGGCAATTCGCTTCTGCCTGAGCTTTAACTGGAAATCGCCCTTCGTCTTCGTCGTCTGGATCGAGAATGGAGAAGTCAGGGGCGGTGCACGCATTTATATAGCTCGGGACCTTTAGTCTCGGTTGGTAATACGATCCGGGACTAAAGACCCTTTAGTCCCGGCTCGTATTACCAACCGGGACTAAAGGTCACCCTTTAGTCCCGGTTGGTAAAGAGGCCCGGGACTAAAGGCCCATTTTGGGCGGTTTCCCAAAATCGCGTGCGCAGGGACCTTTAGTCCCGGTTGGTATTACCAACCGGGGCTAAAGGGTGTTTTGAATAAACTTAATAAGTGACATTTGAAAACTTGACAGAAAATTCAAATTCTGAGAGATATAAAAGTTCAAATCGAGTGATTCAAAATCCTACAGATCACAAATTTAAATATCTATCAAATGCCACTGTTCCCATATTTGTATGATAATCCAATAATTTTACATAATTAAAATAATCCAAATATGCTTATAGAAACTTTGAAAATTCACATACATAGCTTCAACCATTGTTGGACAACATGGCACAAGGTATGTTCAAGACAATGGAGAACAAGAAGGGAAAGAAGGACAAGAAAGGAAAATCATTCACCTTCAACCATTGTTGGACCGAGCTTGAGCATGATGAGAAGTGGACAAGTCATGATGCGCCGACGAAAAAGAATGTGAAGATCAACATCAGTGACTTTGATGTTGGTGAACATGATTCAAGTGAGGATGAGGATGCATTTGCCACTTCTGTTGCCAAGACCATGAAACCTATGCGAAGAAAGGTCGCCAAAGAAAAGATGAAGGCAAAGAAGACCGGAGACGATGACATCCAACAATCTTTCAACATTCTTATGGAGAGCCGTAGGGAGATGAACGAAGAGAGAAAGGCAATGGAGGAGAGGAGGGTGGCGGCCGAGGAGAGGAGGGCGGCGGCCAAAGAGCTCAAGGCGCAAACGGAGAGTAAAAAGTTGGAAATGGATGAAGCTCAAAAGGCAATGCAAGACGAGCATGAACTTATGTTCATGTACACTTCGAGTTGTAGTGAGCAACAAAAAGCCTACATTGAGATGTGCCGACAAGATGTGATGAGGAAGAAGCAACAAATGTTTCAAGTTTCCATGGGGCAAGTGGGAGGATACATGGGTGGCATGGGAAGCTTCATGT
Organism: Dactylis glomerata; assembly: GCA_007115705.1. Lineage (NCBI taxonomy): Eukaryota > Viridiplantae > Streptophyta > Magnoliopsida > Poales > Poaceae > Dactylis > Dactylis glomerata. The sequence continues at coordinate 194,733 of QXEO01000833.1, read as the reverse complement.
GTGGAATGGGTGTCGGCATGGGTGGATGGGAAGCTCCATGGGTGGCATGGGTGTCGGCATGGGTGGCATGGGAAGCTTCATGAGGGCCATGGGGGGAGATTTTGGTTTTGGCATGGGACAAGGCATGGGAGCTACAATGGAAGGAGGCAATGGAGGCGGCATTGGTGTTGACATGGGAGCTACCATGGGTGGAGGCAATGGTGATGGCAACGTGCAACAAGATGAGGCCGTGGTGCAAGATACTACCAATGCAAATGCCAATGTGCAACAAGAACATCCAAGCAACACCAACAACGACAATGAGGAGCGATCATGGCTATATTGCCTCTACATTGCATTTATCTATTATGTTTATGCTTGAAACTACGAAACCATGTTCTAAGTTTAATGTTTGATTGAACTATTTAGCTATGCAACATGGATTTGATGTTACATTTGTGTTTACCAATTCAGTTCAACTGCATATATATGCAAAATGTGAGGTTGTGGCGCAGCCCAGGTGTTGCATAATGCGGCAGCCACTGGAGCAACATGCGCTGCATCTGCGGCTGCTGGTAAAGCGGCCACCATTGCGGTGCAGCAAATCAGCCGACCTGCTACCACAAATCTTTTTTTTAGAGTTGCTCTGATAGATTTATGCACACCCACTCGGGCAATATTTTCTAGTTTGCAATGTCAGATTGCTCTTGCAGAGATTATGACCCATGTTCAAGTTAATCATGTTTCCAGCATCATGCGTAAGCTAATGGATTTGGTGTAGAGCTAATTACATCGGAGGTCCTACAACATGTACATAATGTGATGATTTAGTCCTCATTCTAATAGATGGTAAAATTGTAGTCCTACAACTTGCAATCACGTGAAGATTTGATCCTCAATCAACTAAAAGATGACACATGGCGTAATAGTTTTTTGCAAAAATACCCCTAATATTTTTATCCGGCATATTTAACCTTGGTGCCACCTTTACTTGCGGGTACTACCTGTCAGGCACTGACGAAGCAAATAAAATTAATTAAACGGACAAGGAATCGAACTCACAGCCTGAAACTCACAACACAATCTTACCACCACACCATGCATTCGCGTATAAATTGAGGGCGTTTCTATTCTTTATCAGGTACCGCCGAAGAGAAAAGCGATGGATAAAAATAAAATAAAATTTTATGTCCAAGTCGTGGGATCGAACTCGCCATATAGAGATCCCTGGCAGTACACTGTAGCCACTACATCATGCTATGACTTGTGTTACAGTTGAGGACGCAACGGTATTATACACTTGTTTATTTTTGTTGTTGCTTTTTCGCATTTGGATGACACTTAGGTAATGTATGTATTTTTTATTTAACACTTAGTCTAGGTGCTTAGATATTTTGTACTATATGTTGTTGCCATAGTAAAATATGTTGTTGCTAATGTATGTATTTCTTACTTAACTGATGTTGTTGGTTGGAATGAAAATATGGTTTATTCCCGCATCAATATTACTTAAAACTAGCACGGTGACCCTCGCAGTATGAGAGCAATATTTAAATATGTCTAAATAATATGCATACCATGCATGTTTAATTTATTTAATTGCACACACTCTTTCCTAAAATACATGGCCTATAAATTTAGTCAACAAGTCAATGTTTTCTAAATTGTATCAAGTATATTTACAAAATTATGAAGATGTACAATACCAAACCAATATTTAGAGATCCGCTATAAGATGTTTTTCTATGTGGTTATTCAAGATTGTTATTGTTGACACTCCCTTCCATATATTTGGTGAAATTTAGAGAACAGTGAATCCTTTATTATGTATATGCCCTATATTTGGGACTAGAAAGAGTATCATGGGATGATGCCGAGTTAAACATTGGAAAGGTGTTGTCATTATTTTCTCCTGGCATCGAGTGTATCAAACCAGCAGCGGACTGATGGACAAAAATTATAAAACCTCTAAGCTGCTTGTTGCTACCACTTTTAATTAGCACATAACCTCATCTAGAAAATTGATTGGTTGGAGTATAACCATGCAATATATATTTATAATTAATATGAAATTGGATTCAATTAAAGACCCTCTTAGTCTTGAAGAGTACTACCAACACACCACTTGGACACTATTTTTACCTGCACGTCTTGGACGCTCTTTTTTTGTGATCTACAGGTGTTGTACTCTTGGCACAAAATATTTCTTGTTTTCAGGATATGCGGTACAAACCGTTGTGGTATTTTCATTTTTTGGCTGATATAATTCGCCTATTATAGCTTCCTAGCTTGTAGTTATTTTTATTCCTTTCAACTGACTTTTTATAAAGAACATACCTCGTGTCCAAATAGCTAGCTAGTGTGTTAAGTTTTCTTTCCTTTGATGTACCAAAGATGCTGAAATATTTAACTCGGTATAGTCCTGCATAATTATTTCTTTTACCCATTTAGGTACATAACATGTACATGCACATGTCATTTTTTACATGGTACCGTGTACTTGCATAATTTTTTTGTTGACGCGCTCAGGTATGACATCTACGTGTTTTTTTTTCTTCTGACATGCTTGTGTACACAAGTTTTATTTGTTTCATCTTATTTTTCTTTCCTGCGGGATCTGGTAAAATGAATAAACATCTTTATAAGTAACACAGATTGCTGTATAGTTTACTGGCTGCAGCGTGCTACTAAGTTATTTTGATCGCAAGTTTGAATCCTTGTCAACTCGAATTAAATTTTATTTGTTTCTTCAGTGCCTGACAGGTAGGACCCGCAAGTAAGGTGGCACCAAGGTCAAATATATCGGATAAAAATATTAAGGGTATTTTTGCAAAAGTTATAACACCACATGTCATCTTTTGATTGATTGAGGACAAAATCAGCTCACGAATCAAAGTTGTTGGACTGCTACACCACATACTTTCAATTTGAGGACTAAACCTTCACATCGCTGATAAGTTGTAGGACTACGGGTGTAATTAGCTTTTTGGTGTAAGGTGAACCCGTTGTGTGTATGGTATATAGTTGGGTCTTGTGCTTCTCACTAAATATCGAGACACCCAGTGTGCTATCATGTCGAGAACTAACTCGTGCATACTTTGATAAGGGAAGTCCCGATCTTCTCAGCGAGCGCGATGTAGATGGCGATGATGGTGATGAAGATAACTCGAGTGTCGCTGTAAACTCTCCGGCTAATCCCTGCTGCCAGCGCAACAGCTCTCAACCCTTTGGATATTCGCAACGTCACACGCTTGCGCACGTAGCCGCCGACCACGAAACGGTGATGCAATATACTAATTCCCAATGGAACAGCAGATTACACTCAGACTTTCAGAAGAACAAACACCAGATCGATACGAATTGGTGCGAACAATTTCAGAGGAACACTTGGTTCTGTCTAGCAACTAGGGTTTTATTTAAACGTGGTCTAAGGGACTTGAGGGGGCGCCCCTGGCTACTTAAGGGCGGAATTCCTATTTGCCGCCCGTTAGCGGCGCGTTTCGTGCCGCGCCGCGCACCCCCTGCGCACCCGGACGCATTTGGATCGGCCCATGTTGGTCAGCGATTTTTTTTCTTTTTCTGTATTTCTTCTCTTTTCTCTTTTTCTTCTCTTTTTCTTTTTCTTTTTCTTTTTCTTTTTCTTTTTTCAGTTTTTCTTTTTCGTTCAGAATTTGTATTTTTGTTCAAATTCGAAAATTGTTCACATTTTAAATTTTATTCAAATTTTGAAAAATGTTCATATTTTGATTTTTGTTCAAACCTGCAAATTGTTCATATTTCAAATTTGTTCATATATGAAAAATGTTCATATATGAAATCTGTTTATATGTAAAAAATGTTCATTTATAAAATTTGTTCAAATTTAAAAATTGTTCATATTTCGAATTTGTTCATATATAAAATATGTTCATCTTTGAAAATTGTTCATTTTCCGAAATTTGAAAAATTGGTCATATTTTCGAATTTTATTTTAATTTGAAACTGTTCATATTTCGAATTTTTGTTCAAACTTAAAAATTATTTATATTTCGAATTTTGTTGAAATTTGAAAAAAAAAGAAAAAACAAAAACAGTATACCTCATGGGCCGCGGCCCAACTAGACATCCCCGCACGTGGGGTACGCGGCCCCTCGTGCCCGCGCCGCCAACAGGCGGTGTATAGGAGCCCCGCTTAAGGGAGGCTGGGGCGTCCTCAGCATGGACCTGGCCCAAAACCAACCTGGTTTGGGCCCAAACTGACTCGGTTCGACTCAAACGAGTACATACCGATCCATACATGGGTTTGGCCTAATTTGGCACGCAGGCCATGAGTGTGGCGCGCCTTAGACGTGTAGACATCATGTCGTAGGCTGTCCTAGTGCGCCATCACGGACTCTCTCATGTCGACTTGACGTTCTGGTGATCTCGTGGTGCGCCTGCCTCCCTCTCCTCCCTCGCGCACTTGATCAACAAGTTTTGCTCTTCTTGCTGTGACTCATCTCCTCCTCGTGCAACGCTCGTGTTATCAATAAACCTGATCATACATAGATGCATAGACTTAGGCAGTATAAAGTTCTCATTAAATAAAAGATCAGGTTCAACTAAGAGTGAGTTCACCTGTTGTTCCAATAGCTTTGCACGTGCTCTTGTAATTGGTCCAATCCTAATCTCATTGGACTTCTTCGCAGCAATATCTTCATCAAAAGGAGTAGGAGATAATGGTGGTGTAATAGGGATGTCCTCATCATCCTCCCCTCCTTCGAAAGGCGTCGACCTCGACGCTGGAAGGTCTTCACCTTCATACGGTGTCAAATCAGCAACGTTGAAACTATTGCTGACGCCATACTCAGCTGTAGGAAGATCTATCTTGTAGGCATTATCAGTGATCTTGGCAAGAACCTTATAAGGACCAGCACCACGGGGCAGCAACTTGGACTTACGTAGCTGTGGAAATCTATCCATGCGAAAGTGAACCCAAACCATATCACCGGGCTGAAACAATACCTCCTTCCGCTTCTTGTTTGCACGATCTGCAGTATACTTGCCTTTCTTCTCAATAGCCTCTTTAGTCTTCACATGTATCTTCCCCACAAAATCTGCCCTCTTTGATGCCTCCATATTGACTCGCTCTTGAATAGGAAGAGGCAACAAATCAAGTGGCGTAATGGGTTTGAAACCATAGACCACCTCAAAAGGACATAGCTGCGTGGTAGAGTGAACCGCCCTGTTATATGCAAACTCCACATGCGGTAAACAATCTTCCCACTCACGTAGGTTCTTCTTGATCAGGCATCGCAGCACTGTTGAAAGTGTGCGATTTACTACCTCCGTTTGACAATCAGTTTGGGGATGACATGTGGTGCTGAAAAGTAACTTCATGCCCAGCTTTCCCCAAGGAGTCTTCCAGAAGTAGCTCATAAACTTCACATCACGATCAGAGACAATTGTCTTGGGTACTCCATGCAAACGTACAATGTCCCTGAAAAACAGGTTAGCAATATGCGACGCATCGTCGCTTTTGTGGCAGGCAATAAAATGAGCCATTTTAGAAAATCTGTCCACTACCACAAATATAGAATCATGGCCTCTTTTAGCCCTAGGCAAACCTAATACAAAATCCATGCTAATGTCCTCCCATGGTGTAGTAGGTGCAGGTAATGGAGTATACAAACCGTGAGGCTTCAGCTTGGACTTCGACTTGTTGCATGTAATGCAGCGCTTGACGAACCTGTCCACATCACGCCTCATCCTAGGCCAATAAAAGTGATCAGCTAGCATGAGTAGCGTCTTCTCACGCCCAAAGTGACCCATCAAACCACCGGCATGTGATTCCTGCAACAATAACAAACGCACGGACGATTCTGGAACACATAGTTTGTTAGCACGAAACAAAAACCCATCATGGATGTGATATTTATCCCATGCTTTCCCACCAGTACACATGCTATATGGCGCTGAAAAATCATGATCAGTAGCATATAAATCACACGAGCTCTCTAAACCAGGAACATTAATGTCTAATTGTGTCAACAACATGTTCTTCCTAGATAGAGCATCAGCAACCACATTGTCTTTACCCTTTTTATGTTTAATTATGTAAGAAAAAGACTCAATAAACTCAACCCACTTAGCAAGACGCCTATGCAAATTAGATTGAGCTTTCAGATATTTCAAAGCTTCATGATCAAAATGTATGATAAATTCTTTTGGCCACAAATAATGTTGCCAAACCTCAAGAACCCTAACAAGCGCATACAATTCTTTGTCATAAACAGGATAGTTCAACCTCGCACCACAAAGTTTTTCAGAAAAGTAGGCAATAGGCCGACCCTCTTGCATCAACACACCACCAATACCAATGCCACTAGCATCACATTCAATCTCAAATTGCTTATTAAAATCTGGTAGTGCAAGCAAAGGTGCAGAAGTTAATAAACGTTTCAGTTCATCAAAAGCATGATCTTGGGCTGCGCCCCATACAAATTCAACACCTTTTTTAGTTAACTCATTTAAAGGTGCAGCAACAGTACTAAAGTCTTTCACAAAACGGTGATAAAAACCAGCAAGACCATGAAAACTTCATACTTGACTAACATTCATGGGAGTAGGCCAATTTTGAATAGCGTCAATTTTAGATGCATCGACTTCTACTCCATTTTTAGAAACAACATATCCAAGGAAGATGACCTTATCTTTGCAAAATGTGCACTTTTCAAGATTACCATAAAGCTGAGAATCACGCAACACTTGCAAAACTTTTCTAATATGATCACTATGGTCAGATTCATTGCGGCTGTAGATTAATATATCATCAAAATACACAACCACAAACTTACTAATAAAATTTCGCAAAACATGGTTCATTAATCTCATGAAGGTACTAGGTGCATTAGTTAAACCAAATGGCATGACTAACCACTCATATAAACCAAATTTTGTTTTAAAGGCGGTTTTCTACTCATCCCCCTCTTTCATCCTAATCTGATGGTAACCACTACGCAAATCAATCTTAGAGAAAACAGCAGCACCACTCAACTCATCAAGCATATCATCCAAGCGCGGAATAGGGTGACGATATCGAATAGTGATGTTATTAATAGCTCTACAATCTACACACATGCGCCATATACCATCTTTCTTAGGAACGAGAATAACAGGAACAGCACAAGGGCTTAAGCTCACACGAATATAACCTTTGTCGAGTAGCGCTTGCACTTGTTTCTGAATCTCCTTAGTTTCTTCGGGGTTGTTGCGGTAAGGAGCGCGGTTTGGCAAGGTGGCACCAGGAATGAAATCAATCTGGTGCTCAATGCTGCGCAAAGGAGGCAAACCAGCGGGGACCTCCTCTGGAAACACATTGCCAAATTCCTGCAAGACACTAGAAACACCAAAAGGAAGATGAGTCATGTCGTTAGAAACCAAAATCTCACCCTTGTACATAAGCACAAGTGGCATGGCTGTAGGATCCTCTCTAAATTCTCTCATATCTTCTTTGGTGGCTAGCAGGACTAGAGAATTCACTCGCTCACTTTGGTGTGGCTCTCTCGATGTGGCTGGGTGGCTCTCACTCACCGAGGTAACAGTCTCTCGTCTGGCTACTCTCTCATTCTCATGTTCTAAGTTCACTTCAGTTTTCTGACGAGACTCATTTACAATATGCTGTGGAGACATAGGCTGCAAGTTAATTTTTCTGCCCTTGAACTCCAAATGATATGTGTTGGTGCGGCCATTGTGTAACACGTTGCGATCAAACTGCCATGGGCGGCCCAACAAGAGGTGACAAACCGTCATAGGAACCACATCAAACTCAATGGAGTCCTTGTATGGTCCAATCTCGAAATCAACTCGCACCATGTGGCTGACCTTCATCTCTCCATTGTCGCTGAGCCACTGGATATAATATGGATGCGGGTGCGGGATGTATTTCAGTTTAAGCTTTGCACACAACTCTTTGCTAGCAAGGTTGCGGCAACTACCACCATCGATGATGAGTTTGCAAGCTTTGTCCGGTCCAACAAGTGCTTTAGTTTGGAACAAATTGCACCGCTGACTTTCAGATGTAGGAGACACATTGAGCACACGCTGCGAGCAAACTATGTTATTGGCGGTGGAAGGATAGGCATCAACACCGTCATGACCAAAGTCATCATCATCGGAACCATCTGGATCAGCATCATCACTTGTCTCGTATTCATTGGTGTCCTCATTGACGACCATGACTTTTCTATTGGGGCAATCCCATTTAAAATGACCTTTGCCGCCACAAGTATGACACTCCATATCACGATTACGTGTTGTAGACATGTTTGAACCCGTACCACTTGTTGGGGATATACCAAATAGGTATACCAGCGACGTAGTCCTAAATCAGCAAGCCAGGGTGGCCCATCAGGGGTGGTATGGCGGATTCGCCATACCGGGCGGCCCAGTTGCTGAAGTTGCCACGGCGGTACTGGACGCAGGTGCTTATGGCGGATCCTTAGACAGGCCCATGGCGGATTACTGACGACAGGCCCATGGCGGATCCGGAGACGGCCCATGGCGAGTTACCTTGACGTACACGCATAGGACTTAGTCTAGGACTCCAAGTTGTATCCGCTCCGGTACCAACGTGTAGCCCACGCCGGGCGCCTTTATAAGCCCGGCGTGGAGCAGCCCTTGAGGCAGGTTCTAGTCATACGGCCAATCGCATAGCGAAACAGCCAACCTCATCATTGTAATCGAGCACTTGTTGCCATATAGTGAATTATAGCAGCACGTAGGATCTCGCCACCGTCGCGGGATCTGAAGCTGGGTAAACTCGTGCTACCACCGTCCCGGATCGCTCCTCCGTGTTCACCCCCTTCCACAAACCGCCATACCCCTACCTCTATGGCAGATCTGTTGACAAAACCACGACGGTTGGCGCCCACCGTGGGGCAAAGCGCGTCTGGAGCGCGGATCCAGGCGGGATCCGCCTTTGCAGGCATCGGCGACACCGTCGCCATCGGGCGCATCCTCTACGATTCCGGCTTCCCCATCGTCCCAGCAGATAACCTCTGGGTGCCGGCTAGAGAAGACCCTGCTCGATTCACCGTCGTTCCGATTGGAGATATCCATATCTTCATTGGAGAGACAAACCCTACCCCCACCACGGAAACCAATTTCCGGCGGATCGGTATGGCTGAAATCCCCAAACGGACCGCTTTCGAGCTGGAGACGGAGGAGGACTCATCTGACCTGGAACTTTCCAAGTTGCCCAGATCGAATCTGAAAAATAATCCCACCCAGCCCGCCCTAGAGGTAGAGGAAGTGGTGGAAGACCGCTGTGAATCTGCCATGAGTAATCTGGCGTTAGAGACACCACGGTACTGCCTTGTTGCGTTCGTAGGCATCACTTCGGGATCTACCTCCAATGGAGGAGAAGATAGCCCAGGTGAATCCATCCTTGAGGCACTTAACGAAAGTGGTGAATCGGATGACTGGGACAACAAGGGCTATGATTCTGACCATTATGATGCCGCCATGAGGAAAATCGAGGCGGAGTTGGAGCGGCAGGCACTTGAAGAACAGCAAGCAGCGGCCAAGCAGTTGTTCATAACCAACAAAGGAGATGATGCTGGGCAGGCAACTGGTGATCCGCCATCTTAGGCAGTCCACGACGGAGATGCCGGCAAAGAGTAGGGTAACCCGCCACCAGCCACCGATCCCGCCACGGAGCAGCTTCCTGAGATCCACGGCGGACCCAGGCCTCTGCAACCCGCCATCCCCGAGGACCAGCACCCGGAAGACTTCACGACCCCGCTGGACAAGGTCGTCTACGGAACTCTGGCAGATCCAATCACCCCTGACTATGTCAGAGATGTGAACGATCTCGAGAAGAAGAGGCGAGCACTCCTCAAGGAAGCAAAGCGAGTCGAGAAGATGGGCCAGCAGCTTGATGGCGACATTGCTAAAGCTCAAGACACGCTGAAGCGCGCAAGAAACATGGAGGAGAAGTATGTTACTCTCATCCAGAACCAGATAACCGAGGGAGGCGACCCGCAGCTGGTACGAAACCTTGAGTTCACTGTACCAACAGCGGAAACTCTGGCCAAGATGTACATCAAGAATCCGCCATACGTGGATAAAAACCGCGATGAAGTCAGGGCTACGCCCATTGAAAATATCGTGGCTGCAAAGGAGCTATTGGAGCATAATAAGAGCCCAGCAGCCCTAGAAACGGCGGTGAAACTGATGACCAAAGCATTAGTGCAGCAGGAGAAGGCTACGTCGTCACGACGGCTCGAATCTGATCCTGCGCTATGCAGGTCCAGCACAGCCTCTAAGGCTCAGGGGGCTGGCAACCATGGTACGCGCCCTGACAACGAATCTCATACCGGATCCTCAGAAATCCGAAGAAGAGAAGCTCGCAACCGGGCGAATGTCATCCCAATATCCTCCGATGACAAACCAAATGGCAAAGGCCCACAGAGAAATCCATCGCCACCCCGCAAGAACTACCCTGCCTATGGATACTACCAAGACAATGCTGCCCCTCGCCATAAGACCAACATGCCGCCACCAAAGTATAAGACGTTCGAAGTCCCAAAGGGAGGGATCGTCATACGCGACAATGATGGCAAGCAAGGATGAAGCCGTGACGCTGGACGCAGAGACGATCCGCCACGACGGGAAACCAGCAGAGACGGCGGATCCAAGAGAAGGGACCGATCTCGCCATGACGACGGCGCGCACCGTGGTGGCGATAAGGACAAGCATCGCTCCACTCGCCACCCCGATGACAAAGGGCAAGGCTCCCGTCGCCATGACGACGATCCATCTCCACGAAAAACAGAAGGAAGCCGTCGTAGCTGCAAATATCAGTCGCAGGACGGCGAGAGTAAACGATGATGTGACCCTTCGCCATCCCCTCCAGGGAGACCCCATGGCGGTGGTGGTGGTGGTGGCGGACCAGCAAGGTCACGCAACTCTCACAAGGATCCACCGGACCAGAAGCCCTACGACGCTCGTACCCATCTAAACGAGATTGCCAAGTCTCAAACAGCCTTCTTCCTCGGCCCAAAGTGCTTTGGACAACAGATTCGTGATGAGCCCATCCCGCATGGGTTCAAGATCGAGAAAAATATCCGCCAGTACAATGGAGTCGATCGGCCTTTAACTTGGCTACAAGACTACTTCAACGCAGTACAATTCGCCGGGGGATCACCCAATGTTGCTGTCCGCTATTTGCCCCTGATGCTATCCGGCACTGCGAGGCAGTGGATCAACGACTTGGCAAAAAACTCCATCCAAACCTGGTTCGATATGCAAACTGCGTTCACCGAAAATTTCGAGGGGACTTACAAGAGACCCCATAACATTGGTGACCTCCAACGGTGCCGACGGGCCGACGATGAGACCTCCCGAACCTTCCTCGCGCGATGGCTTGATATGAAGAACTCCTGTGAAGGGGTTACTGATGAATCCGCCATCCTCGCGTTTATTGACAGTTTGGAGAGAGGCCAGCTGCTCCGCCATCGCCTGTTGCGGGAAAGGAACGAAGGGAAACTAACCCTAAATTCCATGATCACAATTGCAAGCAACTACGCGGCCGCCGACGACGACGCCCGCGAATCTCTGAAGGCTTCCGCCATCCAGAACACTGGAAAGCGGAATAGCAGCAATAAACGGAAAAATCCGCCAGAAGAGCAGCAGGCTCCGGATATGGTGGCCACAACCTTCGCTGACAAGGGGCAAAGCGGCCAGCGCGGCAGAGGACGCGGTACTAGCAGTGGCCAGCCGCGGAGTTCTGCAACTCCCGCTTCGGCGCCATCCGCCCCCGTGTCTTACGACGAATACCGCGATATGCCATGTTTTGCCCATCGTGACGCCTCGGGAAAGTGCAATCACACCAACCGGAACTGCAAGTTTGTCAACGACCTTAAGGCGGATCAAGAGGCTGGCTTCAAGCGTAGCCGGCGACAACGGCCAAGGCACAGAGAGCTGCCATGCGCTCCCTCAATGCCACCGTGCCAAAAATCCGCCAGTACGTCCGATGGTCCGAAGTACCGGTGCACTGGAGCCGCGATGATCATCCAGAGCACATCCCAGATGGATATTACGCCATGGTGGTATGCCCTGTAATCCATGGCTACGAGTTCTCCGAGTGCTTAATGGATGGCGGCAGCAGCCTGAACATCATGTACGTGGAAACTTTGACGAAGCTCGGCCTCACCAAGACCCAACTCCACCATAGCGCGGTCACCTTTTATGGGGTGGTTCCTGGTCGCCAAACCAAGTCCCTCGGGTCCATCACACTCAAAGTTGCCTTCGGTAGCGAGGAAAATTACCGTGAAGAGCCTATAACCTTTGAGGTAGTCCCGTTCAAGAGCACATACCACGTGATCTTTGGGCGCCCTGCCTTCCACAGCTTCCATGCCAGGCCATGTTACATCTACAATCAGCTGAAGATGCCAGGCCCGGATGGCATAATTACCGTTTATGGCAGTTTTAGAAAGGCAAAGGAGTGCGAGGAAGGAGAAGCCGCCTTCGCGGAAGCAGTGTTCTTCGGTGAGGAGTTCAAAGAAATTCATGCCGCTACGGACCCCGCGGAGATGCCGGCATCCAAGCAGGAGATTTCCGCCTCCCCGCCCACCTTCAAGCCTACGATCGACACAAAACAGGTGGAACTTGTCGCTGGCGATGCCACCAAGACCACCTCCATTGGGACACACTTGTCCCCTAAATAGGAAAGCGCGCTCGTCGAGTTCCTCCGTGAGAACCGGGACATCTTCGCATGGCAGCCATCAGACATGACGGGTGTACCCAGGGAACTCGCCGAGCACGCCCTGCAGATAATTCCTGGCTCCAAGCCAGTAAGACAAGCCATGAGACGCTTCGGGGATGAAAAGCGCCGCGCCATAGCAAAGGAAATTTCCAAGCTGTTGAAAGCAGGCTTCATCAAGGAAGTGATCCATACCAAGTGGGTGGCAAATCCGGTGCTAGTTCCTAAGAAAAACACAAAAGTTCTGCGCATGTGTGTAGATTACACTGGCCTGAACAAAGCGTGTCCAAAAGACCCTTTTCCCTTGCCTCGCATTGACCAAGTCATTGACTCGACGGCGGGATCGGAGCTGCTGTGTTTCTTAGACGCCTACTCAGGATACCACCAGATCAAGATGAAAAAGTCCGATCAGCTCGCTACGTCGTTTGTAACACCTTATGGTACATATTGCTATGTCACAATGCCATTCGGTCTGAAAAACGCAGGAGCAACGTATCAGCGCACTATGCAAAAGTGCCTGGCGGATCAAATCGGACGAAACATCCACGCATACGTGGACGACATAGCGCTTATGTCTAAAAAGCAAGATGGCCTTATAGCGGATTTGCAAGAGACCTTTGACAATCTTAGGAAGTACAACATGATGCTTAACCCCACGAAGTGTGTCTTCGGGGTGCCAGCTGGACAACTTCTAGGATTCATCGTCTCCCACCGCGGAATTGAGGTTAACCCGAAGAAGATCAAGGCAATCCTCGACATTTCCCGGCCCATAGATCTAAAAGATGTACAGCGACTCACAGGCTGCGTGGCAGCAGTGAGCAGGTTCATCAGTCGTCTTGGCGAGAAGGCTTTGCCACTCTACAAGTTGATGAAGAAATCAGATGAATTCGTCTAGACCGACGAGGCAGACGCTGCACTTAAGGATCTGAAGAGAGTGTTATCCACTGCACCAGTCCTGGCGGCTCCCGAAGACCAGGAACCCATGTTACTATACATGGCGGCAACTAACAGGGTGGTCAGCATCGTCATGGTGGTAGAACGTAAGGAAGAAGCGCAAGAATACGGCGTACAGCGACCAGTCTACTATGTCAGCGAGGTCCTGACGGAATCCAAGCAGCGCTACCCTCACTACCAAAAGTTGGCATACGGAGTTTTCCTAGCTTCTCGTAAGTTGAGGCATTACTTCTATGACCATAAGATCACAGTGGTGAGCAAAGCCCCACTGAAGGACATCATCAACAACAGCGACGCAACAGGACGAGTTGCGAAGTGGGGCATTGAATTGGCCTCTTTCGACATCGACTATAAGCCTCGCACCGCCATCAAGTCTCAGGCTTTAGCGGAATTTATGGCGGATTGGAAGGAAGCACAGGAAACTACGCCCGTCCCAGAACCAGAGCATTGGGTGATGCACTTTGATGGCTCGAAGTTGCTACACGGCTCGGGGGCTGGAGTGACACTCAAATCTCCCAAGGGAGATGAGCTAAGCTACGTTCTCCAGATCCACTTCCCCACCACCAACAACATCGCGGAATATGAAGCTTTACTGCACGGGCTACGTGTCGCAAAGGAGATCGGCGTACAACACATCATGTGCTGTGGAGACTCTGACCTTGTGGCTCAGCAGGTGGCTGGCACATACAAAGCTCGGAACGAAGTTATGGCGGCATATAGAGACGAAGTGGATGAGATGGCCAAAAGTTTCCTCGGCTACGACATAAAGCATGTACGACGAGAAGATAACATGGTGGCCGATATCTTGTCAAAATTAGGATCTAGCCGTAAGGCAGTTCCGCCAGGAGTATTCCTCGAGCATCTGCGCGTACCATCGGTAAAGATGGTGGATCCAGAAAACCCGGAACTAGCAAGCTCCCCCGTCATGGCGGTTTTGCCCAGCAATCCGCCATGGGCAGAGCCCTACCTGGAATTTCTGACGAACAAGAAGCTACCCGAAGACGAAGTCCAAAAAAGACAAATCGAGCGTAGAGCCAAAGCGTACACCATCATAGATGGCCAGCTCTACAAACGAAGCACCTCGGGAGTTTTCATGAAGTGCATATCCCAAGTGGATGGAATCGAAATACTAAGAGAGATCCACGAAGGCGAATGTGGGCATCACGCCGCCGCCAGATCCCTAGTAGCTAAAGCATTCCGCCATGGATTCTACTGGCCAACAGCCAAGGCAGATGCAGACCGTATTGTGGAGCTCTGCCAGGGTTGCCAGATGTACTCCAAGCAAACCCATATGCCCGCCACAGCACTGCATATGATTCCTATAACTTGGCCCTTTGCAGTCTGGGGGCTGGACATGGTGGGTCCGCTAAAAACAGCACCTTCGGGATTTACGCACCTCCTGGTAGTGGTAGACAAATTCACGAAGTGGGTGGAAGCTAAGCCCATCAGAAAACTTGATGGCAAAACTGCCCTCAAATTTGTCAAGGACATTGTGGTTAGATTCGGCATCCCACATAGCATCATCACCGATAATGGCACTAATCTGTCTCAGGGAGAAGTTGAAGAATACTGCCATCACAACGGAATCCGCCTTGACCTAGCATCTGTGGCACATCCACAGTCTAATGGCCAAGTTGAGCGGACCAACGGACTAATCATGTCAGGGATCAAGCCACGCCTGGAAGCACCGCTGCACAGAGCAGCTGGAGCCTGGGCAGAGGAATTGCCATCTGTGCTGTGGAGTCTACGGACCACGCCAAACAGATCAACTGGCCTTACCCCTTTCTTCTTAGTCTACGGAGCGGAGGCAATCTTGCCAAGTGATGTTCAGTATGATTCTCCAAGAGTCGAGGCCTACAAGGAAGAAGATGCAGAAGCGTCCAGACAACTATCTATGGACCTGCTGGAAGAAGAACGAGACCTAGCAGCCCAGAGATCCGCCATCTACCAGCAGAATCTCCGCCGCTATCATAGCCGGCGAGTTCGCCAACGCTCGTTTAAAGAAGGAGACCTGGTGCTACGCCTCAAGCAGTAGAAGTCCCACAAGCTATCCCCGCCTTGGGAAGGACCCTTCGTCATCAGCAAAGCTCTACTGAATGGTTCCTACTACCTCGTTGATATTCGCGAGCTAGATAAGCGGCCAAGTAAGAAGCACAAACGAAGAGACCCTGACGATATCTACGACGAGACAGAGCGTCCATGGAACATCGCACAGCTACGTCCTTTCTACACTTAGCACTTATCTAGCTATGTAATAGGCACCTCTATATGATCAATGAAATAAAGCATTTGGTTCACTCTTGATTTTTTCTGAGTCTTTTACCTCCTTTATTGTTCATTTAAATCGTATAGAACCTTTTTGCGCAATTGTGCTTTGCACTTGCGTCTCTTTTAAATCCGCCATAAGCGGTCCGCGTAGCTTTTTTATGTTTTGATCTTCATTCGATGTTTTCTGTGTGGATTCCAGAGTAGTGACTTTTTGACGATCTAAGCCGCCATCTGCTCAGGGTTTTGGACGGTTGCTATTAAGTATCGTCGCCCTAGCGGATTGTTCGCGCGAAGATTTCGCCATCTCACGAAAAGTCAAGCACAGAGAGCCGGATGGCGGATCGCATAATCCTACGCGTGAATTTTTTTTCAAAGTGTTGTTTTTTGGGCATGTCAAAAACTGCAAGTTGCATAAAACTAGGCCTGGCAGTTCCTTCGCACAATAAAACCACTTCATAAAAAAACAAGCTGCAAGAGTTCAAAAGCATTCCACTGATCCGCCACAAGCAGATCAGTCACAGTGCAGAAACATTCACACGCAGTTTAAGTTTAAATTACAGACCTACTCAGGGGCCGAATTGATGCAAAGTATTTTTTCCTGCCATATTGCAGGGCACGTCCTAAGAAGACGGCGGAACCATGGAGGACACCTCGTCACCGCCATCACCACCTGCAGTAGCTACGGAGGCGGATGCCGAAGCCTGGCTTGGCGACCCTAGTAGCTCGTATGCTTCATAGTATACGTTCAACTGAGTGCCAAGGGCACACAGTTGATCGTATCCAAGCACGCTCTGCCGGATGGCGGCCTCGTCCACCGGCGCACCGTCCTCGCCGCTCTCTGGGATGCCGGAGGTGAGCAGGTCCAGGTCCATCTCGGGATAGTGGGCCTTCGCCAAGGTCAGAGCAGTCCTGGCACCACCCCGAGCAGAGGACTGTTTCTAGTCCGCCATGATCCCTGGCACCAGCAGCAGCTTCTGGGTAAGCACAAGGGCGGAGAGGTTGGAAGAACCCGCTATCTGCAGGCTCCCGCACGCTTGGCGACCAGCGTTGAGAAGGCCATCAAGCTCCTTCTTCGCTGCGTCGGTGGCCATGCGCAAGCCTTCGGCGGTATCCGCCTCGCCCTGCCCCAAAGCGACTGCATAGCGGAAAAAGAAGATGCGTCATGAACGGCATAGCAGAAATTGAAAAACTTTACGTTGTAAGAAGAAATGGTACCTAGCAAGGTGTCCTAGAAGTGATGGAGGAGCTCGTTAAAGCCTTCGCGCCGCTTTTCAAAATCAGCAGCGGCTTTGCGGAGATCCTCTATCTCCTTGTCCTTCTTGAGGTTCTGGCGCTTCTGGTCCTTCAGCTGCTCTTCGAGGAGGGTGTTTGCGGCCAGAGATTTCTGGAGCTGCTGCTGCAGCCCATCCATCGCAATGGCGTGGCCCTTCTCCACCCTCTCAAGTGTGGACTTGAGCGTGGCAACATCTGCATGGCGGAAGTATCAGCACAGCATTGATTGAATAAGCATAAGGGAATTAAAACTTGTTGAGTAAATTACCGCTATTCTCAAGCTGTTGCTGCAAGTCCGCCACAAGAGCGCTTTTGATTGCCAGCTCCTTCTCTTGCGAACTGACAACCTGGACCAGGTCCTCTACCACCTTCTTGTAGTTCTGGCAAAATAATTTGAAGTGTTAGTCACTCTTAGAGCTTTATGCCGGATAAGTATCCGCCATAACGCTCGGGGGCTACTCACGATGATTTTTTAGTCACTCTTAGAGCATCATGATAGATAGAATCCACCATGATGCTCGGGGGCTACTTATGCTGATTTTTTGCCTTCCTAAGAGCTTTATGCCGGATGGTTATCCGCCATAACGCTTGGGGGCTACTCAGTATGAAATTTAA
The DNA here is from genome assembly GCA_007115705.1 of Dactylis glomerata. Taxonomy (NCBI): domain Eukaryota; kingdom Viridiplantae; phylum Streptophyta; class Magnoliopsida; order Poales; family Poaceae; genus Dactylis; species Dactylis glomerata. Next base: position 176,921 of record QXEO01000833.1, on the reverse strand, counting down.
AAGTTCTCTATAGAGCACTGTGAACTACCAGCGCTCGAGGGCTGTGCTATTCAAAAACTTACAGAAGTCACTCTTGAAGCTTCATAGCGGATCGAATTAACAAATCCGCCATGGCACTCGGGGGCTACTGGGAGTACATACCTCTTTGACAAGACTTGTTCTCTGAACAAACGCTGCCATAGCAGATGACACATGGTTACTGGCCTCCTCTTGTAGATTGTCAAGGCGGAAAAGAGCTTCTGATTTCTTCTTCCACTTTGAGGCCTCCCCAGCTCCTGCATCCATCTGAACCACTTTTCCGCTAAAACTCACCTTCTTGGCACCTTTAGCGGGGCGATCTGACGCTCCAGCACTTTTCTCTGGAGCATCCGCCATCTTGCTAACATGCTGGGAAGAAGTGGAAGGCCCAGTTGGGCGAGCAGGAGCATCCGGTGTAGGTGGAATGGCAGCAGGAGATGGCTTGGCCCTTGGAGGTTTCTGGCCAGGAACTTTTCTTCTTCTATGCGCAGAAGTCAGTCACAGATTAGAATAGTCAGGTTATATATGGTATGAAGGCAAGTTATGATTATCCTTACTTCCGCTCTGGCAGATTGATAGTGGTGGAATGCTCGGGCACGGTGTCCAGATGGCCGCGAAGAGCAGGGGACGGATGGCGAGAGAGGACTCTCTTGCCTAGTCCACGAATGCGCCCGCCAGCACCGCGAACGCCACGAGGAACCGATGTTATGGGCTCATCCGCCACTACCTCCTCTTCCGCCACCATCTGTCCTTTGGGAGATGAGGATGTCTCGTCCTCATCATCAGTAAGCTCTTTCGTCCGAGGATAACGGACGAGGCGGCTCAGCTCGGAAGGTGGTAGGGAAGAAAGCTGCAAAGAAATACGAAGTTATTTAAGAAAAACCAGCTGTTATGGCGGAATAAGGAGGGACTCACCTTTGGACAACTGCCATTCTCATACATAGGGATCTTTAACTTCAAAGGCTCATCCTGCCCCACCTTAATGATGTTGCTGATTCGAAGCTCGATCTCTTCAGCAGATAGTTCCTCCTTGGAATAACGCTGAGGATCATCAGCTCCGCTATATTCGCACATCAGGGATGGGCGGTATTGAAGAGGCTGAATCCGCCGTGAGACCCAGCAGTAGATGGTATCGGCACCTGTCAGTCTAGAGAAGACAAGTTTCGAAATTCGTCGTGAGCATAGCTGACATTCATCATCCATTGTAAAGTCGTCCATGACGCCCCAGCTATCCTGCTCCTCGGCGGGGCCATCAACAAAAGACCGCAGGCCGAACTTCCTTTCAGGAGGGGCCTGGTCAGCCAGATAGAAGAAGGATCCCCGCCATCCCTTTGCGGAGTCATGAGGGATAATGTAGGGGTAGGATTTCCCGCTCCGAGGAACAAAGGAGATCGATCCGCAATTGCGAGGATCTCCGTTCGCATCCCGGTTGTGGCGGATATTAAAGTATAAGCGGACTAAATCTCTGCGTGGGCTGATACCCAGATACCCCTCGCATAGCGCGACAAATCCCGCTAGGGCGGTGAAGCTATTTGGAGCAATGTGGTGTAGCTGTAACCTGTAGTGCCGGAGAACGCCTTTCAGGAAGTACGATGGCGGAAAACTGAGGCCACGATCAATGTGGGACTTCAGTATGACGACCTCTTCGTCTGAAGGAGTTGGCGTTGCTTCACCAGGTTCAACCCGCCATCTAGAGATCTCCTTAGCAGCTATGCGGCCTTCCTGCTCCAGGGAAGATAGAATCTCCTCATTTATATTACAAGGGTCCCAGTCTCCTCCTGAGGTCTCGGGCATGGCGGACTCTGTATCAGAAGACCGCGCTGAGCCCTCAGCAGCTTCGGACTTGGAGGCTTGGCGAGGCGATTCTGGTTCTATGGCGGCTAGCGGCGTGGCGGTAATAACTTCCAAGATCTCAAGCGAGGACGAGGAAGACGAGGCCAGCTTGTGGCGGAAAACGTCGCCGGCGGTGAGGATTTTCCGCGGCGGCTCGTCGGAGACAATGGAGCTCTCGTGGCGGCGCTTAAGAGAGAGAGAGCAACGGGGCGAATGAGGGGTAAACCGGCCGGGGGTGAGAGGCCGGGGTATATATAGACCCCGGGCCTCGAGATTCGTGCCCGCCATCACCACCGCTCGTCCCAATCGCAGAAACCCTAATCCGGTGACACGTGTCCAGGGGTAAAAAAGTAACTTGGCGAAAACAGTGCATGCACTGTAAATCTTGCCCTAGAAAGAACTACGTACCAGAATTTACGGCGGATTTCCACGGTATGATCCAACGGATCCCGAAAATCTCGCTAAGATAACTACGTCGCTTGATCCGTTATTTATGGCGGATTAATGGATGGAAGAAGGAACATCAAGATGACCGCCATCCCAGCACAGAAGGGAAGAAGAGCTATGGCGGAAGTAACTTACCAAGACTATGCATGGCGGATGTAGATGGCAATCTTGAAAGTTCCCTGGGGGCTACTGTTGGGGATATACCAAATAGGTATACCAGCGACGTAGTCCTAAATCAGCAAGCCAGGGTGGCCCATCAGGGGTGGTATGGCGGATTCGCCATACCGGGCGGCCCAGTTGCTGAAGTTGCCACGGTGGTACTGGACGCAGGCGCTTATGGCGGATCCTTAGACAGGCCCATGGCGGATTACTGACGACAGGCCCATGGCGGATCCGGAGACGGCCCATAGCGAGTTACCTTGACGTATACGCATAGGACTTAGTCTAGGACTCTAAGTTGTATCCGCTCCTGTACCAACGTGTAGCCCACGCCGGGCGCCTTTATAAGCCCAGCGTGGAGCAGCCCTTGAGGCAGGTTCTAGTCATACGGCCAATCGCATAGCGAAACAGCCAACCTCATCATTGTAATCGAGCACTTGTTGCCATATAGTGAATTATAGCAGCACGTAGGATCTCGCCACCGTCGCGGGATCTGAAGCTGGGTAAACTCGTGCTACCACCGTCCCAGATCGCTCCTCCGTGTTCACCCCCTTCCACAAACCGCCATACCCCTACCTCTATGGCAGATCTGTTGACAAAACCACGACACCACTAGCAGCAGGTGCGGATTTCTTTGTATTGGCATCAGATCGCGATGACGAAGGAGCACGAAAATCTGAACGAGAACTTGGTGTGGGTGCAGCAGGCCGGGGTGTGAAACGGCTGCCCGAAGTAGTACGAGACTTAAACTGAGCTTCTTCGGCAAACTGCGCTTCAGCTTCATGTGCATGATGTAGCAGTTCATTCATATCATGATACCGATGATGCCGAACAATGCTCTTAATATTATACTTCAGACCATGGAGAAAACGCTGCAAGGTCTGCTCAAGAGGCTCACAAACGCGAGCTCGTTGGAGAAGCATCTCCATCTCCATATAGTACTCATTAACGGACATCGAGCCTTGTTTCAATTGTTGTAACTTATCAAAAACTGAGCGGAGGTAGTTATGCAGAACAAAACGAGCCCGCATCACTTCCTTCATATGGCGCCAAGTCATAATGGGCAGCTCGTTGTTTTCTTGACGTGTATGCACAATGCTGCCCACCATCGCAAAGCATAGCCATCAAACTCTGAAGAAGCAAGCTTGATTTTCTTGTCCTCCGTATAATCATGAAGACGCCACAACTTCTCTATCTTCAGCTCCCAGGTGAGGTACTCTTCAACATCAGTACCACCCTCGAATTTGGGAACAGATGAAAGGAATATGCCCGAGAGGCAATAATAAAGTTGTTATTATATTATTCTGTGTTCATAATAGATGTTTATTTTTCATGCTAGAATTGTATTAATTGGAAACACTAATACTTGTGTGATTAATAAACTAAAAGGGTTCCTAGTAAAGCCTCTCTTTTATACTAGCTCGTTGATTAACTGATGATCAAGGTTTCCTGATCATGAACATTGGATGTTGTTAATAACGGGGTCATATCATTAGAAGAATGATGTGATGAACACTCACACCCATAGTACGAATAGCAATACGATCAAGTCATCAAGTTGATTGCTATATCAAACTCATACGAAGTAGTTCTAATCCTTAGACCATGAGATCATGTTAATCACTAATACCGGAAGGGTACTTTGATGATATCAAACGTCACACCATAATAGGGTGATTATAAAGGTTGATTTGGGTACTCTGAAAGTATTAGTTGAGGCTCATGGATCAAGAGTGGGATTTGTCCATCCGGATGACGGAAAGATATTCTCTGGGCCCTTCTCGGTGATATTGCATTGGAATAGCTTGCAAGCATGTGACTAGGTCATGGGAATGCATTATCACGGAACGAGTAAAGAGACTTGTCGGGAACGAGATCGAACTAGGTATGGTTGATACCAAATGATCGGATCTCGGACAAGTAATAATATCGCGAGACAAAAAGAATTAACTATGTTCGTTACTGGTTCACACGATCACTAGTTCATCGTTGAGTAAGTGGGAGTCATCATGGATTTCCAGATCCCGCTGTTGATTATTGATCAGAGAGGAGTCTCGATCATGTCCACTTTATTCACGAACCGTAGGGTGACACACTTAAGGTTCGCCGTCGTTTTTTGAGTGGATACGATACTCCGATCGAATTATAGGACAACATGAGGGTTGTTTCAGAAAAGTACCAAAACTGTTTCAGGATATCGAAATAACTCAAGGGTGTATTTGCTAATGTTTGTTAATTGAATGAATTAACAAATATTAAAGAAATAAAAATGTTTTATTAAATCAATAAGTGTGAATTTTAATTAGCATGAATGTCATGCAAAATTAAAATGGGGGTTACCTCATGTTGATGAGGGGGTTACCACCATGAAGGGAATGAAGAGGGGGTTACCGCCATGATGTGGAGGAGGGCCTCCTCCTTGGGGCCGGCGCACCCCCTAAGGGGGGCTGCCCCCTCCTCCCCTATAAAACCCCCTCCCTCTCCTCCAAGGTCTCACACTTCTTGATTCTCCCTTCCCGCATAGTTGCTGCCCAAATATCCGTCAAGCTTAGCGAAGCTCTGCCGGATTTTTAGTTCGTGATTCATACACTTGGAGAAGTGTGTGGAGGAGTGTCCGGCGGATCCCTTCTTCCGCTGCCCCGCTGGACCGAGGGCGTGGAGGAGTCGACGACGAGCTGTACGTGTGACCGATCACGGGGGCGCTGCCGGTTGTGGCGCCGTGTACACGATCTTGTGATCGTCAAGTGAACCACTACGTCGACTACGTCAAGTGAACAACTACGTCGACTACGTGCGTCTTCCTCGACTCTCCATCGGCAACGTTTGTGCAGGAACGTAATCCCCGCTTCCGGTCGTCGAGGGTTAGTCTCCGTTGCTACCATCTCGTAGAGTTTCTTGGCTAGTTTATGTGTTCTTGCGTAGGAAAATTTTTGTTTTCTATGCTACGAACCCATCAATGGTATCAGAGCCATCTCTATGCGTAGTTGGTATGCACGGTTAGAACACATGTGGATGTGGGCGTTGATGATCATGTTATTGCAATTTTTTGGTATTTTGGATCATAGTGGCTGTCGGGGGGATGACCCCCGGTAGGGTCAAGAGAGTAGAAAGACACAAGGTCTATGATTGACTTTATGCCGGGTTATCAAGGAAGGGCCTGGCCGGAATATAAGAGCATCGGCCAGGCCGGCATATAATGTGTATCCCGGCTGATACTTGGATATGCCGGCATAGCCGGAATACTTATAAAAGTGTGCCGGCATATACTTAGATATGCCGGCCTAACCATTTTGTGTGTTGTGCAGGAGCAGGGGAGGCCAGATTACCCGACCCTCGTAGGTCGTTGGTCCGGCATATAAGTCCTGGGTATGGCCAACGGTCATATCCGGGATACTTAAGTCAACCAAGGTGTCACTTCCCTACAATCAAGGAAGAAAACATCCAAGCATGGTAGCAGAGTAAGATGGCAGGGTGCACAGTGGAGGTTACCTACCCTCACTGTGCACAAGTACAAGCTTACCTCAGAATGGTAAGGTCACAGTTCAAGAGGTACAAGGTACAGCAAGGGGAGTCCCATCGAGAGCAATCAGGGAGAAAGTCGTGGGCGTCTGCCCTCGACAGCAAGTCCTGTTTGGAGTGTAGTTGGTGTCTCCTGGTCTTCTATGACCGTTGTAACCCTGGCCACCACTATATAAGGTGGCATAGGGAGCCCTGGTAAAGGGTTAGAGGTTGGTCGCTGGAAGAAGGTTAAAGGTTAGAGGTTTGTTGGTCACTCTGTGCTCCTACACTTAGCAGTTCATCTTCCTTCTCTAGCAGAGAGCTTGGAAGCACCTTTGTTGTGTACTACATCGACCCATATATACAATCAGTAGAGCAGGAGTAGGGGTGTTATCTCCTTACGAGAGCCCCGAACCTGGGTAGATCAGTCTCTCTTTCTGTCGTGCTTTTTAGCTCGTTCCCCTCTCCCGAATCCTCCAGCATCTAGTTCGGCCCCCATTTAAGCCATCCTATGGCATATGTTGTTTCACCACGACGACATTTGGCGCCCACCGTGGGGCAGATCGATATGCTGGGCGGAGTGTTCATTCGGACGGGGTCTGTGATAGCAGCTTCGGGAGTGCGCGTGGTCTCTGGCCTCGTCCAGAGGCTAGGCTCGCTCAGTTTCGTCAGTGACAACGCCGGTTGTCTCGGTGGCCGGCCGTTCCCCAGGGATGGCCGGATTATGTCTTTCGGTTCCCACGAGGTGTACGTGGGAACTGAGAGAATTTGCAGGAAGGAGGTGCTGGTGGCGTCGGATCCTCCGTCACATCGGCTGGCTCACGCTGGGCGTAGCGCTCGCTCAGTAGAGTCGGCTGAGGTGATGATGGCCGGCACATCCGTGCCGCCGGCGGAAGATGCCGGCAAAGCAGCAGCGGCCGGAGCTTCTCCTCCGGAGCCGCCGAAGGTCAAGAGGTCGGCGCGTCCTCCGTTGGAGCGTGCTGGAGAACCTGGCCGGCACTTCCGGTGTGCCGGCTAGGGGCGAGGTTCTTCTTCCCATCATCGACCGGCTTCTCGAGCCGGTGCGATCCGGCGTTGATCCGGAGCAGACAAGGGAGGTCCTGGAGGGATCTCGTCAGGCCCTCGTCGACGAGGCCCTGGCCATGAACCAGGAGCGCGAACGGTTTAACCGGCAACTCCGTGAGTATGAGGCAGCCCATGGTTTTACTCCTGTAGTAATCCGGCCTAGCCGGATAGAAGAGGTTAGAACTAGAGGCAGAAATCTTAATGCTGAGATAGGAAAAGATGCTAGAGATAAGAGTCATACTGCAACTAGTACTGTGCCTAAGGTAGTCTATAGTTCGCCAGTAAAGAACCTTAGAGCGGCGGCCGAGGTAGCTAAGGATTTATCTTGTTTATCCGGCGAAGCACTGCGTGAGCAGCAAGCCCGGCTTAACCAACTTTTGTCTGAAGCTACAAAGCAGCAGGAGGCCTTTAAGAAGGCAAACCCAGGTGCCGGGGCATCCCAGTACATTGTGTCGGCGGGAGGTGCCGGCGCGAGGTCGAGGGGCCAAGCCTCGTCCCCGCATCCTAGCGCCCGGCGTGCCGGAAGTGTGACCTCTGGCCGCCGGGACAAGCAGATCCAGGTGTACGATCCGGCTGCCGCCGGAAAGCAGGCGATGGTGCAGAAGAATGTCGGCCAAGCTGACAAGTATGTCGGCAGCAAGAAGCCCGGCCAGAGTGTGCCGGCCGGGCATGAAGCAGCAGCGGCCGGTGGTGGCCGGAGTAACAGTGCAGCCCGGCGTCAGCAACAGGGCGCCGGAGGTGCAGCGCAGCAGCAGGGTGCAGGCCATCCGGGACATCGAGAGGATGACGGCAATTCCGCCCTTGCCAGGGCGGGATATCAGCAGCAGCATCAGCAAGGCCGGCATAGTGAGCAGCATCAGCCGGAGCAGCAGCAGCAGATGATCGCAGGCCCAATAGCATCCCGGCTTGGACCTCGGTCCTTGGAAGCCAATGATGCACGTTTCAAGCTGGACAAGCTCCACCAATCAGAGTTGGTGGAGAGACAAGGAGCTCCGGGCCCTATGTGTTTCGGACCCCGGATTATGGGGGAGCCGGTGCCTTACTTCTTCCAGCTCGCGCGTGGCGCGAGGACATATAATGGCAGTACGAAGCCGGAAGATTGGTTGGAGGATTACTCCACAGCGGTGAACATCGCCGGAGGAAACCTCAGATGGGCGGTACGATATGTGCCGCAGATGTTGGAAGGTCCAGCCAGGATATGGCTGAATAATTTGCCGGCCGGGAGTATCAACGGCTGGATTGATTTCGAAGAGCAGTTTGTGTCGAACTTTACCAGTACATACAAGAGGCCCAACCGTCCGCAGCAGCTGGCTAACTGCCGGCAAGGAGTGAATGAGACTGACCGTGACTATCTGACCAGGTGGTGCACGTTGCGCAATTCCTGCGAAGGAATCAATGAGCAGCAGGCCATCATGTGGTTCGCTCATGGGTGCCAACATGGCACCATGCTGTGGCAAAAGCTTCAGAGGCAAATGCCGGCCACGCTGGCCGAAACAATCAAGATCGCTGATAGTTATGCTCTGGGAGATCCCAAGCAGCCCAGTCTCGATTCACAAGGACAGGGGCAAACCCAGGGGAACACCAGCAATGCCGGGAGACCAGGGCAATACTATCGCCCGGATAACCGGAATAAGAGGAGAGATGAGCGGCCGGATTACCGGTATGGGCAGCACAAGTTGCAGCTGTGGAGGAAGAGCAAGGGGGCGCCGGCAGTAGCCAGCGTCCGAGATATGAGAACTATCAGCAGCCTCAGCAGCAGCCGCAGCAGCAAGCACAGCCGTTCCAGAAGAAGAATGTCTGGACCAACAAGAATGCCGGCGGAGCCGCCGGCCAGAAGAAGCAGTGGCCGAAGTATACTGTGGGTCTTGCCATGGACAAGCCTTGTGTGTTTCACACATTCCAGCCGGGAAAGCCGGCAAACCATTTGACAAGGAACTGTTCGTGGCTGGACGACATATTAGCAGGTCGTGCAGGTCCCTGGGGACCGGCTAGACCCTCTGTCCCGGCAGCTCCATCGCCGTTGACAGGTGCCAATACAATTGCAGTCCCACCTAGGCCGGGTAATCCTGGGAATCAGAGCAACGCCGGAAATGCCGGCGTAAATCAAGTTGACCAGAGCTATAATCCGGAATATAACGCCGGAGGCCCAGGAGCGGGCCGGAATGAGTACAAGGAGTATGATCAGAGCTATATGGTCTTTGAGACCGAGAGAACAGACAAGCAGAGCTTGTACCGGCGGAGTCTGGAGGTGAATGCCGTTATGTCGGCTGTGCCAAAGCTGATGTACTGGTCTGACCAGGCTGTTGGTTGGGACAGGGCAGATCATCCCCGGATCATGCCAAATCCCGGCGGATATGCTCTGGTGATGGATCCGACATTCGTCGGGCCGGCTAATAACGTAAGATTCAGCAAGGTCCTCATTGATAATGGAAGCAGCATCAACATCATGTATCGAGATACGATGGAGAAGCTGGGAATCAAGGAAAATATGCTGGAACCAAGCAAGACCACGTTCCACGGCATTGTGCCGGGACTTTCGTGTGCGCCGATGGGCAAGATCCGGATGGATGTCATGTTTGGCAGCCGGGATAACTGCAGGGTGGAAAACCTCATGTTCGAGGTGGTTGATCTGGAGAGCCCCTACCATGCTTTGCTGGGTAGACCGGCACTGGCAAAATTCATGGCCTCTACGCATGTGGCGTATCTGAAGATGAAGATGCCGGGACCCAAAGGAGTGATCACCATCATTGGTGATTACAAGCGTTCGATGGCATGTGCCACCGCCGGATCCAATCTGGCCGAGACTCTGATCATTGCAGAGGAGAGGAAGAGGCTCAAGCGAGCAGTGGAGATTGCTGAGACGGTCGTGGCCGGCAAATATATGCCGGGCATGACAAATCCCGGCGGCAGTGCTTCTTTTCAAGTAGGCAAGGAAGTCAAAAAGGTGCCGCTGGATGAAGCTTTCCCGGAGCGCCATGCCCTGGTTGGGGCAAGTTTGGATCCCAAATAGGAAAGCGAGCTCATCAGCTTCCTCCGTGAGAATCGGGATATCTTTGCATGGTCTACTTCGGACCTGCAAGGTGTGCCGAGGGAGCTGGCTGAGCACGCATTGCACGTGAGACCCGATGCTAAGCCAGTGAAGCAGCCGCTCCGGCGGAATGCCGGCGATAGAAGGAAAGCCATATGGGAGGAAGTGGCCAGGCTCTTAGCCTCTGGCTTTATCAAGGAAGTACTTCATCCGGATTGGGTGTCTAATCCGGTTTTGGTGGAAAAGAAGAAAGACGAGCCCGCCATAGTGAAAGTATGGCGGATGTGTGTTGATTACACCAACTTGAACAAGGCATGTCCTAAAGATCCATTCCCGCTGCCTCGGATCGATCAAGTGATTGATTCCACAGCCGGATGTGAACTGTTATCATTTGTAGATGCCTATTCTGGTTTCCACCAGATCCCCTTGTTTGAGCCAGATCAAATAAAGACATCCTTTATTACCCCGTACGGGGCTTATTGCTATCTCACTATGCCGTTCGGTTTAAGAAATGCCGGCGCAACTTACCAAAGGTGTATGCAAAAGTGTTTGCACGATCAGATAGATAAAAATGTGCAGGTATATGTCGATGATATCGTCATAAAAACCAAGGAGAGCAAGACTCTCATAGATGATCTCCGGGAAACCTTTGGGAACCTGAGGAGATTCCGGATGAAGTTGAATCCGGCTAAGTGCACCTTTGGTGTGCCGGCGGGCAAGTTGCTCGGTTTCCTTGTTTCCAGCCGGGGTATTGAGGTGAATCCCGGCAAGATTCGTGCCATAGAAAGGATGAAGCCGCCGACAGATTTGAGGGAAGTACAGAAGTTCACTGGGTGCCTCGCATCCCTGAGCCGCTTCATAAGCCGGCTGGGAGAGAAAGCTCTGCCGTTATATCAGTTGATGAAAAAGTCCGACACATTTGTCTGGACAACGCAAGCAGATGCAGCTTTCAAGGAATTGAAACAGTTGTTGTCAACAGCGCCGGTATTAGCGTCTCCGATGCCCCGGGAGCCAATGTTGCTCTATATAGCGGCAACCAACCGAGTTGTCAGTGCTGTGGTGGTAGTAGAGCGAGAGGAAGGAGGCAAAACCGTGCAGCGGCCGGTATATTATCTGAGTGAAGTCCTCTCCACCTCAAAGCAAAATTACCCCCACTATCAGAAGATGACCTATGGTGTCTATATGGCGGCCAAGAAGCTCAAGCATTACTTCCAAGAGCATCCAATCCGGGTAGTGGCCGAGGCCCCTATCTCGGAAATTATAGGCAACAAAGATGCCAGCGGCCGGATAGCAAAGTGGGCAATAGAGCTTTCACCATATACACCGCAGTACGATAAGAGGGATACAATCAAGTCCCAGGTCTTGGCTGATTTCTTTATTGACTGGGCCGAGATACAGTATGAGCCACCATTGCCAGATGCCAATTATTGGAGGATGCATTTCGATGGGTCCAAGACAATCCATGGCTTGGGTGCCGGCATAGTTCTCAGTTCACCAAAGAATGACCAGCTGAGATACGTCCTGCAGATTCACTTTGCAGCATCAAATAATGTGGCGGAATATGAGGCACTTGTGCATGGCCTGAAGGTGTCTAAGGACATAGGAATTCGCCGGATTATGTGCTTCGGGGATTCTGACTTAGTGATTCAGCAGTGTTCCGGCATATGGGACGCGCATGATGCTAACATGGCATCATACCGTTTCCTAGTGCAGCAGTTAAGTGGTTACTTTGAAGGTTGTGAGTTCCGGCACGTTCTCCGGGCTCAGAACGATGCAGCCGATGCATTATCCAAGCTGGGGTCTTCCCGAGATTCAATCCCGCCCGGCATTTCGCTGGAGCATCTGAGGAAGCCATCGATCAAACCCTCGCCGGAGTCATCCTCCATTTATGTCCCGCCAGGTCCAGACGAAGCAGTTCCAATGGAGATAGATGCCGGAGCCAAGACGGATAACCCGGGGACTGTTTCCTCAGTCCCGGGGACTGGGCCGGCATATGCTGTTAGTACAGTATTCCGGAGCAAAACTAAAGGCAAGGGTAAAATGTGCCAAGAGGTTGTGCCGGTATACCCGGGGACTGCTCCGGCATACCCGGGGACTGATTCTTCAGTCCCGGGGACTTCGCAGCCCATGGAGATCGATTATGTGTCGGTCGAAATGATGGAAATAGATCAGGCAGTGTTCACTGTCAGGGAAGTGCCCTCATGGGCACGTCCTATCATGAACTTCATGGTGGATGGTCAAGTGCCGGCGGATGAAACCGAGGCCCGCCGGGTTATAAGGAGATCCAAAGCGTATACCATCATCAACAAAGAAATATACAAGAGAAGTACCACCGGAGTATTGCAGAGATGTGTCGAATCTGCGGAGGGTCTGGAGATGCTCCGGGAAATTCACCAGGGGGAGTGTGGTCACCATGCTTCGTCCAGGGCATTGGTGGCAAAGGTATTCCGGCATGGCTTCTATTGGCCAACGGCACTGCAAGAGGCAGAAAACTTGGTCCGGAAATGTAATGGGTGTCAAAGATATGCCCACCAGATTCATCAGCCGGCATCTGCCCTGAAAACTATCCCAATAACCTGGCCCTTTGCTGTTTGGGGCCTGGATATGGTCGGGGCTTTTAAGCCGGCCAGAGGGAAAATGACCCATATCCTGGTCATGGTGGACAAGTTCACCAAGTGGATTGAAGTGAAGCCCATAAGCAAGTGTGATGGTCACACAGCAGTGAAATTCTTAAAGGATATAATCTTGAGATATGGTGTTCCTCATAGCATCATCACTGACAATGGGTCAAACTTTGCCCAAGGGCCATTTGCCAGATTTTGTGAGGAGGTGGGAATCCGGCTGGACGTTGCGTCGGTTGCCCACCCTTGTGCCAATGGCCAAGTAGAGAGATCGAATGGGCTAGTATTATCCGGCATAAAACCCCGGCTGATAGAGCCCCTGGAGAAAACTCCGGGATGTTGGCTAGATGAGCTGCCAGCAGTGCTGTGGAGTTTAAGAACTACTCCGAATAGATCAACAGGCTACACACCTTTTTTCCTGGTGTATGGAGCAGAAGCTGTGCTTCCAACAGATGTAATACATGATGCACCAAGAATAGTGCTATATACTGAGGAAGAGGCTAAAGAAGCCAGAGAAAATGATGTTGATCTGCTAGAGGAAGCAAGGGAAATAACTCTGTCAAGAACAGCAGTATATCAGCAGAACCTCAGACGCTATCATGCGCAGAAGGTAAATCCAAGGAGATTTCAAGAGGGAGATCTAGTACTCCGGCTAAAGCAAGGAACAGAAGGCCGGCATAAGTTAACTCCTCCATGGGAGGGGCCATTCATTGTGAGCAGAGCTCTGCACAATGATGCCTATTATCTTATAGATGCGCAGGACCCCAAGAAGAATAAGGCGGACAGGTCCGGAGAAGAAACCAAGAGGCCATGGAACATAGCTCTACTGCGCCCCTTTTACTCCTGAGCAACACAATGTATGTATTTCCATATTTTCCTTTGTATGCCGGCGTGTTGTGCCGGCACAAGACTAATGAATGAAATACCGGCATCCCGAAGAAGCCGGGTAACTAGCTCCGAGGTATATTTGTTGTTTATTTACAGTTTTTTGTTATATGCCGGCTGGCTTTATTTGAATGTTTCCTATGTCGGCCTAGTAATGTGTCGGCACCAAAGGCCACTCTTCGACTCAGCTGCTGTCCGAAACCCGGCTTCATGGCTAGCAAGAGTAGATGCCGGAGATTGTCTACACATGGAAAACGGCTAAGGAAATACAAAGCAAGCGAACCGACATTTTCGTTAAAGCTAAAGTTAAAATTTAAAGTGTCGGATGATTTGAAGTCTAAGTCTCAAAGTTAAAGTACTGTATGTTCGAGGAAGCAACCTTGAGACTCATACGTCGAAAGCCAATTAAGGTAGACAAGTAGCCAAGGTTGTGAAATTGAGGAAACAGGAAAACAACTCGGTGACTTAGCCAAAAGATGATCCGGCATTAATAACAAGCAAACCAAGATAAAACTTGTTCAGGAAGCAAACCAAAGGAAATTAAACGTATATCTTACAACTGCACCCGGCATACCGGGGATCTGATAAAGCTTAAAGTGTTTTTGGTGCAAAGATTCAAGGGGCAGACGCGGGGCCGCCAGCAGGTGGAGCAGTAGCAGTCGAGATGTCGGCCTCAGGTGTGCCGGACCCAGCAGATGGAATGGAGCCGTCGCCTCCGCCCGGGGCAGATGCCTGTTCCGGAGCTTCAGTGTCGGCTTCCTCAGCTTCATCTTCATCTTGGCTGGAGTCGGAACCCTCAGCAGCGGCAGATGTCCCGGCATCGTCATTCTTCTCCGGCTCGCGGATGTCCCGGACGAATTTGTCGGTGTCGGCATAGTCCACATAACTATGGGCCAACTCCTTGCGGCGACGGATATGATCCGGATCCGTGGTCCAGATGGATCCTTCGCGCACGGTGCGCAAAGTCTCCAAGTCTGCCTTTTCATACCAGGACAAGAAGTAGCTGAGAGCTTCGTCAGCTCCAACCCTCGCGCCGGAATCTCGCCACTCCCGGAGGCGAACCTTGGCAAGCTGCAGGTCGTTGCCGAGGTCAACCGGGTCAGTGGGAGTCCTTTGTCCCGGCCAGAGGGCAGAGAATGCCTCCTGGGCGCCGTAGAAGAGCTCTTCAGTGTAAAGGGTCATGGCCTCCTTCCGGGACTGCAGGGCCAGCAGCTGCTCCGACATGTCCCAGTTGGGCGAGTCAACCGGAACACCCCGGTTTTCTCGGTCCAACTGCAAAGCCCTCTCAACGTCAGCGACGGAAGCGGGAAACATGCCTGCAGAATAGAAACAATGTTAGCAAAAGGAAAATATGTCGGCATAGATGCTATGCCGAAAAAGATTACACTATGTCGGAAAGGATAAAAGGGGAAAGGATTTGAAGCTTACGGGCAAGGTCGGCATTCAGCTGTGCAACTGTAACCTCCCATTTGGTGGCCTGCTCCTTCAGGCTATCCAGTTCAGCGTGGGCGTTGGAGGCATCAGTCTCGGAGGTAACAAGCAGGGTCTGGGTTTTCTTCAGTAGGCCCTCCCTCTGTTCCTTTTCGTCCAGCAGCTCGGTGATCCGGCCCTTCAACTGCTCAACCTCGGCCTTGTGACCGGCATCCCGGTCGTCCAGTTGCTTGGCCACATCCACCGAGGACACACAATCCTGGTGGCGTGCCTCCAGTGCAGCCTTCTCATCTGCAAAGATTTCAAGTTAAAAGGATTTGAAGAAAGAAAACAGTGACAAAGAGTAAAGGATTTGAAGTATAAAGTAGCTATCCGGGTAACAGCAGGATCCGGCATACCAGTAAGCTCTTTCACCCTCTTGAGAAGCTCGGTGACTTGCGCTTCGGCACCAGCTGAAGAATGTCGGCACAAGGTTACGTGTCGGCAAGAGTAAGCATTGCAAAGTAAAGAGAGGAAAGATATCCGGCATACAGCAGTATGTCGGCAAAGATTACCTTTCTGGGACAGCTCCTGCTGAAGCTTGCTGTGTGCGTCAGATAGCTTCCGGTGCTCGCACACCAACTCATGGAACATGTCGGCCCGGGTGTTGTTCATGCGCTGCAAAAATGCCGGGATTTGAAATGTCAGCAGAGAAATTTGACATGATAATTAAAGTGAAGATTTTATCAAGTGATCATTCTTTTAAAGACCCGGCACAGGTGCTGCGCACCTATCCCGGCTCTCGGTGACTAGGATTTGAAGCTCGAATCGAGCTTATATCCCGGTCAAGAGGATTTGAAAGATAATAGAGATGTGAAATTGTTAAAGACCCGGCACAGGTGCTGCGCACCTATCCCGGCTCTCGGTGACTAGGATTTGAAGCTCGAATCGAGCTTATATCCCGGTCAAGAGGATTTGAAAGATAATAGAGATGTGAAATTGTTAAAGACCCGGCACAGGTGCTGCGCACCTATCCCGGCCCTCGGTGACTAGGATTTGAAGCTCGGATCGAGCTCATATGTCGGCAGTTAATTCAAAAGAAGCTAGCTAAAGGACTATGAGAAAATCCCGGATGTCCATATCCCGGACAGCCGACATTTTCGGGGACTGGGGATATGTGTGTAAATAGAGAGGACTTACGTTGGTGGCATAGGCCAACTTGTGAAGTCTTTGCTGGATGCTGAGGAGCTCGCTGGCGATCGGTATGGGCTTCGCTGCCAGGAAGTCGCTTGGGTCGCCACTGGTCTTGGCTTCGGCCAGCTTCTTGCTCCTTGAGTCCGCAGTGTCCATGTTGCTGGCGTCGTTCCATTTGATGCACTGCTCCTTAAGAGAGCCGAGGCTCTGATCACTTTTCGTCGCAAGAGGGACGAGGCCCTCGAGTTCTGGGGTGTCGAAGAAGCTGGTCCGGTACCCCGGCCGGGCTGCTGCCCTGCCAAGATGCAGGGCCAGAGCAGAGCTGGTCCGGGACGCTGCCTTAGGAGGAGCAGTTGCGGCAGATGGTGTGCCGGACTTGGCCGGCTGAATCTTCAACGTGCCGGTCTTGGCCGGTGCAGTGGACTTGGCCGGTGCAGTGGTCTTGGCCGGTGCAGTGGTCTTGGCCGGTGCTGGGGTCTTGTCAGCTGAAGGAGTCTCGGGTGCGGGCTGTTCCGGCGCGGCCGGTGCATCTTGGCCAGCAGAGGCAGGATCCGGGATAGTCCGGACTTCCGGCACTAAAGGGCCTTTACCCTTGATGTCTGCTCCGGCGGCTTTCAGTTGTGCCGGCGTCGCCGGTGGGCGCGCCGGAGTCTGGTGCTTCTTGGTGGGCTCCTGTGTCCATGTGGACATCAGGAGCCGGAGGTTCCTGTTGAGCCCCCGAGTCCATGTGGACGTCGGGGGCAGAGGTGTCTTGTTCCGGTGGAGGAACGTCCTTCGCCGGGGAGGAGGTCTTGTCGGGCACAGGCGAGGATGCCGGCGCCGGGGAGCTTGTGTGACTGGCAGAGGGAATGTCGGAGGTAGCAGGGGCAGCGGGCTTGGTAACCTTCGGGTCGCCGCTCAAGCCAGAAGCTTGTTCCGGCTCAAGAGGAGCACTGAAAGAGAGAAAACACCAAGTCAGTAATACAAACAAGAGATATGTCGGAGGAAATGCAAAGAAAAGGAAATTTACCCCGAGGCAACAGGCCTCTGTTTCTTCTGTTTGGGCACGCCGACCTTCTGCCTTTTCGACCTCTGAGGTATGTCGGACGGGGGCTTCACACCTCGCTTCCGGCCGGCACGTCCGCCGGTGGAAGGAGGTCCCTGGTTCAGAGGGGCGGCGTCGATAACCATATCGTCCGGGATAGCTGAGGACGGCATTGCAAACTCGTGAGCAATAGGTGTTTCTGGAAAGGCGTACGCAAGTGGCATCGGGTCATAGTACAGCAGGATCTCCTCGTCAGAATCAATCTCACTCCGGTCTTGAGTATAATGCCGGGATGAAGAGCCCTTACCCATGGCAGCTGCAGCACGGGTGCTCCTGGGAAGCTTATCCCAATGATCCGGATCTTCAACATCCGCAACGGTGCGGTCCGCCGCGATCTTGATCCGGGAGTTCTCCATGGTTTGGAAGCTGAATTTCTGTATAAACAGCAAAGTCAAGTATTCAGACAAGGAAATATGCCGGTGGAAGAGGTATGTCGGATCAATATGATATGTGTCGGCAAATAGACATGTGTCGGCTTAAGTATCTATGTGCCGGACATGGACTTTATGTATCGGATAAGATGGTTTACCGTTGGGGCGGGCCTATCCCGGCTGTATGGTTCTAGCCCCCAGGCAAAAGTGGCCTGAGAGGACTTGCAGACATCCTTAATCCGGCGCAGAATGTCGGCCGGAGTCAGCTCGTGTGTGGAGTGCCGGGTGGGGTCCATTGGCCCGCTCATCTGACAGATCTTGTGCGACCGGCGCTGCAGAGGGGAGACGCGCCGGCTTATATAGCAGGCCACCAGGTCTTGAGGAGTAAGACCGGCATCCAGGAGCTCGCCCTTAACCCGGTGAAGCGCATTCACCGGCATCACCGAGTTCTTCGGGTTATAGGTCCAGTTCGTCATAGCCAAGGGTGGCTCGTCCACAAATGGCGGCAGGTTGAGCAGATCCTCGTCGGTGGTGTTCTTGACGTAGAAGAAGCTTTTCTGCCACTTCTTGCAAGATTCCAGGAGTTCCACCTTGGGGAAGTCCGAGCCCTTTCGGGACATGATGGTGGCCGCGCCGCAGAGGGTCATGGGGCGGTCCTTCTTTTCCTGGGCCGTCTCCGGCGGGTCGTCCTTGCTCCGGGGCGGCTCTTGGACGACTTGCTTCCGCAGTTGGAAGTACTTCGCCCAGCCTTGAGTAAGGGCCTCTATGCCGGCATAGCCCTCGCAAAAAGCAGCGAAGGCGGAGAGGATCATCACGGCATTGGCCGGGATATGATGAGGTTGAAGATCATAGGTGTTGAGGAAGTCCCGGAAGAAGTCCGATACCGGCAGACCGAAGCCCCGCTCGAAGTGGGCGATGAAGACGACGCGTTCGCCGGGTTCAGGTGCCGGCACAGTTTCTCCCGCTGGTAGCCGGCATGCTACGCCCTCCGGGACTCTCCTGGTGGAGGTGACCCAGGATATGTCGGCCGGAGTAACCTCCGACCCCTCCCAGCCGGAGCGTCCTTGGGCTCGGGCCGAGGTATCTTCCTCAGAGGCCGAGGTAGCCGTCATGCTTGAAGATGCCATCTTAGTGGCCGGGATAAGGCGTGAGAGCCGGAGTCCCGTGATGTTATTCCTATCAAGGCCGGAGAAAAGAGGGAGGTTAGTCTCTCCGGCATACCACTCTCACAGATGTTAGCAGGAATAGAAGATCTACCGAGGCAGTTAAAATCGGAAATAAACAGGGATATAATTTCTGCGGAAGAACACCTGTGAGCTGTTACGAAACACTGCTAGCAATGCTAATCGAAGCAACGAAATATCCAGCAAAGGAACTACCATGGATACAAACCAGTGAGGCTACCGCAGCCTAGTTGCAGAAGAGCAGGGAAAGGAAGAACAGAGGAAGAGGAACTCACCGGAGCTTGGCCTACGGCAATGGAGCGGCGGCGGCAAGTGTGCAGAGGAAGATCCAATCTCCCTGCAAGACTGCGGGGAGAAGAGGCGGCGGTGGCGTCGTCGACGATGACGCCGGACGTCGGCAAGCGGAGGCGCCGGCGTGCAGGTGGACGACGGCGGCAGCTTCCCTTCTCGGTTTCTTGGTCCGGCGGCGAAGCGCGAGGGGCAGAGGATCTGAGGAAGAAGGCACTGTGGCGGGGGTAAAAAGAATAAGTTACCCCCACCCCGTATTTATACCGAGGAGGCCGGTCGTGGGGGTCGTGGGGAGGATAGTGCTCCACTCCCCCGACCGTTTCTGCGGCGAGGCGCCACGTGGCGGCACAGAGTGGGGCGGCGGTTCCTGTAACCGTGCCATGACGCAATGATGGCAAGAAGTAACTGCTGCACTGTGAACCGTCGCATCGTGGGTGACCGTTCGAGGTGGCAGGGCAGTTACAAGTTTTGATGCAAAGCTGTCAGGCATGGCTTCTCGAGGAAGACTCGTCTATATGTCGGATTAATTGCCCGATGTATATGTTCCGTCCGGAATACCCTCGGGACCGGCCGGAATAAGTTTTGGAACAGGAACAGAGGCCGGGATATGTGCAGATGTGCCGGCATATAAATCTGATCGCCGGGGCATAATGAAGAAAGGTATGTTGAACCTGTCAAGGCTCCACAGTTATGACTGGGGAACCTCGGCAGCTTCGGGGACTAGTGTCGGGGGGATGACCCCCGGTAGGGTCAAGAGACTAGAAAGACACAAGGTCTATGATTGACTTTATGCCGGGTTATCGAGGAAGGGCCTGGCCGGAATATAAGTGCATCGGCCAGGCCGGCATATAATGTGTATCCCGGCTGATACTTGGATATGCCGGCATAGCCGGAATACTTATAAAAGTGTGCCGGCATATACTTAGATATGCCGGCCTAACCATTTTGTGTGTTGTGCAGGAGCAGGGGAGGCCGGATTACCCGACCCTCGTAGGTCGTTGGTCCGGCATATAAGTCCTGGGTATGGCCAACGGTCATATCCGGGATACTTAAGTCAACCAAGGTGTCACATCCCTACAATCAAGGAAGAAAACATCCAAGCATGGTAGCAGAGTAAGATGGCAGGGTGCACAGTGGAGGTTACCTACCCTCACTGTGCACAAGTACGAGCTTACCGCACAGAGGTAAGGCCACAGTTCAAGAGGTACAAGGTACAGGGATATGGCGTCCCATCGAGAGCAATCAGGGGCGAAGTCAAGGGTCTCTGCCATCGCCACCAGCTCCTGTTTGGAGTGTAGCCCTTGTCTTGTGGTCTTGTATGACCGTTGTAACCCTGGCCACCACTATATAAGGTGGCACAGGGAGTCCTAGCAAAGGGTTGAAGGTTGGTGGCTGGAAGAAGGTTGAAAGGTTGAAGGTAGATTGGTCACACTGTACTCCTACACTTAGCAGTTCATCTTCCTTCTCTAGCAGAGAGCTTGGAAGCACCATTGTGGTGTACTACATCGACCCATATATACAATCAGTAGAGCAGGAGTAGGGGTGTTATCTCCTTACGAGAGCCCCGAACCTGGGTAGATCAGTGTCTCTTTCTGTCGTGCTTTTTAGCTCGTTCCCCTCTCCCGAATCCTCCAGCATCTAGTTCGGCCCCCACTTAAGCCATCCTATGGCATATGTTGTTTCACCACGACGACAGGTTGACCTTCCTCCAAATGCCCGTTGTCGTCAGTGCTGCCGCCCAACAACACAAGCAGCAGATTACCATCCGACTCCACAAGGTAGAACTTGGAATCATAATCATTTCTAAGTTCTGGAAATGAAAATAGTGTCTTCATGCTGACAGTGCTCGCGCGCTGCTCCAACTGGACATTGTTGGTGCACACTATTCTTCCGAACTCATTCACAGCTATTGCATACAATTCACCATTGAACGGGGTAATGCAACGCAGAGAATGGTCCTCGATCGTAAATCTTCCTTCTCCCCAATCATGTACATCTATATCATTAGTTGGAGAGCTCTTATCGACCCAAGCAATTTCATTGGGGTAACCTATGCAAATGAAGACCATAGTCGGGGACTTCATTACAGCGACTGACTGCACAATCATAGATGGCATCTGCGCCTCAAACGTAGCGTTCAAAGTCTTTGTGAGTGGGTTCAGAAGCCGTATCTTGTGCGGCTGGTTCCTCTTGGCAAGCACGATGACGCCACGGTAAAAGCCGACGAAGTAGTATCTAAAAGGGAGTTGATGAAGATAACATTCAGCACTAAGATGTTTACGATTGAAAATAAAAATAGATTAACTCTATAGATATGGAGGAATTTGAACCTTGCATGAACTTCCGTTAGATCGATGGTGACGTAGCGGGATGTGCGGAGGTTGAGAAAGGAGAACTCAGCGGCGCGTGGAAGGGCGTGTTCTACCACGATCCATTCGTGCTGGTGCACGTCGGGCTCAGGTAGATCTGAGCACCAATTTGTACAAACTTGCATCAAAGCAGCGTAGGTGTCCACGTACTCCTCGTTCGCCAGTAAGCAGTCGCCGATCTTGTGAAGTGGTCCGTCACCCTTAAGAGAGGCCCAGTTCACGGAGGCACCGCGCTTGGATGCGCTGCCCTCGGATGCGACGGGCTCGGCGGCGACGGGCTCGGCGGCGACGTGCTCGGATGCGACGGGCTCGGAGGCAATGGGCTCGGAGGTGACGGGCTCGGGGGCGACGGCCGCCGGCGCATTCTTCTTCTCCATCGCCGGCAGGGGAGCGCGCGTAGGGCGGTTGGGGTTTTTTGGATTTGGAGAAGGTGATGGGACGTGAGAGGCGTGGTTGCGTGCGTGAGTTATAATGAGACTGTGTGCAGAGGGAGGGAGAGAGGGGCTCTGTACTGGCAAAGTGACGGTTCATCTCAGCAGTTGACTTTTGGTCTCAACACGCGCACCGCGCGGCTAACCGCTGCTCACCGCGACACGCGTCCGTGGGACTGCACGTCAGCACCGTTACGTGTACTCAGTTCTACCCTCGAGTCTTACACTGGAAAAATATCTGTACTCAGTTTTCCCCTCGAGTACTAATACTGGCTAGTGCAATATACTCAGTTTTACCCTCAAGTGGCTGGTCAACAGAGAGTCAACAGATGGGATTAAGCCATCTAATTGAGTCATTTCATGCGCAAAAAAATTCAAAAAAATAAAATCATAGTGCCTCCTACTCATGGAGTCTTGTTACGCGACCTGCCACGTAGGAAATCATAACAATCATATATAAATCAAGTTTTCACACAAATGGCCACTTCTGAAATCACTAGTAGCTATGAAGGTTCATGGTTTTCCACTCAAACCCCTTCTCAAAACATCTATACCCAAAACATAGTTTGTCTGAATGAGGCCATAATTTTTACACTCATGTATATTTTAATTGCTAATACTTTGAGGTAGGCCAACCTAGGTTTCATTGTACAAAACATGTGTTTTTCTTTTTCTAAATCTCTTATTTGAATTCCTTAGCCTGTTTACTATTTACTTACCCTTGTATCCTTGATACTACTCAGTTTTACCCTCTCCCTTCTCATAGAAGCCCAAACTTAGCCTGATTGGTCGAGCTGTTGTCACACGGATCGTGCCCACCTACCGTCGATCCTATGATCTAACGGGCAGGATCGTGCCACCCTCTCTCTATCTGTCGGTGGCAAACTACTACCCCTCTATGTATGCTAAATGACGAGTTTGCCACCGGATTCAACAAGTTGGGTAATCACGAATTTCTTTTAGGCATTACTTTTCACGGTAAAATGATAAACTATCACGAATTTCCATTTCTTGTAGGCATTACTTTTCACGTTGAAATGATAAACTATCACGAATTTCCATTTCTTGTAGGCTTTACTTTTCACGGTAAAATGATGAACTTTCACGAATTTCCATTTCTTTTAGGCATTACTTTTTTGTTGAGATATAAACCACCCCCACAACGGTCATCTCCTCCTTAATTTATTGTGTAAACCCCACAACGGTCATCTCTACCTTAATTTATGGTGTAAACCCCACAACGGTCATCTCTCCCTTATAAACCCCCACAACGGCCATCCCTCATGTCAATAGGTTCTGCCTCTCTCTTCTTCGTTTCTGCCTCTCTCTTCTTCGTTCACATACACTTGATCCATTGCCATGGCTTCCACGTCTCGGACGCCGACCGGAAGGGGAAGGGGAAGGGGAAGGGGAAGGGGCGGCCGGGGTGGTGGATCATCATCATTGCCACCACCACCGTCAACACTGCCATTGATCATAGAGGAGTTCTTCATCACCATCTATGAAGACCCTTTGGCCAAGAAGGTACGTACGTGTTCCCACATATATGATGCATGTGATTAATTATGTGCATGTTCTAAAAAACCTTTAATTTCAAACGATCGGCGCTCGATCTCTTTGCAGGCACTCCCACAAAAGTTTGCGGACTATCTTGATGGCCAGGAGCCCGCAAAGGTGTATCTGCGAGCAGCTGACTGCGGTCCTCATCTCTGGACCGTGGAGGTCCTATTTGACGGACAAGGCCGGATGTACCTCGACAAGGGCTGGGAGAATTTCGCCGTCGCACACGGTGTGGATTTCGGCTGCTTCCTACACTTCAAATATGAAGGCGATTATGTGCTCACAGTGAAGGTGTTCGACAGAACAACATGCAGGAAGTACTACTACACGGACGACGAAGATACTGACGATGAAAGCGACGACGACGTGAAGCCATGCATCTAAGGGGATTATGACCAAGAATATATATGTAGCTTCATATGCATCGATTTATAGATCTAGCTATTTTCTATATATTATGCATGTAAAAATAATAGGGAATCGCAATTTCCACTATGATTCGAGCACCACAGCCTCCAAACGATGCCGATGCCGATATCGGCATGGTCAAAACGGCTATACATGCTCGCCGCCATTGCTAGGTCACCGTCGGGATGCACCCTCAATCCCGTCCCCTCATTCGATCACTGACACACCAGAGATACCACCGAGGCCAATGACGAACGTACATGCTGATGCCAATGCCGAACATGCACGCCGCTGTGGGCACGGCCACGCCGCCCCGCTATGCTGGATGCCAAAGACCACCGCGAGGTCTTTCCCTTCGCCACCACACTCCCCTAGCACCTATCTATACACGCCAGAAAGGACAAACACTAGTTTTCTCTACATTGCTCGCGTTCGTGTCCGACACCGTCAGTCAAAGTGTTGAGGTCGTCGTCGATGTCCTCGACCATTTCTTCTCTTCTTTGCATGGTTAAATGCATCTAGTTCATATCTATCTAATGCGGCTGGTCTCGCCTCATGCAGTTCTTTGTGGACGTCGATCTCATCTCGGCACCCCGCAGGCCACCTCCTCCGTGCCATCGCTGTAGAGCTCCGTTTAAAAATCTAATCATACCCCTGTATTGCCCCTTGTATCAGCGTCATGGCCCCACTTGTCATTCGATATACCGAAGCCCCACTCGTCCACGTTTTGGTCAGGGATACGGCGATGCTTACGGTCAAACAAAGATGGATGCTCTGACGTGTCTTTGCGGGCTCTACGTGGCCTCACTAGTTAGCAGTTAACGGTTAAAGGTGTTCAACCGTCGGGCAACCGGCCGTTCCAGCACTGGTGACGGTTTCAGCCACGGGCTTGGAGAAAACTGAGGAGAAACTAAGGAGCTGGGGAAAACTGAGTACAACTAAGGACCCGAGGGCACGAAAATAGAAATCCCTATTTTTATTGCTTCATGCACTATGTGTTTTTCTTGGAGCGTCAGTTGTTTTAGTTTTCTTAGTTAGTTTAGTTTGTTTTCTGCAATAAATGGTTGGACCCCAACAAATTTCTTTTGGAGGAGATGTACTCGTTTTCATTTGCCAAGAACACTCAGTTTTTCACTCTTATCGTTCACCGAGTGTTCTTCTTTTTCTGCTACTGCTTTTGGTTTTCGTTTTCGCCTTGATTTGCGTTCAGACCTTGTCATATCTCTTCATCAAGGTGTATTTTTGCCTCTGATCTTTATTGGTTTTCATCAAAAGAGGTGTCTTTAAAAATTTCAAATGGTGTTGGAAAAGAGAAAAAGCTTTATGCAAAATAGTGGTACAAGAAGGAGCTTGTGTAGACTGCGGCTTAGGCTTTTTCATGTCATGCTTGATGTCTTTTTGACAGTATGCTTACTGGTTTTGCTGTAGCATGACTTGTCTCAAATAACTGAGATTGCTTAATGAGCCTTTGAAAAAATCATGCGTTGTTTTTAATTATTTGGAAGCATTATTTTGGTTTTCTCCTTGATGCTTTATTTGGGTTGACTTGGCGCATGCTCACACATGTTAGACTCTTACAAAGTTGCCAATAGCCTCTATGATCATTTAGTTTTTGACTTTTGATGCCATCTTATGCTTCTTTTAATGTCGCTTTGTCGCTTTGCATGATTATGGCCATTTATTGCTCTCTTAGTTGGTCGCTCCCAGTCTTTTGCTAGCCCTCGCCTTGTACTGAGTATGAGCTCTACTCGTGCATCCAACTCCTAAGAGCCAAAGTCTTCCAAAGTGTCCACCATACATACCTACTAGCAATTTGCTATTCCAAGTAAATTTGACTTGCTTTTATTTTCTCTTCAAATTAAACTCTTACCAGTGTTATGCGAAAATTGGTCAGTAAAGATCCCACGAACTGGAAGGCACACTTTACTTTTTTCCTGTTCTTAAAAATTTGACATTGTGGTCTCTTATGTTGAGTTGTTATGCTTGCAAGTTGTAAGTTGGAGACTAGCCCAGCCATGCAGTCATGGGCAAGCTTTCAACATTGCACTTCTTATTTGAGTTGATATCGTGATCTTTTGTTTATAGATGCCCGCGGTGTGAAATGAATTGGGAATCTTGTGGGGATCATGGAGTTTGTATATGTGTTAGGGAAACGCCTGGGCCGCCAATCTAAGCCATGCATAATTCATGGTGGAAATTTAAAGCATACCCATGGTGGACATTCGATGACACATCTCACAATAAAAAGCTAAACAAATGGCAAATAAAAGAGATGTCGAGGTGTTCATTGTCTGCTTGTCCTGTCATTTTGATGTGGGCTTGTTCCATGTCATCGGGCACGGAGGTACCCCGTTGGCGGTTCTCAATGATATGCATATATTTACAATGACAAGAGCCTTGCTTGGGACTCTAAGTAAAGTAGCATGAGGTTTGGGTACTCGTATTCACGGGACACGAGGTTTTCAACTTATGATTTGTCAAGCATATGCATCATAATTGTTCTCGCATTAACTTTAACCATTCAAGATGCTTATGATGGGGGCAATGAGAGCTCAAAGCCGGTAAGTACCATAATTTTTGAAGGTAATAAAACTTGCAATCACTGCTTCCCTCCGCGAAGGGCCTTTCTTTTTCTTTTATCTTGAGTCACCACCTTCTTTCTTTATGCACCATTAAGAGAGCAAAGTTGTCATTCTTAGTGTAATGTGCATTGTTCCAAAGTTTTCATTGATTGATTCATATTGTTGGTTTCACTTGTTCTTAAATTATTTGTATCTAGTCGCCCTTTTAAACTTGAAGGTGTCCTATGCATTTATGTTTTGCTCTCTATGAAGGACAAGCTGAAAACCATTTGTATGTTTTTCCTTATGATTTGAACACACGTTTGACTTTCATTGTTTCATTTTCATGATCTTTTGTTTGTGTTCATTTGCATGTTTACAACATGGTTGCTAAGTTTCTATTGTCAAGATTATATCTTCATGCCCATGTTTTAAGTTCTTATGATCCCAGCTCACAAATGCTTACATATATAATCAAGATTGTGTAGGTGCATGTCACCTCAAAAATTATTCTTTTGTTATCACTTACCTACTCGAGGACGAGCAGGAGTTAAGCTTGGGGATGCTTGATACGTCTCAAATGTATCTATAATTTTTGATGCTCCATGCTTGTTTTTACACCATTTGCCCAATGTTTTGTTACACTTAGTGGCACTTTTATGCATTTTCCGGAACTAACCTATTAACAAGTCGCCACAGTGCCAGTTCCCTGTTTTCTGCTGTTTTTTTGTTTCAAAAGTGATACACAGGAAATATTCTCGGAATTGGATGAAACAAGTTCCTGAAGTCTTATTTTGCCCGGAAGCTTCCAGAGATCCAAAGGAGAGTAGGAGGGGAGCCACAGGGGCCCCACATGCCAGGCCGGCGCGGCCAGGGCCTGGCCCGCGCCACCCTGGTGTGAGGCCACCTGGCTCCACCTGTAACATCGCCCCTTCTCCTATAAAGACCCCCCAACGGGAAAAACCTAAACACCCGATCAATTTTCCAGAACACATCGCGATCCGCCGCCGCCGTCGACCCAAAGATCGGGAGGGTCCAGAAGCTCTTCCCGGCACCCTGCCGGAGAGGGGAATCGCCATGCTTGCCTCCGGAGCGATGAGTGAGTAGTCTACCTTGGACTATGGGTCCATAGCAGTAGCTAGATGGTTGTCTTCTCTACCTTGTGCTTCATGTTTAGATCTCATGAGCTGCCCTACATGATTATGATTGAGATCACCGTTATGTAATTCTACATGTTTGGTTTGTTGGGATCCGATGAATATTGGTGTTATGATTGAGTTGCTATACTGAAATATATCTTTTGTTATCTCTATGTTGTTTATGATCTTGCATGCTCTCCGTTGTTAGTAGTTATCTTGGCCGAGTAGTTGCTAGTGACTCCAAGAGGGGGTATTTATGCTCGATAGTGGGTTCATGCCTCTATTTAACCTGGGGGAGTGACAGAAACCTCTAAGGTTGTAGATGTGCTATTGCTACTAGGGAGAAAACAACATTCATATGCTCAAGGGCATATGCTTTGTTTACATTACACACTTTGCTTAATGCAATTATCTGTTGTTCGCAACTTAATACTCATGGGGTGTTCGGACGATATCCCCGTGAGTGGATTATTAGTGATAGATGCAGTTGGATGGCGGTCTATGTATTTTGTTGTAATGCCCAGAGTAAATATCATAGTGATCTTCTTGACATATCACATTTATCTTTATTCTATCAATTGCCCAACTGTAATTTGTTTACCCAGCATGTGTTATTTATCTTATGGAGAGACACCACTAGTGAACTGTGGACCCCGGTCCTATTTCCATCATATTGCTATCACATGTTTACTTTACTCGCACTGTTTACTTTACTCGCATACTTCTACTATTTTCCACTTGATATGCTCATAACCTTTGTTTCAAGCAAACCGGTGAGATTGACAACCTCATCGCAAGTTGGGAACAAAGTATTTGGTTGTGTGTGTGCAGGTTCCGCGTTGCAGCTAGCAAGCAAAGCTTGGATGAGGCGCCATATATAAATTGTCCGAAGTTGTCGCAAACTAGCAAGCATCACCTTCAGTCGTAATTGTCTGCTCTTCTCTTGAACGATAAACCTTGGTTTCTTAACTGAGGGAAAACAAGCTGCTATACTCATCACACCTTCCTCTTGGGGTTCCCAACTGGCTGGTTATTTACTTCATCAAATCGGTAGAATCATCAAACTGCTGCAAGTTGCATAAAAATAGGCCTGGTAGTTTTTTCGCACATAAACCACTTAAAAGACTTAAAACCGTGCCACAAGTTCAAAAGCATTCTCTGATTCACCACACGCAGATCAGGCACAGTACAGGCATACACACAGTTTAAAGTTTAAACTTACAGACCCACTCAGGGGCCGAATTGATGCATTGTTTCTTCCTGCCACATTGCAGGGTATAACTTAAGATGGCGGAACAGTAGAGGAAACATCACGGCCGCCATCAGCACTAGCAGTGGCTGCAGAGACCGACGCCGAAGCTTGGCTTGGAGACCCCGGCAGATCGTACGCTTCATAGTATACGTTCAGCTGAGTGCCCAGGGCACAAAGCTGATCATATCCTAGCACGCTCTGCCGGATGGCGGCCTCGTCCACCGGCGCTCCGTCATCACCGCTCTCTGGGATGCCGGAGGTGATCAAGTCCAGGTCTAGCTCGGGGTAGTGGGCCTTTGCCAAAGTTAGAGCAGTTCTGGCACCACCCCGAGCGGAAGACTTCTTCCAGTCCGCCACCAGCCCAGGCACGAGTAGCAGCTACTTGGTGAGCCCAATGGCGAAAGGCCAGATGAACCCGCTATCTGCAGGCTACCGCATGCCTGATGACCAGCATTAAGAAGTCCATCCAGCTCCTTCTTTGCAGCGTCGGTGGCCATGCATAAGCCTGTGGCAGAATCCACCTCTCCTTGCTCCAGGGTCACTGCATAGCGGAAACAAACAAGGCGTCATACTCTACATAGCATATTATTACAAACTATACAGTATGGAGAGCCATCGATAACGAGCAGAGTCTTCTGGAAATGATCGAGGACCTCGTTGAAGCCATCTTGCCACTTTTCAAATTCGGTGGCGGCTTTACGAAGATCCTCTACCTCCTTTTGCTTCTGGCGGTTCTAGCGTTCCTGGTCCTTGAGCTTCTCTTCGAGGAGGGTATTCGAGGCCAAAGATTTTTGGAGCTACTAATGCAACCCCTCCATCGCTATAGCGTGGCCCTTTTCCACCCCCTCGAGTGTGGACTTCAGCTTGGCAGCATCTGCATGGCGAAAATGATAGCAGAATATTGGTCGGCTAGCGCAAAGGTACTTAAACTTGTCAAAGGCAAAAGAAAATTGCTGCTATTCTCGAGCTGCTTCTGTAAGTCCGCCACGAGCGTGCTCTTTTCCGCCAGCTCCTTCTCCTGCGAGCTGACGACTTGGACCTGGTCCTCCACGACTTTCTTGTAATTCTGATAAAACGATATTATGTGTTAGTCACTCTTAGAGCTTTATGCCAGACAGTTATCCGCCATAACGCTCGGGGGCTACTCATGATGATTTTTTAATTAAGTCACT
Source organism: Dactylis glomerata (assembly GCA_007115705.1). Classification (NCBI taxonomy): domain Eukaryota; kingdom Viridiplantae; phylum Streptophyta; class Magnoliopsida; order Poales; family Poaceae; genus Dactylis; species Dactylis glomerata. The sequence continues at coordinate 146,944 of QXEO01000833.1, read as the reverse complement.
CTTAGAGCTTTATGATGGATAGTAATCCGCCATAACGCTCAGGGGCTACTCATGATGATTTTTTAGTCTTCTTAGAGCTTTATGCCGGACAGTTATCCGCCATAACGCTCGGGGGCTACTCATTGCAAAATTTAAGTTCTCTAAGAGCACCGCAGAATATGACGACACTCGGGGGCTATACTATGCAAAATTTAAAGTAGTTTCTCTTAGAGCACCATAACGGATCATCTACGGAAATCCGCCATGTTGCTCGGGGGCTACTGGGAGTACATACCTCTTTCACGATACTGGTTCTCTGGACAAAAGACGACATAGCGGTTGACACATGGTTGCTGGCCTCCTCCTGCAGGCAATCAAGACGGGAAAGAGCATCTGCCTTCTTTTTCCATTTTGAAGCCTCTCCAACTCCCGCGCCCATCTCGACTGCCTTTCCGCCAAAACTTACCTTCTTTGGGCCCTTAATAGGATTGGCGGAGGGCCTGGCATCCTTTGTCGAGGCATCCGCCATCTTGCTAGCCTTTTAGGCAGAAGTGGAAGGTCTAGTGGGGCGAACAGGAGCATCGGGGGTAGGTGGGACAGCTGTAGGAGATGGTTTTGTCTTTGGAGGCTTTTGACCAGCAGTTTTCCTCCTCCTATGCGCAAAGTCACAGATCAGAACAAGTCAAGTGAGAGATGGTGTAAAATTCAAAGATTATCTTGCTTACTTCCGTTCTGGCAGCCTGATAGTAGCATAATGCTCGGGAACGGTCTCCAGGTGGCCGCGCAGTGCTGGGGACGGATGACGGGAGATGACTATCTTGCCTAAGCCACGAATGCACCCGCCCGAGCCGCGAACACCACGGTGAATAGTTGCCACGAGCTCCTCCGCCATAGTCTCCTCTTCCGCCACCTTCTATCTTTTGGAGATGAGGACGTCTTGTCCTCATCATCGGTAAGTTCCTTTGATCGGGGATAGCGGACCAGACGGCTCAGCTCAGAAGGGGGAAGGGAGGAAAGCTGCAGGAAAATGCAAGTTAGTCAAGGGAAAATAAACGATTATAGCGGAACAGGAAGGCACTCACCTCTGGACAATTGCCGTTCTCGTACATGGGAATCTTTAGCCCCAACTTCTCATCTCGCCCCACCTTGATGATGTTGCGGATTCGACGCTCGGTCTCTTCGGAAGACAATTCCTCCTTGGAGTAGCGTTGAGGATCATCGATCCCGCTATACTCGCACATCAGGGCTGAGCGGTATTGAAGAGGCTGAATCCGCCGTGAGATCCAGCAATGGATGGTGTCTGCACCTGTCAGTCCATAAAACACAAGTTTGGAAATCCGTCGTGAGCAGAGTTGGCAATCGTCATCCATGGTAAAGTCGTCCATAATGCCCTAGCTATCCTGCTCCTTGGCGGGGCCGTCAACAAAAGACCGCAGGCCGTACTTCCTTTCAGGAGGGGCCTGGTCATCTTGATAGAAGAAAGATCCCCGCCGTCCCTTTGCAGAATCATGCGGTTTGATATAAGGGTATGATTTTCCGCTACGAGGTACAAAGGAGACTGATCCGCAGTTGCGAGGGTCTCCATTTGAATCTCGGTTATGGCGGATATTGAAATACAAGCGGAATAAGTCTCCGCGTGGATAGATACCCAGATATCCCTCGCACAGCGCGACAAATCCCGCTATGATAGTGAAGCTATTTGGGGGAATGTGGTGTAGATGTAACCTGTAATGCCGAAGCACGCCTTTTAAGAAGTAGGATGGCGGAAGGCTGAAGCCTCGGTCGATGTGAGATTTAAGCATCACGATCTCTCCATCTGAAGGGGCTGGCATTGCTGCACCGGGATCTACTCGCCATCTCAAGATCTCCTTGGCCGCTATCCGTCCCTCTTGCTCCAAAGAAGACAAGGTTCCTTCATCCAAGTTGCAGGGATCCCAGCTACCTCCCGAAGTCTCGGGCATAGCGGATTCCATGTCAGATGACCTTGCTGAATTCTCAGCAGCCTCAGACGCTGCGGCCTGATGAGGTGATTCTGGATCCATGGCGGCGAGAGGTGAGGCAGAAATAATGTCCAGGATCTCAAAAGAAGAAGACGAAGACGAAGCCAGCTTGTGGCGGAAAAGTGATCAACGGCGAGGAACTCCGGGCAGTGGCTCGTCGGAGAGCGCGGAGCTCTCGTGGTGGCGCTGAGGAGAGAGAATGCACGGGGGTGAATGAAGTGTGAACCAGCTGGGGGTGAGCGGTCGGGGTATATATAGGCCCCGTGCCTCGAGATTCGTGCCCGCCATCACAACCATTCATCCTAATCGTGAAAACCCTAGATCGGCTACATGTGTCCAAGGGTAAAACAGTAACTTTTGTTAACAGTGCGTGAGCTATGAATCTTGCCCTAGAAGGAACTACGTGCCGAAAGTGATGATGGATTTTTATGGTATGATCCAACGGATCCTAGAAATCTCGCTAACTGAAACTACATCACATAATCCGCTATCTACGGCGGATTGAGGAATGAAGAAAAGAGGAACATCAAGAATTGCCATCCAGACGCAGAAAAGAAGACGAGCTATGATGGATGGACTTCACAAAAAATACGGCATGGCGGATGGAGATGGCAATCTTGAAGTTCCCTGGGGGCTACTCTTGGGGATATACCAAATAGGTATACCGGCGACGTAGTCCTAAACCAGCAAGCCAGGGTGGCCCATCAGGGTGGTATGGCGGATTGCCTACCGGGCGGCCCAGTTGCTGGAGAAACCATGGCGGTATTGGACGCAGGAGCTCATGGTAGATCCGCAGATAGGCCCATGGCGGGTTGCCTTGTAGTACACGCATAGGACTTAGTCTAGGACTCCAAGTTGTATCCGCTCTGGTACCATCGTGTAGCCCACGCCAGGCGCCTTTATAAGCCAGCGTGGAGAAGCCCTTGAGGCACAACTTAGACATACGGCCAATCGCATAGCGAAACAGCGAACCTCATCATTGTAACCGAGCACTTGTCGCCATATAGTGAATTATAGCAGCACGTAGGGTCTCGCCACCATTGCGGGATCTGAAGCTGGGTAAACTCGTGCTACCACCGTCCCGGATCACTCTGCCGTGTTCACCCCCTTCCACAAACTGCCATACACCTACCCCTATGGCAGATCTATTGACAAAACCACGACAGGGGCACTTCCCCATCCCGGCAGGGTGCCGGAACAGAGACTTTTGTCCCTCGAAATTTGTCTTCGACGGTGGCGGCGCTGCGGAACCGTTCTGGGAAAAATGCCGATTGTTTTAGGGTTTTCTATCGGGAGGCATTTTATAGGCGGAGGGGCATCGTCAGAGGTGGACCAGGGTGGTCTCACCACCAGGGGCGTGGCCAGGAGGGGGGCGCACCCCCTCATGGTGAGGCTGCCTCCTGGCCCCCCTCCGGCTCTCTTTCGGTCCTTGTCCTCCGTCCGAGAAAAATAGGAGTTTCGGTGGTCGTTTTGTCCAATTCCGAGAATATTTCCTGTGTAGCTTTTCTGAAACACAAAAACAGCAGAAAACAGGGAACTGGCACTGTGGCATCTTGTCAATAGGTTAGTTCCAGAAATCGCATAAAAACACCACGAAGTGTAACGAAACACAAGGCAAATGGTGCATAAACACGTATGGAGCATCAAAAATTATAGATACGTTTGAGATGTATCAGTCTCCTTCTTCCGAACACTTACTGACAAGGGTATAGATAATAGAGCCCGTTACTTGAGTACCCCTGAGGCCCGTTAAGTTAGGCCCAAGTGTAATCCTAGTCGAAATACGAGTTCATGTCATATACTGATGTTGTAATATGTATCGGACTCCTCCCGTTCCTTGAGACCTGGCCAGCTATATATAGGGGCCATGAGCGGACGGTGAGGGACAGATTGAAAGCAAGCTAAGTTAACCACCACGTTTACTTTTGATACACACCTTGTTTGACTGATTTTACCTTCGAGTTCATCCGACGCCCTATTCCCCCGATCCTAGGTCCTTCATATTGTACATTTGTCGAGTTAACCCTCGTCAATTGGCGCCGACCATAGGGACTCTGGGCGTTGGAATCATGAATTTGACGGCTTTTTTGCTTTTAGCCAACAGCAGTTCAGAAGTTGATGAAAACCAAATATCCTTCGGAACCGTCGATTTTCAGCCTCACCCGTCAAACTTCACTCCAATATCCGAGAGCATGGATCAAGATATGGACCTGACGATCAGAAGCTTAAACTTTCGCGTCAGATCTTTAGGTTCGATTCGCCTTTCAGATCCGGTGAAACCAGATCCATCGGCAAGCGAAGCCAAGACAGTTGCAATGTCCGAATCATCAGTGGGCTCTTCCAGCGAGGCAAAATCGCCGGTCAGCTTTGCAGCAATAGAAATTGCAGGAAGAAAAATCGCAAAAGTCGATGAAACCATGGAAAATCTCGACTTAGGGGATCAACTCAAAGACCTCATTATCTGCCATGATGATACTTCAGACAAGGATTAGAGCTTCATGAGGATGACGACTCAATCCTCTCAAGCTTCAACAGCAAGCTCGACAATCGGTACCAAGTACTAACCATCGTAGGAGACAACTCAGAAGAACTCGATGAAAACAACAATCCAGTGCTCAACCCAGCAAACATAAACTGAGGAGCAAATCACCTAGCAGAAGGAGAAACTGTAGATTCTCTTGCAAGCAGGGAGAAAGTTCGACTATCAGTCGAAGAGTGGAGGATAATCAAAACAGCCGTGGAACACGGCGTGCCAATACCAGCAGATGCAAGCAAGAATATGCTGTTAGAGTATTATTACGCCTTAAGACAGCAATCAAAGCAACTAGCAAAAGAGAGAATTGAAATACAAAAGAGAAAGGATTCAACCATTACAGCAAGCGCAGCTTATCATAAAGCACGCAGCGACGCATGATACACAAATAGCAGAAGGCATCGCCGACATGGATCAAGGTTTGAAAACCTCGAGTACTCCAAAAGGCAAAGCCTTTCCAAAAACCTCGACTCGTCCTTCCTATCGATCAACGAGCAAGGCAACATCATACCAAAGACGCCAGAAGCAGCGCTTGGTAGCACAAACATATCTATACACAACACGGCCAAGTCCAGGAGACCCAAGGGAACATATGCACCGAGTAGCACTGCAAGGCTTAAGGATGGTAGGCAATAAATTGACAGCAAAAGAAGAGAAGGCACATCACAAGAAAGGAACGCATAAACCAAGGTCACCACGCCGTCACAACAGTCCTCGGCACCGAAGTGGCAGCCGACGATCTAGAACACCATCACCAAGGTGACACAAAAGTCCGAAGCATGGAGGAACCCGAAGGTCTAGGACTCCCACCAAAGCATATGACTATGAAGATGACGAAAAAGAGATGGAGGCATCGTGCTTTACTCACAGGGTTCGCACCACGCCAGTACCCAAGGGTTTCAAATTACCCCATGATCAGCAAAAGTATGATGGATCTCAGGAGCCCCAGTCATGGCTCTCGGATTATTTACAGGCAGTAAAAATATTGGGAGGAACAAAGGAAACAGCAATGCAAAGCTTGCAACTACACCTCACCGGCGCAGCAAGGTCATGGTTAAGCAAATTAGAAAGAGGAACAATTGGAAGCTGGGAGGAACTCACAAAGCAATTCACAAGTAACTTCAAGTTGACATACAAGCGCCCAGCATCGATAGAAGAAGTCAAAGCCTGCGTACAGCAACGCAATGAGACACTAAGGTCGTATATCCAAAGGTGGAGCATTATCAAGAATTCCGCAGTCGAAGTTTCAGACGAAAGAGCAATAGACGCTTTCACGCTTGGGTTGCGACGAGGAGACCTAGTCAAAGAGATGGGTAGAATCAAGCCAAAGACAGTATCCGATTTAATGGATATAGCGAACAGATTTGCAGATGGCGAAGATGCGTGCAACAACAAACGAACCCGATCACCAGAAGACGATAGAGGAAACATATACGGTGGCCAAAGGAGAAGAAGCCGCAATTATGACAACTATGGCTCCCACAGCCAAGTAGCCACGGGATACAAAGATAACAATTACCAAGGAGATGACCGCAGAAACTCAGGATACCGAAACTATGGAAGAGAAGACTATGGGAGTGATGGCGCCGGTGGATATATAGATCACCGACCAGTTGGGAACCCCAAGAGGAAGGTATGATGAGCACAGCAACAGTTTTCCCTCAGTAAGAAACCAAGGTTTATCAAACCAGTAGGAGAAAGCCAAACTTAAGAAGGTGATGCTTGCTAGCTTCGTGACACTCCAACAAGGGCGCCGATTACGATTCTTGTTAGCGCGTCTTCAACTAGTAGCAACGCAGAACCTGCACACAACACAACCAAGTACTTTGCTCCCAACTTACGATGAGGTTGTCAATCTCACCGGTTTGTTGTAAACAAAGGTATGAGCATATCGAGTGGAAAGCAATAGTAGTATGCGAGAAAGTAAACAGTGCGAGTAATAGTAAACAGGTGATAGCAATATAAAGGAAATTGGACCGGGGTCCACAGTTCACTAGTGGTGTCTCTCCATAAAATAAATAACACATGTTGGGTAAACAAATTACATTTGGGCAATTGATAGAATAAAGATAACATGCATATGTCGCGAGGATCACTATGAGATTTACTCTGGGCATTACAACAAAATACATAGACCGCCATCCAACTGCATCTATGACTAATAATCCACCCACGAGGATATCGTCCGAACACCCCATGAGTATTAAGTTGCGAACAATAGATAACTGCATTAAGCAAAGTGTGTAATGCAAACAAAGCATATGCCCTTGGACATAAGAATGTTGTTTTCTCCCTAGTGGCAACAGCACATCTACAACCTTAGAGGTTTCTGTCACTCCCCCAGATTAAATAGAGGCATGAACCCAACTATCAAGCATAAATACCCCATCTTGCAGTCACTAGTATCTACTTGTCCAAGATAGCTACTAACAACGGAGTGCATGCAAGATCATAAACAACATAGAGATAACATAAGATATATGATTCAGCGCATCAACTCAACATAACACCAATATTCATCGGATCCCAACAAACACAACATGTAGAATTACATAACGGTGATCTTGATCATGTAAGGCAGCTCACGAGATCTAGACATGAAGCACATGGTGGAGAAGACAACCATCTAGCTACTGCTATGGACCCATAGTCCAAGGTAGACTACTCATTCATCGCGCCGGAGGCAAGCATGGCGATGAAGAAGACCTCCGATGGCGATTCCCCTCTCCGGCAGGGTGCCGGGAAGAGCTTATGGACCTTCCCGATCTCGGGTCGACGACGGCGGCGGATCACGATGTGTTTCTGGAAAATTGATCGGGGTCTTTAGGTTTTCCCATCGGGGGGTTGATACGTCTCCAACGTATCCATAATTTTTGATGCTCCATGCTTGTTTTTACACCATTTGCCTTGTGTTTCGTTACACTTCGTGGCACTTTTATGCGATTTCCGAAACTAACCTATTGACAAGATGCCACAGTGCCAGTTCCCTGGTTTCTGCTGTTTTTGTATTTCAGAAGTGATACACAAGAAATATTCTTGGAATTGGACGAAACAAGTTCCTGAAGTCTTATTTTGCCCGGAAGCTTCCAGAGATCCGAAGAGGCGAAGGAGAGGGGCCACATGCCAGCCTCACACTAGGCCGGCGCGGCCCAGGCCCTGGCCGTGCCGCCTAGGTGTGAGGAGGCCTGGGGCCACTCCGGACGACGCCCCTTCGCCTATATAAAGCCTCGGGACGGAAAACCCTAAGAGAGTCGGCGAAATTTCCAGAACAGTTCCGCAGCGCCGCCGCCGTCGAAGCCAAATTTTGGGGGACAGAAGTCTCTGTTCTGGCACCCTGCCAAGATGGGGAAGTGCCCCCAGAGCCATCTCCATCGACCTCCATCGCCGTCTCCGCCGTCTCCATCGACCTCACCGCCATCTCCATCAACCTTGATGTCTCCTACGATGAGGAGGGAGTAGTTCACCCCCGGGGCTGAGGGCTCTACCGGTAGCTATGTGGTTCACCTCTCTTTCCCATGATGTGATCTTTATGTGATCATGAGCTTTGTATCATGTTGAATAAGTAGATGTTACTCTTCTTCATTATGTGTACTCTAGTGTGTTATTAAAGTAATCTATTCCTCCTGCCATGGTGTAACGGTGACAGTGCGTGCATCGTGGTGGTACTTGGTCTAGACTACGATTGTGATCTCTTATGGATTATGAGAATAATTATCACTATGATAGTATTGAAGTGATCTATTCCTCCTTTCATGGTGTAATGTTTATAGTGTGTGCACCGTGTTAGTACTTGGTCTAAGTTGCAATAATATTTATCTTGAGTTGTGATTTGATTTGGATATCTCTATGAGTGGTGTTTGTCAAGTACTTGATGAACTTTAAGGAGTGCTTCGTAGCCCTACGCAATGATTAGTGTTATTCAATAGGAGAGTAATTCAGAGTATCATAGTGAAGAGAAGTTATTTATTTGTTCAATTATGTTATATTTGTTGGGAGTGTGTCCAGTAGTGAAAGTATGATCCCTAGGCCTTGTTTCCAAGCTTTGCACACCGTTTACTTGTTGTTTTGTTACTTGTTTGCTTGCTGCCATTTTTATTCCAGATTGCATTTACTACTTATAATCATCTATACCACTTGTATTTCACTATCTCTTCGCCGAACTAGTGCACCTATACATCTGACAAGTGTATTGGGTGTGTTGGGGACACAAGAGACTTTCTGTATCGTAATTGCAGGGTTGCTTGAGAGGGATAGCTTTGACCTCTTCCTCCGTGAGTTCGATAAACCTTGGGTGATCCACTTAAGGGAAACTTGCTGCTGGTCTACAAACCTCTGCACTTGGAGGCCCAACACTATCTACAAGAACAGACGCGTGCGTAGACATCAAGCTCTTTTCTGGCGCCGTTGCCAGGGAGGTAAGGTAAAAGGTACTCACATTCTTTGGTTACTAAGTCTTTTAGTCGCTGGTGAGTGCTCGAAGTTATTTCCTTTAGATTCTGCAATTACATCTTTTTGTTTCTTGTTTTTATTTTCACTAGTTAGGCTTAATGGAAAATAAAGAGTTCTTTAGTCTTTTTCCTGAGTTTAGATATGAAGTGTTTGAAGAGAAAATTGAAAAACCTTTGGAGCTTAATTTGCATGCTAATAGTGTTGTTAGTATGAATGTTTCGAACACTGTTATTACTAATGCTATAGAAAAGTCTAAGCTTGGGGAAGCTGGTTTTGTTAAGCATGATATTTTTAGTTCCCCAGCTTTAGTGGAGAAAGTTTGTTCTGATAATATTTTATCTCCCATATGTGATGTTCCTTCTTATGATGATATGTTTGAAGAATATGCTTTGCGAAATAGTTGTTCTCTAGCTTGTGATGATACTAAACCTCTAGTTTATGATGGTTATGATGATGAGTATAATCTTTTCAGTTCACCTACTTTTGAGGAGAAAATTAGTTATGATTACAATATGCCTCCTATTTTTGATGATTATGGTGATGAGAATAATTATTCTGTTGAATCTGCTCCTACTACTATTGTTCATGTGGGGAGTATTAATCCTTTTATGCATGTGGCTCATGATAGGGAAGCTTTATGTGATAGTTATATTGTTAATTCTATTCATGATGCTACTGAAAATTATTATGAGAGAGGGAAACATGGTTTGATGGATCTCAACAATATTGAGTTTCCCCTCTTTATGTTGCAATTTTTGAAGTTGTACTTGTTTTGCCTTCCTATGTTTTTTGCTTTGCGCTTTTATGACTTGTCTCTTTACAAGACTATTTTTCATAGGAAGTGGTTTAGATTTAAATGTGGTCCATACTTGCTTTTTGATGCTCTCTATTGCTTTAAGTTCCTATATGGCGCCTTTGCCTCAAGCTCTTATATGGCGCCCACATGAGCATCTTTGCAAATTACTGCGCCTAGCTCAAAGGCGTTAAAGAAAAGCACTCTTGGGAGATAACCCATTGTTTTATTTTCAGTAATTTTTCTTTTATTTGAGTCTTGGAAGTTATTACTACTGTAATAACCGCTACTTATCCTTTTTATTTCATTGTTGTGCCAAGAGAAGCCTCTAATTTGAGTGAGGTAAAGATTTGGGGATGTTGCTGTCCTGACACTGTTTTTGGTACTGCACCGTAAAAATTCGTGAAAATTCCCTGTATATCTTTTGGACCTGAAATTTCTTGTGCATATGCCCCAGGTTATATAGAAACTTTCATTAGTGGAACACTTTTTGATTTGAGCAACAGAAAACACCTTAAAAATTCAGCCTTTGTCAGCTGTTCTGTTTTGACAGATTTCTGCCAATATTTGTGTTTGCCGCTTTATCGCTTTCTTTTGAGTTCTTTTGATTACGGAACTTTTGGGGAAGTTGCTACAGTAGTATATGCTATATATGTGGTGGTTTTAGGTTGAAACCTGAAGCAAAAAGGGTTGATTCTATGGTATGCTTACACTAATGTTGCTAATAGATTTGTGTTTAGTTTTGTATGAAGGAAGTTTTCAAGTGTAGGGATCGGAGAGTGATGAGATGAGTTGAAGAATGGACAAAAGCTCAGGATTGGGGATTACCATGCATCACCCCAAGAAATATCCAAGAAGTACAAGCGTCAAAGCTTGGGGATGCCCCCGAGGCACCCCTTCTTCATCGGCAAAAATCAGGTCACCTTTCAAGACACTATATTTTTATTGTTTCATGCACTATGCGTTTTTCTTGGAGCGTCAGTTGTTTTTGTTTTCAGTTTTCTTTTCCTTTGTTTGCTGTAATAAATGGTTAGATTACATCATGTTTCTTTTGGAGGAGATGAACTCGCTTTTCATTTGCCAAGAACACTCTAGTTTTCACTCCTATCGTTTCAACGAGTGTTCTCTTTTTCTGCTACTGCGTTTAGCTTGCATTATTCGCCTTGATTTTTGTTCAGATCTTGTTTTATCTTTGCATCAAGGTGTATTTGGACCTCTGGTCTATGTGGGTTTTCCTCAAAAGAGTTTCCTCAAAAAGGTTTGAATGGTGTTGGAAAAGAGAAAAGGCTTTATGCAAAAAAGTGGTACAAGAAGGAGCTTGTGTAGACTGCGGCTTAGGCTTTTGCATGTCGTGCTTGATGTCTTTTTGATAGTATGCTTAGTGATTTTTGTTGTAGCATGACTTGTCTCAAATGACTGAGATTGCTTAATGAGCCTTTGAAAAAAATCATGCGTTGTTTTTATCGTTTGGAAGCATTATTTTGGTTTTCTCCTTGATGCTTTATTTGAGTTGACTTGGCGCATGCTCACACATGGTAGACTCATACAAAGTTGCCAACAGCCTCTATGATCATTTAGTTTTTGACTTTTGATGCCATCTTATGCTTCTTTTAATGTTGCTTTGTCGCTTTGCATGATTATGGTCGTTATTGCTCTCTTAGTTGGTCGCTCCCAGTCTTTTGCTAGCCCTCATTTTGTACTGAGTATGAGCTCTACTCGTGCATCCAACTCCCAAAAACCAAGTTTGCCATTGTGTCCACTATAAATTCCTATGCATGGTATTTGCAAGCCATTCCAAGTAAATTTTCATGTGCTACCTTTGAAAAAACCTTCAAAATACTTCTCGTTTTGTGACACTATTTTCAGCTCATGGGGACATAGTGGTCGGATTTGCTATCTTCTATATTGTTTATTCCAAAAAGGAAAAAAGAAAAAAAAAAGAAAAAAAAGGCACTCCTCCATGGTATGTGAATGTTGGTGGGCACCCGATGGAATCGGTTAGCCATGGTTTGAGAAAGGAAAAAGGTGGGGAGGAGTGCCAAGCTTTATAAAAGAGTACAAAAGTGCCAATCTCTCTCAAAAACTTGCTTCATTTTTGTATGGAAGATAATAAGAACCCCATTGGCAGTCGTTGACAAAGACAACCACCTCTCAAAACCCAATTTTTATCTCTCTGTTTTACAAATGAAAAGCTCTAGCACATGTTTAATCACTGCTTCCCTCTGCGAAGGGCCTTTCTTTTACTTTTATGTTGAGTCACCACCTTCTATCTTTATGCACCATTAAGAGAGCATAGTTGTCATTCTTAGTATAATGTGCATTGTCCCAAAGTTTATCATTGATTGATTCATGACTATGGTTTCACTTGTTCTTAAATTACTTGTATCTAGTCACCCTCTTAAACTTGAAGGTGTCCTATGCATTTATGTTTTGCTATTCCATGAGGGACAAGCTGAAAACCATTTGTATGTTTTTCCTTATGATTTGAACACACGTTTGACTTTTATTGTTTCATTTTCATGATCTTTTGTTTGTGTTTGTTTTCATGTTTATAACATGGTTGCTAAGTTTCTATTATCAAGATTATGTCTTTCATGCCCATGTTTTAAGTTCTTTGATCTCAGCACTCAATGCTTTACCTATATGATCAAGATTGTGTAGGTGCATGTCACCTCAAAAATTATTTCTTTTGTTATCACTTACCTACTCGAGGACGAGCAGGAGTTAAGCTTGGGGATGCTGATACGTCTCCAACGTATCCATAATTTTTGATGCTCCATGCTTGTTTTTACACCATTTGCCTTGTGTTTCGTTACACTTCGTGGCACTTTTATGCGATTTCCGGAACTAACCTATTGACAAGATTCCACAGTGCCAGTTCCCTGTTTTCTGCTATTTTTGTGTTTCAGAAGTGATACACAGGAAATATTCTCGGAATTGGACGAAACAAGTTCCTGAAGTCTTATTTTGCCCGGAAGCTTCCAGAGATCCGAAGAGGCGAAGGAGAGGGGCCACAGGCCAGCCTCACACTAGGCCGGCGCGGCCCAGGCCCTGGCCGCGCCGCCTAGGTGTGAGGAGGCCTGGGGCCACTCCGGACGACGCCCCTTCGCCTATATAAAGCCTCGGGACGGAAAACCCTAAAAGAGTCAGCGAAATTTCCAGAACAGTTCCGCAGCGCCACCGCCGTTGAAGCCAAATTTCGGGGGACAGAAGTCTCTGTTTCGGCACCCTGCCGGGACGGGGAAGTGCCCCCGGAGCCATCTCCATCGACCTCCATCGCCGTCTCCATCGACCTCACCGCCATCTCTATCAACCTTGTTGTCTCCTATAATGAGGAGGGAGTAGTTCACCCCCGGGGCTGAGGGCTCTACCGGTAGCTATGTGGTTCACCTCTCTTTCCCATGATGTGATCTTTATGTGATCGTGAGCTTTGTATCATGTTGAATAAGTAGATGTTACTCTTCTTCATTATGTGTACTCTAGTGTGTTATTAAAGTAATCTATTCCTCCTGCCATGGTGTAACGGTGACAGTGCGTGCATCGTGGTGGTACTTGGTCTAGGCTACGATTGTGATCTCTTATGGATTATGAGAATAATTTTCACTATGATAGTATTGAAGTGATCTATTCCTCCTTTCATGGTGTAATGTTGACAGTGTGTGCATCGTGTTAGTACTTGGTCTAAGTTGCAATAATATTTATCTTGAGTTGTGATTTGATTTGGATATCTCTATGAGTGGTGTTTGTCAAGTACTTGATGAACTTTAAGGAGTGCTTCGTAGCCCTACGCAATGATTAGTGTTATTCAATAGGAGAGTAATTCAGAGTACCATAGTGAAGAGAAGTTATTTATTTGTTCAATTATGTTATATTTGTTGGGAGTGTGTCCACTAGTGAAAGTATGATCCCTAGGCCTTGTTTCCAAGCTTTGCACACCGTTTACTTGCTGTTTTGTTACTTCTTTGCTTGCTGCCATTTTTATTCCAGATTGCATTTACTACTTATAATCATCTATACCACTTGTATTTCACTATCTCTTCGCCGAACTAGTGCACCTATACATCTGACAAGTGTATTGGGTGTGTTGGGGACACAAGAGACTTTCTGTATCGTAATTGCAGGGTTGCTTGAGAGGGATAGCTTTGACCTCTTCCTCCGTGAGTTCGATAAACCTTGGGTGATCCACTTAAGGGAAACTTGCTGCTGTTCTACAAACCTCTGCACTTGGAGGCCCAACACTGTCTACAAGAACAGACGCGTGCGTAGACATCAGGGGTCTTTATAGGCGAAGGGGCAGCATCATAGGTGGACCAGGGTGGTCACACCCATATGGGGCGTGAGCCAGGGGCTGGTCACGCCGCCCTATGGTGAGGCCAGCCTCTGGCTCGGCTCCGTCTCCTCTTCGGTGTTCTGGAAGCTTCATTTAATATATGGATGTTCGGCTTTTGTTTCGTCCAATTCTAAGAATATTTCCTGTGTAACTTTTCTGAAACACAAAAACAGCAGAAAACAGGGAACTTGCACTGTGGCATCTTGTTAATAGGTTAGTTCCGGAAAGGGATTTCTATTTTTGTGCCCTCGGGTCCTTAGTTGTGCTCAGTTTTCCCCATCCGCTTAACTTTTCCTCAGTTTTCCCCTCCCTCTAGTTTGAAACCCCTCGCAGACGCTTGGACGGGAGGGTTGCCGTCTGGTCAGAGGCCTTGACCGTTACCGGTGACGGCTAGGGAGCCGCGGTGGTTGTGAATTGACCGATGCTTTTGAATGGTGCTGAAGGGTAGGGTCAGGAGACACGTCGGAGCAGCCATCCATCTATCACTGACGTGTGGGCCGTTTTATTTCCTGATTGTATACGCGGTGCCGCCAATGACAAATGGGGCCGCTCTATAGGGCTGCCGCAGCCAATGACCAGTGGGGTCATGTATTTTTCAGGAAAAGACATATATTGCCGCTCTATGGGGCTGCCGCAGCCAATGACCAGTGGGGTCGTCTATTTATTTAGAGAAAATCATATATTGCCACTCTGTGGGGCCTCCGCAGCCAATGACCGCTGGGGTCGTCTATTTATTTAGAGAAAATCATATAGAGCTGCTCTGTGGGCCCGCCTCAGCCAATGACCGTTGGGGTCGCCCTTATAGTGAATGTTATGCTAAACATGGCTGGAACCTAGTGTTGTGTATCTCATTAGTCATCGGAGAACCGCTGGCAGCTCGTTCCCCACCCTCGGACGGAGCAGCCATCGCCGGCGCCTCGTCGCGCCGCCGGCTCTGTCCCCCGGCGGCGTCGGACGGACTGCGGCGCTGCACGTCAACCACGGCTCCAACACTTGTTTCGTCCGCACGCATTGTACCCACCGCAGGAAAGTCCGTCGCAAGCAGATCTGCCGCCCACGACGACCGGGATTTGTTCTGCGCACCAATTGGTAGTATAGCTTGGTAAGACCTCCGCTTCTGCCTCCCCCGCCTCCTAATCGATTCGGTTCCCGTAATTTATTGGAGTTTGCAGGTGCGAAATAGTCCTCAATGTCTTGTCATAGCGGGTACACCGGCGAGGGTGGGGATTCGATCATGTCGTGGCCACGTTCTACTTCTCCTACCTCGTCGGAAGTGCAGGTATCTAGCTTCTGCTCTCTGTACTACCGTTGAATTTGAAGTACCGCCATGGCCTGTTGGAGTGATTTCAGTTGTTCTTTTTTCCATTATTGTTACAGTTTGCCAGGCAAGCCGATGATCCATGGTACATTGCATACCAAGATGAATCAACCCAGTGGTGTAGCCAGAGGCTGGATTTGGAGGAGAAAGTGGCCAATTTAGGTGATGAATTGGCCCGTAAAAACCTGATGATATTCGAGCTGAAGCGTACTGTGGAGGAAGAAAAGAAGAATTCAGAGCTTATTCGCAAGGAGAAGTTGATACTTGAGACAGATCTAGAACATGAACTTCAAGTGATGGGAGAGGCAAAAAGTAGATTCATCTGGGCAGTTTTATTAGGTGTCATCCCTGTCCTAGCAGTTATGTGGTTGTGGTAGATGATTTAGATAGTATAGAATTGTTATTCAGTAGATGGCTCTAACCACTGTATTTTGGTGTGGCTCTAACCACTGTATTTTGGCATACAATTTTCTAGTTGTGCTAAGTAATGCACGCGATAATTTTAGCATGCATGAACATCTTATAAAAGTGAAGGGATCCCAAAAGTGAAAGCATGTACCAGCCTCTCGAATCAAATACATATCAATCTTCCCAATCAAGTTGGGATAGAATTCAAATCATACATACGGATGTACAGGGACACATCGAAAAAGTGGAGAAGCTTTTTTTGAGACGGAGGTAGTAGTTCGAACAATTTTATCCCAATTTGAAATTGAAAAATACAAATTTATCATAATTTATCCCAATTTGCGGCGTCGAACACGGCCGCGCACCGATGGGCTAGAAGGGCCGGGACGACGGGCGGCTGATGGGTGGTCATCTGCGCCATCCGCAAACTCGGACATGGAGGAGGGCTAGATCTACGGCTTCGCAACCACTCTTGGCACCGCCGCCGTCTTGGTGTACTTCATCAGCGACGGATCTGAGGAGGGCTGGATCTGCGCCGTCGCAGCGATGTTGTAGGCGATGGCTTCAATCGTCTTGGCATCGATGACCACTGTCGACACGGCCGCCGTCTTGGTGTCCTTCATCAGCAACAGATCTGGGGAGGGCAACAGAAGTGAGACATCGGCAGGCTCCGACATTGAAGGCTGGATCTGCACCATCGCAGCAATGTTGTAGGCGATGACTTCAATCGTCTTGGCGTCGATGACCACTGTCGACACGACCACCGTCTTGGTGTCCTTCATCAGCAATAGATCTGAGGAGGGCAACGGAAGTGAGACATCGGCAGGCTCCGACATTGAAGGCTGGATCTGCGTCGTCGCAGCGATGTTGTAGGCGATGGCTTCAATGATCTTGGCATCGTTGACCACTGTCGGCACGGCCGCCGTCTTGGTGTTCTTCATCATCAATAGATCTGAGAAGAGAAACGAAAGTGAGACAGAGAGAGACATTTTAACTATTTCTGAGGGTTAGATCCTCATCGGCACTCTTAGATCCTCACCGGCACTCTTAGATCCACGCTGCCGCACGGTTAGATCCGCGCCGCCGCACGCTGCAGTTCCGCGCGGCCGCATGCACGGTTAGATCCGCGCCGCCACATGCACGGTTAGATCCACGCCGCCGCACGCACGCACGCTGCAGATTCGCGCCGCCGCGACCGCCAGAGTAAGAGAGGAAGATGCGACTGGAATATGTGACTGCCAGGGTTGGTAGGTATGTGCTCTGCTTTTCTCTCTGTATGCGTCCATCGAGGTAGAGAGAGATATATAGGCCGTCCGATCATAAATGATCCAACGGTGCAAGCGTATGTTGAGCTATCAACCAACCAAGATTCGTGTGACATACATCTCGACCAATCAGAGATCAGCCAGTGAGTACAAGTGAGGAAAACTGAGTAGAACTAAGAGGGGGGAAAGTGAGGAAATGTTTATCGGAAGGGCAAAACTGAGTAGGACTGAGTAAAACAAGTGGACCCGGAGGAGGAAAACTGAGTAAAACTAAGTAAAACAGGGGCACCCAAATAATAAAGGGAGTAAGGGAAATTGAAGCTTTTGGCATAAAAATTGTTAGATTGTGTTATTTGAACAATATAGTACATTTTGGCCGACGTGATATTGTTTGCAATTCAAAGATACACAAGTGTGACGAATTTGGACTCATTTGGACAAAGTTTGTAAGCATAGTGGGTATTTGGGAGGTGTGTTGAGTAGAAAGCCCTACATCTTCATAGCTAGTAGCTCATGGACTAGGAAGTGGTTTTGGGAAAGGGAAACTTCATATCTCTATATTTCCTTTTCCATTATTATTTCTCTATGTTGTAGGTAACATAACAAGACTCCATGGGAAGGTTCCACCATGTTTTGAATTATTTTGAATTAAACTAAACCCAAAACTATTTTTTTTTAGTTTAGTCACTTAGAAAATGATAAATGTGGCTTAAGCGATGAACTTATTCGAGGTGCATGACCATAGAAAACTTGCAAATAACACATACATTATTGTGATTATTCAACATACAAACTTGGGAACGTCACACTAGTTCGAATTCAATACAAAGGGATCCCCAATACAAATTGTTCATACAAATTCAAATTAATTGTTCAAAATAAAATCTTTCTCTTGCTCCTGGTGTGACTCGCTGGGTCCACCACCTTACTCCGGGTAACCCTACCAGGGATATTACCGGTGTCTACCTTCCTTTTGCCATCTTTCTTGTTCTTCTTCTTCTCTTCGGGTTGTGCCAAGACCGAGACAACCATATCATACGAAGCTTGTGCTCTTTCTTCTAATGCATTTTCTTCCCTTGCTTCTACAATCTGCTCTTGATCCATTGGTTCACCTAGCTCTCGATCCATTGCTTCACTCAGCTGTCTATCCATTGCTTCAACGGCCTCTCGATCCATCTGTTCCCTCTGCTCTCGATCCATCGGTTCAAGCAGCTGTCGATCCATCTGTTCAAGCAGCTCTCGATCCATCGGTTCAAGCAGCTCTCAATCCATCGGTTCAAGCAGCTCTCGATCCATCGGTTCAAGCAGCTCTCGATCCATCGGTTCAAGCAGCTCTCGATCCATCGGTTCAAGCAGCTCTCGATCCATTGCTTCAATCTCCTCATGTTGAATTGCTTCTTCATTCTCCTCTGCATTTGCTGCTCCCGCCTGATCTTCCATTCCAAAAGCTGGGTCAACTGGATTTTTACAAAGCCTAGCAATGTGTCCAGGGGTTCCACAACGTTTGCACTTACGTCGTCGAATCGGTGCACCA
The DNA here is from genome assembly GCA_007115705.1 of Dactylis glomerata. NCBI lineage: Eukaryota > Viridiplantae > Streptophyta > Magnoliopsida > Poales > Poaceae > Dactylis > Dactylis glomerata. Next base: position 128,335 of record QXEO01000833.1, on the reverse strand, counting down.
CCCTCTGTACTAGCTCTGATCCTATTCTTCCTTGGCCTACCTGCCGGTCTAGTCAAAACTGGAGAGTACAGTTTGAAGCCTGGATCAACTTTCATCCATTGGTCTTTTCCCAACAAGGTAGGAACATTCATAGCATATGCAGCCCTAAATTTGGCAACAGAGAAATACTCTGACAGATACTGATCAACTTCACCTTCTGCACCCTCTATAACACTCATGAAAAACAATGCGTGTATGCAGGGTATCCCACGGATCTGCCATCGCCTACAATGGCATGTCCTATCAACCAAACTCACTGGATACCTCCACTGCATGTTTTTATTGTCAGTGTAGGTTACCTCAGCCTCCATTCCTTTTTTGATGCATTTCATCTTCAATTGTTTTGCCCTGGCATCCAAAGACTTAATCAAAGATGAGAGCATGAGATGGCCAACATATTTTGTGGCTGCAATTCTTTGATGCAGATCGATCTTTATCATGGCCAACATATTTTGTGGCCAACATATTTTGTGGCTGCAATTCTTTAAAGCAACTGAAAGCTTTCATTCCATGGACCATTGATCCTGTCAAGAGCCATTTCCTTTGCATAGAACATCCTCATGTAAGGTATTTTTATATTAAACTTATCAGATATCAATTTTATGAGTGTTGTTGGACCAAGTGATGGAGTTTCTCTCAGCCAATCTATGATTGCATCTGCCAACCACCTAGTCTTCACTAGCTTTGCTTTCTCCTTTGGCGCTCCCACTCGAGGTGGACAAGTATGGTCGATCGAGTTCTTCTTTATCTGAAACATAATTATAAGGGATGTCAGTAACAGTTAACAAATTTTACACCGTGATCTAAAATACACAACTGGTTGGTGTAGTACCTGAACCACGGTGCTTCTGAGCATTGTGGATGCATGCAGCCTCCACCTACACCTCTTGTATGGGCACTTAACTGTGAACCTACCTGGCTCACTTTTAATAACCTCATAATCATTCTTGGTGAGAATGCAATATGTAGTAATTGCATTACGGCAGTCCATCATCATTTGAAATACGGTGCCTTCTGCAAGCTGAGGATCCTCCCTGTTCCACTCAATTGTTGGCAAGTCATCACCTTCGTAATCGGCTAAAACAAGGATGTCATTGTTCTCATCCTTCTCTTCATCATCAGTGTCATCAAATCTGGCACCTTGTGCAATATCTTCCATGTATTGATCCTCCATTGCCTGCTTACTGCATCGATCTACCAATTCAGGAAACATCAACTCATCCTCATCATCTCGAGGAGACGGATCCTCAATCTCTGCATCGTCCTCCACATCGACCGCAGGATCGATCTGGCTACCACTAGCACTGGGGACAGATGGTGCTGCTGTGGACCTACAAGGAGCGGGGCGGCGCACACGATTAGCAGAGGCAGCAACACTAGAGAGACATGATGCCCGACCACCTGATGATGCCCCAACACCAGATGATGCCTGGACCCTGTCCACATGGATACGAATTTTATCGACACAGCAAGAATCATTTAAAGCAAAAAGCATTCGCAGATCCTCATCGGAAATTAGTGGAACATATCTTCCCTCCATGCTGTTAAAATATTGGAAATCAACTGAATCGCCAGCGCCCCAGGGGTACTGAGCGCAGATGTTATCTTTTAAATCCCTCAACAAGATGGTAGTTGCAACCACCGCTGGGATGTAAAATCCGCTCACATTGCGTTCAGAATCACGCAAAAAGCTAGTATCCAGCCTAACCACCAGCCGAAAAGCCAGCGTTGGATCAATCCTATTCGAAAAGCAACGCAGTTAGTTGAGCAACAATGATTCGCGCTCAAAAACTGCCTACTCTTAATTCACATAGGCAGACGATGCTTACCCAGATGGAATCCATGCGTTAGATCCCTCCGATTCCCAATCTTCTCCACCATTGAGGGGCATAATCGGCACACCAGACGGATGTACAAACTCTACCGCGATAGGGGTAGATCTAGTGGAGGCGGAGCCCTCTTCGCCTCCCGGGGGTCGTGGTGGGGGCGGGGGCGGCTCGGGGGCGGACGACGCCATAAGGTAGGAGGGCAGGACGGCGTGGCGGTGGAGGGGCGGTGTGTGAGCTCTTCCAGTCTCGGGCGGAGGGGAAAGCTTTGGGTGAGTGACAGACCGCCAGTCCGACGTGTCTCATTGGGTCAACAGTCAACACCATTCAAAAGCAACGGTCCATTCACAACCACCGCAGCTCCCTACCGTCACTAGTAACGGTCAAGGCCTCTGACCAGACGGCAACCATCCCGTCCGAGCGTCTGCGAGGGGTTTCAAACTAGAGGGAGGGGAAAACTGAGGAAAAGTTAAGCGGCTGGGGAAAACTGAGTACAACTAACGAACCAGGGGCACGAAAATAGAAATCCCTTCCGGAAAATGCATAAAAACGCCACGAAGTGTAACGAAACACTAAGCAAATGGTGTAAAAACAAGCATGGAGCATCAAAAATTATAGATACGTTTGAGACGTATCAGCATCCCCAAGCTTAACTCCTGCTCGTCCTCGAGTAGGTAAGTGATAACAACAAAATAATTTTTGAGGTGACATGCACCTACACAATCTTGATCATCTATGTAAGCATTGAGTGCTGGGATCAAAAGAACTTAAAACATGGGCATGAAAGACATAATATTGATAGAAGAAACTTAGCAACCATGTTATAACATGAAAAAGAACACAAATGAAAGATCATGAAAATGAAACAATGAAAGTCAAACGTGTGTTCAAATCATATGGAAAAACATACAAATGGTTTTCAGCTTGTCCTTCATGAGAGAGCAACATAAATGCATAGGACACCTTCAAGTTTAAGAGGGTGAGTAGATACAAATAATTTAAGAACAAGTGAAACCAAAATCATGAATCAATCAATGAAAACTTTGGGACAATGCACATTAAACTCAGAATGACAACTATGCTCTCTTAGACGGTGCATAAAGATAGAAGGTGGTGACTCAACATAAAAGTAAAAGAAAGGCCCTTCGCAGAGGGAAGCAGTGATTAAACATGTGCTAGAGCTTTTCATTTGTAAAACAGAGAGATAAAAATTGGGTTTTGAGAGGTGGTTGTCTTTGTCAACGACTGCCAATGGGGTTCTTATTATCTTCCATACAAAAATGAAGCAAGTTTTTGAGAGAGATTGGCACTTTTGTACTCTTTTATAAAGCTTGGCACTCCTCCCCACCTTTTTCCTTTCTCAAACCATGGCTAACCGATTCCATCGGGTGCCCACCAACATTCACATACCATGGAGGAGTGCCTTTTTTTTCTTTTTTTTTCTTTTTTCCTTTTTGGAATAAACAATATAGAAGATAGCAAATCCGACCACTATGTCCCCATGAGCTGAAAATAGTGTCACAAAACGAGAAGTATTTTGAAGGTTTTTTCAAAGGTAGCACATGAAAATTTACTTGGAATGGCTTGCAAATACCATGCATAGGATTTTATAGTGGACACATTGGAACAACTTGGTTTTTAGGAGTTGGATGCACGAGTAGAGCTCATACTCAGTAAAAAATGGGGGCTAGCAAGAGACTGGGAGCGACCAACTAAGAGAGCAATAACGGCCATAATCATGCAAAGCGACAAAGCAACATTAAAAGAAGCATAAGATGGCATCAAAAGTCAAAAACTAAATGATCATAGAGGCTTATGGCGACTTTGTATGAGTCAAACATGTATGAGCATGCTCAAAGTCAACCCAAATAAAGCATCAAGGAGAAAACCAAAATAATGCTTCCAAATAATAAAAACAACGCATGATTTTTTCAAAGGCTCATTAAGCAATCTTAGTCATTTGAGACAAGTCATGCTATAGCAAAACAACTAAGCATACTATCAAAACAATATCAAGCATGACATGCAAAAGTCTAAGCCGCAGTCTACACAAGCTCCTTTTTGTACCACTTTTTTGCATGAAATTTTTTCTCTTTTCCAACACCATTCGAACCTTTTTGAAACAACTCTTTTGATGAAAACCAACATGGACGAGAGGTCAAAATACACCTTGATATAAATATATAACAAGAACTAAACAAAAATCAAGGCGAAAAACAAAAGCTAAATGCAGTAGCAGAAAAAGAGAACACTCGTTGAACGATAACAGTGAAAAACGGAGTGTTCTTGGCAAATGAAAAGCAAGGCAATTTCTCCAAAAGAAATTTGTTGGGGTCCAACCATTTATTGCAGCAAACAAAACTAAACAAAACTAAAAACTAAAACAACTGACGCTCCAAGAAAAACGCATAATGCATAAAGCAATAAAAATAGAGTGTGTTGAAAGGTGGCATGATTTTTGCCGATGAAGAAGGGGTGCCTCGAGGGAATCCCCAAGCTTTGATGCATGTACCTCTTGGATATTTATTGGGGTGACATGGGCATCCCCAAGCTTAAGCTTTTGTCCGTTCTTCAACTCATCTCATCATTCTCCAATCCCTACACTTGAAAACTTCCTTCATACAAAACTAAACACAATTCTATTAGCAACATTAGTGTAAGCATAATAATGAATCAAACCCTTTTGCTTCAGATTTCAACTCGAAACCACCACATATAAAGTATATACTACTATAGCAACTTCCCCAAAAGTTCCGTGATCGAAAGAACTTAAAAAGAAAGCGATAAAGAGGCAAACACAAATAGTGGCAGAAATATGTCAAAACAGAACAGCTGACAAAGGTCGATTTTTTCGAGGGTTTTCTGTTGCTCATATAAAAAAGTGTATAACTAATGAAAGTTTGGATATAACCTGGGACATATGCACAAGAAATCGCAGGTCAAAAAGATATTCTGAGAATTTTCACGAATGTTTACGGTGCAGCACCAAAATCTATTTCAGGACAGCAACATCCCCAAATCTTACCTCACTCAAATTAGAGGCTTCTCTTGGCACAACAACAAAATAAAAAGGATAAGGAGCGATTATTACAGTAGTAATAACTTCCGAGACTCAAAAAAAAGGAAAAGTACTGAAAGTAAAACAATGGGTTATCTCCCAAGAGTGCTTTTCTTTAACGCCTTTGAGCTAGGCGCAGAAAGTGTGAATCAAGTAATATCAAAAGATGAAGCATCAAGCTCATAATTTGCTCTAAAAATAGAGTCAAAAAGCAATTTCTTTCTCTTCCTAGGGAAGTGTTCCATACCTTTCTTTAGTGGGAATTGATATTTGATGGTGCCTTCCCTCATATCAATGATGGCACCTACAGTTCAAAGAAAGGGTCTTCCCAAAATAATAGGACATGAAGCATTGCATTCTACATCCATAACAAGAAAATCAATGGGAACAAGGTTATTGTTAACCATAATAAGAACATCATTAATCCTTCCCAAAGGTTTCTTCTTAGCAACATCAGCAATAGGAACATCATAATAACACTTTTCAAGGGGTGGTAAATCAAGCATATCATAAATTTTTCTAGGCATGATACAAATACTAGCACCTAGATAACATAAAGCATGGCAATCAAAACCATTAACATGCATATCAATGATGGGTTCCCAACCATCTTCTAACTTCTTGGGAATGGAAGCTTTTTGCTTCAACTTTTCATCCCTAATTTTCATGAGAGCATTGGTAATATGCTTAGTAAAAGCAACATTTATAGGACTAGCATTAGGAGTCAAAGCAAGCTTTTGCAAGAACAAAATAATTTCAGATATATTGCAGCCATCAACATCAAAATCATTAAAAGTAATAGAGCTATCATCTCCTACACTCCGAAATTTTTTAGCACTTTTTGAGAAAAAGTTTTTGCTGTTTTGGGCTTTTTAACACTAGGAGTAGGAGTTTTCTCTACACCAATTAAAGTAAGAGGATTGCTAGCATTAGGAACAACATCATTAGATGTAGTAATGTGATGGCTGGCGTGTAGTTGATGATGATGATTATCGCCAGGCAGTTGGGGAACCCCAAGCGGAAGGTATGATGAGCACAGCAGCAAGCTTTTCCCTCAGTTAGAAACCAAGGGTTATCGATACGAAGAAGAAAAAGCCAATACGACTGAAGGTGATGCTGACTGGCCTAATAACACTCCAACAAGGGTGCCGTTTACGACACTTGTTGACTCGTCTTCAACCAGTAGCAACGTGGAACTTGCACACAACACAACCAAGTACTTTGTTCCCAACTTGCGATGAGGTTGTCAATCTCACCGGTTTGCTTGAAACAAAGGGTATGAGCGTATCGAGTGGAAAACAATAGAAGTATGCGAGTAAAGTAAACAGTGCGAGTAAAGTAAACAGGTGATAGCAATATGATGGAAATAGGACCGGGGTCCACAGTTCACTAGCGGTGCCTCTCCATAAGATAAATAACACATGCTGGGTAAACAAATTACAGTTGGGCAATTGATAGAATAAAGATAAACATGATATGTCAAGAAGATCACTATGCGATTTACTCTGGGCATTACAAAAAATACATAGACCGCCATCCCACTGCATCTATGACTAATAATCCAATCTCGGGGATATCATCCGAACACCCCATGAGTATTAAGTTGCGAACAACAGATAATTGCATTAAGCAAAGTGTGTAATGTAAACAAAGCATATGCCCTCGAACATATGAATGTTGTTTTCTCCCTAGTAGCAACAGCACATCTACAACCTTAGAGGTTTCTGTCACTCCCCCAGATTAAATAGAGGCATGAACCCACTATCGAGCATAAATGCCCCCTCTAGGAGTTACTAGCAACTACTCGGCCAAGATAGCTACTAACAACGGAGAGCATGCAAGATCATAAACAACATAGAGATAACATAAGATATATTTCAGTATAGCAACTCAATCATAACACCAATATTCATCGGATCCCAACAAACCAAACATGTAGAATTACATAACGGTGATCTCAATCATGTAGGGCAGCTCATGAGATCTAAACATGAAGCACATGGTGGAGAGGACAACCATCTAGCTACTGCTATGGACCCATAGTCCAAGGTATACTACTCACTCATCGCTCCAGAGGCAAGCATGGCGATGAAGAAGACCTCCGATGGCGATTCCCCTCTCCGGCAGGGTGCCGGGAAGAGCTTCTGGACCCTCCCAATCTCGGGTCGACGACGGCGGCAGATCGCGATGTGTTTCTAGAAAATTGATCGGGTACTTAGGTTTTTCCCGTCGGGGGGTCTTTATAGGCGAAGGGGCATCGTCAAAAGTGGACCGAGGCGGTCTCACACATAGGGGGCGTGGCCAGGGGCTGGGCCGCGCCGCCCTGGTGTGAGGCCACCTCGTGGCCCCACTCCATCTCCTCTTTGGTTCTCTGGAAGCTCCGTGAAATATCTGGACGGCTGGCTTTGGTTTCGTCCAATTCCGAGAATATTTCCTATGTAACTTTTCTGAAACACAAAAACAGCAGAAAATAGGGAACTGGCACTGTGGCGACTTGTTAATAGGTTAGTTCCGGAAAATGCATAAAAGTGCCACGAAGTGTAACGAAACATTAGGCAAATGGTGTAAAAACAAGCATGGAGCATCAAAAATTATGGATACGTTGGAGACGTATCAGCATCCCCAAGCTTAACTCCTGCTCATCCTTGAGTAGGTAAGTGATAACAAAAGAAATAATTTTTGAGGTGACATGCACCTACACAATCTTGATCATATATGTAAGCATTTGTGAGCTGGGATCAAAAGAACTTAAAACATGGGCATGAAAGATATAATCTTGACAATAAAAACTTAGCAACCATGTTATAACATGAAAATGAACACAAACAAAAGATCATAAAAATGAAACAATGAAAGTCAAACGTGTGTTCAAATCATAAGGAAAAACATACAAATGGTTTTCAGCTTGTCCTTAATAGAGAGCAAAACATAAATGCATAGGACACCTTCAAGTTTAAGAGGGCGACTAGATACAAATAATTTGAGAACAAGTGAAACCAACAATATGAATCAATCAATGAAAACTTTGGGACAATGCACATTATACTAAGAATGACAACTATGCTCTCTTAATGGTGCATAAAGATAGAAGGTGGTGACTCAACATAAAAGTAAAAGAAAGGCCCTTCGCTGAGGGAAGCAGTGATTGCAAGTTTTATAACCTTCAAAAATTATGGTACTTACCGGCTTTGAGCTCTCATTGCCCCCATCATAAGCATCTTGAATGGTTAAAGTCAATGCGAGAACAATTATGATGCATATGCTTGACAAATCATAAGTTGAAAACCTCGTGTCCTGTGAATACGAGTACCCAAACCTCATGGTACTTTACTTAGAGTCCCAAGCAAGGCTCTTGTCATTGTAAGTATATGCGTATCATCAAGAACCGCCAACAGGGTACCTCCGTGCCTGATGACATGGAACAAGCCCAGATCAAAATGACAGGACAAGCAGACAATGAACACCTCGACATCTCTTTTATTTACCATTTGTTTAGCTTTTTATTTTGAGATGCGTCGTCGAATGTCCACTATGGGTATGCTGCAAATTTCCACCATGAATTATGCATGGCTTAGATTGGTGGCCCAGGCGTTTCCCTAACACATATACAAACTCCATGATCCCCGCAAGATTCCCAATTCATTTCACACCGCGGGCATCCATAAACAAAAGATCACGATATCAACTCAAATAAGAAGTGCAATGTTGAAAGCTTGCCCATGACGGCATGGCTGGGCTAGTCTCCAACTTACAACTTGCAAGCATAACAACTCAACATACGAGACCACAATGTCAAATTTTTTAGAACAAGAAAAAGTAAAGTGTGCCTTCTGGTTCGTGAGAGCTTTACTGACCAATTTTCGCATAACACTGGTAAGAGTTTAATTTGAAGAGAAAATAAAAGCAAGTCAAATTTACTTGGAATAGCAAATTGCTAGTAGGTATGTACGGTGGACACTTTGGCAAACTTGGTTTTTAGGAGTTGGATGCACGAGTAGAGCTCATACTCAGTACAAGGCGAGGGCTAGCAAAAGACTGGGAGCGACCAACTAAGAGAGCAATAATGGCCATAATCATGCAAAGCGACAAAGCGACATTAAAAGAAGCATAAGATGGCATCAAAAGTCAAAAACTAAATGATCATAGATGCTATTGGCGACTTTGTAAGAGTCTAACATGTGTGAGCATGCGCCAAGTCAACCCAAATAAAGCATCAAGGAGAAAACCAAAATAATGCTTCCAAACAATAAAAACAACGCACGATTTTTTTCAACGGCTCATTAAGCAATCTCAGTCATTTGGGACAAGTCATGCTACAGAAAAACCACTAAGCATACTATCAAAAATATATCAAGCATGACATGAAAAAGCCTAAGCCGCAGTCTACACAAGCTCCTTCTTGTACCACTTTTTTGCACAAAGCTTTTTCTCTTTTCCAACACCATTCAAACTTTTTTAATCCAACTCTTTTGAGGAAAACCAACATGGTCCAGAGGCAAAAATACACCTTGATAAATAAATATAAGAAGATCTGAACGCAAATCAAGGCGAAAATGAAAACCAAAAACTGTAGCAGAAAAAGAAGAACACTCGGTTTTTGATAAGAGTGAAAACTAGAGCATTCTTGGCAAATGAAAAGCAAGGCAACTTCTCCAAAAGAAATTTGTTGGGGTCCAACCATTTATTGCAGCAAACAAAACTAAACTAATAGAGAAAACTAAAACAACTGACGCTCCAAGAAAAACGCATAGTGCATGAAGCAATAAAAATATAGTGTCTTGAAAGGTGACCTGATTTTTGCCGATGAAGAAGGGGTGCCTCGGGGGCATCCCCAAGCTTTGACGCTTGTACTTCTTGGATATTTCTTGGGGTGATGCATGGGCATCCCCAAGCTTGAGCTTTTGTCCATTCTTCAACTCATCTCATCATTCTCCAATCCCTACACTTGAAAACTTCCTTCATACAAAACTAAACACAAATCTATTAGCAATATTAGTGTAAGCATAACATATAATCAACCCTTTTTTGCTTCAGGTTTCAACCCAAAACCACCACATATAAAGTATATACTATTGTAGCAACTTCCCCAAAAGTTCTGTGATAAAAAGAACTCAAAAGAAAGCGATAAAGCGGCAAACACAAATATTGGCAGAAATCTGTTAAAACAGAACAACTGACAAAGGTCGAATTTTTAAGGGGTTTTCTGTTGCTCAAATCAAAAAGTGTTCAACTAATGAAATTTGGATATAACCTGGGGCATATGCACAAGAAATTGCAGGTCCAAAAGATATACAAAGAATTTTCACGAATTTTTACGGTGCAGCACCGAAAACAGTTTCAGGACAGCAACATCCCCAAATCTTTACCTCACTCAAATTAGAGGCTTCTCTTGACACAACAATGAAATAAAAATGATAAGGAGATGTCATTACAGTAGTAATGACTTCCAAGACTCAAATAAAAGAAAAAGTACTGAAAAGAAAACATTGGGTTATCTCCCAAGAGTGCTTTTCTTTAACGCCTTTGAGCTAGGCGCAGAAAATTGCGAATCAAGTAACATCAAGAGATGAAGCATCAAGCTCATAATTTGCTCTAAGAATAGAGTCAAAAAGTAATTTATTTCTTTTTCTAGGGAAGTGTTCCATACCTTTCTTGAGTGGGAATTGATATTTAATAGTGCCTTCCCTCATATCAATGATGGCACCTACAGTTCGAAGAAAGGGTCTTCCCAAAATAATAGGACATGAAGCATGGCATTCAATGTCCATAACGAGAAAATCAACGGGAACAAGGTTATTGTTAACCATAATAAGAACATCATTAACCCTTCCCAAAGGTTTCTTCTTAGCAACATCAGCAATAGGAACATCATAATAACATTTTTCAAGCGGTGGTAAGTCAAGCATGTCATAAATTTTTCTAGGCATAATAGAAATACTAGCACCTAGATCACATAAAGCATGGCAATCAAAACCATTAACATGCATATCAATGATGGGTTCCCAACCATCTTCTAACTTCTTGGGAATAGAAGCTTTTTGTTGCAACTTTTCATCCCTAATTTTCATGAGAGCATTGGTGATATGCTTAGTAAAAGCAATATTTAAAGAACTAGCATTGGGAGTCAAAGCGAGCTTTTGCAAGAAAAAAATTACTTCAGATATATTGCAGCCATCAACATCAAAATCATTAAAGGACATAGAGTTATCATCTCCTACACTCCTAAAAATTTCAGCACTCTTTTGAGAAAAAGTTTTGGCAGTTTTAGGCTTTTTAACACAAGGAGTGGGAGTTTTCTCTACACCAATTAAAGTAAGAGTATTGCTAGCATTAGGAACAACATCATTAGAGGTAGTAATAGTACAAACTTTCATATTCCTAGCAATCTCATCCTCTCTTTCCCATCTAGCATGCAATTCTACTAACAATCTAATATTTTCATCAATTCCAACTTGGATAGCATTAGCAATAGCAAAAACATTGTTCTCTTTCACATCATTAGGCAACACTTTTAATTTCAAAAGTTTAACATCATGAGCAAGGCTATCAACTTTAGAAGCAAGAATATCAATTTTGCCTAACTTTTCCTCAACAGACTTGTTAAAAGCAGTTTGTTTTACCGTGAAGTCTTTGAGCATGACTTCAAGTTCAGAGGGCGCGGCCCTAGTGTTGTTGGAGGAATTACCATAAGAATTACCATAACCATTACCATTGGTATAAGGATACGGCCTATAATTGTTACTAGCAAAATTGTTCCTATAAGCATTGTTGTTAAAATTATTGTTTCTAATGAAGTTCACATCAACATGCTCTTCTTGAGCAACCAAAGAGGCTAAAGGAACATTATTAGGATCAACACGAGTCCTATCATTAGCAAGCATAGCCATAATGGTATCAATCTTATCACTCAAGGAAGAGGTTTCCTCAACAGAATTTACCTTCTTACCATGTGGAGCTCTCTCGGTGTGCCATTCGGAATAATTTACCATCATGTTGTCAAGTAGCTTTGTTGCGGCGCCCAAGGTAAGGGACATAAAAGTGCCTCCAGCAGCTGAATCCAATAGGTTCCTCGAAGAAAAATTCAGTCCTGCATAAAAAGTTTGGACAATCATCCAAGTAGTCAGTCCATGAGTGGGGCAATTCTTTATCATAGATTTCATTCTTTCCCAGGCTTGAGCAACATGTTCATTATCAAATTGACTAAACTTCATAATATTGCTACGCAAAGATATAATTTTAGCAGGAGGATAATATCTACCAATGAAAGCATCCTTACACTTAGACCATGAATCAATACTATTCTTAGTCAAAGATAGCAACCAATCTTTAGCTTTTCCTCTCAAAGAAAAAGGAAACAACTTGAGCTTAATAATATCACTTTCTACATCCTTATATTTCTGCATCTCACATAGCTCAACAAAATTGTTGAGATGAGCTGCAGCATCTTCAGTACTAGCACCAGAAAATTGCTCTTTCATAACAAGGTTCAATAAAGCAGGCTTAATCTCATAAAAGTTTGCAGCAGGAGTAGGTGGCGCAATAGGAGTGCAGATAAAATCACTATTGTTCGTGCTAGTAAAGTCGCACAACTTGGTGTTTTCAGGATTAGCCATTTCAGCAAAACTAAAAGTAGACAAGTAAAAACAACTACCAAGGATTCTAATTTTTTTGGGTTTTTGATAAAATGATGCAAGTAAAAATAAAATAAAGTAAAGCAAAACAATAAAACAAAGTAAAGGATGTGCGTGCGAAAAACTCCCCTTGCAGAGGTCTGCTTTTTCTTCCACGGCAACGGCGCTAGAAAAGGGCTTGATGGCTGGCGTGTAGTTGATAATGATGATTATCGCCAGGCAGTTGGGGAACCCCAAGCGGAAGGTATGATGAGCACAGCAGCAAGCTTTTCCCTCAGTTAGAAACCAAGGTTTATCGATACAAAGAAGAAAAAGCCAATACGACTGAAGGTGATGCTGACTGGCCTAATAACACTCCAACAAGGGCGCCGTTTACGACACTTGTTGACTCGTCTTCAACCAGTAGCAACGTGGAACCTGCACACAACACAACCAAGTACTTTGTTCCCAACTTGCGATGAGGTTGTCAATCTCACCGGTTTGCTTGAAACAAAGGGTATGAGCGTATCGAGTGGAAAACAATAGAAGTATGCGAGTAAAGTAAATAGTGCGAGTAAAGTAAACAGGTGATAGCAATATGATGGAAATAGGACCGGGGTCCACAGTTCACTAGTGGTGCCTCTCCATAAGATAAATAACACATGCAGGGTAAACAAATTACAGTTGGGCAATTGATAGAATAAAGATAAACGTGATATGTCAAGAAGATCACTATGCGATTTACTCTGGGTATTACAACAAAATACATAGACCGCCATCCAACTGCATCTATGACTAATAATCCACTCTCGGGGATATCATCCGAACACCCCATGAGTATTAAGTTGCGAACAACAGATAATTGCATTAAGCAAAGTGTGTAATGTAAACAAATCATATGCCCTCGAACATATGAATGTTGTTTTCTCCCTAGTAGCAACAGCACATCTACAGCCTTAGAGGTTTCTGTCACTCCCCCAGATTAAATAGAGGCATGAACCCACTATCGAGCATAAATACCCCCTCTAGGAGTTACTAGCAACTACTCGGCCAAGATAGCTACTAACAACGGAGAGCATGCAAGATCATAAACAACATAGAGATAACATAAGATATATTTCAGTATAGCAACTCAATCATAACACCAATATTCATCGGATCCCAACAAACCAAACATGTAGAATTACATAACGGTGATCTCAATCATGTAGGGCAGCTCATGAGATCTAAACATGAAGCACATGGTGGAGAGGACAACCATCTAGCTACTGCTATGGACCCATAGTCCAAGGTAGACTACTCACTCATCGCTCCGGAGGCAAGCATGGCGATGAAGAAGACCTCCGGTGGCGATTCCCCTCTCCGGCAGGGTGCCGGGAAGAGCTTCTGGACCCTCTCGATCTCGGGTCAACGACGGCGGCGGATCGCGATGTGTTTCTAGAAAATTGATCGGGTACTTAGGTTTTTCCCGTCGGGGGGTCTTTATAGGCGAAGGGGCATCGTCATAAGTGGACCGAGGCGGTCTCACACATAGGGGGCGCGTCCAGGGGCTGGGTCGCGCTGCCCTGGTGTGAGGCCACCTCGTGGCCCCACTCCGTCTCCTCTTCGGTTCTCTGGAAGCTCCGTGAAATATCTGGACGGCTGGCTTTGGTTTCGTCCAATTCCGAGAATATTTCCTGTGTAACTTTTCCGAAACACAAAAACAGCAGAAAACAGGGAACTGGCACTGTGGCGACTTGTTAATAGGTTAGTTCCGGAAAATGCATAAAAGTGCCACGAAGTGTAACGAAACATTAGGCAAATGGTGTAAAAACAAGCATGGAGCATCAAAAATTATGGATACGTTGGAGACGTATCATAATGGTACATACCTTCATCTTCCTAGCCATCTCATCTTCTCTTTCCCACCTGGCATGCAATTCTGCTAACATCCTAACATTTTCATCAATTCTAACTTGGATAGCGTTAGCAGTGGCAAAAGTATTGTTCTCTTTCACCTCATTAGGCAACACTTTTAATTTTAGAAGTTCAACATCAAGAGAAGGGCTATCAACTTTAGAAGCAAGAATATCAATTTTGCCTAACTTTTCCTCAACAAACTTATTAAAAGCAGTTTGCTTACTGATGAAGTCCTTGAGCATGACTTCAAGCTCAGAGGGCGCGGCCCTAGTGTTGTTGGAGGAATTACCATAAGAGTTACCATAACCATTACCATTGGTAGAAGGATACGACCTATAATTGTTACTAGCAAAATTGTTCCTATAAGCATTGTTGTTAAAATTATTATTTCTAATGCAGTTTACATCAACATGCTCTTCTTGAGCAACCAAAGAGGCCAAAGGAACATTATTAGGATCAACATGAGTCCTATCATTAGAAAGCATAAGCATTATAACATCAATCTTATCACTCAAGGAAGAGGTTTCCTCAACGGAATTTACCTTCTTACCTTGTGGAGCTCTCTCGGTGTGCCATTCAGAATTATTTACCATCATATTATCGAGAAGCTTGGTTGTGGTGCCCAAGGTAAGGGACATAAAAGTGCCTCCAGCAGCTGAATCCAATAGGTTCCTTGAAGCAAAATTCAGTCATGCATAAAAAGTTTGGACAATCATCCAAGTAGTCAGTCCATGAGTAGGGCAATTCTTTATCATAGATTTCATTCTTTCCTAAGCTTGAGCAACATGTTCATTATCAAACTGTCTAAACTTCATGATATCACTACGCAAAGCTATAATCTTAGCAGGAGGATAGTATTTTCCAATAAAGCATCCTTACACTTAGCCCAAGAATCAATACTATTTCGAGGCAAAGATAGCAACCAATCCTTAGCTTTTCCTCTCAAAGAAAAAGGAAACAACTTAAGCTTAATAATATCACTCTCTACATCCTTATATTTCTGCATCACACATAGCTCAACAAAATTGTTGAGATGAGCTGTAGCATCATCAGTACTAGCACCAGAAAATTGCTCTTTCATAACAAGGTTCAATAAAGCAGGCTTAATCTCATAAAAATCAGCAGCAGGAGCAGGTGGCGCAATAGGAGTGCAGATAAAATCACTATTATTAGTGCTAGTAAAATCACAAAACTTGGTGTTCTCATGAGTATCCATTCTAGCAAAGCTAAAAGCAGACAAGTAAAAAATAACAACTAATAGGAAACTAAATTTTTTGTATTTTTGATAAAACGATGCAAGCAAAAATAAAATAAAGCAAAACAAAAAACAAAGTAAAGGATGTGCGTGTGAAACTCCCCTTGTAGAAGTCTTCTTCCTCCCTGGCAACGGCGCCAGAAAACGGCTTGATGGCGCCGGTGGATATATAGATCACCGACCAGTTGGGAACCCCAAGAGGAAGGTATGATGAGCATAGCAGCAGTTTTCCCTCAGTAAGAAACCAAGGTTTATCGAACCAGTAGGAGAAAGCCAAACTTAAGAAGGTGATGCTTGCTAGCTTCGTGACACTCCAACAAGGGCGCCGTTTACGATTCTTGTTAGCGCGTCTTCAACTAGTAGCAACGCGGAACCTGCACACAACACAACCAAGTACTTTGCTCCCAACTTACGATGAGGTTGTCAATCTCACCGGTTTGCTGTAAACAAAGGTATGAGTGTATCGAGTAGAAAACAGTAGTAGTACGCGAGAAAGTAAACAGTGCGAGTAATAGTGAAACGGTGTAACAATGTAAAGGAAATTGGACCGGGGTCCACAGTTCACTAGTGGTGTCTCTCCATAAGATAAATAACGACATGCTGGGTAAACAAATTACAGTTGGGCAATTGATAGAATAAAGATAACGTGCATATGTCATGAGGATCACTATGAGATTTACTCTGGGCATTACAACAAAATACATAGACCGCCATCCAACTGCATCTATGACTAATAATCCACTCACGGGGATATCGTTCGAACACCCCACGAGTATTAAGTTGCGAACAACAGATAACTGCATTAAGCAAAGTGTGTAATGTAAATAAAACGAATGTCCTTGGATACAAGAATGTTGTTTTCTCCCTAGTGGCAACAACACATCTACAACCTTAGAGGTTTCTGTCACTCCCCCAGATTAAATAGAGGCATGAACCCAACTATCGAGCATAAATACCCCCTCTTGGAGTCACTAGTATCTACTTGGCCAAGATAGCTACTAACAACGGAGAGCATGCAAGATCATAAACAACATAGATATAACATAAGATAATATTCAGCACATCAACTTAACATAACACCAATATTCATCGGATCCCAACAAACACAACATGTAGGATTATACAAAGATGATCTCGATCATGTATGGCAGCTCACGAGATCTAAACATGAAGCACATGGTGGAGAAGACAACCATCTAGCTACTGCTATGGACCCATAGTCCAAGGTAGACTACTCACTCATCACGCCGGAGGCAAGCATGGCGATGAAGAAGACCTCCGGTGGTGATTCCCCTCTCCGGCAGGGTGCCGGGAAGAGCTTCTGGACCCTCCCAATCTCGGGTCGACGATGGCGGCGGATCACGATGTGTTTCTAGAAAATTGATCAGGGTCTTTAGGTTTTTCCCATCGGGGGTCTTTATAGGTGAAGGGGCAGCGTCAGAGGTGGACCAGGGTGGTCTCACCCATAGGGGGTGCGAGCCAGGGGCTGGCCGCGCCGCCCTATGGTGAGGCCAGCCTCTTGCTCGGCTCCATCTCCTCTTCGGTGTTCTGGAAGCTTCATTTAATATCTGGATGTTTGGCTTTTGTTTCGTCCAATTCTGAGAATATTTCCTGTGTAACTTTTCTGAAACACAAAAACAGCAGAAAACAGGGAACTGGCACTGTGGCATCTTGTTAATAGGTTAGTTCCGGAAAATGCATAAAAACACCATGAAGTGTAACGAAACACTAAGCAAATGGTCTAAAAACAAGCATGGAGCATAAAAAATTATAGATACGTTTGAGACGTATCAGGGAGCAGCAAAAGGTTTCAGTCAAGAGAACCTCGAGAATACAACCCATCACTAGATGATATGCTAAACGGACCATGCCATATACACTCCGCATTTGTTGATGGAAAAAGAGTGTCCAGACACGCAATGAAAGATTGCAAAACATTCTTGAAGCTCCAGGAGGCGGCAATAAGCAAACAAGTCGAAACAAAGAGACAAGGATATGAAGGGAACACGAACAACGCGCCTACAACAGCGCAACAAGCAAACAATGGAGCCTCTCAAGGTCAAGATCAGCCAAATCAAGGACACGACAATGATGGAGGATATGTCCCGTCCAAAGGGCACATCACAACAACGATACAACCAGTGCCAAAGTCGAACAAAGAGGAAAAGAGCATAACTTGCCAAGTTAACCTAGCAGTAACATCACCTCCAGCAACCACGGAATATTTACACTGGTCAAAACAGCCCATAGAATTCAGCAGGGATGATCACCCCATAACAGTACCTCGGTCGAGAAACGCGCATCTGGTACTCAAAGCTCAATTTGGGACATACGACGTCGACAGAGTATTCATGGATGCAGGAAGCGGAATAAATCTTATATACACAAAAACTCTCTGGGCAATGCACATATCATTAGAGTTTCTGAAACCAATAGACTGTTCCTTCCACGGGATCGTCCCTGGGAGAGCTAACTATCCATTAGGTCGAATAGCACTCAACGTTTGCTTCGGAAATCGCCAAAACTACAGAAGAGAGAAGCTCGACTTCGAAGTCATGGACTGGCCATCACAATATCACGCGATCCTCGGGCGACCCGCTTTTTCGTGATTCATGGCAATACCTCACTATATGTACCTGGTACTCAAGATGCCAGGACCCAACGGAATTATCACAGTAAAGGGAAGCTTTGAACTCTCAGATCTATGCGACAAGGAATTCCACAAAATGTACCAAAATTTTGGCATGATGGCCAACTATGGAGAACCCAAAGACAAAGCAAAAAGCGCGACTGTAGGAGCCACAACACAACTCAAAGGACATCCAGTGGAACCAGAAGCGAAGAAATTGTGAGTACAACCATCAGACCCAGGGGAAACTACAGGAGAAGAGGAAAAAACCTCGGCAACATAGACAGCAGAAACACAAGAATAGAGTAGGAAAATAAGGCTATTAAAGCCACAAGCTATCCTAGGGCAATGCCCTCTAGATCCAGAACACGGGTCACTGGCCGGATCTCTTGGGACACCCCATGTATCTTACATTACAAGCATAAATAAAGACAAGGTTCCTCCTATTTGAGTTTACGTGTCTTATAAACGAAATTGTGGCAAACACACTAAACACAAAGCGCCTTGGGAACAAAAATTTCTGGCAAAAAATCCCCAGAAAACAAAAACTCTCACCTTTTACATACAAAACATATACACAAGAAAGAGCCACGACATTGGTTGATCTGAATCATCTACTGTAAGGGGATTCAAGTAGTGGTGCTCGCGAAAAAAGCCAACATCCTCTCGAAGCAACCTAGCTATGATCCTCCTCGCTGGTTGAAGCGTGGCATCCATGTGGACTCGCAACTTCACGCCCCCTGGAGGAAAACTTAGAGACATGGAACTATAATTCAACCTTGGATGCCACTTGCGTATCCATCCAAGAGCAAAATTAGCACTAGCCACTAAGTTGAGCTCTATCAGCCGATGAATTCGTTGACTAGATCTGAAAGCATCGAGTAGCTGCTTAAAATTCTCTGGCGGAGGATTGCGGGGAAGCATAACAGAGTACATGGTCGTCAACGATCTTTGACAACCATCAACAGCTTCGCCAATGTGTTGAGCACGATCCTGTAGGAGAACAATAGCGCTGCGGTGCCGCGGGTCAGCCCATAGAGAAGTCGTATCTTTCGATACTCTTTCCAAAGCCGTGATTCATTTGGCAACTCGACGGTTTTCATCAGCGGGATGTAAGCAAGTACCTGGAAGGCGCAAACTCATCAAAATACAAAAGATAAAAGAAGCAACAAGAAATTCGAGAAGGTCTGCAAGAAACTTACACTTTAGCTGCTCACAAGCTGACTCGATAAAATCAACAAGAAAGGAATCACACTCCTTCAGATGCGTCACTTGGGCCACTAGACCCGACACTTTATCCTCAAGGATATCTGCTTCATCAAGCCATAAGATTTGTCGGTCTGATCCAAAGCAGTTCTCGCCTGACGCTTCATCAAGGACAAATGAACTTCGAGGTCCGAAATCCTCGACAAGTATTCAGTGCATCGGCAATGAGATCAAGGAGGAGAAGGAATCGCAGAGCGGAATGCATCGGCAGGAGGCGAATCATAACCACGACCCATCAATCCACCAGCACACACAGGCTGGAAGGCAAAAGAGGAAAAGATAAAACAACTCAGAAATGCAATCAAGCACGACATTTCATAAAGGCGAAGTACTCACAAGGAGTACAGAGTTCCCTAACTGATTTTCATGCAAAATATGAACGAGTTTGATACGTCTCAAACGTATCTATAATTTTTGATGCTCCATGCTTGTTCTTACACCATTTGCTTCTTGTTTTGTTACAGTTCGTGGTGTTTTTATGCATTTTCCGGAACTAACCTATTAACAAGATGCCACAGTGCCAGTTCCATGTTTTCTGCTATTTTTGTGTTTCAGAAAAGCTACACAAGAAATATTCTCGGAATTGGACGAAACGAAGACCGAAACTCCTATTTTGCCCGGAGGAAGGACGAGGACCAAACGGGAGCCAGAGGGGGGCCAGAGGGCACCCTCACCACTAGGGGGCACGGCCCAAGCCCTGGCCATGCCCACCTGTGGTGAGGCCCTCCTGGTCCACTCCTGACGATGCCCCTTCGCCTATAAAGAGCATCCCGACGGAAAACAATCGGCATTTTTCCCAGAACAGTTCTGCAGCGCCGCCGCTGTCGAAGACAAATTTTGGGGGACAGAAGTCTCTGTTTTGGCACCCTGCCGAGACAGAGAAGTGCCCCCAGAGCCGTCTCCAGTCTCGTCTCTGCTGTCTCCATCGACCTCATCGCCATCTCCATCGCCGTTGCTGCCTTCGATGATGAGGAGGGAGTAGTTCTCCCCAGGGCTGAGGGCTCTACCGGTAGCTATGTGGTTCACCTCTCTCTCCCATGATGTGATCTTTATGTGATCGTGAGCTTTGTATCTAGTTGAATTGGTAGATGCTATTATTCAGATATTATGCTACTCTCGTGCTTTATTATTGTAATCTCCGGAGATACCTTGTATCATGGTGTGACGGTGACAGTGTGCGCATCATGTGTGTCTTTTTGGTTAATGTCTCTATGAATTGTTGGTGTTTGTTGGAACAATCTAGTGCGTTCATGGTGATAGTGTGGGACAATCTAGTTTGGGTAAATACGGACTTTGAGGAGTGATTGCCTAGTTGACAGTCAGTCCTTGTGCGTGGTGAATGACCAGCCCATTGGGAACCCCAAGAGGAAGGTATGATGAGTATAGCAGCTGGTTTTCCCTCAGTTAAGAAACCAAGGTTTATCGTTCTTGGAGAGGAGAGACAAACGACTGAAGGTGATGCAGACTGGCTTAATAGCACTCCAACAAGGGCGCACTTGTTGACTCATCTTCGGCCAGTAGCAACGCGGAACCTGCACACAACACAACCAAGTACTTTGTTCCCAACTTACGATGAGGTTGTCAATCTCACCGGTTTGCTTAAAACAAAGGTTATGAGTGTATCGAGTGGAAAACAATATAGTATGCGAGTAAAGTAAACAGTGCGAGTAAAGTAAACAGGTGATAGCAATATGATGGAAATAGGACCAGGGTCCACAGTTCACTAGTGGTGTCTCTCCATAAGATAAATAACACATGCTGGGTAAATAAATTACAGTTGGGCAATTGAAAGAATAAAGATAAACGTGATATGTCAAGAAGATCACTATGAGATTTACTCTGGGCATTACAACAAAATACATAGACCGCCATCCAACTGCATCTATGACTAATAATCCACTCACGGGGATATCGTCCGAACACCCCATGAGTATTAAGTTGCGAACAACGGATAATTGCATTAAGCAAAGTGTGTAATGTAAACAAATCATATGCCCTTGAGCATATAAATGTTGTTTTCTCCATAGTAGCAACAGCACATCTACAACCTTAGAGGTTTCTGTCACTCCCCCAGGTTAAATAGAGGCATGAACCCACTATCGAGCATAAATACCCCCTCTTGGAGTCACTAGCAACTACTCGGCCAAGATAGCTACTAACAACGGAGAGCATGCAAGATCATAAACAACATAGAGATAACAAAAGATAATATTCAGTACAGCAACTCAATCATAAACACCAATATTCATCGGATCCCAACAAACCAAACATGTAGAATTACATAACGGTGATCTCAATCATGTAGGGCAGCTCATGAGATCTAAACATGAAGCACATGGTGGAGAAGACAACCATCTAGCTACTGCTATGGACCCATAGTCCAAGGTAGACTACTCACTCGTCGCTCCGGAGGCAAGCATGACGATGAAGAAGACCTCCGGTGGCGATTCCCCTCTCCGGCAGGGTGCCGGGAAGAGCTTCTGGACCCTCCCGATCTTCGGGTCGACGGCGGCGGCGGATCGCGATGTGTTCTGGAAAATTGATCGGGTGCTTAGGTTTTTTCCGTCGGGGGGTCTTTATAGGCGAAGGGGCGATGTCAGAGGAGGGCCCAGGCGGCCTCACACCATGGCGGTGCGAGCCAGGGGCTGGCCGCGCCAGCCTGGCGTGTGGGCCCCTGGTGGCCCCTCTCCTTCTCTCCTTTGGATCTCTGGAAGCTTCCAGGTAAAATAAGACTTCAGGAACTTGTTTCGTCCAATTCCGAGAATATTTCATGTGTATCACTTCTGAAACACAAAAACAGCAGAAAACAGGGAACTGGCACTGTGGCAACTTGTTAATAGGTTAGTTCCGGAAAATGCATAAAAGTGCCACGAAGTGTAACGAAACAGTAGGCAAATGGTGTAAAAACAAGCATGGAGCATCAAAAATTATAGATACGTTGGAGACGTATCAAGGAGTGCTTCGTAGCCCTATGCATGATTAGTGTTTGTTTTCCATTGGAGAATTGTTTAGAGTGGCATATTGATGTTAGTATCTATTGGTTCAATTATGTTATATTTGTTGAGAGTGTGTCCACTAGTCAAAGTATGATCCCTAGGCCTTGTTTCCAAGCATTGCACACCGTTTCCTTTCAGTTTTGTTACATGTTTGCTCGCAGCTATATTCATTTCAGATTACATTTACTACTTATAATCATCACTACTACTTGTATTTCACTATCTGTTCGCCGAACTAGTGTACCTATACATCTGACAAGTGTATTGGGTGTGTTGGGGACACAAGAGACTTTCTGTATCGTAATTGCAGGGTTGTTTGAGAGGGATAGCTTTGACCTCTTCCTCCCTGAGTTCGATAAACCTTGGGTGATCCACTTAAGGGAAACTTGCTGCTGCTCTACAAACCTCTACACTTGGAGGCCCAACACTGTCTACAAGAACAGACGCGTGCGTAGACATCAAGCTCTTTTCTGGCGCCATTGCCGGGGAGGTAAGGTAAAAGGTACTCACATCCTTTGGTTACTAAGTCTTTTAGTTGCTGGTGAGTGCTCAAAGTTATTTCCTTTAGATTCTGCAATTATATCTTTTTGTTTCTTGTTTTTATTTTCACTAGTTAGGCTTAATGGAAAATAAAGAGTTTTATAGTATTTTTCCTATGTTAGGATATGAAGTGTTTGAAGAGAAAATTCAAAAACCTTTGGAGCTTAATTTGCATGCTAATAGTGTTGTTAGTATGAATGCTTTGAACACCGTTATTGCTAATGCTATAGAAAGGTCTAAGCTTGGGGAAGCTGGTTTTGTTAAGCATGATATTTTTAGTTCCCTAGCTTTAGTGGAGAAAGTTTGCTCCGATGATATTTTATCTCCCATATGTGATGTTTCTAATGATGTTTGTGATCCTCATCCTTTTAAAATACCTATGAAAATTGTTGAACGTGTTATGAATAACTGCTATCTAGGGGATGGAACTATCCATCCCGGTGATCATTTGCTCTTTATACATGAATTATGCAAGTTGTTCAAGTGTGCAGGTATTTCTATAGGTGAAATTAAGAGGAAGTTATTTTCTTTTTCACTAAAAGGCAGAGCTGCGGAATGGTATAAGACGCTGAAGGAAGACCGATCTATTGGTTGGGAGGAAATCGTACCTCACTTTTATTCTAAATTCTATCCTTCTAGTGAGGTTTATAAAGATAGGAATTATATTTATAATTTTTATCCGCATGAGGGAGAAAGAATTGCCCAAGCGTGGGGAAGATTGAAGTCACTAATGCTTAAATGTCCTATTCATGAGCTTCCCCGTAATATTGTTTTTAATAATTTTTATGCAAGGCTTTCAGGATATTACAAGGACTATCTAGATGCATTCTTTGATGGCTCTTTCACAAGCAAGGATGTTGACGTCAAGTGGAATCTGCTTGAAACAATTAAAAACAATATTGAAGATTGGGATAGCGACAAAGGTAAAGGATCAGGTATAAATTATGAGTATGATTGCATTAAGTCTTTTGCTAAAACTGCTAATTTTTAAGAGCTTAGTGCTAAATATGGTCTTGATCCCCAAATTATGGTTAATTGCTTTAGAGACTTTGTTTCCCATATTAATGTTCCTAAGGGAAATGGGGATGTGTATCATGAACCTTTTAAAGACACTTGCATAGAAAGTGATATTGTTGTTGATGATTGCAATAAACATGCTCAAACCTCTGAAAGTCATATTTCTTATAAGCATGTTAATTTTTGTGGAGTACTTAGACCTTGTGAACAGAGTCACGACAAAGAAGATTATTGTATCCACCACATGAATGAAGAAACCCAAATGTGGGATAAGGCTCTAGATGAGCTTGGTAAAAAGGTTTGTGAGCTTTATCCTTTTATTTGTGAACTTTGCGATGACAAGGGTCATTTTAATTTTCAATGCTCAGGCCATAATAGTGACACGTTCAATCGAATGAGTACCGCGAGTTTGTATTGTGATGACAAGATCACTCTCAATCAGCATGATGAGCTTACTTTGTTTTTGGGGTGTGAAGAGTTATCTAGAAAAACTTCTTTCGTAGATATGAGAGTTTTTAAAAATATTAGCATCATGGAGGGTTGTCATCTTTATTGTGTTAAAGATTGCCTTGCAAATACATAGATACAAAATGTTATAAAACATGATGTTTTGCCAAGCTATGACAGGACTAATAGATGTTTCCATCTTATTAATACAGAGGAGAAATCCTCCAAAGTTTCTTCTGTTGCTTCTGTTAGTAAACCAGATTATGTGGAGAAGATGCCTTTCAAGTCTCTCCCTCCTAAAGGAGAGAGTAAGAAGAGTAAGAAGAAGAAGAAGAAGAAGAGGAGGAGTAAAAGGAGAGAGGAAATGGTATCTTCCCCTAAGCATGTTGCTCCTATTATAGATTATGATAATTCCGATCTTGATGATGTTCTCATGCCTGTTACCTATGTTAGTGATCATGATTGGGAAAAGCACTCTACTTTTGATATTGAAAATCTTTTTGGTACCAATTCTAAAAATTATGAGGTTAATAATTGTTGCACCATTAGTACTATCCATGTTCCTTCCTATGATGATATGTTTGATGAATATGCTTTGCAAGATAGCAATTCTATCTCTTATGATGATACTAAACCTCTAGTTTATGATGGTTACGACGATGAGTATAATATTTTCAGTTCACCTACTTTTGAGGAGAAAATTAGTTATGATTACAATATGCCTCCTGTTTTTTATGATTATGGTGATGAGAATAATTATTCTATTGACTTTGCTCCTACAAAGATTGCTAAGAATTATGTTCATGTGGGGAGTATTAATTCTTTTATGCATGTGGCTCATGATAGGGATGCTTTATGTGATAATTATGTTAGTTCTATTCATGATGCTACTGAAAGTTATTATGAGAGAGGGAAACATGGTTTGATGGATCTCAACAATATTGAATTCCCCCTCTTTTTGTTGGAATTCTTGAAGTTGTACTTGTTTTGCCTTCCTATGCTATTTGCTTTGCGCTTTCATGACTTGTCTCTTTACAAGACTATTTTTCATAGGAAGTGGTTTAGATTTAAATGTGTTTCATATTTGCTTTTTGATGCTCTCTCTTGCTTCAAGTTCTTTTATAGCGCCTTTGCCTTAACTTCTTCTCTGGCACCTACATGAGCATCTTTTCAAATTACTGCGCCTAGCTCAAAGGCGTTAAAGAAAAGCACTCTTGGGAGATAACCCATTATTTTATTTTCAGTACCTTTTCTTTTATTTGAGTCTTGGAAGTTATTACCTCTGTAATAACCTCTCCTTATCCTTTTTATTTCGTTGTTGTGCCAAGAGAAACCTCTAATTTGAGGGAGGTAAGATTTGGGGAAGTTGCTGTCCTGAAACAGATTTCTGCGCTGTACCGTAAAAATTCGTGAAAATTCTCAGTATATCTTTTTGATCTGAAATTTCTGGAGCATATGCCCCAGGTTATATAGAAACTTTCATTAGTTTTGCACTTTTCGATTTGAGCAATATAAGGTCCTTGAAAAAATCGACCTTTGTCAGCTGTTCTGTTTTGACAGATTTCTGCCACTATTTGTGTTTGCTTCTCGATCGCTTTCTTTTTGAGTTCTTTTGATCACGGAACTTTTGTAGAAGTTGATACAGTAGTATATGCTTTATATGTGGTGTTTTTGAGTTGAAACCTGAACCCAAAAAGGGTTGATTTACTATTATGTTTATCCTAACGTTGCGAATAGAATTGTGTTAAGTTTTGTATGAAGGAAGTTTTTAAGTGTAGGGATTGCAGAATGATGAGGTGATATGAAGAATGGAAAAAAGCTCAACCTTGGGGATGCCCACGCATCCCAAGAAATATCCAAGAGGTACAAGCGTCAAAGCTTGGGGATGCCCCCGAGGCACCCCTTCTTCATCGACAAAAATCAGGTCACCTTTCAAGACACTATATTTTTATTTGCTTCATGCATTATGCATTTTTCTTGGAGCGTTAGTAGTTTTTGCTTTCAGTTTTCTTTTGTTTTGTTTGCTGCAATAAATGGTTGGATCACATCATGTTTGTTTTGGAGAGAGCCTTACTCTGTTTTTCATTGCCAAAGAACACTCTAGTTTTCACTCTTATCGTTCAATGAGTGTTCTCTTTTTCTAGAACTGCGTTTATCTTTCGTTTTTCACCTTGATTTTTGTTCATATCTTGTTATATCTTTGCATAAAGGTGTATTTTGAACTCTGGTCCATGTTGGTTTTCATCAAAAGAGTTGTTTCAAAAAGGTTCGAATGGTTTTGGAAAAGAGAAAAAGTTTTATGCAAATAAGTGGTATAAAAAAGGAGCTTGTTTAGACTACGGCTTACACTTTTGCATGTCGTGCTTGATGTTGTTTTGATAGTATGCTTAGTGATTTTTGCTGTAGCATGACTTATCACAAATGACTGAGATTGCTTAATGAGCCTTTGAAAAAATCATGCGTTGTTTTTATTATTTGGAAGCATTAATTTGGTTTTCTCCTTGATGTTTTATTTGGGTTGACTTGGCGCATGCTTACAATATGTTTGACTCATACAAAGTCGCCATAAGCCTCTATGATCATTTATTTTTTGACTTTTGATGCCACTTTATGCTTTTCTTAATGATGTTTTGTCGCTATGCATGATTATGGCCGTTATTGCTCTCTTAGTTGGTCGCTCCCAGTCTTTTGCTAGCCCTCATTTTGTACTGAGTATGAGCTCTACTCGTGCATCCAACTCCCAAAAACCAAGTTATGCCATTGTGTCCACCATACATACCTATTAGCAATTTGCTATTCCAAAGTACATTTGACTTGCTTTTATCTGTCCTTCAAATTAAACTCTTTTTGGTGTTATGCGAAAATTGGTCAGTAAAGCTCTCACGAACCTGATGACACACTTTAATTTTCTCGCTTTTAAAAAGTTGACATTGTGGCTCTCTTATATTGAGTTGTTATGCTTGCAAGTTGTAAGTTGGAAATTAGCCCAGCCATGCCGTCATGGGGCAAGCTTTCAACATTGCACTTTCTCTTATTTGAGTTAATATCGTGATCTTTTGTTTATGGATACTCGCGATGTGAAATAAGTTGGGAATCTTGCGGGATGATACGCCTCAAACGTATCTATAATTTTTGATGCTCCATGCTTGTTCTTACGCCATTTGCTTAGTGTTTTTATGCATTTTCCGGAACTAACCTATTAACAAGATGCCACAGTGCCAGTTCCCTGTTTTCTGCTGTTTTTGTGTTTCTGAAAAGTTACACATGAAATATTCTCAGAATTAGACGAAACAAAAGCCGAACCTCCTATTATTTAATGAAGCTTCCAGAAGTCCGAAGAGGAGATGGAGGGGGGCCACAGGGCGGCCACACCACCAGGGGGCGCGGCCTGCCCCTGGCCCGTGCCCACCTGTGGTGAGGGCCCCCTGGCCCACCTCTGGCACCGCCCCTTCGCCTATAAAGACCCCCCGATGGGAAAAACCTAAGGCCCGACCAATTTTCTAGAAACACATCGCGATCCGCCGTCGTTGTCGACCCGAGATCGGGAGGGTCCAGAAGCTCTTCCTGGCACCCTGCCAGAGAGGGGAATCACCACCGGAGGTCTTCTTTATCACCATTCTTGCCTCCGGAGCGATGAGTGAGTAGTCTACCTTGGACTATGGGTCCATAGCAGTAGCTAGATGGTTGTCTTCTCCACCATGTGCTTCATGTTTAGATCTCGTGAGCTGCCTTACATGATCGAGATCATCTTTGCGTAATTCTACATGTTGTGTTTGTTGGGATCCGATGAATATTGGTGTTATGTTAAGTTGATGTGCTGAATATTATCTTAGGTTATATCTATGTTGTTTATGATCTTGCATGCTCTCCGTTGTTAGTAGCTATCTTGGCCAAGTAGATACTAGTGACTCCAAGAGGGGGTATTTATGCTCGATAGTTGGGTTCATGCATCTATTTAATCTGGGGGAGTGACAGAAACCTCTAAGGTTGTAGATGTGTTGTTGCCACTAGGGAGAAAACAACATTCTTGTGTCCAAGGACATTCGTTTTGTTTACATTACACACTTTGCTTAATGCAGTTATCTATTGTTCGCAACTTAATACTCGTGGGGTGTTCGGACGATATCCCCGTGAGTGGATTATTAGTCATAGATGCAGTTGGATGGCGGTCTATGTATTTTGTTGTAATGCCCAGAGTAAATCTCATAGTGATCCTCATGACATATGCACGTTATCTTTATTCTATCAATTGCCCAACTGTAATTTGTTTACCTAGCATGTCGTTATTTATCTTATGGAGAGACACCACTAGTGAACTATGGACCCCGGTCCAATTTACTTTACATTGTTACACCGTTTTACTATTACTCGCATTGTTTACTTTCTCGCATACTACTACTGTTTTCCACTCGATACGCTCATGCTACTGGTTCCACGTTGCTACTGGTTGAAGATGCACCAACAAGACTCGTAAACGGCGCCCTTGCTGGAGGGTCACTAAGCTAGCAAGCATCACCTTCTTAAGTTTGGCTTTTTCCTACTGGATCGACAAACCTCGGTTTCTTATTGAGGGAAAGATTTGCTACTGTTCTCGTCATACCTTCCTCTTGGGGTTCCCAACTGGGTGGTTATCCTGCCCGCATCAAGCTGTTTTTCTGGCGTCGTTGTCGGGGAAAAAGAAGACTTCTGCAAGGGGAGTTTCGCACGCACATCCTTTACTTTGTTTTTGTTTTGCTTTACTTTATTTTTACTTGCATCGTTTTTATCAAAAATACAAAAAAATAGTATCCTTTATATTTGCTTTTATTTACTTGCTTTTAGTTTTGCTAGAATGGGTACTCATGAGAACACCAAGTTGTGTGATTTTACTAGCACTAATAATAGTGATTTTATTTGCACTCCTATTGCGCCACCTGCTCTTGCTGCAAATTTTTATGAGATTAAACCTGCTTTATTGAACCTTGTTATGAAAGAGCAGTTTTCTAGTGCTAGTACTGATGATGCTGCAACTCATCTCAACAATTTTGTTGAGCTATGTGAGATGCAGAAATATAAGGATGTAGAAGGTATTATTATTAAGCTTAAGTTGTTTCCTTTCTCTTTGAGAGGAAAAGCTAAGGATTGGTTGCTGTCTTTGCCTACAAATAGTATTGATTATTGGGCTAAGTGTAAGGATGCTTTTATTGGAAAATACTATCCTCCTGCTAAGATTATAGCTTTGCGTAGTGATATCATGAAGTTTAGATAGTTTGATAATGAACATGTTGCTCAAGCTTGGGAAAGAATGAAATCTATGATAAAGAATTGCCCTACTCATGGACTGACTACTTGGATGATTGTCCAAACTTTTTATGCAGGACTAAATTTTTCTTCAAGAAACCTATTGGATTCAGCTGCTGGAGGCACTTTTATGTTCCTTACCTTGGGCGCCGCAACCAAGCTTCTTGACAACATGATGGTAAATTATTCCGAATGGCACACCGAGAGAGCTCCACAGGGTAAGAAGGTAAATTCTATTGAAGAAACCTCTTCCTTGAGTGATAATATTGATGCTATAATGCTTATGCTTTCTAATGATAGAGCTCATGTTGATCCTAATAATGTTCCTTTGGCCTCTTTGGTTGCTCAAGAAGAGCAGGTTGATGTATACTTCATTAGAAATAATAATTTTAACAACAATGCTTATAGGAACAATTTTGCTAGTAACAATTATAGGCCTTATTCTTCTACTAATGGTAATGGTTATGGTAACTCTTATGGTAATTCCTCCAACAACACTTGGGCTGCGCCCTCTGAGCTTGAGGTAATGCTCAAGGACTTCATCGGTAAGCAAGCTGCTTTTAATTAGTCTGTTGAGGAAAAGTTAGGCAAAATTGATATTCTTGCTTCTACAGTTGATAGCCTTGCTCTTGATGTTGAACTTATGAAACTAAAAGTGTTGCCTAATGAGGTGAAAGAGAACAATACTTTTGCCACTGCTAATGCTATCCAAGTTAGAATTGATGAAAATGTTAGGATGTTAGCAGAATTGCATGCCAGGTGGGAAAGAGAAGATGAGATGGCTAGAAAGATGAAGGTATGTACCATTACTACCTCTAATGATGTTGTTCCAAATGCTATCAATCCTCTTACTTTGATTGGTGTAGAGAAAACTCCTACTCCTTGTGTTAAAAAGCCCAAAACTGCAAAAACTTTTTCTCAAAAGAGTGCTGAAATTTTTCGGAGTGTAGGAGATGATAGCTCTATTTCTTTCAATGATTTTGATGTTGATGGCTGCAATATATCTGAAGTTATTTTGTTCTTGCAAAATCTTGCTTTGACTCCCAATGCTAGTCCTATAAATGTTGCTTTTACTAAGCATATTACCAATGCTCTTATGAAAATTAGGGATGAAAAGTTAAAGCAAAGAGCTTCTATTCCCAAGAAGTTAGAAGATGGTTGGGAACCCATAATTGATATGCATGTTAATGGTTTTGATTGCCATGCTTTATGTGATCTAGGTGCTAGTATTTCTATTATGCCTAGAAAAATTTATGACATGCTTGATTTACCACCGCTTGAAAAGTGTTATTATGATGTTCCTATTGCTGATGTTGCTAAGAAGAAACCTTTGGGAAGGATTAATTATGTTCTTATTATGGTTAACAATAACCTTGTTCCCGTTGATTTTCTTGTTATGGATGTTGAATGCAATGCTTCATGTCCTATTATTTTGGGAAGACCCTTTCTTCGAACTGTAGGTGCCATCATTGATATGAGGGAAGGCACCATCAAATATCAATTCCCACTCAAGAAAGGTATGGAACACTTCCCTAGGAAGAGGAAGAAATTACTTTTTGACTCAATTCTCAGAGCAAATTATGAACTTGATGCTTCATCGCTTGATATTACTTGATTCGCACTTTCTGCGCCTAGCTCAAAGGCGTTAAAGAAAAGCACTCTTGGGAGATAACCCATTGTTTTACTTTCAGTTCTTTTTCTTTTATTTGAGTCTTGGAAGTTATTACTACTGTAATAACCGCTCCTTATCCATTTTATTTCGTTGTTGTGCCAAGAGAAACCTCTAATTTGAGTGAGGTAAGATTTGGGGATGTTGCTATCCTAAAACAGATTTCGGTGCAGCACCGTAAAAAATCGTGAAAATTCTCTGAATATCTTTTTGACCTGCGATTTCTTGTGCATATACCCTAGGTTATATACAAACTTTCATTAGTTTTACACTTTTTGATTTGAGCAACAGAAAAACCTCGGAAAAATCGACCTTTGTCAGCTGTTCTATTTTGACAGATTTCTGCCACTATTTGTGTTTGCCTCTCGATCGCTTTCTTTTTGAGTTCTTTTGATCACGAAACTTTTGGGGAAGTTGCTACAGTAGTATATGCTTTATATGTGGTGGTTTTGAGTTGAAATCTGAACCAAAAAGGGGGTTGATTCATTATTATGCTTACACTAATGTTGCTAATAGAATTGTGTTGAGTTTTGTATGAAGAAAGTTTTCAAGTGTAGGGATTGGAGAATGATGAGATGAGTTGAAGAATGGACAAAAGCTCAAGATTGGGGATGCCCACGCACCCCAATAAATATCCAAGAGGTACAAGCGTCAAAGCTTGGGGATGCCCCCGAGGCACCCCTTCTTCATCGGCAAAAATCAGGTCACCTTTCAACACACTATATTTTTATTGATTCATGCACTATGCATTTTTCTTGGAGAGTCTTTACTTTAGTTTTCAGTTTTGTTTTGTTTTGTTTGCTGCAATAAATGGTTGGACCCCAACAAATTTCTTTTGGAAAATTTGCCTTGCTTTTTTATTTGCCAAGAACACTTCGTTTTTCACTCTTATCGTTCAACGAGTGTTCTTCTTTTTCTAGAACTGCGTTTAGCTTTCATTTTTCGCCTTGATTCTTGTTCAGATGTTGTTATATCTTTATATCAAGGTGTATTTTGACCTCTGGTCCATGTTGGTTTTCATCAAAAGAGTTGTTTCAAAAAGGTTCGAATGGTGTTGGAAAAGAGAAAAAATTTCATGCAAAAAAGTGGTACAAAAAGGAGCTTATTTAGACTGCGGCTTAGACTTTTGCATGGCGTGCTTGATGTCGTTTTGATAGTATGCTTAGTGTTTTTGCTGTAGCATGACTTGTCTCAAATGACTGAGATTGCTTAATGAGCCTTTGAAAAAATCATGCGTTGTTTTTATTATTTGGAAGCATTAATTTGGTTTTCTCCTTGATGCTTTATTTGGGTTGACTTGGCGCATGCTTACACATGTTTGACTCATACAAAGTAGCCATAAGCCTGTATGATCATTTAGTTTTTGACTTTTGATGCCATCTTATGCTTCTCTTAATGATGTTTTGTCACTATGCATGATTATGGCCGTTATTGCTCTGTTAGTTGGTCGTTCTCAGTCTTTTGCTAGCCCTCATTTTGTACTGAGTATGAGCTCTACTCGTGCATCCAAATCCCAAAAACCAAGTTGTTCCAATGTGTCCACCATACATACCTATTAGCAATTTGCTATTCCAAAGTACATTTGACTTGCTTTTATCTATCCTTCAAATTAAACTCTTTTTGGTGTTATGCGAAAATTGGTCAGTAAAGCTCTCACAAACCTGATGGCACACTTTACTTTTCTCGTTCTTAAAAATTTGACATTGTGGCTCTCTTATGTTGAGTTGTTATGCTTGCAAGTTGTAAGTTGGAAATTAGCCCAGCCATGCCGTCATGGGGCAAGCTTTCAACATTGCACTTCTTATTTGAGTTGATATCGTGATCTTTTGTTTATGGATACTCGCGATGTGAAATAAATTGGGAATATTGCGGGATCATGGAGTTTGTATATGTGTTAGAGAAATGCCTGGGCCGCCAATCTAAGCCATGCATAATTCATGGTGGAAATTTACAGCATGCCCATAGTGAACATTCGACGACGCATCTCAAAATAAAAAGCTATACCAATGGTAAATAAAAGAGATGCCGAGGTGTTCATTGTCTATTTGTCCTGTCATTTTGATGTGGGTTTGTTCCATGTCATCGGGCACAGAGGTACCCCGTTGGCGGTTCTCGGTGATACGTGTATACTTACAATGACAAGAGCTTGCTTGGGACTCTAAGTCGAGTAGCATGAGGTTTGGGTATTCGTACTTCACGGGACACGAGGTTTTCAACTTATGATTTGTCAAGCATAAGCTTCATAATTGTACTCGCATTAACTTTAACCATTCAATATGCCTATGATGGGGGCAATGAGAGCTCAAAGCTAGTAAGTACCATAATTTTTGAAGGTTTATAAAACTTGCAATCACTGCTTCCCTCTGCGAAGGGCCTTTCTTTTACTTTTATGTTGAGTCACCACCTTCTATCTTCATGCACCATCTAAGAGAGCATAGTTGTCATTTTGAGTTTAATGTGCATAGTCCCAAAGTTTATCATTGATTGATTCATGATTTTGGTTTCACTTGTTCTTAAATTATTTGTATCTACTCGCCCTCTTAAACTTGAAGGTGTCCTATGCATTTATGTTTTGCTCTCTTGTGAATGACAAGCTGAAAACCATTTGCTATGTTTTTCCTTATGATTTGAACACACGTTTGACTTTCGTTGTTTCATTTTCATGATCTTTCATTTGTGTTCTTTTTCATGTTATAACATGGTTGCTAAGTTTCTTCTATCAAGATTATATCTTTCATGCCCATGTTTTAAGTTCTTTTGATCCCAGCACTCAATGCTTTACTTAGATGATCAAGATTGTGTTGGTGCATGTCACCTCAAAAATTATTCTTTTGTTATCACTTACCTACTCAAGGACGAGCAGGAGTTAAGCTTGGGGATGCTGATACGCCTCAAACGTATCTATAATTTTTGATGCTCCATGCTTGTTCTTACACCATTTGCTTAGTGTTTTGTTACACTACGTGGCATTTTCATGCATTTTCCGGAACTAACCTATTAACAAAATGCCATAGTGCCAGTTCCCTGTTTTCTGCTGTTTTTGTGTTTCAAAAAAGTTACACAGGAAATATTCTCAGAATTGGACGAAACAAAAGTCGAACCTCCTATTATTTAACGAAGCTTCCAGAAGTCCGAACAGGGCGGCCACACCACCAGGGGGCGTGGCCTACCCCTGGCCCGCGCCCACCTGTGGTGAGGGCCCCCTGGCCCACCTCTGGCACCGCCCCTTCGCCTATAAAGACCCCCCAACGAGAAAAACCTAAAGCCCGATCAATTTTCCAGAAACACATCGCGATCCACCGCCGTCGTCGACCCGACATCGGGAGGGTCCAGAAGCTCTTCCCGGCACCCTGCCGGAGAGGGGAATCGCCATCGGAGGTCTTCTTCATCGCCATGCTTGCCTCTGGCGTGATGAGTGAGTAGTCTACCTTAGACTATGGGTCCATAGCAGTAGCTAGATGGTTGTCTTCTCCACCATGTGCTTCATGTTTAGATCTCGTGAGCTGCCTTACATGATCGAGATTATCTTTGCGTAATTCTACATGTTGTGTTTGTTGGGATCTGATGAATATTGGTGTTATGTTAAGTTGATGTGCTGAATATTATCTTATGTTATCTCTATGTTATTTATGATCTTGCATGCTCTCTGTTGTTAGTATCTATCTTGGCCAAGTAGATACTAGTGACTCCAAGAGGGGGTATTTATGCTCGATAGTTGGGTTCATGCCTCTATTTAATCTGGGGGAGTGACAGAAACCTCTAAGGTTGTAGATGTGTTGTTGCCACTAGGGAGAAAACAACATTCTTGTGTCCAAGGACATTCGTTTTGTTTACATTACACACTTTGCTTAATGCAGTTATCTGTTGTTCGCAACTTAATACTCGTGGGGTGTTCGGACGATATCCCCGTGAGTGGATTATTAGTCATAGATGCAGTTGGATGGCGGTCTATGTATTTTGTTGTAATGCCCAGAGTAAATCTTATAGTGATCCTCGTGACATATGCACGTTATCTTTATTCTATCAATTGCCCAACTATAATTTTTTTACCTAGCATGTCGTTATTTATCTTATGGAGAGACACCACTAGTGAACTATGGACCCCAGTCCAATTTCCTTTACATTGTTACACAGTTTCTCTATTACTCGCACTGTTTACTTTCTTGCATATTACTACTGTTTTCCACTTGATACGCTCATACCTTTGTTTACAGCAAACCGGTGAGATTGACAACCTCATTGTAAGTTGGGAGCAAAGTACTTGGTTGTGTTGTGTGCAGGTTCCACGTTGCTACTGGTTGAAGACGTACCAACAAGAATCGTAAACGGCGCCCTTGCTGGAGTGTCACGAAGCTAGCAAGCATCACCTTCTTAAGTTTGGCTTTTTCCTACTGGATCGACAAACCTCGGTTTCTTATTGAGGGAAAGACTTGCTACTGTTCTCATCATACCTTCCTCTTGGGGTTCCCAACTGGGTGGTTATCCTGCCTGCATCACGGGATCATGGAGTTTGTATACGTGTTAGATAAATGCCTGGGCCGCTAATCTAAGCCATGCGTCATTCATGGTGGAAATTTATAGCATGCCCATAGTGGACATTCGACGACGCATCTCAAAATAAAAAGCTATACCAATGGTAAATAAAAGAGATGCCAAGGTGTTCATTGTCTGTTTGTCCTATCATTTTGATGTGGGCTTGTTCCATGTCATCGGGCATGGAGGTACCCCGTTGGCGGTTCTCGATGATACGTGTATACTTATAATGACAAGAGCTTGCTTGGGACCCTAAGTCGAGTAGCATGAGGTTTGGGTATTCGTACTTCACGGGACACGAGGTTTTCAACTTATGATTTGTCAAGCATATGCTTCATAATTATACTCGCATTAACTTTAACCATTCAAGATGCCTATGATGGGGGCAATGTGAGCTCAAAGCTAGTAAGTACCATAATTTTTGAAGGTTTATAAAACTCGCAATCACTGCTTCCCTCTACGAAGGGCCCTTCTTTTACTTTTATGTTGAGTCTCCACCTTCTACCTTTATGCACCGTCTAAGAGAGCATAGTTGCCATTCTGAGTTTAATGTGCATTGTCCCAAAGTTATCATTGATTGATTCATGATTTTGGTTTCACTTGTTCTTAAATTATTTGTATCTAGTCGCCCTCTTAAACTTGAAGGTGTCCTATGCATTTATGTTTTGTTATTCCATGAAGGACAAGCTGAAAACCATTTGCTATGTTTTTCCATATGATTTGAACACACGTTTGACTTTCATTGTTTCATTATTCATGATCGTTCGTTTGTGTTTCTTTTCATGGTATAACATGGTTGCTAAGTTCTTATTGTCAAAATTATGTCTTTTATGCCCATGTTTTAAGTTCTTTGATCCCAGCACTCAATGCTTACTTAGATGATCAAGATTGTGATGGTGCATGTCACCTCAAAAATTATTCTTTTGTTATCACTTACCTACTCAAGGACGAGCAGGAGTTAAGCTTGGGGATGCTTGATACGTCTCAAACGTATCTATAATTTTTGATGCTCCATGCTTGTTCTTACACCATTTGCTTCATGTTTTGTTACACTTTGTGGCATTTTAATGCATTTTTCGTAACTAACCTATTAACAAGATGCCACAGTGCCAGTTCCCTGTTTTCTGCTATTTTTGTGTTTTAGAAAAGCTACACAGGAAATATTCTCGGAATTGGACGAAACGAAGACCAAAACTTCTATTTCGCCCAGAGGAAGGACGAGGACCAAACGGGAGTCAAAGGGGGGCCAGAGGGCACTCTCACCACTAGGGGGCGCGGCCCAGGCCCTGGACGCGCCCACCTATGGTGAGGGCCCCTGGTCCACTTCTGACGACGCCCCTTCGCCTATAAAGAGCCTCCCGACGGAAAACCCTAAAACAATCAGCGTTTTTCCTAGAACAGTTCCGCAGCACCGCCGCTGTCGAAGACAAATTTTGGGGGACAGAAGTCTCTGTTCTGGCACCCTATCGGGATGGGGAAGTGCCCCCGGAGCCATCTCCATCGTCGTCTCTGCCATCTCCATCGCCATTGCTGCCTCCGATGATGAGGAGGGAGTAGTTCTCCCCCGGGGCTGAGGGCTCTACCGGTAGCTATGTGGTTCACCTCTCTCTCCCATGATGTGATCTTTATGTGATCGTGAGCTTTGTATCTAGTTGAATTGGTAGATGCTATTATTCAGATATTATGCTACTCTCGTGCTTTATTATTGTAATCTCCGGAGATACCTAGTATCATGGTGTGATGGTGATAGTGTGCGCATCATGTGTGTCTTTTTGGTTAATGTCTCTATGAATTGTTGGTGTTTGTTGGAACCATCTAGTGCGTTCATGGTGATAGTGTGGGACAATATAGTTTGGGGAAATACGGACTTTGAGGAGTGCTTCATAGCCCTACGCATGATTAGTGTTTGTTTTCCATTGGAGAATTGTTTAGAGTGGCATATTGATGTTAGTATCTATTGGTTCAATTATGTTATATTTGTTGAGAGGGTGTCCACTAGTGAAAGTATGATCCCTAGGCCTTGTTTCCAAGCATTGCACACCGTTTCCTTTCAGTTTTGTTACATGTTTGCTCGCAACGATATTCATTTTAGATTACATTTAATACTTATAATCATCACTACTACTTGTATTTCACTATCTCTTCGCCGAACTAGTG
Source organism: Dactylis glomerata (assembly GCA_007115705.1). Lineage (NCBI taxonomy): Eukaryota > Viridiplantae > Streptophyta > Magnoliopsida > Poales > Poaceae > Dactylis > Dactylis glomerata. The sequence goes on along the minus strand of QXEO01000833.1, from coordinate 90,114 downwards.
CACCTATACATCTGACAAGTGTATTGGGTGTGTTGGGGACACAAGAGACTTTTTGTATCGTAATTGCAGGGTTGTTTGAGAGGGATACCTTTGACCTCTTCCTCCCTGAGTTCGATAAACCTTGGGTGATCCACTTAAGGAAAACTTGCTGCTGCTCTACAAACCTCTGCACTTGGAGGCCCAACACTGTCTACAAGAACAGACGCGTGCGTAGACATCAGAGTTCGCTACATTAAAAGAAAGAAGACTACAAGACAAGGCTAAATCTACGCCACCTCAGCAGCAGGCTCCATGGCGGTAGAAGGTGCGGAAGAATCAACACCAGCGCTTGGCGGAGGCATCAAAGCACTTGCCACAGGAGTCGAAGAGGTAGGCGTGGAAGTCGAAGAAGCCGCCAACGGAGTGATAATCGACACAATGCCTGGCGCATACTTCTTCGCCTTCTCAAAGAAACCCAGCAGCTCCGAGAGAGGACGAGCATGAGAAGAGATAACCTTCTCCCAATTCACCTCCTCGCCGTGCGACTGAGCAAGCGGAATAGCCTCTTTGACACCCCGCTTCACTGATCGGCTCTTCATTGTAAGAACAGGATCTTCAACGGTGTCGAAGGCTTCAGCAACCTTCTTGAGGTCGACTGGCATCTCCGCCCTCTTCTTCGGCCACAACACGACAAACATCCGCGACAACACGCGGCGAGTTAGCTGAAGAAATTCCTGGACCACTTTCCAGTTAGACTCCAGCAAATCCACCGCAGCCATTAGAGGATCTTCGGTATCCGGCTGTCGAAGTGCCAAAGGTAGTCCAACTTTTTCCGCTGCCGCACAGAAGACAAAGACAAGAGAAGGCAAGAAAATATCAGCAACTAGGAGCACGAGAAAAAAGAAGCAAAAAGCAACAACGCAATGCTTACCGCCAAAAAGAGCTGAAATCTTGTCCAGACGTTCGGCTACTGTTCGATCTCTCTAGGCACGCTTCTGGTCAGCAGTGACAAGCGCCTTCTCAGCTTTCTTCGCCTTGGTTTCTGCTGACTTAGCAGTCTTCTCAGCAGTGACCTTGGCGGCAGTGGAAATATCCCAAGCTTTTCTGGAGGCATCAAGTTCGGGTTCTAGAGACGCTATGCGAGCGTTGGCCGCCGTCAAAGCATCTATAGTGCGGAACAGGGAAAGGGAAGGCGAATAAGAAACCATGGAAAGACACACGCGACAGGCAGAAGATACAACACAAAGAGCTTACCCCGAGAAGCCTGAGCAGCCTTCAGGAACTTGACACACTCAGTGCCCAAAGAGATGAATTTTTTCATCAGAATCTGTCAAAGGAGGGCATGAGAAGAAAAATTCAAGCAATAAAAAGTGCAAGCCATAAGAAGCAGTACTCACATCATCAGGAGAACCCACCGTTCGGTGGGTGTCGAGGGAAGCGCTCGCCACCGTCGCCTTCTTCAGACGTTTGGAAGCACGAGAAGAGGTACCCTTCTTAATAAGAGCTTCTGGCGACTTCACTACCATAGCAGCCTCTTGAGAGGGCGCTTCATTGGCAGCCAAAGTATCCAAGAGGGAAGTAGTGGCAGCATCCCTCTTCGGGTCCTCGTCGTCACTGGAAAGGGAACCAAAAGCAAAAAACTTTGCATGAGTCAAGAGAAAGAAAGCGAATAAAAGATAAGTATTTGAATCAGCAAAACTCACGAGTCCAAAGCATCAAAAATTTCAACTTTAGAAGGATTGGGAGCAGAGGGCTCCCCGGCCGCATTTTTGGGAGCAGAGGTACTCGAAGAAAGAAGCTCGTCGACATGCTTTCTCTTCTTATCAAGGCTAGGTTCTTCCGAATTTGCAGGAGGAGGCGACGTAGTCGAACTTTTTTCTTCTAGCAAAACTTCGACATCATCTCCGTCCTGGCTTTCGTCAGCCTTGGGGGCTTCGGAAGTAGCAGAAACAGGATCAACCTGAATAGGTCCTCCCTCTGGAAGAGGAGGACGGGAAACAAAAAATTGGTGGCCCTGCACAAGAGTAAGTCACAAAACTGTCAGGAAAGCAGCAACAAAATACAAGAAGGCGAACAAATGAGAAGTTGGTGAATGAAAGAGCACATACCGCAGGCAAGGGATGATTGGAGTCGAAGAAATCAGCTGTCAATGCTGGAATCTCGTCATGCTTTGTGAGAGTAGTAAAAGCTCTCACTCGTTTGTCGAGATCCTTTTTATCTATATCCTCTTTGGACACTCGAGAAGGATTCTCCGAGCTAGAGTATGACCACGGTTTGGAAACACGATGTTGAAGAGGCTGAATGCGCCTCTGCAGAAAGAACGCCATGAGTTGCGTCCCCGAGAGCGCACCTCCAGTTGCACTCTTCAAAATTTGGATGCGGGCCAGCAAGGGCTTGATATCTTCCATTTCAGCTTCCGTGGGAGGAGAATCCCATGACGACAAATTTTTCAGATCTTTGTTGGCATCAAAGGGAGCAATGTCGTAATGGTCAGAGGAAGAATTTTTCTGGTCTTTGATATAAAACCATTTCTTCCTCCAACCTTGCACCGAGGCAGCCATGTTAAACTCCAAATAATGTGCCTCGGCGCGGACAGACACAACAACCCCGCCCAGCTCAGGACTCTTCGATAAAGAGACACTAGGGCGAAGGCGGAAAAGAAATTTCTAGAGAATCCAATGAGGTTCAATCCCCAGGAAAGACTCGCAAAGAGTAACAAAACAAGCGATGTGCAAAATAGAATTTGGCATGAGCTGGTGAAGCTGCACGCCATAAATGAAGAGAAGCCCACGAAGAAATTCGTGGGCAGGAAAGGATAAGCCACGCAAAAGAAAGGTGAGAAACATCACCCGATAGCCGCTCGGGGGCTTGGGGATGCGCTTGGTGCTGGGGAAGATGACTTGATCCCCTCCGATGAGAAATCCATTTTCCTAGGCCTTGGTCAGATCAGATTGTTCGAACTCTGAGGGCACCCAGCTGGTCGACGCGTTAGTGCTCTTCTTCTTCGCCATCTGGTTCTTGAGCGACTCTCTTGATGGGCATCTATAGGAGCTACGCTCGGGGGCTGCGAAGAAGCTCAGAAGCGCAAGGGAGATGCAACAATGGTGGAGGCGGAAAGAGCAAGGAACTAGTAAACAGTAAAAACCCCATTCTCCCCTTATAAAGCTTCCTGACAAAGAAACGTGGGCTAAGACATGGCGCAAGAAGCGGAAGCGGTAGCCCACTAATGGGTAGGAAAAATTGTAAAATTACTGCACTGCCCACGAGCAACGGTCAGCGCCCAGTTAAGTCACACACAGAGTGATTCTACTGATGACGTCACGAGCATTCGAGTAACTGGGAAATAAAAACATCAAGATACAACGCGACGATCATGGTTACTCATAGAAAATTCAGCAGAAGGTCTCACATGTTACTTTGCCCATCAGTGCTGATCAAGGTACCCGACAATTTTTTTTACACAAGATAAGAGGCATCAGTGAAGAAAACTCGTCTTTGAGTCTGTACCCAAAAATATTCGACTATAGCCTCGGGGGCTACTACCATCGGGAGCGCTGGTCGCGCACCCGACGATATTATTACACGAGCTACTATGTGACGGATGAAAGAAGGAAAATTTACTTGAGCCTATACTCAAAACATGTTTTCGAATATAGCCTCGGGGGCTACTCCCATCGGGAGCGCTGGTCACGCACCCGATGAAAATTTTAAATTCCTAGGAGAGTAAAGAAGGCAAAAGAAGACTTGAATAGTGCAAATACTCCCATCGGGAGTGAATTCATATTAGTCAAGGTTGGACAACCCGAAGATTTTTAGAGCTGAAACAGTCAAACAAGGTTAAAAAGACTGCAAGATACGATTCTTGAGTTGCATCATCGCGACAAAACTCGAATGCCATGATTGAAACATATCGTGAAGGTAAGACCCCATGATCCGTCATGTGTGTCCTGGTATACGCACCTGGATGCGCTCTGCTAGTAACTTTCCGTGTCTACTACGCGAAGAAAATCCTGGTGGATGCACTGGGTACCCTGAGAACCACTGGAACTCGTTCTTTGTAAGTCCTAAATGCGGCAAAATAATGGGTTTGACCAGTTTCCCAGATTCAAGTCCAAGGGGACTGAATTTGAAGTAGGTGACAAGTATATGCTCCGGCAGTTAACTGGCCTCTTGATCTGTCAGAGTTATCAGGCTTGTTCACCAAAACCCCTTGCAAAATAATATAATGGAAGTTGATTATTTTTTAGTACAGGAAGAAGAAGTCGAAAGATTGATCAACTCGAAGATATGAAGATTTGAGATTCAACCCGAATCTGCAATTCTGGTAGAATCTCGGGGGCTACTGACAAGGGTATAGATAATAGAGCCCGTTACTTGAGTACCCCTGAGGCCCGTTAAGTTAGGCCCAAGTGTAATCCTAGTCAAAATACAAGTTCATGTCGTATACTGATGTTGTAATATGTATCGGACCCCTCCCGTTCCTTGAGACCTGGCCACCTATATATAGGGGCCAGGAGAGGACGGCGAGGGACAGATTGAAAGCAAGCTAAGTTAACCACCACGTTTACTTTTGATACACACCTTGTTTGACTGATTTTACCTTCGAGTTCATCCGACACCCTATTCCCCTGATCCTAAGAGCATCACTAGTAGTGCCCCTAAACCCTCAAATCCTCAAAAATAACTGCTTTTTTTACAGTTTGCAAGAGAAAAAACGCGTAGACTAGAACCCCTAAACCCTCAAATCCTCAAAAAAAATTAGGGGTCCAACCCTCAAACCCAATTCCAACCTGTAGAAGTGAGGGTTAGGGAGCCCAAACTGCCCCAACCCGCACTTGCCATCCAATGCGCGCGGGAGGGAAATTTCACCTCCCGCGTCCGCGCCCTCGAGTCACCGCCCGCCGCCATTCCGGTCGCCCCCCGCCTTCCTCGACGCGCACCGGCCACCGCGAGCTGCGCCGCACCCGGATCCGCGCCTCCCCACCGCCTCCTGCCGCCCGCCGCCTCCCCGAGCCGCCGCTGCCCTAAGCCGCGTGGCCGCCTCCTGCCGCACGCCGCCTCTCCCACCTCCCCGAGCCTCCCCACCTCCCCGAGCCTCCCCACCGCCCCCTGCCGCGCGCCGCCTCCCTACCTCCCCCAGCCGCCGCCCTGCCGCCCTCCCCCGACCTCCTTGAGCTGCGCCCCGCCCCTGACCAGAGGCTGCCGCGCCGCCCCACGCCGCTCCGAGCACTAACAATTTTTTGTTTGTTGTTTTTGTAGATGGAGGTGACCACCAACGACTCCATGTCGTTGTCCGATGATTCCAGTTGGTCGTCGTCCGACAATTCGGACATCGAGGAGTTGCTTCAAGACATTTGGCATGCACAGATGGGTTTGGCATCAGAGGCCGTGGCATCGGAGGACACATGGATTTGGCATGTATTTTTTGGTTTGCCGGGAACACTCAATGATATCAATGTGCTCAATAGATCTCCTTTGTTTGCAGGATTAGTTTCTGGGGATGCTCCAACTTGCAACTACAAAATCATGGACAATGAGTACTCAGTGGGATACTATCTCACCGATGGCATTTATCTCGAGTGGGCAACTCGTGTGAAGTCCATCAAGGAGAAAAATGGGGTGCCCTTAACCAGAAAAGACGCTCATTTCACCAAGGCATGATTGCGGTGCGGAGTTGATGTAGATGACCGACCAGTTGGGACCCCAAGAGGAAGGTATGATGAGCACAGCAACAAGTTTTCCCTCAGTAACAAACCGAGGTTTATCGAACCAGTAGGAAAAAGGCAAACTTCAGAAGGTGATGCCTGCTAGCTTCGCGACAGCTCCAGACAATTATAAGGCGCCTCGTCCAGGGCTTTGCTTTGCACCAACACCAACGTGGAACCTGCACACAACACAACCAAGAACTTTGCTCCCAACTTACGATGAGGTTGTCAATCTCACCGGTTTGCTATAAACAAAGGATTGAGCGTATCGAGTGGAAAACAATAGTAGTATGTGATGCGGGCAGGATAACCACCCATTTGGGAACCCCAAGAGGAAGGTATGATGAGAACAGTAGCAAGTCTTTCCCTCAATAAGAAATCGAGGTTTGTCGATCCAGTAGGAAAAAGCCAAACTTAAGAAGGTGATGCTTGCTAGCTTAGTGACACTCCAGCAAGGGCGCTGTTTACGAGTCTTGTTGGTGCGTCTTCAACCAGTAGCAACGTGGAACCTACACACAACACAACCAAGTACCTTGCTCCCAACTTACGATGAGGTTGTCAATCTCACCGGTTTGCTGTAAACAAAGGTATGAGCGTATCGAGTGAAAAACAGTAGTAGTATGCGAGAAAGTAAACAGTGCGAGTAATAGTAAAACGGTGTAACAATGTAAAGGAAATTGGACCGAGGTCCACAGTTCACTAGTGGTGTCTCTCCATAAAATAAATAACAACATGCTGGGTAAACAAATTACAGTTGGGCAATTGATAGAATAAAGATAACGTGCATATGTCACGAGGATCACTATGAGATTTACTCTGGGCATTACAACAAAATACATAGATCGCCATCCAACTGCATCTATGACTAATAATCCACCCACGGGGATATCGTCCGAACACCCCATGAGTATTAAGTTGCGAACAACAAATAACTACATTAAGCAAAGTGTGTAATGTAAATAAAACGAATGTCCTTGGACACAAAAATGTTGTTTTCTCCCTAGTGGCAACAACACATCTACAACCTTAGAGGTTTCTGTCACTCCCCCAGATTAAATAGAGGCATGAACCCAACTATCGAGCATAAATACCCCCTCTTGGAGTCACTAGTATCTACTTGGCCAAGATAGGTACTAACAACGGAGAGCATGCAAGATCATAAACAACATAGAGATAACATAAGATAATATTCAGCACATCAACTTAACATAACATCAATATTCATCGGATCCCAACAAACACAACATGTAGAATTACACAAAGATGATCTCGATCATGTAAGGCAGCTCACGAGATCTAAACATGAAGCACATGGTGGAGAAGACAACCATCTAGCTACTGCTATGGACCCATAGTCCAAGGTAGACTACTCACTCATCGCACCGGAGGCAAGCATGGCGATGAAGAAGACCTCCGGTGGCGATTCCCCTCACCGGCAGGGTGCCGGGAAGAGCTTCTAGACCCTCCCGATCTCGGGTCGACGACGGTGGCGGATCGCGATGTGTTTCTGGAAAATTGATCGGGTCTTTAGGTTTTTCCCGTCGGGGGTCTTTATAGGTGAAGGGGCAGCATCAGAAGTGGACCAGGGGGCCCTCACCACAGGGCGGCGTGGCCAGGGGCTGGGCCGCGCCCCCTGGTGGTGAGGCTAGCCCCTGGCCCCTCTCCGTCTCCTCTTCGGTCTTCTGGAAGCTTGGTAAATATTAGGAGGTTTGGCTTTTGTTTCGTCCAATTCTGAGAATATTTCCTGTATAACTTTTCTAAAACACAAAAACAACAGAAAATAGGGAACTGGCATTGTGGCATCTTGTTAATAGGTTAGTTCCAGAAAATGCATAAAAACGCCACGAAGTGTAACAAAACACTAAGCAAATGGTGTAAGAACAAGCATGGAGCATCAAAAATTATAGATACGTTTGAGACGTATCAAGCATCCCCAAGCTTAACTCCTGCTCGTCCTCGAGTAGGTAAGTGATAACAAAGAATAATTTTTGAGGTGACATGCACCAACACAATCTTGATCATCTATATAAGCATTGAGTGTTGGGATCAAAAGAACTTAAAACATGGGCATGAAAGACATAATCTTGATAGAAGAAACTTAGCAACCATGTTATAACATGAAAAAGAACACAAACAAAAGATCATGAAAATGAAATAATGAAAGTCAAACATGTGTTCAAATCATATGGAAAAACATAGCAAATGGTTTTTAGCTTGTCCTTCATGGAATAGCAAAACATAAATGCACAGGACACCTTCAAGTTTAAGAGGGCGACTAGATACAAATAATTTAAGAACAAGTGAAACCAAAATCATGAATCAATCAATGATAAACTTTGGAACTATGCACATTAAACTCAGAATGACAACTATGCTCTCTTAGACAGCGCATAAAGATAGAAGGTGGTGACTCAACATAAAAGTAAATGAAATGTCCTTCGCAGAGGGTAGCAGTGATTAAACATGTGCTAGAGCTTTTCATTTGTAAAACAGAGAGATAAAAATTGGGTTTTGAGAGGTGGTTGTCTTTGTCAACGATTGGCAATGGGGTTCTTACTATCTTCCATACAAAATGAAGCAAGTCTTTGAGAGAGTTTGGCACTTTTGTGCTCTTTTATAAAGCTTGGCACTCCTCCCCACCTTTTTCTTTTCTCAAACCATGGCTAACCGATTCCATCGGGTGCCCACCAACATTCACATACCATGGAGGAGTGCCTTTTTTCTTTTCTTTTTTTTCTTTTTGGAATAAACAATATGGAAGATAGCAAATCCGACCACTATGTCCCCATGAGCTGAAAACGGTGTCACAAAACGAGAAGTAATTTGAAGGTTTTTTGAAAGGTAGCACATGAAAATTTACTTGGAATGGCTTGCAAATACCATGCATAGGAATTTATAGTGGAAACATTGGAATAACTTGGTTTTTGGCAGTTGGATGCACGAGTAGAGCTCATACTCAATACAAAATGAGGGCTAGCAAAAGACTGGGAGCGACCAACTAAGAGAGCAATAATGGACATAATCATGCATAGCGACAAAACATCATTAAGAGAAGTATAAGATGGCATCAAAAGTCAAAAACTAAATGATCATAGAGGCTTATGGTGACTTTGTATGAGTCAAACATGTTGTAAGCATGCGCCAAGTCAACCCAAACAAAGCATCAAGGAGAAAACCAAATTAATGCTTCCAAATAATAAAAACAACGCATGATTTTTTCAAAGGCTCATTAAGCAATCTCAGTCATTTGAGACAAGTCATGATACAGCAAAACCATTAAGCATACTATCAAAATGACATCAAGCACGACATGCAAAAGTCTAAGCCGCAGTCTAAACAAGCTCCTTTTTGTACCACTTTTTTGCATGAAACTTTTTCTCTTTTCCAACACCATTCGAACCTTTTTGAAACAACTCTTTTAATGAAAAACAACATGGACCAGGGGTCAAAATACACCTTGATATAAAGATATAACAAGATCTGAACAAAAATCAAGGTGAAAAACGCAAGCTAAACGCAGTTCTAGAAAAGAACACTCGTTGAACGATAAGAGTGAAAAACGGAGTGTTGTTGGCAAATGAAAAGCAAGGCAACTTCTCCAAAAGAAATTTGTTGGGGTCCAACCATTTATTGCAGCAAACAAAACTAAACAAAACTGAAAACTAAAGTAAAGACGCTCCAAGAAAAACGCATAGTGCATGAAGCAATAAAAATATAGTGTGTTGAAAGGTGACCTGATTTTTGCCGATGAAGAAGGGGTGCCTCGGGGGCATCCCCAAGCTTTGACGCTTGTACCTCTTGGATCTTTCTTAGGGTGCGTGGGCATCCCAAGCTTGAGCTTTTGTCCATTCTTCAACTCATCTCATCATTCTCCAATCCCTACACTTGAAAACTTCCTTCATACAAAACTCAACACAATTCAATTAGCAACATTAGTGTAAGCATAATAATGAATCAGCCCCTTTTGGTTCAGATTTCAACTCAAAACCACCACATATAAAGCATATAATACTGTAGCAACTTTCCCAAAAGTTTCTGATCAAAAGAACTAAAAAAGAAAGCGATCGAGAGGCAAACACAAAAAGTGGCAGAAATCTGTCAAAACAGAACATCTGACAAAGATCGATTTTTTTGAGGGTTTTCTCTTGCTCAAATCAAAAAGTGTAAAACTAATGAAAGTTTGGATATAACCTGAGGCATATGCACAAGAAATCGCAGGTAAAAAATATATTCTGAGAATTTTCACGAATTTTTATGGTGCAGCACCAAAATCTGTTTCAGGACAGCAACATCCCCAAATCTTACCTCACTCAAATTATAGATTTCTCTTGGCACAACAACGAAATAAAAATTAACAGGAGTGGTTATTACAGTAGTAATAACTTCCAAGACTCAAATAAAAGAAAAAGAGCTGAAAGTAAAACAATGGATTATCTCCCAAGAGTGCTTTTCTTTAACGCTTTTGAGCTAGGCTCAGTAATTTGAGAAGATGCTCACATAAGAAATATGAATGAAAGCCAAAAAGAGCATCAAAGAGCAAATGTAAAACACATTTAAGTCTAACCCACTTCCTATGCATAGGAATCTTGTAAGAAAATAAATCAAAGAAGCACATAGTAACAAGTATGGGTAGATAAAACAAGAGCAACTTCAGAACTTTTAATATAAAGAGAGGTGTTTTAGTAACATGAGAATTCCAACAACCATATTTTCCTCTCTCATAATAATTTTTAGTAGCATCATGAACAAACTCAACAATATAAATATCACACTCACCCTCTTTTGTTAAGCATGGAGGGCGATCAAATAAGGTATTAGTTAAAGAGTTACTCTTATTGGGAGGTAGACAAGGGTAGCTCCATTCTTCCTCCTCTTGATCATCAAATGAGCTTCCAGTTTCAGCAATTTATTCTTCCATAGGCTCCTTCAAGGCATTAGTCTCTTCCGTTGGAGAGCATCTATTAAGATATTTAAGATTATAGCCATTTCCTTCCTTGTAATTATCAAAGCAAAATTTAAGTATATCATAAACCTCATAATTATAAAGTGCATCATTAGTATTTTCAAGCAAATAAGCAAGTTCGAATGCACCCTTCCAAGCAATAAATTCTTCAATTTGTTCCACATCATAAAAGTCATAATTTCCATTAATATAAGAAGATACGGTAACATCATCATTATACTCACATTGAAAAGGGAGGTGTTTATACCTCCTACAGCAACAAGATCTATCAAAGCAATAAGTAACATTATAAGTTGAGCACACGTTTCTAGCAATGATATACAATCTATTAATTTGTTCCCATAAGTGTTTCCCTTTTTGCGACAAGCGGTGTTCCTCATAATAATTTTGCTGTTCTTCCGTGAACCCATCTTGCCAAAAAGATTTAGTTTCAAAGAAACCAACCATTGATAGAGAGCATGATAAAGCAAGACAATAACAGACCAACAAAAATAACAACTATAAAAGGAACTATTTTTTTGTATTTTTGATAAAACGATGCAAGCAAAAATAAAGTAAAGCAAAACAATAAACAAAGTAAAATATTGTGCGTGCGAAACTCCCCTTGCAGAAGTCTTCTTTTTCCCTGGCAACAGCGCCAGAAAAATAGCATGATGCGGGCAGGATAACCACCCAGTTGGGAACCCCAAGAGGAAGGTATGATGAGAACAGTAGCAAGTCTTTCCCTCAATAAGAAACCGAGGTTTGTCGATCCAGTAGGAAAAGCCAAACTTAAGAAGGTGATGCTTCTAGCTTAGTGACACTCCAGCAAGGGCGCCGTTTACGAGTTTTGTTGGTGCGTTTTCAACCAGTAGCAACGTGGAACCTGCACACAACACAACCAAGTACTTTGCTTCCAACTTACGATGAGGTTGTCAATCTCACCGGTTTGCTGTAAACAAAGGTATGAGTTTATCGAGTGGAAAACAGTAGTAGTATGCGAGAAAGTAAACAGTGCGAGTAATAGTAAAATGGTGTAACAATGTAAAGGAAATTGGACCGGGGTCCACAGTTCACTAGTGGTGTCTCTCCATAAAATAAATAACAATATGCTAGGTAAACAAATTACAGTTGGGCAATTGATAGAATAAAGATAACGTGCATATGTCACGAGGATCACTATGAGATTTACTCTGGGCATTACAACAAAATACATAGACCGCCATCCAACTGCATCTATGACTAATAATCCACCCACGGGGATATCGTCCGAACACCCCATGAGTATTAAGTTGCGAACAAGAGATAACTGCATTAAGCAAAGTGTGTAATATAAACAAAACGAATGTACTTGGACACAAGAATGTTGTTTTCTCCCTACTGGTAACAGCACATCTACAACCTTAGAGGTTTTTGTCACTCCCCCAGATTAAATAGAGGCATGAACCCAACTATCGAGCATAAATACCCCCTCTTGGAGTCATTAGTATCTACTTGGCCAAGATAGCTACTAACAACAGAGAGCATGCAAGATCATAAACAACATAGAGATAACATAAGATAATATTCAGCACATCAACTTAACATAACACCAATATTCATCGGATCCCAACAAACACAACATGTAGAATTACATAAAGATGATCTCGATCATGTAAGGCAGCTCACGAGATCTAAACATGAAGCACATGGTGGAGAAGACAACCATCTAGCTACTGCTATGGACCCATAGTCCAAGGTAGACTACTCACTCATCGCGCCGGAGGCAAGCATGGCGATGAAGAAGACCTTTGGTGGCGATTCCCCTCTTCGGCAGGGTGCCGAGAAGAGCTTCTGGACCCTCCCGATCTCGGGTCGACGATGGCGGCGGATCGCGATGTGTTTCTGAAAAATTGATCAGGTCTTTAGGTTTTTCCCGTCGGGGGGTCTTTATAGGCGAAGGGGCGGCATCAGAGGTGGGCCAGGGTGGCCACACCATAGGGCGGCGCGGCCGGACTTCTGGAAGCTTCGGTAAATATTAGGAGGTTCGGCTTTTGTTTCGTCCAATTTCGAGAATATTGCCTGTGTAACTTTTCTGAAACACAAAAACAGCAGAAAATAGGGAACTGACACTATGGCATCTTGTTAATAGGTTAGTTCCGGAAAATGCATAAAAACGCCACAAAGTGTAACAAAACACTAAGCAAATGGTGTAAGAACAAGCATGGAGCATCAAAAATTATAGATACGATTGAGACGTATCAAGCATCCCTAAGCTTAACTCATGCTCGTCCTCGAGTAGGTAAGTGAAAACAAAAGAATAATTTTTGAGGTGACATGCACCAACACAATCTTGATCATCTATGTAAAGCATTGAGTGCTGGGATCAAAAGAACTTAAAACATGGGCTTGAAAGACATAATCTTGATAGAAGAAACTTAGCAGCCATGTTATAACATGAAAAAGAACACAAATGAAGGATCATGAAAAATGAAACAATGAATGTCAAACGTGTGTTCAAATCATATGGAAAAACATAGCAAATGGTTTTCAGCTTGTCCTTCATGGAATAGCAAAACATAAATGCATAGGACACCTTCAAGTTTAAGAGGGCGACTAGATACAAATAATTTAAGAACAAGTGAAACCAAATCATGAATCAATCAATGATAAACTTTGGGACTATGCACATTAAACTCAGAATGACAACTATGCTCTCTTAGACGGTGCATAAAGGTAGAAGGTGGTGACTCAACATAAAAGTAAAAGAAAGGCCCTTCGCAGAGGGAAGCAGTGATTGCAAGTTTTATAAACCTTCAAAAATTATGGTACTTACTAGCTTTGAGCTCTCATTGCCCCCATCATAGGTATCTTGAATGGTTAAAGTTAATGCGAGTACAATTATGAAGCATATGCTTGACAAATCATAAGTTGAAAACCTCGTGTCCCGTGAAGTACGAATACCCAAACCTCATGCTACTTGACTTAGAGTCCCAAACAAGCTCTTGTCATTGTAAGTATACACGTATCATCGAGAACCGCCAACGGGGTACCTCCGTGCCCGATGACATGGAACTAGCCCACATCAAAATGATAGGACAAACAGACAATGAACACCTCGGCATCTCTTTTATTTACCATTGGTATAGCTTTTTATTTTGAGATGCGTCGTCGAATGTTCACTATGTGCATGCTGTAAATTTCCACCATGAATTATGCATGGCTTAGATTAGCGGCCCAGGCATTTCTCTAACACATATACAAACTCCATGATCCCGCAAGATTCCCAACTTATTTCACATCGCGAGTATCCATAAACAAAAGATCACGATATCAACTCAAATAAGAAGTGAAATGTTGAAAGCTTCCCCATGACGGCATGGCTGGGCTAATTTCCAACTTACAACTTGCAAGCATAACAACTCAACACGAGAGAGCCACAATGTCAAAATTTTAAAAGCGAGAAAAGTAAAGTGTGCCATCAGGTCCGTGAGAGCTTTACTGACCAATTTTCGCATAACACCAAAAAGAGTTTAATTTAAAGGATAGATAAAAGTAAGTCAAATGTACTTTGGAATAGCAAATTGCTAATAGGTATGTACGGTGGACACATTAGAATAACTTGGTTTTTGGGAGCTGGATGCACGAGTAGAGCTCATACTCAGTACAAAATGAGGGCTAGCAAAAGACTGGGAGCGACCAACTAAGATAGCAATAACGGCCATAATCATGCATAGCGATAAAACATCATTAAAAGAAGCATAAAATGGCATCAAAAGTCAAAAACTAAATGATCATAAAGGCTTATGGTGACTTTGTATGAGTCAAACATGTTGAAAGCATGCGCCAAGTCAACCCAAATAAAGCATCAAGGAGAAAACCAAATTAATGCTTCCAAATAATAAAAACAACACATGATTTTTTCAAAGGCCCATTAAGCAATCTCAGTCATTTGAGACAAGTCATGCTACAGCAAAACCACTAAGCATACTATCAAAACAACATCAAGCACGACATGCAAAAGTCTAAGCGAAACTTTTTCTCTTTTCCAACACCATTCGAACCTTTTTTGAAACAATTCTTTTGATGAAAACCAACATGGACCGGAGGTAAAAATACACCTTGATATAAAGATATAACAAGATCTGAACAAAAATCAAGGCGAAAAATGAAAGCTAAACGCAGTTCTAGAAAAAGAGAACACTCGTTGAACGATAAGAGTGAAAAACAGAGTGTTCTTGACAAATGAAAAGCAAGGCAACTTCTCCAAAAGAAATTTGTTGGGGTCCAACAATTTATTGCAGCAAAAAAAACAAAAGAAAACTGAAAACTAAAGTAAAGACGCTCCAAGAAAAACACATAGTGCATGAAGCAATAAAAATATAGTGTGTTGAAAGGTGACATGATTTTTGCCGATGAAGAAGGGGTGCCTCAGGGGCATCCCCAAGCTTTGACGCTTGTACCTCTTGGATATTTCTTGGGGTGCATGGGCATCCCCAAGCTTGAGATTTTGTCCATTCTTCAACTCATCTCATCATTCTCCAATCCCTACTCTTGAAAACTTCCTTCATACAAAACTCAACACAATTCTATTAGCAACATTAGTGTAAGCAAAATAATGAATCAACCCTTTTTGTTTCAGATTTCAACTCAAAACCACCACATATAAAACATATACTACTGTAGCAACTTCCCCAAAAGTTTCATGATAAAAAGAACTCAAAAAGAAAGCGATCAAGAGGCAAACACAAATAGTGGCAGAAATCTGTTAAAATAGAACATCTGACAAAGGTCGATTTTTTCGAGGGTTTTCTGTTGCTCAAATCAAAAAGTGTAAAACTAATGAAAGTTTGGATATAACCAGGGGCATATGTACAAGAAATCTCAGGTCAAAAATATATTCTGAGAATTTTCACGAATTTTTATGGTGCAGCACCAAAATCTATTTCAGGACAGCAACATCCCCAAATCTTATCTCACTCAAATTAGAGGTTCTTCTTGGCACAACAATGAAATAAAAAAGATAAGGAGCGGTCATTACAATAGTAATAATTTCCAAGACTCAAATAAAAGAAAAATTACTGACAAGAAAACATTGGGTTATCTCCCAAGAGTGCTTTTCTTTAACGCCTTTGAGCTAGGCTCAGTAATTTGAGAAGATGCTCACATAAAAAATATGAATGGAAGCCAAAAAGAGCATCAAGGAGCAAATATAAAACACATTTAAGTCTAACCCACTTCCTATGCATAGGAATCTTGTAAGAAAATAAATCAAAGAAGCACATAGTCACAAGTATGGGTAGATAAAACAAGAGAAACTTTGGAACTTTCAATATAAAGAGAGGTGTTTTAGTAACATGAGAATTCCAACAACCATATTTTCCTCTCTCATAATAATTTTCAGTAGCATCATGAACAAACTCAACAATATAAATATCACACTCACCCTCCTTTAAGCATGGAGGGCGATCAAATAAGGTATTAGTTAAAGAGTTACTCTTATTGGGAGGTAGACATGGGTAACTCCATTCTTCCTCCTCTTGATCATCACTCTCCTCCTCTTTTTCGTCCAATGAGCTTCCAGTTTCAACAATTTCTTCTTCTATAGGCTCCTTTAAGGCATTAGTCTCTTCCGTTGGAGAACATCTATTAAGATATTTAAGAATATAGTCATTTTCTTCCTTGTAATTATCAAAGCAAAATTTAAATATATCATAAACCTCATATTTATAAGGTGCATCATCAGTATTTTCAAGCAAATAAGCAAGTTCGAATGCACCCTTCCAGGCAATAAATTCTTCAATTTGTTCCACATCATAAACGTCATAATTTCCATTAATATAAGAAGATATGGTAACATCATCGTTATACTCACATTGAAAAGGGAGGTGTTTATACCTCCTACAGCAACAGGATCTATCAAAACAATAAGTAACATTATAAGTAGAGCACGTGTTTCTAGCAATGATATACTCCCTCCGTTTGGAAATATAAGATGTTTTAGTTTTATGAAGCTAATGTATTTAGACATCTTTTAGTGTATAGATTCGTTTGAATCTATACACTAAAACATGTCTAGATACATTTGCTTCACAAAGCTAAAACATCTTATATTTCCAAACGGAGGGAGTACAATCTATTAATTTGTTCCCATAAGTGTTTCCCTTTTTTTGACAAGCGGTGTTCCTCATAATATTTTTGTTGCTCTTCCGTGAACCCACCTTGCCAAAAAGATTTAGTTTCAAAGAAACCAACCTATTGATAGAAAGCATGATAAAGCAAGACAATAACAGACCAACAAAAGTAACAACTATAAAAGGTACTAATTTTTTGTATTTTTGATAAAAAGATGCAAGCAAAAATAAAGTAAAGCAAAACAAAAACAAAGTAAAAGATTGTGCATGAGAGAATCCCCTTGCAGAAATCTTCTTTTTCCCCGGCAACGGCGCCAGAAAATAGCTTGATTGCGGTGTGGTGTTGATGTAGATGACCGACCAGTTGGGACCGCAAGAGGAAGGTATGATGAGCACAACAGCAAGTTTTCCCTCAGTAAGAAACCGAGGTTTATCAAACCAGTAGGAAAAAGCCAAACTTCAGAAGGTGATGCCTGCTAGCTTCACGACAGCTCCGGACAATTATAAGGCGCCTCGTCCAGGGCTTTGCTTTGCACCAGCAGCAACATAGAACCTGCACACAACACAACCAAGAACTTTGCTCCCAACTTACGATGAGGTTGTCAATCTCACCGGTTTGCTATAAACAAAGGATTGAGCGTATCGAGTGGAAAACAATAGTAGTATGCGAGAAAGTAAACAGTGCGAGTAAAAGTAAACAGTAATAGCAATGTAAAGAAAATTGGACCGGGGTCCACAGTTCACTAGTGGTGTCTCTCCGTAAGATAAATAACAACATGCTGGGTAAACAAATTACAGCTGGGCAATTGATAGAATAAAGATAACGTGCATATGTCACGAGGATCACTATGAGATTTACTCTGAGCATTACAACAAAATACATAGACCGCCATCCAACTGCATCTATGACTAATAATCCACTCGCGGGGATATCGTCCGAACACCCCTCGAGTATTAAGTTGTGAACAATAGATAACTGCATTAAGCAAAGTGTGTAATGTAAACAAAATGAATGTCCTAATGTTGTTTTCTCTCTAGTGGCAATAGCACATCTACAACCTTAGAGGTTTCTGTCACTCCCCCAGATTAAATAGAGGCATGAACCCAACTATTGAGCATAAATACCCCCTCTTGGAGTCACTAGTATCTACTTGGCCAAGATAGCTACTAACAACGGAGAGCATGCAAGATCATAAACAACATAGAGATAACATAAGATAATATTCAGCACATCAACTTAACATAACACCAATATTCATCGGATCCCAACAAACACAACATGTAGAATTACATAAAGATGATCTCGATCATGTAAGGCAGCTCACGAGATCTAAACATGAAGCACATGGTGGAGAAGACAACCATCTAGCTACTGCTATGGACCCATAGTCCAAGGTAGACTACTCACTCATCGCGCCGGAGGCAAGCATGGCGATGAAGAAGACCTTTGGTGGCGATTCCCCTCTTCGACAGGGTGCCGGGAAGAGCTTCTGGACCCTCCCGATCTCGGGTCGACGACGGCGGCGGATCGCGATGTGTTTCTGGAAAATTGATCGGGTCTTTAGGTTTTTCCCGTCGGGGGTCTTTATAGGCGAAGGGGCGGCGTCAGAGGTGGGCCAGGGTGGCCTCACCCATAGGGGGCGCGGGCGAGGGGCTGGCCGCGCCGCCCTATGGTGTGGTCAGCCCGTGGCCCCCTCCATCTCCTCTTTGGACTTCTGGAAGCTTCGGTAAATATTAGGAGGTTCGGCTTTTGTTTCGTCCAATTCTGAGAATATTTTCTGTGTAACTTTTCTGAAACACAAAAACAGCAGAAAATAGGGAACTGGCACTGAGTCATCTTTTTAATAGGTTAGTTCCAGAAAATGCATAAAAACGCCACGAAGTGTAACAAAACACTAAGCAAATGGTGTAAGAACAAGCATGGAGCATCAAAAATTATAGATACGTTTGAGACGTATCAAGGCACAAGAGGCAGCCCGCAAGAATATTGAGAGAGATTTCGGTGTTTTGCAAGCAAGATTTGCCATAGTTCGGGGTCCAACTCGTTTTGGGGACAAAAAAACCCTGATGAACATCATGAAATATTGTGTGATTCTACACAACATGATCCTCGAGGATGAGAGAGGGTTAAACCTGCCTTGTTTCTATGACAATGTTGGTAACCGTGTGCAACCGGAAAGAAACCCTTGTCGCATACAAGCTTTTCTTGAAGCACATCGTGCGATTGAGGATGCAAAGACTCATGGTCAGCTCCAGGATGATCTAGTAGAGCACCATTGGCAGTTGGATGGGCGGCGCCAAGGCCCATGATCTATCTTTGTTTTACTTTTCTATGTCCTATTTGATTTGAACAATTATTGTAATAACTTGAATGATTATTATGTGCTTGAAAGTACTATTTGGTGTTGTAATAATAACTAGAATGATTATTGTTTTCTTCAAACCGTTATTGAGATGATGATAATTGTGATATATCAAATGAATGTTTTTAAGGGTTTGAGGGTTCTAGTCTCTCCCCTCAATCCACAGTTTTAAGGGTTTGAGGGTTCTAGTCTTTGTCCCTGTTTTTCACCCCTTAAAAGTGCCAAAAAATGCCCATTCTCAACCCTTAAACTGCTTTGAAGATTTGAGAGTTTAGGGGCTCTACTAGTGATGCTCTAAGTCCTTCATATTGGACATTTGTCGAGTTAACCCTCGTCACTTACATTCCACCTTCATTTTAGTTTTCAGGATGAAATTTCGTGTAAGTTTATGTTACGCGAAATTTCTTTTACATCTATGAACTACCTCTGTTCCCAAATGTATTTTTTAACAAGATAATTTATATCTTTCTAAAAAAAGCTTACGTTTCGTAGTTGCGTTTATATTTTTCGCGAAACCGACAAAAGATTCCGCACTGTTTTCATTTCTGGTGGTAGATTCCATCTCTCGGCTCAACCCCCGCAACCCAACATTGGGCCGTTTCTTCCCAGTTCCCACCATGGTGCTGGGTTTATTTTGTTCGGAGAGGGAGCACACCTTGTTGCTGCCTGTTGGGAAGGGGGAGTCAGCCAATTTCCGGCGCGCGGGAAAATTTCCCGCACTCGCGCCTCGCCCTCTATAAGAATCACATCGCCACGGCCCCATCCTCCACTTCCCCACTTCCACCATCTTCCACCAAATGGGGCGCAAGAAAAGGTCTAGGGTTTCCAGCGACGCCGACGGCGCCGAGGAGAGTGGGGAAGATGCTGCTGCCAGCCCCGCCGCCGCGGAAAGCAAGAGCCTCTACGAGGTAAAGCTTCCCTCCAAACCCTAGGGCTACGGATTCCGCTGGTAGCGTCTGATCGAATCGCATAGGAAGGTTTCGGATTCGGGGATGAGGAGCAAGGGCGCCGTATATACGCTTGTTTGATGCGGTAGTTTCGTCTTAGACTGTCCGTTGTTTCGTCAGGTGCTCGCTTGTAGGGAGTATTTTGCGGATCTCCATTCCAATCACTCGGGTGTAGTATTTGGGGATTGTGATCAAAGCTGCGCAAATTGGAGGTTAGCTCATCATTTATATTTCCATCTTCCTGCACTTGGTTGACAAACCCTGAAACCATAAAGTGAATTTGTAAGACGCCCCCCTAAAGCATGGAATCTGGCTGCTTGTGTGTATAACCTGCACACACTCCCCTGCGTTGTTGTACAATTTTGTCATGCAGAGCAGTAGAATCTAAGGCTATGCAGTTAGTGAACCCAAATTACTTGGAAGACCAAAACAGATATAATTGCACATTCGGGCTCTGAAACATACATGTAAGGGATTTAAGGGCCACGTCGTGTTACTGTGCTAGTACCAGATGAGTTGTCTTTTGTATCCTGCTCTATGTTGTCAGGCTCTCTTCGGTGTCATCCCTAGATTTGAGTAGTATCCTGTCTGTGCCTTCTCAGCACTCAGCAGTACTATCATGGAGGATATGCAAACTTGTTTGATGGCTGCCTTGTATTTGTGCCCTGTTTTTTTGAACTGGATTGTGCTCTGTTTTTTTAAAACTGGATTGTGCCCTGGTTTTGGAGTTGAACAGTCAAATAGTTATGTGGCAGAATGGCAAAGAGAAAATGTTTGCTTAGGAGTTACTTAGTTAGGGTCTGCTGGGCTATATGTAAGTTGATTCAGGACCATGTGATAGTTCGATTTAAGGTTAGTTCGATTTAAGGTGACCTTTGTCCTGTTAAATAGCTGTGATTTGTGGTTCATGTCTAATTAGGTCAACATCTATCTTTCAGTTACAAGAAAAATAACTGTGACTTACTTGCATCCACTGTTTTTTTATATTTCTTCATAGCTCTAAAACCACATATGCTAGGTTTTCTCGTGTCTTCATTATTGCTGCAAAAGCTGTAGTTGGTTGATCCATGCGATTTGATTGTGCTATGTGCACATGAGCTGAAAGTGTTCAAGCCACCCCATGGCAGCAACCTCAAAATAGGACTAAGTCTGAATTTTTATGGAGTGCATGCAGAAACAATTGTTATGCTTCACTTTCCTCTTCCCTCTTTCATTGGAGAGATACCTCATTGGATATCTTTGTTTTCTTCAATGTGCAGATCTTAGGGGTTGAGAGGACAGCTTCACAGCAGGAAATAAAGAAGGCATACCACAAGTTGGCCTTGCGTCTTCACCCTGATAAGAATCCTGGAGATGAGGTATGATCTCAACTTCAAACCTTTGTCCTCGAGTAAATAAGTGCCAGTACTCACAATTGGAGTGTTCTGTGATACCAGGAAGCCAACGAAAAATTTCAGCAGCTGCAGAAGGTGATATCTATTCTTGGAGATGAGGAAAAAAGGGCATTGTACGATGAGACTGGCATTACTGATGATGATGTGAGCACCTAATCTTAAGTCTCTTGCTTTCCTTTAGTCTCCGTGAAACATTCTGATATCTTATCTTTCCTCTTAGGCACTGGTTGGAGAAGCTGCAGACAATCTCCAAGCGTACTTCAGAACAGTGTACAAAAAGGTATGTGTTCGCTCCTTGTCAATGAGAAACTTATGCCCATTTTCTTGTACAATGCGTGATGGTCTTGCTTTGCCTAAATTATTCTCAGGTTACCGAGGCTGATATTGAGGATTTTGAAGCGAAGTACAGAGGGTCAGATTCTGAGAAGAAAGATTTGAAGGAACTCTATACAAAATTTAAGGGCAAAATGAACAGGTGACTGTTGTAAATTTATGTTGCTTTTATGCTTCCAAAACTTGATAGATTGCGCTTGAACAACTGGATTTTCGCTCAATGATTTTCTATTTTGACTTGCTTCCTGTTTGTGCAGACTTTTCTGTTCAATGATTTGCTCAGATGCCAAGCTTGATTCCCACCGCTTTAAAGATATAATTGACCAGGCCATTGCTGAAGGTAAATAATTGTATGCTGTTGCCACCACAATTTTACCATATTGATTGCTTGTTCCGTTTTCTTCCTAAAATGACATTCTTGCAAAGTGCTTAGTATAAACTTGCTCCTTAAAACTTCTATATGCGTAATAATCTTACCATCTTCTTTCGGTTTGCAGGTGAGCTGAAGTCCACAAAAGCCTATGAGAAATGGGCTAAAAAGATCTCCGAGATAGAGCCACCCACAAATCCATTAGAGAGGAGAGTGAAGTAAGCTCCCACCTTTGCCTCCTTAAACACTGAACTCCAGTTCTACCACCTGAAGATATGATTCACCATCACATGCATACCAGTCACTAATGATTTGTCTCCTGAATTCTCACAGGAAAAAGAAAAGCCAGGAGAGTGATCTCATCCTGGCGATCTCGAAGCGCAGGGAGCAGAGGAAGGAGGGGTTCAACTCGTTGCTCTCATCCATAATGTCCAAGTGCGATTCCAAGTCCTCCAAGTCGTCCAAGGCGAGCAGCTCAGAGCCTACGGAGGAAGAGTTTGAACGTGCTAGGCAGAGGCTGGAGAAGAACCGCTCGAAAGGGCGCAAATGATACTGCTCTTGACATGCAGGTCAGGCCGTCTTTGCCATCTGGCTGATGTGGTGGTTGCGCTTGGAATGTAGCACTGTTTGAGGAAAACTGGGAGTGTGGTCCAGTGGCTTGTGTTGCAACTCTGGTAGTACCTTTGTTTGCAGAAACTGGTCTTGTGTATAAGTACTGAATGGATGTAGGTGTTTTCGAATGTGATCTATATCAGTGTCCTGTTACCATCAAAATGAGACCCTCGTTTTACTGGCAGGCTGGTTATGGTCTGGTAATTGTTTATCTTCATATCCTATGGTTATTGGCGTATGATTTGCTGTGTAAATTGAAGATTGAAGAATACATGCTGGGCTTTCTTGTTTTGACGAAACCTGTAACTTGCGTGTATGATTGTATGAATTGCTATTGATAGTCTCTCCGGTGTGCATCCGCGCTTGGGTTGTTGATGCCATGTCCCATTCCATGCTAGGGTGATTACTGGGGAAGAGTTTGAAGGCCAAGGCAACAAATGAAGGAGTGTGAGGCCTGAGCTTGTAGCATCAGGTTCTCTATCTATCACCAAATCTATCAATGTATTTTTTTACATGGAAATGTATCAAGGTTGAGCCGACGTTTGATGGTTTTAGAGAAATGGGTTCAGTCAGTTCAAACAGGAAGAGGATGCTTATTGTCACGCTTTATGCAATAGAAATGCAAGATAATCCCTAGACAACCCACTTTATAACGAGAAATCTGATCTACTCTCTCCGTTCCAAAATATAAGATGTTTTAAACTTTTTTTGACACTATGTTTCTAACATTTTTAGTGTGTAGGTTGAAAGCAAAGTGAGTGAACCTACACACTAAAAGACATTTAGGTACATGTGTGGAAGAAAAAGGCTAAAACATCTTATATTTTGAAATAGAGGGAGTAGTAGCCAACTCATTAATACTACAATAGTATACTCCATGAGTCTATAATTCTTGTTATAATTGTAGTTTAAATTTTAATTAAAATCACTCAAAAATTATGGAAAGGAGGGAGTAGTTCGTGTTCAACCTGTCCCAGGC
Organism: Dactylis glomerata; assembly: GCA_007115705.1. Taxonomy (NCBI): domain Eukaryota; kingdom Viridiplantae; phylum Streptophyta; class Magnoliopsida; order Poales; family Poaceae; genus Dactylis; species Dactylis glomerata. The sequence continues at coordinate 66,377 of QXEO01000833.1, read as the reverse complement.
CGAAGAATGATGAGCAGGCAGCCACAATCATGGCCGGCCATCAGTTCCAGCGAAGCCTAATCATGGCCGCGCGCTGCTGGACCAACCGGCCAAACCAGCTAATCTCGGCAAACTCCAGCACAACCGACGGCCACCCGAGCTCCTCTCCCGGCCGCTCGCGCGCACTACAAATCGCCCCGCCGCGCCTCGCCACCCTCTCCCCGCACAAGCGATCGAGAGACCTCCCAGCCCCCGCTCCCCGCTCCGATCCACCAGAATAAACTGCGCCTCGCCGATCGATCTCCTCCCCATTCCCCTCCCTCCTCGAGCCATCATCATCGCCGTCGATTAGCTGTGCAGCGTGCAGGCTCGCCGTCGTCGAGGAAGAAGAACGGTCGGAGGAGAGAGAGCTAAGAAGAGAGATGGAGATGAAGAAGATCGTCTGCGCCGCGCTCGTCGCCGTGGCGGCCTCTGCTTCACTGGTCGCGGCCACCGACGCCCCCGCCGCCGCCCCCGGCCCCGCCACCAGCGGCGCCTTCGCCGCCGCCCCGGCCGCCGGCGCGCTCGTCCTCTCCCTCCTCGCCTACTACCTCCACTGATGAGACGGGACGGAGCGCGTACTCGCGGATGCCGCCGCGCACGCATATCCGACGCGGGCGCGACGCGACGAAATGCATTGGTTAATTTATCGATTATCGCTAATAATTAATTTACGATTATATGGGTACGTAATGTAATTTCGTTTGATTTTTTCTTAATTTGATTCGTTCGGTACATTCATTTCACATTTGTAAGTTGTAGCCGTGTGTAATGGCACTCATTGCTATTTGAATTTGAAATTGGCATTTGCTGTAATTTCTAGCGTGCTGATTCGTGTAGTCTTTCATCTCCTTTTTTTTTGCATTATGCATCAATTTTTTTAATAAAGTAAATATTTAAATATCGCAAAAATACAATCATAAAAAATGAAAAAGAAAAAAAATAAAGACCCATCACGGTAATGCAACACCCGCGATAACAACACTATAACCTATTGGCGAAGAAAACATCCCAACCACATAATAGCTTCTCCAACAGCAAGTTCTCTAAGAAAAAAAAATGCCTCAGCGTTGTCTTCCCTCGATCGAATCTTGAGTTTTCACCCTAGTTCAAATTCACAAAACAATGCCCTTAGCAATACCATTGCCAGATACAACCAATAAAGACCAGATCTTAGGCTTTCACCGTGAAAATCGCAACACTATACTCGAGGAGCACCATCACAAATGCAGTTCACAAAGTGCTGTCACCCCCTCTTGCCAAGGTCGCTATTGCAAGATACCGAACACCCCGACAGAAGGACTGTGCCGCCCATCTTTGTTGCCAATCGATCTCCTCCCCTTCCCTAACCCTGCCTCGAGCCATTATCATCACCATCGATTAGTTGTCCAGCATGCATGCTCATCATCGTCGATGAAGAAGAGCGGTTGTAGGAGAAAGAAGCTAAGAAGAAGAAAAAGAAGAGATGGAGATGAAGCAGATCGCCCGCGCCCCGCTCGTCGCCGTGGCGGCCTCCACCTCCCTGGTCGCGTCCTCCAACGCCCCCGCCGCCGCTCCCGGCCCTGCCACCAGCAACGGCGCGCCGCCGCTCTCGTCCTCTCTCTCTCTCCTCGCCTACTGCCACCACCGATGAGACGGGACGGAGCACGTATTTGCGGACGCGACACTGATACAAATGCGTTGATACGTTTTGAATTTGAAATTAGCATTTGCTGTAATTTCTAGCACTCTGTGCCGATTCGTGTTGGCATTCATCTCATTTTCTTTTTCGTATTGGCCTTTTAAATGTTCGTATAGTGGGAGAAGGCACATTGAGCAGCATGATTCATGCCGCACAGGAGACAGGAACAGTCGTGTTCGTGACGACTCAAAAGTTCGCTGATGCAAAGGTTGGTTTGACGGCACTACGAAATGCTCTAGGACGTGGCCTGTCCATCAGGCATCAGCACTAGGGCTAGGGCATTTCGAAATAAATCTAAAAAAGGGCATTTCGAAATAAATAAATAGATAAATGAATAAAGAAAATAAAAAAACATCAAATGATAATTTTTTTGATTGACCATTACCCTTTTCGTCCCTGATTCGATTCGTCACATCTCCCTCGCCTCCGCAGCCCTTCTTCCCCTCCCTGCTCCCACTCCTCCGCTCCTCCCACTCCTCGCTCCCCAAACCCTACCGCGAGCAGGCGCTACCTGCGGGGGCGGAATGGAGTCGCACGTGCTGGTGGCGCTCGCCCTCTCCATCGTCGGCGGCCTCAGCACCTCCCTCGGTACGCGCCCTCCCTCCGCAGATTCTGCCCGCGGTTTGCTTGCTGTTGATGGCTTGGCTGCTTCCCTGCCACCCTAGGAATTCGTCTTGCGCGCCGCGGCTTCCACCTGTACAGAGCAGCTCTCCTGAATTAATTTTTCTTTTTTCGGGATAATCGTGATTATAACCTGTTCTTAGCGAACTGTATGAAATGGAATCCAGTCCCTCGCTATTTCTTAAGTGATTGATTTTTGCGCCGTTTTGCCCCCCCGAAGGGGACGAATTGATCAATCGCGACTCAAGTCAAGTTCACCAGAATGCGTATATGAAGGAAGTCTAGGGAGTAGGGACCTGTCGGACTATTTTTCAAGGTTGACCTGTCCCGAGTGGCAAATCTTGTTCCACAGGCTTAGGGACTGGGTGTGTGTGTGCTTTCCTCTTGTTTTTACGTGCTCAAGTGGCAATGATCGGTCTTCCATGTTTGTTGTTTGCCTAATAGAGTTAGCTAATGTGTGTCCATGCCACTTGCTTAGTTTTGGGTAGCAAATTGCAACTGTGAAACAATTTAACATGTTGCCTACAATTATTCATTAGGCTACTCCCCCGTTCTCTATTAGTTGTCGCTTATTTAGTACAACTTTGTACTAAATCATGGACAACTAATATGGAATGGAGGTAGTAGATTCTAAATGTCCCGATGCTTATACTTGTACACTGCAAGGCCTCTGTGTGTATTCGTGGTCACTTAGGCTAAGCTCAAATTTTGCATTTTCAGGGGCGCTGTTTGTGATCTTGAATCCTTCCCCTGACCTTAAGAGGCTCGGCCTCCTCCAGGTCATCAACTTGCTCTTTTATGTAATCGGGTAACTTCACTGTATTATAGGTAAGCGGTAATTGTCTAACTGATGGCTCGTGCTCCATATACTGCTTATGTACAGGGATTCGCTGCTGGACTTATGTTGAGCATTTCGTTTCTAGACCTGGCACACAATGCACTCAATTCTATAGGCTTCTTGAAAGCCAACCTTTGGGTGAGTCAGATTTTGCTTGAAACTGTAGATCCATGTCAGAGAATTTTGCTATATCTCAGATAACAAAATGCAACCTATTTTCGTAGTTTTTTGCAGGAGTTCTTTTCTTTGGATTGATTGTCAAGTTTATTCCAGAGCCAACCTTTGTGCCAACAACTGATGCAAACAAGAAAAAGGTTGGAGTGGACCATCATATTAATCTGTTGGCTTACTAAAATCGGACGGCTGAGTAGAATGTTTTTGTCTTTTGTGGAAAGCAGACTGATGATGATGGGTCGGGTAAAGATATGATGAAAAAGCATCGCCGTCAAGTCCTATTCAGTGGTATCATTACAGCTGTTGGTAAGAAACTACGAATGTGTGTAAATCATTAAGCTCCCTTGTTTTATCAAGCCTGCACTTGTCAAACTTTCTTTATGGGACATGATTATTTTTGAGCTATTTCATGCCACACGAGGTTCCTTGATGAAATCCGGTGAAGTTTTGCTTCAATCATTTGACTTTATACTTATCCCGAGCTGCAGGAATCAGCTTGCACAATTTTCCTGAGGGAATGGCTGTATTTCTTGGATCTGTGAAGGTAATGCCTTTGCGTATTCATGTTCATATAGTGGCATGATTAATTTGCTAAAGAGGGCTTAGGACTGCACCTTGCATTTGTTCTAATAGATTAGTTACTGGGGTGTAGCTTGGTTGTTTTTGTTTTCCAAGAGCTAATTTACCATGTCTGATTATTTAGCTTGTGCTGATTATGTTGGTATAATGAAAAAAAATGCAGGGCCTTCGCGTGGGAATTAACTTGGCATTTGCTATTGCTTTGCACAACATACCCGAGGTACATAAATCAACCTAAAACCCTTTCTGGTGAAGTAACCTGAAAATTCTTATCTGAAGTTGTATGTTGCATCCTTGCCACTTTGGATAGCCTTAGCATGCTCTTTTGCAACAAGATTCAACTGCCATTATTTTTTACTGTTATAATGCACCAGGAACTCCATGTATAAGTTTCATATGAAAACCCTGATTTCACGACAAGTGATTTTTAACTTATGTCCAGTGCTTGTATGCCATTAGTTTCCGCTAGGTCTCCACGTCATCCAAATTATATCGCTGTGAGCGCTTGTAGGTTGTCTCGTTATAATGTCTGTTAAATATGTTCCTTTTGATCCGTTTATTTCAGTTTGATGCTGAGTGAGTATAACAGAATTAAGTGGCATCAAACATAGTAGTACATACATGGGAGTTGTGCTTTTTGTGTTAGTGAGATATCTTATTTTGAATAAAATTTACCATAGGAGAATTTACATAATTCCATTTTATGGAGAGAAGATTTAGGGAAGCTATGGTTCTACAAACATATATCTGAGACTACTGGCAGACCGTTATTAATATTTGATGATTCTGTGCAGTTTACTATCCTATCTTGTTCTTTTATCACTATCCTAACTAGTTGACACTTTGTTGCCCTCTCAGGGGGTTGCTGTTGCTCTGCCGCTCTACTTTGCTACCAAAAGGTACATGTTTTCCCCATGTAGACATGAATAATGAATGGAATTTATTGTTCACATCAGCCTTCAGAAAAATTAGTCCCTAACATAAATGCTATGGAATTCTCTGATTTTCTATAGCCAAAAGTTATAATTAGGTTACACAAATAGAAGTCATGTTTGTTAAGATACAGTGGTATACAAAATGGGAACTTCGCATAGATGGTGAACCACTCTTATCTTGTCTATGTGACCTCCACCTGTTTGTCCGGTCTTAAGAGGATGAGAACAATGATTAGGATTCCAAAGTACTGCAAAGCACGAACATGCTTCAAATGATTGTACCTTAAGAATATGGAAAAATACATTTGCTTTACAGTTCAGCATTTCCTATTGTAATTGTTGGACCTGTTTTTTTGGCAGTGGATAATACAATCTGTTTTTTCCCTTCTCCTTTTCATATCAAAGCAAATGGCAAGCATTTAAATATGCAACACTCTCTGGTTTGGCTGAACCACTTGGAGTGGTTTTTGTAGGTATGCTATTCTTCGTGAGCATTTTTCTGCAAGTTTATGCTTTAATATATATCTGTTGAGTACTCTTGTAAATGTGGTTACTGCAGCTGCCTTTTTTCCAAGCAACTTAAATACTGAAATTCTTGAAGGCCTGCTGGCATCAGGTTAGTCTGTTAGTACTTAGTAGAACTAAAAGTGATATCCATACCTAGTACTTTGTTGACTTTCTGTTTGTCTTTACACAGTTGGTGGTGTTATGGCGTTCCTCACTTTGCATGAATTGTTACCTCTAGCGTTTGACTATGCTGGTCAGAAGCAAGCTGTCAAAGCAGTGTTCGTTGGCATGGCTGTCATGTCTGCAAGGTTTGTTGATGCTTCCGTGGTGACTAATGTGGATTTGTTTGCCAGTAGAAGACTTGCCTGTTTAGTTTGAAGCACCTCTACACCTCAAATTGAGAAAAATTAACTAATATCAATGTACACAGGATGGTCATTGTGATCTCATAATCTACTTGATATGATTTAGGATAATATTATAGCAAATTGATGTTATATGTTGTTGTCAGTTAAGATTATAGAATATTTGTTGGGTTAGTTTTATCATGTATAGGGCAAATTATGGCATGGTTGCAGTATTGTATGATGACAAAACGCTTAAACATATTACCCCTTCACGCTTGCAAAAATATTGACCTTAGTAAAATTTTATCAGAAGCAATATACATCAATGTGATCATGAATTTTCAAGTGTCGAATGCACCAGTGTCATATCAATAGTCACATAACTCAAATGCATGCATAACCTCTCATATGTCTTCACAGTACATACTAATTTGGACACAAAATCACTATTCGATATTACACTGTTACACAGCTCCCTGCCTTGAAAGCAGCACACATTATTCTTTACTCTACATACCTAACTTGTGATTCCGCATTGGCAGCTTGTATTTCCTGGAGATCAGCCTACCAAAGGAGATCAGCCTGTAGCATATGACCGCACAGCTGCAACCATATCAGCCTTTTCGCAGTATCCTCTGAAGCCTGAGAACTTTGGCATAAATTTTCCTTTTTCTCACGCTTCGCCAGGCAGGGTGTGTGTGGGATTGAGCAATTGTTGTTCAGAAAAGAATTTGTGGCTAGATTGTTGCACTGACCATGTGTACGCTATTACTCCTGGTCATTGTGTCTGACCAGTTTTACAGTGTACAAACAACAGAACGGCCACCCTACGCCTCCAGGGTGGCTGCAAAACAACACCCAGAATTAGAAGGCAACAATATACAGCTTTAATTTCTTTTGTCCTCCTCTTGCCATGCACTGTACTTTTTAAAAAACCTTTTCTTGTCTCAACAGTTTTGTTCAGCCGAAATGATGTTGCATTTGCCATTAGATACAGTAGCTATAGAAACATTAGATGAAAAGTCTAAAATTTCATCCAAAAATAGGCTATCAATTAGGAGTGTACAACAAGAACAGGGGCCATGCTATTCTTCAGCAAAACTGTCAGCTTCTAGGTTTCCGATTATGAGCTCGTAAACACACTGTTAGTTGGTGGCTGCATCTGCAACTGCAGCAGCATAACATTAACATATTTCCTCGTGTGAGCATAACACATTAGCATATTTACTAAATGCATTTGGAGCTCAAGCTCACTGGAGCCTTTTGTTTTGGAAGTTTCAAAAAATCTGAAAAATATATTTGCATGTAGGTAATGAGTATACTTCTAGCGTGAAAAAATCTCAGTTTGAAATAAACTTGGATTACATGTTATATAAAAAACAAAATCTGACAAGATTTGAAGATGCATTATTCACACCTTGATCTATTTTTGTCTATTTTTGTGTAGACTAGAATACAATATATTTCAGATAGAGACTTAGTACACTTAACATCATTGTCTATGTGTACATTTTTTTTTGAATTTTAAATATTGTTCAAATGTTCAAAATAACGAGGTCCAGTGAGCGGTGAGCCTAGAGCCAAATTGACACACTCCTTTAGAGCATCTCCACCGGCGCCCCCAAAATGGTGGTCGACAAGGCGTCGGCTGGGCCGTTTTGGGGGCGCCGGCAGGCCCTTCCAAAATTTTGGGACTAGGCTCCCACACCGGCGGTCCCAAAACGCCGGCCTAAAAAAATATGAATTTAACCAAATTATAAAACCCGTGGATTTTCATTGAATTTGGTGCAAACTTGTGCGGGTTTACAAATATTTCTAAAACCCTAACCCTAATAGCGGACGCGGCCGCCACGGCGCCGTCGTCCTGAGCTGCTGCCGGCGCCGCCGTCCTCCGGCGACGTCCGGCTTGACGTCGTCGTCGTTGTTGCTGATGTCGAAGACCGACTGGCCGCCGGGCGCCCCTCCTGTCGCTCCTCCGGCCCCGGCCAGCGAGTGTGCGACAACGAGTTGCAGGCCGGGGGCGTCTTCCGGGTGGTCGGGGTGGCGGAAGAGCTTCGCCAGCATCTCCCGGTCCGCGACCCACCATGGCCGGGTCTCCTCGAGGAGCTCCGGCGGGATCTGCTCCCACTCCTCCTCCTCCAGCTCCTCCTTCTTCTCGCGGCGGAGAGGCGCCGATGAAGACCCACCGGCATCCCGAATGACGATGCCGGTGTTGTGCGCTGGTGGTGGGTAGGGCGCGGAGCGTGCCGCAGAACGCCTGTCCTAGGACGAGCTCCGTGACATCAAATGGGTCAGCGCAGAGCGCGCACTGGTAAAGGGGCGGCGCGCCGGCGGCGGCACGTACCCATGTTCCCGGAGGACGTCGTCGATGTCCCGGTTCTGCCACCAGACGCGCTGGCCGATGATGTTGTACCGGCTGATGTGGGGTCGGCGAACTCCCCGAGCTCGGCCTGCCGCTCCCGTTGCAGCCGCGGCAGCCAGATGTCCTGGCGGGGCGCGTTCTCCCGCTCATGCATCGGGAGCATCTGCCAGCGGCGGCCGATGAGGGCTTCGAGCTCCGCGCCATCCGGTATCGGCGGGACGGCGTAGCCCGCCGCCAATACGTTCCACCAGTGCGACAGGTGCCACGCCGGCGGGACGAGGATCGCGTTCTCCCAGAGAACCCGCGCCTCCGCCTCGGTGAAGTTTGTCGGCTGGCCGAAGCCGCCGCTACCGCTGACACCTTTGCGCGGCATCGTCAGTGGAGGTAGTGCGACGGGGAGAAGTGAGGCGACGGGGAGAAGAGGAATTGGTGGGCGGCGGGGAGAAGTGAGGCGCCGGGAGGAAGAGGGGGTTTTTATGGCGGGGAGAGAAGCTCCACCGGCGCGCATTCATGGCGGGAGGCAGGCGTCGCCGTGTGGCCGTCGGGCTCCGCGTGGCGCCTCGGGAACCCGCGGCGCACTGAAGGCGACGACCGACGACGATCGCGTCGTCATAAAATACGCTGACCGTCGGCCGCGCTCGCTTACACGCGGGGCCAGGGTGTCGGTACCGAGTTGCCGCGTGCTGCCGGCGCCCCCGATAGGATCCTGCCGCGCAGGGGCCGGTGCGGGGGTGCCGGCTATTTTTTTGAGCTCGATGACGCGCCGGCTTATTTTTTAGGGCGCCAAGCCCTATTTTAGCTCCCGAGTCCAATTAAAGCGCCGATCGCATTTTAACAGCGGATTTGGAGCGCGGGTGAAGATGCTCTTAGGACCAAAGACCACAAATATGGAGTATCGCAGCACAATAATAAAAAACGTGAAACTGGAAAGAGGCAGAGGGTGGTAGGCAGAAGAATTAATGGCGAGTAGTCAATACGGTGGGCCCACCCTTCTTCTTCTTCCCAACTCTTTCCCCACCCATCCCATCCCAGTGAGAACAGAACGGAGCAGAGCCGAAAGAAACGCCGCTAGTGAGAAACGAGACGAGGCCTCCAGAGTCCAGACCGGAACAGAGCAAAGCAAGGGAGGGCGGCGGCCATGGCCCTCGCCCTCGCCATCTTTCCCCTCGCCTCCTTGCTCCTCTCCGCCGCCGCTGCGCCGCCCGCGCTGGCCCAAACCTGTGAGTATCTTCGTGCTTTGCCTGCTTGTTTCCTTGCGAGAATGTTTTCCCTCTTGCCTGTAAGGTCCGACCGATACTGCCACGCTATCGCCTGCTTTGCTTGCTCTCCTTTTGCTGCACCTGCACGCCCAGAGAGCAGTATAATATTTCCTAATGGTTTTTATGTTAGTGCTGCATCTGGCACAAAACCTGCACTCAAGATTCTAAACATGTCAAACCAGACACAACCCCAGTTTGGTATTTGGGCAGATGAGTAGAGTAGGTAAACAAATACCTTGAAGAGAGGGAGGGAGGGAGGGAGATTTTTAATAGGATATCAGACCTCTGTATGCAGGAGCAAAGCCAGGAAATTAGGATCAGGGACCAAAGGAGACAAACGGTGCAATGTTAGTCTTAACAGGGGCCGAATATGGTTTGTATTTGGGATGCAAAGCGGCACCTGATTCACCCCGCTTCGTAGTCAAAATAGGTTAGGCTAATTTTAACTTTTTTAGCAAATTAGTTTACTTTGAACTAGCTTTTACTTTCGCGGGCTTATGCGGGACATCCGCTTGCCACCCTAGTTTGTATAGACATTTTTCTGTAAACAGTTGATCTTTTTTTCCTGTGAATACATGCACATAATATCATTGGCCCCCTGTCGCTGTTATGAGTTGCTCCAGATGTCAATTCAAATATCTAATCTAACACCAATTGTTTCTATTTTCTGCAGCGCGATGCCCCGACGGCTGGCAAATCGCTCCGGACCATACCAAATGCTTCACGCACATCTCGACCTCCCTCTCCTGGGATGGGTCCGAAGCTCTCTGCCGCAACTTCAGTGCCCACCTGGCCGCACTGTCGTCAGCTCAGGACCTAAGTTTTGCAAAGTCGCTCTGCGGAGCTTCCTCCTCGGGGTGCTGGGTCGGAGGGCGTCGCCACAACACCAGCGGTGTCACGGGCTGGAAATGGTCCGACGGCTCGTCTTCTTGGAATGATACCGTATTTCCTGGTGAGCCGCCACGTGCCAACTGTAGCGGTGCTCGGTGCGGTCTGGCCACTGGCAACGATATGTGCACCTTGGTGACCAGCAAGCATGCGGCGCTTACTGGGAAGAAGTGTGGCGAGTCCCATGGGCTGATCTGCATGATAAATCGCGGTGAGTCTTATCTTGGTTGTATTAATTGAAGTACTTTGTTTTGCAGACATAGTTTGCGCTAACAGTCTGACACCCACTGTTTTGTATCAGAGGATAGGTGCTACCAAGATCACTGCCACAAGGAGTATTTCATAGTTCTCATTGTTGTTAGCGGCTTGATTCTCTTGACCACTCTAGCTGTTGTGGTCTGGCTTCTCGTCTATAGGCGGATCAAGAAAAGAAAAAGATCGCGTGAAGCTTCCGCTGCTTCAGCTACCGCGTTAGTGCTGCCGCTTTGGAAAGTGTTCACCAGTGAAGAACTCCAATTGATCACAAAGAATTTCAGTGAGGGAAACCGGCTTCCTGGAAACGCAAAGACGGGTGGAACCTACAGCGGGATCCTGCCAGATGGATCCAAAGTAGCAATCAAGAGATTAAAGAGATCCAGCCTACAAAGGAAAAAGGATTTCTACTCTGAGATTAGTAGAGTCGCCAAGCTTTATCACCCTAATCTAGTGGCTGTAAAAGGATGTTGCTATGACCATGGCAATCGGTTTATTGTCTACGAGTTTGTCGCGAATGGGCCATTGGATGTGTGGCTGCATCATATTCCCAGAGGAGGGCGGAGCCTTGATTGGGTGACGAGAATGAGAGTTGCCACAACTCTTGCGCAGGGGATCGCGTAAGTCATCCTAGCCTTATGTGCACATATTTATATTTTAATCTATTCTACTCCGGGAAACGTCATATTTTGAAAGTAAAAATTGATAAAGCATCAGCTCATATGGTCTAAGCTGCAACTATTTAAAAAAATATTCAGTTCCTTTCTTTCATAATACTGATACCTATTTAGTGTGCATGCCCAATTGTGGTTGCTCGTTAAGTGGCACTTGTCATCTACAAATGTTGAAGACCTATTATGCATGGAAACTTCTGGGGACACTTATGCTTTTGTTAGGTTATAAATTGCGATAATTGCCTAAGTCAGAACTGGTTTCACTGTTTTGTTCTTGCAGATTTCTCACATACTTATTAGTTCCAGCCAAACTAGATAGAATGCTTGCCGTGGATTTATATAACTTGCAAGCAATATTTGATTCCCACGTGTTATTCATGTTCTACTGAAGCAGGACGAATTTTTTTTTTCCAAAAAGGGGAGCCCCAGCCTCTGCATCAATTGATGCATACGGCCTCTTATTTCATTATTAATAGTAGAAGTTAACTTATTACAAATCATGGGTCGCAAAGAGTCTCAACGTGGATCAGCCATCTAAAAATAACAAGTAACATGCACCGCCTTTGCATCAACATGATAATCGCTGATCAAACCACCAGCCGTACCGGCTGTATAAATCCCGTGCAACTGTTGCCAAATGGTTGCACCCAATATCCATAGCCTGGCGCTCCTCCACAGGCTGGAGAAAAGACCACATACGGATCCAGTGTGTAGCCAAAGGGATAACCTGTAGAAAAGATGGAAAACTTGATTTGTTAAAAATAAAATCATTTCAAACATTCCAAGTAGCCCATAACAAAGCGCACACACCTACTCTGATGTGGCCTTTATCTTTTTTGGCTACACCATTCAGCCAGTTTCCAAACAAGGTTGTAATATTTTCCTGTTGATCACAAAAACAACATTTCGTGCATCCTTGCCAATTGCGTTTAACCAGATTGTCTTTAGTTAATATTACCTTCCTATGTATAAACCACATAAAAATCCTTATTTTAAGTGGTACCCTAAGCTTCCAAATGTGTGTGATCATGTTCTACTGAAGCACGACGAGTTAACATTGCTTGTTTACACTATTTTCAATTCGAGACATTTCAGTCGTGTTGCCATTGTCCTCCGAGCCTTATATTTAATCACTACAATAGTACTCCCACTGCTCCGTAAATTAAGCATATAATTTTTTTCAGAAGTCAAACCATGTAAAGTTTGTCCAAACTTTTAGAATAAACTATCAATCTCTACAATGTCAAATTAGATACACCATTAATATATCTTCATATTCTATCTATATAGTATTATAGTTTTATATAGTTTTTTTCTATAAACTTTGTCAAACTTTACGTTGTTTGACTTCAGAAGAAATTTATATGCCTTGTTTTATGGAATGGGGGTAGTACCATTAATGATCACACACTTACTAGTGCTCTTTTCAATCCAGATTTTTGCATGACAAGGTGAAGCCCCAGGTAGTCCACCGTGATATACGTGCAAGCAATGTTCTTCTTGATGAGGAATTTGGTTCCCATCTAATGGGTGTTGGCCTGTCCAAGTTTGTGCCGTGGGAAGTGATGCACGAGAGGACTGTCAAGGCCGCAACATATGGATACCTTGCGCCTGAGTTCATTTACAGGAATGAACTGACAACAAAGAGCGACGTCTACAGCTTTGGTGTGCTGCTTCTAGAAATCATCAGCGGTCGCCGGCCAGCACAGTCTGTTGAGTCTGTTGGATGGCAGACCATATTCGAATGGGCAACTCCTCTAGTCCAATCACACCGGCATCTAGAGCTGCTAGACCCACTCATCAACGACTTACCGGAGATAGGGGTGATCCAGAAGGTCGTGGACCTCGTCTACGCCTGCACCCAGCACGTCCCCTCAGTGCGTCCAAGGATGTCTCATGTCGTCCATCAACTACAGCAGCTCGAGCTGAAGTCAGCAGCCTCTGAGCTACTGAGAAGCGGGACCAGCACCAGCGCGACATCTCCAATGCTACCATTGGAGGTCCGGACACCTCGCTGAAACCATCCACCATCGGAAGTCGAGAACCGCTGTTGTTTGCCAGTCGGTAGGTAGCACATTCATTGAAACTGTGGAGTGACCCAAGAGCCTCCTGTAACTGTAAGTGTGATGACTTCCTTACGCGCAAGTACTTATAGGTAATGTAGTACGGTTTCGAAGGCCTAAAGTTTGTTCTATCCTTAGAAGTTCTTGACATCATCCTTGCTAGCCATTTGTACCCCAGCTGATCTCTATTTTGGATCTCAGTATGGCTGAATGTAGCGACCAACGTCGATATTATCTGTACTCCGTAGAAGTGGCCTATTGATGTAGTATTTGATTGTTGATTTTAGTACTTTGTTGTATCTCCATGTCTCTACATTTTACATGAGCTTCATATATACTAAGGGTACTCGAGATGTATTCACAGAATATAGTGGAGTAGAAGGTTCTTGAGCCGCAGGCCAAAGTTAACTGGAGCTAAGCAGGGGGCTTTCGCCTTAGCTTGTTGAAGGTGGGTTTCAGTGGTTGGCTAGCGCTGGGATCAAAATGGCAGCAGGGGCTCCTTCTCAGCATAGGATGCGCTAGAACTGGTCGAGGTAAATTTGCACCGTTTAACTGGTTCCCACCAACTGATCGACACTGTTGTTATAAACTTCACAATTATGTCTGCAGTGATCTTGTTAGCCACTGCTTTTGTTGAAATATCATACAGGCATAAAAAAAAAGTGTCCTTTTGTCCTGTAGTACTTTAAAGGTTTTTCTTGCCTTTTATTATCTCGTGGCAAACTCGCAATCATGTTGCGTTTGCCATGGATGGAGCGATAATTTAGAACTTTTAAACTAACTGTGCCTAAACTAAAAGTTTAAAATTGCATCCAAGAATATGTTATGCAATTAGGAGTGTACAGTAATGATCAGGGCCATGCCATTCTTCAACACTAGATTGGTATCAAGTAACCAGCTATTTTGTTGTTATTTGGTTATCTCAACATACTCGGGTAGGGTTCTGCAGTCCTGACATGTTTGCGTGGATGCTGCTTTTGACAATGTGATTGTAAACATGAAAAATCATGAAGGGCTTGTTCGGTTAATCCCTTGACCAGGTGGATTAGAGTGGATTTGGGGGATTTTGATTTGCAAGGGATTTAATCCCCCTTCAAGTCCTCCCAAACCGAACAGGCTCGGATCGATCCTACTTTCCCAGGAGCGGACTTCCCCATCCGATCATGAGATGATAAACAAACAGTTAGTCTATGGCTGTATCTAGCTTGTCACTCAGCGCTAGCTGCAGCAAATTTCATGGATTACCGAGGGAAATACTGGACTCCTGGGTCTTGATTAGCTTGGGCTAACTTGTTCAAACAACTCAAAAGGAAGGATACCTGCAGGCGATGGATTGCATGGGTTCTTGGATTTAAGCCAGGTGATACCATATCGCTGCCACAAATCCTCAATTTTGATTTCTCAGCTCAAATTTCACATTCACAAAACCAGATTTGATCTACAACCTGGAGATTCTTTTTCTTTGGTTCGAACTTCAGGAAATGTTTATAGCAGAAAAAGAACTAAGGCGATACAGGCTAGACAAAACTTTCTCTCCAAAAACTGAATCGTCAGTACAAAGACATGGGAAGAAATGGCACTGTTCCCACCAGCGCAAGTGGTCAGCAAATTAGATGGAGGACGAAGATTAAACAACAGCCGCTTGGACAGGTTAATTTCTGTGGCCAATCCCGAAGTGAAATCGTCCTGTTTGTTTATCGTTGAAAGCGTATTCGAGTCTGAAAGGTCCCAGCGGTGAGTTCACACAGATGCCGACACCATACCCGTAACCACTTCCTGGCTTCGCAAGGGCTCCCGCTGGGTCACCTTAATAAAGAAGAAACCATGAAAGATCGTAGAAACAAATCTATGACAGCAAAATGCCGAGTACAGCATGACATACCAGAGCCAAGATCACTACCATAGTCACCAAAGACCATACCTTCGAACGGACCAAACTACACAGAGAATAACAGCTGTGAGTAATTAGTACGACGGCTTAGAATGCTGAATTTTCATGTTACTGCAAGCACGATGTGTATGAGAGTAGCACAGGAACTAGTTAAATGCGTTTGATGTCATTTGACAAGTAACAAAATCACTCCATCGTTAACACAAGTACATAAATCACTCAAAAAATTTAATCATTGAATAAACATCAGAAGATGATGAAAATCATGACAGTGTTAACATAGGGATGGAAAAGTAAACAATACTAAGAAATGAGAACCGGAAACCAGGCATCGTATTGGGGGTTATGGAATAATTTCCCATTAGCTAACTTTTAAGTACCCTTCGACACATGGCTAAGAAAGGCCATGCATGCACAGATACAAGCTTGCACACGTACATGATGCAGTTATCTGTGTCCAGCATGTGTTGGAGATGTTATACTGATCTGACAGGGACGAACTCAACCATGTGTTGGGTTGTTTTAACAAAAAAAAACTCTGACACATTCATTGGCACTGCATACAACAATAATATCATAAAAAATTCATAACCTATGCATTGGCTTGTTTCCTGCACCTGTCTAACTATATTCTTATATACAAGCAACCGATCCAAAAGAAAACTTCATCTTAAAAATGTCAAACTAATAGCAAATACTACAATTTTAGTTTCTTATGTGTATATTGATGTTGCCAGTTACACATTTATGAGAAAATAGAATATGGTTGTGTCTGTATTTTATCTTATGTTCTTTTAATGAAGACACACAACTTAATAATACGGAAAAAGAGGCAAGACCTACCAAGAAGCAAGAAACTTCTCCACTGCCAACTGCATATGAACGGCCAGAACCAATAGCACCTTCTTCATATCCTCTTACACTGTTAGCCCCACCAATTGAAAATGCTTCATGGGGGGAAAAGTTTCCCTCCACATGACCGCCAGAAGCGCTAGATCACAGAATAAATGATACAGAAAGTAACATACCAACTAAATGTAAGTCCACTGCTACGTAAAACATCTAGGTAACACATATTTTTATTCTAACCATCAATGGCACATCTCTACTACTTATAAAGGTACAAACTTGGCTGGAAAATAAAATCTCAGCCATACATATCAATTCATCTAACGACCCAGAATCATTTGTTCTCCTCTCCCCCTCCCCGTCCCCGTCCCCCCTCAAATCACGCAGATGCATTAGGACACCCTGATCGCGTGGATCAAATCCCACCCAATTCGCCTTGATCAGTAATCCCTCTCTTTCTTCTCAATTCCTTGGCACCACACCCATCGAGGAAGCCTCATCCACTTATCCACTCGATCGCCCCGGCGACGAGGCTCCTCGGGACGCTGCCGCCTGTGACTTCGCCGCCGGGGACGCCGAGACGCCGTTTGTTGGGTCGTCGCCTCCGTTGTTGTCAACAAATCGGGCTCGGAGAGCAGGCTAATCTCCAAGGTGCATCTGTCTACGAGTTCTCGAGAGGCCCTCAGGGATTTCTACCTCTGTTGAAAGAAAGAAGGCAGCTGTTGGGTCGCCGCCGCCGTTGCCGTCGATAAATCGGCCTTAGAGCAGGTCAATCTTCGAAGTGAATCTGCCTGCAAACTCTGGAGAGTCTCTCAGGGATTTCTACCTCTGTTGATTGCGTCCTCAAAGTGTTTAAGATTTTTTTGCTGGTACGTACATCCTCTATTGTTACTTGCGACAGGGTGTGCCGTCGTTGCGGCGCCTGCTGAGCAAAAACCACTCCACCGACCACCGCCCGACCTGTGCGCACCATCGCTAATTCCCAGGGAGTAGGGCGGTGCAGGACCTGGTAACAATGCTTGCACCCGGTATGTGACATGCACATGCTACACTCTTCTAATTAGGGGAGATAATATAATTTGCAACCATGCTTGCACTGAATTTTTAACGCTTGGTGTAGCACTACTTTGCACTAACCTGCGCCTGCAGAATGCAGACAAAGGTCGTTGATGATCTATTTGTTTCCAAGAAAAGTATAACCTCAGAGCATTATGACTTCAATTCTACAAGCTATTTTTGTTTCAGGTTCTAATTGAGGAATTTTTTATTGAAAAAGTTGCAAAAGAAATTTGTAGCATTAATCCTCACTGTAGTGACGAGAGATATTTGTTCAGAGCTTTAGATTGCAATTTAGGTTAATAGTTTTGTATGACATTCATGTGAAATATTTCCCTGTAGTTCTTTAGCTCAAAAGGGGTTATTTTATCTGTGATAGGTTACTCACCCACGGGAATGTCCTTCCTAATTGGTCGTGCTCCAGTACTGACGTCGAGGATGCGGCGATGGCGACGGAGCAGCACGTATGGTGGCGCTCCAGTCCTGTCATGGTGCTAGGAGCTCTGCGTCTCCCAGTTTGCTGACGCCGCGCGGACATTCAACGTGTAGTGCTATGCCAATACAATATGTGACGCTTACATGTTTGATGATTTGTTAGTGGCCCAGAGCCGGAGGAGCAGCAGCGTTGCGACAGGGATAAGGGCCAGGTGTTCAAGGCCAGGCGCGATCTGGAGTGCGAGGTGTACAACCAGACATTTTCAAAGACGGAGTTGTGCAACAAGTGAAGAGATCGGGCGTGCTATCACAATGTACTTGGCTGGTCCGCTGGTCCATTCCACATACAACACCTCTTCCGATCTCGCTTGCTTTCATCGTGAGAATCATATCTTAGCTACAAATTACACTTCGATTAAGGACTCGCAAACTACAGCAGATTATGAGATAACTATCTTCCTGACTACTCCGATGCCAAAGCATATCAAGTCGCAGATTTCGGTGATGGAGCTATCTGCCTGGAAACCTTTGTAGATGATGTTTAAGTTATGGATTCTTTTCTCATGGTAGCGTGGTTTTTACGGCTCAAATATATACATTGTTTTATACTTTGGCCATCTTTCCATAGAACCTTGCATGCGTATATTTTTAAATTTGCATTGGAAATGATGTGTCAAGTTTATGTGCAAGAGAACGGAGGGAATTTATAAGTCAAGTTGGATTTTGTCTCATTTGTTGATACATGAAGATATATATGTGTGCTAACTAGGATGAATGAAGCCAAAAAAAACTAAGCTTATGCGTGCATTGCACGTGCACACTTACTAGTTCACTTAAACATACCTTAGAATAAGTCGGGCAGGACCAATTTTATAACCCTGCTTCAAGTGTGCTGTCACTCTGTTGAATCTAAGCCACTGTGGAAGAATCGGCAGACCTTGCTCCACGTTAAAAGCAAACTGGAAGCAGTAACAATGTTAGGATATAACCAACTGTCACAATAAAAAAAATACTAGAAAGCAGCAGAATGGTGTAGGATAAATAGTAACCATTGTAGAGCTATGATCACCAGAGTCTCTGTAGACACCTCCAAGCTTAGCAAGTAATGTGTCGTCACAAGGATTTCCGCTGCATTGTCATGAGTCATGACAGAATTATCAGATTTCAAATACTTAATCTGACAATTATATTCAGTGTACCCGATTATGTATATGCTTCTGGTGCAAACTAAAGTTGAACGAGACATCAAGATTTGAGACCTGACAGTTAATTGGTTGTTATTGACATCTACAGTCACAGGTTTGCCTTCTTCATCACGAGCACCAGCATGCTGCATAGAAACTAGAAGGTGTCAATAAAACACAATTAAGCTATTCTTCGTAAAGGAGAAGTAAGGAAAGGAAACAGTAATGCATATTTATCTGTTTCAATCAACAAGGTAGTACTAACAACATCACAGATTCACATGAGTACATGACCATATCTACTTTGGACTTTTGCTGCCAAGCCTACTGTCCTTGGGGAAAAGCGAACTGCTTAAAAAATAATGACTCACAAGTTTACCTGAAATATGAATCCAAATGTACCACTCCATTTTGGCCTTAGTGGTCGACTATATTCGATGCCAGCAGTTACCTGTCCTATTGTAATAGGCCCATGGTCAGTATGGTCCCCACCAAGTGTTCCAGGAGTCCAAGAGTTCTGGGAAGGAAAAGAATTATAAGAGCATGCAGATGATTCTCATCTGATGGGAATGATGGAACTGTGAAGATGATATCATATTATACCTGAACCATGACAGTTCTAGACGTCCTCTTATTGTCACCGTCAATCCAAGGGTCAGTGTAGTTAAAATGATACAGAGAATCTATTTGGCCCCTCTTTAGTAAGAGATTCAACTTCTTGTTCCTCCCAAAAACATTACAATGAGAATATCCGAGGCTGTTAAGAAATTCCAGTATGAGAAAAATGTACATGCAGAATTTTTGTTGATACAGGCGGGTAAGATGAATTACAATGTTTAAAATCAAATTTCTAAACCAGTTCATAAAGGCCTGCTTAGGCTTAAGAGGGTCATCTTAACTTAAGGGCTCCAATACGGCGGGGCTTGAGAATAGCTCCTGGCATAAGCATGGGCCCCTTTCTAACTCATACATTTTAAGCACATACTTAATTCGCCATAGCTTATAGCTCAGGTTGCTTCTTGGAATTGTTGTTTCAGAAAGGCTCAAATCCAACTAAGTTTAAGAAACAATAATCTCCAAAATATTACTATGACAGTATCACATAACAAAACAAGCTACTAGATTCCATTCCAGGGAAAATAAGATAATAATGACTCTGAAAGAACCCACTGACCCGCCAATAAGTCGAGAAAGAGGCCCATTTGTTATCCTGCAGAAAATCAGAATGTCACATGGTAGCAATATATGTCAAACTCAAAATTCAAAGGTAATTCACATATAGGCTACATGCAGTATTCCAAATCCAGTACGTAATAACCCACGTCAGCACCTTACAGGCTAATGAACACATTTTATGAAAGCATACAATTCACTAACCCACTCGAAATGCCAACGTCAGGAACGAGCCCATCAGCAGTGCATTCAACAAGATTCATTAAAAGATCAACTTTATTAGAATCTGCACAAGATCATATATAACACTGGTACTTGAGAAAAAAGAAGGCCTGCTTTAAAAAGTGGGAGCTAGATAAATTAGCTTCACCTCCGACAGGCTGCAGAGTTATTGTAACATCCTCCATAATTCCCATAGAGAGTACTGTTTCAACATCCCTTTTCACTTGTGCTCTATTGTAAACCTATTTTCATCATTAAAAGTTAAGACAGATAAGATGTCCACCACAGCATCAAGGCTACAGGACAGTAGTTTCATATTGACATCAAACCAAGTTTTGCATCACAAATTACATACAACGGTAAATCAATGCTTTGCACATCATAGCACGAATTGTGAAATAAGAATAGTTCATAAAATAATGTACTGCAAAATCGTGCACCAAGGACATAATCTATATGCAGATTTATAAATACCATTAATAATCGTCCAAAGTAGACTAAACACAGATACGGCAAGGAAGCTTCTAAACATGCACTTACCTGACCCTTCTTTGTGGTAAATTGCCGTAGTATGGTATCTAGTTGTGTCTTTCCAGTAGTTGGTTCACCACTAGTTAACAGAGAAATGGAAAGCCAAAGAAGATACAAATGATCAGAATATTATATGGCCATAAAACAGTAATCAGTGAAGAGAATCTCACTAAGTCAAACTAGGATTCTCACGTTTTTCTATCCATAAAGCGAATATTTATATCGTTAACCTCGGCTTCAGAAACTTGTAACTTCAGAATTCCTCCAGAAAGGATCTCAGCAGAAGAAACCTGAGACCAAATCAAGTGCTGAAATATCCTTTACTAGTTAAAGCTATAAACAATGTTGCCTTTGACCTAAAACGGTAGACACCTAACTTTTGGTATACTCAACTAGCAGGTTACCAACTACGGAAAATTCATATTTTCTTAATCACTACTTAGCGTGAGCAGTATACAAGCAGGGTAACACATACAAAAAGGGGAGCATAATAGGAAGTCTTTACACGAGAGCATACAGAGGGTGGGATACATATCATGTTTTAGTTCTGTTACGGTTGAGAACATGTAGGATCAAAAGCAACAAAGTATAGCTTGGGAATGAAGTTCTATATACATAGCTGGAACCAGGAAGCAACTAACAACACAGTAAAATAGAATACTATGTTGTATGCCCTACCGATTCGATACTGGTGAGACTGAGATGTAAGCAATGTCAAGTGCATTACAAAAGCAGAAGATTAACAACTCAAGTCCAGTGGTGGTAGGCCTCTTGAAGGCCAATAAGATGCACAGTATGTTCACTTGTTCCTTAACACAAGGCCAAAAGATGCCTGTTGTCCGGCAATGTTCTCAAACAATTTGTAATACAGCACCAAATAGCAGAGACCACGAAATTAAAGCACAAAGTTAGAACTTGAATTATGTTACACCTACCATGCCAGTAAGACTGCGATCCTGATACCATCCATTAATGGACTTCACCACTTGATCTAAATGTCTTATGTTGATTATTTTCCCTGCATACACAATAAATTATGTTTCAAGAACAACTCTTAGAAGCTATTACACGAGTAATCACTGATGCTTTATTTCCTTTTTCTTTTAGAGAAACAAAATAAAATTGAGGAACATCCAGGAGGAACGAAAATTTCCATTTCTCTATAAAGAAAGAATACCAAGAGATTAAATCACAGCAGATGGACCTTCATACCATATATTTATGTGGAGTTTGGAAAAAAGTTAATGGTTTTAAGATTTAACCCAATGAACAGCAATGCCAATTTGGCACACATAAAAGGTGTGCTCTATTTGCTGTGTCACCTTTTCATTGGAATTTTCTCATAATTATACTGCATAGCTTAATCTAGTGATATCATAGTATGAAGAACAGCTAAAAAAAGAAAAGTTTAGACTTAAATCTTAAATGGCCTAAAGCTAAGCTAACATGTTGTAACAATCCATGTAGCATTGTGATGTAAAATCCTCTCAGTTGAGCAAATTTTAAACATCATCTAACATAACAGACTTCACGAGAACAACAAAAAAGACTACCATGGCGGTCACGAAATGATTCAGTTAGGAACTTAGAAGGCAGCATCTTGGCACCCTCACAGACCAGCCCGTGGAATTCCTGGTTAGGCTCCACCTAAACCACAGAGAAAAGACACATTTTGCAACCTCCAGCTCCAAAAATAAGCCATGAAAAAGGAATTGGGGAACAGGCAAAAACCCGACCTCGAAGACGAGTCGAATGCCGTCACGGGTGTCGACAGCGACGGGCATGCAGGAACGAAAGAGACCGCTCTCCACGACGCGGTGCACATCTTCCTGCACCTCCCGCGCCGTGAGCGCCGCGCTGGGACGGCACGCGCGCAGCGCCGCCGCGGCAGCCTCCTCCAGCTCGGGCCGTTCCAGGGGAACCCCGTCCTTTCCGCGCACCGCCACCTCGCTGATCAGCACCCGCTCCTCGCCCCCGCTCCAGACGCCATCCTTCTCGTGCCTCCAAGGCAAGGGCGCGGCCGCCTTCTCGTCCCGAGCGACCGGGAAGCGGGGAAACGACGCGGCGACGCGGCGGGCCGCAGCGTCGACGGCGCGGCCGATGTGCGCGAAGGGGAGCGCGGCGGAGAGTATGGCGTGCGCCGGGACAGGATCAGGGGCCGGGGAGGCGCGCGGGAGCTTGACGCCGGAGGAGACGAAGCGAACCTCTCGACGGGACCCCATGGCGGCGGAATTGGCTTGTCCATAGACCGCCGGAAAAGAAGCTGCTGATTTCCTCTTAAAACCTTGTTGAAGCTCAATTTAGCGCGCTGGACATTGCAAAGGGGCGTGTTTGGTTACCCGTGTGGAGGCGGGAGCTCCTCGACACCGCCTTCTGCGACGCGAATCACTCTTACCGCGTACGGCTTCGAGTTAATGGGCCGGCCCAATTAGGCAGATCCCGCGTATCCGTTCGTGTTTATTCTTTTGTTCGTGAACTGTTTCGTACGTTCACTGTTTCGTACAGTATACTGTTTTGTACGTTAAAATTTGATGAAATCCGAATGTTTCTTTACTGTTTCTGTTACTTGCAAGGAAATAAAACTGGTTTCCACTTATTTCAACTGCTTGTACTGCATAAAATGAATTCGAAATATGAACAAAAAAATTCAAAAATAAATTCGAAATCTGAACAAAAAAAATCAAAACAAATTCGAAATATGAACAAAAAAAATCAAAAACAAATTCGAAATCTGAACAAAAAAATTCAAAAACAAATTTGAAACCTGAACAAAATTTTCAAAATCACAAACATTTTTTGAAAATCTTTAATATTTTTCAAAAACACATTCAGAATCTAACAAGAACTTAAAAAAACAAATTCAAATCTGAACAAAAAATTGCAAAAAAAATTCGAAATCTGAACAAAAAAATTCAAAAACAAATTCGAAATCTGAACAAAAAAATTCAAAAACAAATTTGTAATCTGAACAAAATTTTCAAAATCACAAACATTTTTTGAAAATCTTGAATATTTTTCAAAAACACATTCAAAATCTAACAAGAACTTAAAAAACAAATTCAAATCTGAACAAAAAATTGCAAAAACAAATTCGAAATCTGAACAAAAAAATCAAAAACAAATTCGAAATCTGAACAAAAAAATTCAAAAACAAATTTGTAATCTGAACAAAATTTTCAAAATCACAAACATTTTTTGAAAATCTTGAATATTTTTCAAAAACACATTCAAAATCTAACAAGAACTTAAAAAACAAATTCAAATCTGAACAAAAAATTGCAAAAACAAATTCGAAATCTGAACAAAAAAATCAAAAACAAATTCGAAATCTGAACAAAAAATTTCAAAAACAAATTTGAAATCTGAACGAAATTTTCAAAAACAAATTCGTAATTAGTTCAGATTTAAAAAAATTCGAAAATCTAAAAAAATTAAATATGAAAAATCAAATATTTGAACAAAGTCCAACAGCGAACTGTGAACGAAAAGTTAAAACAACGACGAAAAAAGAAGAAAAAGAAAGAGAAAACTGTGATCAGAAAAGAATAAAAAAGAAACGTGAATGAAAGCTGGGCCAGGCCCATAACTCACCGGGTACGCGGCGCGACGCCCAAACGCCGCAACGGGCGGTGTATAGGGTTTCGCGTGGAGGCCAACCAACCCCGCGAGATGCAAACTCTGGTGTTTGGATGCCTGCACTAGAAGTTGGGTCGGGCCCTCACGGAACTTAAAGCACCTCTCAGCCGGGCCTCCCCAATCGACCGTTTCCAACCGTCTAAGACTTACCGAGTGGAGAGCGGGGAATGCGGGAAACAAGCTTGTGCGACTATATAAAAGGCAGGAGGTCGAGTGGCGCGATGGGTTTTAAGTGAAGTGTCGACCCTATGATGAGAGGAATGTATAGAAAGAGAAACATGTCGCAGTTGTTCAGAGCATATTAAAGTGTACAATTGACAAGTGTCAATTGGGGCTCTCACTTTCCCTTTCCTTTCTCTCTCTTTGTTATAGTGGTTGAGAGCTCTCTCTTCTTCTTCGGGCCGATTGAGCCAAGGCTCCCCTCGGCGGTGATGTCGCTTGGGAGGGGCTGAGGCGAGGTGCCAGCCATTGTTCTGTAGATAGTAGGTTTAGTTTTAGGGTTTTCTGTATGGCGTATGAGTAGTGCACCCAGTTGTCCCTGCTAGATATGGTGCAGCCTGGGTCGGATCTTCTTCATCATGATATGTTGGTGGCAAGTGGTGTCGTCGGCGAAAGATTGGACCTCGGGGATCATCGCCGATAAGGTTGTGGTGTCGAGCTTCACTGTTCTAGTGCTCTGGTGCAGTACCAGGAGGTCATCGTTAAGCTTCCTTTTCCTCTTGGTTGGTCATGGTGGTGAGGGAGAGGATGGAGGGAGCTCTAGCGCAGGCTCAAGCAATAAGCGTCGCCGTCTTCAGGCAGTCTTCAAGACTTCTTCCTCTTCCTCTTCCTCTTCCTCTTAGCCGATTGGGGTGGCGAGGGAGAGAAGTGAGGAAGTGAGGAAGCTTCTTGACTGTCGGATCGAGTGATGCAGCGGTTCCCAAGCAACGGTGAATTTCACCGACGCTATCCTCGATCAAGAGCTTGGACTTGCCCCTCTCGAGCAAGGCGTGCTCGAGTTTATCTTCCTCCTTCGGAGGATCACCTCCAGCCTCCGTGCGGCATCTACGACTCGTACTACCCGAAGTGGCTTTGTCCCCGGTGGTGGTAGGGATAGCCGTGATCGGGGGTTCTTCTTCTTCAGCGGAGGCACAAGACTTGATCGCGTTTTCGCGTCTGCTTCTAGGGTGTTCTGAGTAAAAACCAAGGACCATTTTACAATTTGATTTTCCTATGAGGTCCGCGTTGTAAATGCAAACCCACCGCTGAATTAATGGAGATTTAGGCCCTTCGGGGCGTTCCCTGTTCAATAAACACAAGTGCCAATCAACAACTTGGTCCATTGTTGCATGTGGTATCTCAAAAGTAGAAGTTGTTACCTATGGGGCATAATGGAAGTGTTTACGAAATCATGCTCTTGGTCCTATAAAAAAGAACTGAACCTGCCAAAGAAGCATGTGAGTGTATTGAGGCAACAGTGAGCACCAGTTCTGGATTTGAATTGGAAGGAGTAAAGATTGCAACTGCAGGATTTTCCTATATTTTGTTTGCTGCGGTTGTAACTGTAACTGGCGTATTGATTGCAGGAATTAACTACCAGCGTGACTAATTTCTGGGCTAGCAGCAGGAGGTAACCAGGAATGTGACATGAGAAATAGACCGTGAACGTGAATCCAATAGATCATACTGGCTAACTGATATCCAGGGTATGTGTTGATTCTGTAGCCATGTTTGTGGTTCTTTCTGGTTTTCCTGTTCAGTCACTACAACCACAAACATCTGCTCATCGATCACTTCAAAATACTCCTGTAATCCAGGAAAAAAAATGTTATGATGTAGCTAAGCCTGGAAGAGGGAAATGCACTTTCATGGGCTCAGTAAACTCCCTGGAGGGATACCTTGAGTTACTATTGTCCATCCAAAAATGTTTCGGTACATCTAATAAAGATGAATGCAAAGGAGAATACGATACATCTGCTAAGGTTAATGGAGAAGTCTGGGGCATCTGGCACATTGAACTGTTCGAGTGCAGAAACCAAAGGCAGCAGCGGCGGCAGCTGAAACCGTGAGGATCGCTGGTGGTACTGCCTGGCGGAGAGCACTCTAGCATGTTGAAAACAAAACTGAAGAGGGCAAGCAAAACATGAAGCAGGCTTTGGTACTGCCTGTGATTAAACAAGCCAAAAAAAAAAAGAGTGACCAAGTTCAGACATGCTCGCTTCACCTGATGATTCAGGAGGAGATGTGACGATGGTGGTACTGCCTGGCGGAGAGCACTCTAGCATGTTGAAAACAAAACTGAAGAGGGCAAGCAAAACATGAAGCAGGCTTTGGTACTGCCTGTGATTAAACAAGCCAAAAAAAAAGAGTGACCAAGTTCAGACATGCTCGCTTCACCTGATGATTCAGGAGGAGATGTGACGACCCAAGTTGCCACAGAGCGTTTCATCACTACAAGGTTTTTTTGGGGTGAGAGAGGCTCGAACTCTCGACCTCAGGATTACTCACGATTTTAGCTATGAGACCTACGCGCTAGCCAACTGCGCCACCACCCCGTTGTGCAATAACAGCGAAGGTGTGATAAAAGTCTTAAGAATTCCAATGATGCGCCTCTCTTGTGGCTGTTAAGAATTTCCAAATCTCCGAGAGGTGTGAGTAGTAGCTGCAACGTGAGTGGCCTGTGGGTATTTCCGCTTGAACAGGACTGCTGAAACAATTAAGCCAGCTGCTTTCGGATCTTAATTCAAACCCAGGCTTGTAACAACTGGACTAGCTAGATTAACATAACTGAACGTGCTTCATATTGGCAACGAGATCCGTGCTAACAAACCATAACAAATGCAACAATTTAATCACTGAAATTTCAGTTTTACTTCAGTAATTCAGTAACCAGTAACTCAGCATTCATCAATTCGTGATAAATTGATGGTATTTATGCAAAGATTTCGGATCAGGCAGGCTAAGTAGCTGCACCTCAGCCTCTTGCCCCTGACCACTCTCAGCTGATGAAACAAAACGGCATGCTGGGCATGACTGACATTTATTCTAGACGATCAGCTCGGTTACCCATTGCTGGTCTGTACTCTGGGCTGTGGGGGATATGCAACAAGTGAAAGCAGGAGAACCAGCCAATTCAAATGTGCGTGTGGGTGCCAATAGTTTGGGAATTTATCCTGGCACCGGAAACAAAAACTGATCCCATGCGAACTTGCCACCTTCTACGTGAAAGATTTCTGCTGAGAAATCCGGCAGAGCTAAACGAGTCCAACCAGGCCAATCACAGCCCACTTGGTTCAATCAGACGACCAAAAAAATGTACACTCATGGAGGAAGCAGCGATCTTGTTCTTCTCAAAGAAAGCCAGATGGCCATAAGTTTGATCTTGCCGCAGTTTTTGTTGATAGCATTTTTTTTATTTTCTGGTTGTGTGCATCCTCGATGTCTTGACTAGATCTTGATAAAAAAAAGACTAGATCTTGATATCGCGTTGGTGCAAAGGCTAGGTGTAATTGGTATGATTTCGATATCAATATATTTCCTTTGTCGAAAAAGATAGTATAGGTAGAATAGGATTGCAGGGTGTTAGAGTATATCACTACTAGTTATCTTCAGTAGTTTAAAATATTGTAATCTAGGTCTATCTCTTTAGGTTACTTAGTCTTCAAGTTTAGCACTACTACATAAACAGCCTAAGGGGCTCAATATAATCACCAAGAATCAATACAACCATTATTCTGCAATTCTACATGGTATTAGAGTGGTTCGCTCTGTCTAGGGTTTAGTCACCGCCGCTTCCACCGCGCCGCCCCTGACAAAATCAATTTCCATGATCTCTGTCGTGGGCACCAAAACTCGTAACTAGTTTAGCCAAATTTCGTTCGTTTTTTCCATTAGATCTGTTTTTTTAGCTACCCACAAACATCCAGTTAGCCCTCTCGTCGGTGCAATAAGCTAGGTCCAGATTGGTTCTCGTCAGGTGCTCCATAGGGCTGCAGATCGCACAAGGCTCATGCGAGACCAAGCCCATGTCGCATGCGTACGTGCGCATACGTGAACATCTACGTACTCGCAGCGCCGCGAAGCTGCATCTACATCGACAAGTCGATCTGCATCGAGAGAAGTCCATATTACCCCTTGAACTTGTCTTAAAGTTCATTTTTTTTGAAACGGGAGCAAAAGTTTTGCCCCGATCTATTAATTAAGAAAGAAGAGAATGCTCAGTTAATTAACAGAAAATCGAGCGAAAACCGTTACAACAAAAACATAAGAGGACAACCTCTAAAGCATGCAACCTCTGAACCAACAAGCACACCAAACCCACACAACCTACGACAACCACAAACTACATATGGAGCACCATGTCGCAAAGAAGACTGACCATCCAAAGGGAGGTTCAACAATCAAGCAGCTGTCAGAACTTTCATCTTCCTTCTTTTACTCCTCAGAGATACCTTCCTAAGAGACTTCTCCACCTTCCGTACTATATCTTTCGAAGCCTTTCCCGCCAAGACACATGCAATATCCTTGCCATAACCAGGGCTAGCCGCCTCCAAACTGGCCAGCAAGCCGCAAAGCTCTTTAGCAAAAAAAGCTCCAGAGCTATGCGCCAACACTCTATCCACAGAGGCAAGCAAACGCGGTGGCGAAGGTACCGTGGCCACCGTCAAGGCCTCAAATGAGCCCAACTCCAACGGAAGCACCACAGAAGAATCCTCACCCAACCCATTAAGCTCTGGCGTGATCTGCAACACCGGAGCCAAGATCCCATCCAAGCCCTCGCTCTCAAAGGCAACCAACTGTCAGGCTGCGGCGCCGAATAGAGACTGCCACGAGGAGAAAAACAACCGTGGAGATGCTCTTCCTCAGCCACAGACGACTTCTGCTCAATGGAGTCAAGCGGAGAAGAAGCATGCGCGGGGGCAAGCTCAAGGCCACTAGAAGTACATGCCTTCGGAGTCTCCAAAGAATCACCAACACGTGCCAACAACAACTTGAGAGTTGCCACCTCTTCGCGAAGGGGCCGAGACGCCTCCTCATATTACAACCCTCAGTTCTGAGTTGGTTCAACTTTCAACCCTATACTATGAAAACCGTTCGTATTACACCCTTGCACCGTTTCAACAGGTTTTTACCCAATTTTGATTGCCACATCATCCGGGTTTTTTCCGTATGAGAATGCAACTATACGTATGTACTCGTACAAACGCGCGGAAGAAATTAGTATTCGTGTCCCTTGCTTGCATTAACAGACTCGAGATACCTAGCCTGTTGCAGCGCCGCCAGAGCCTCGTACGTCGTCCCTGATCAGGCAGCCATCAGCCCTCTGCCCCTGCCCAAGAAGCCCGTCTGCAGCCCCTGCCCAGGTCGTCATCCGCAGGCCACTGCTACTTGTTGATGGCGCCAGGAAATTACTGATGGTGCCGAGTTAATGTGGGAGCAGACTGTCCTTGTGCGTGGTGGATAACCAGCCCGTTGGGAACCCCAAGAGGAAGGTATGATGAGTATAGCGGCTAGTTTTCCCTCAGTTAAGAAACCAAGGTTTAATGTCGGTCAGGAGAGGAGAGACAATGACGACTGAAGGTGATGCAGACTGGCTTAATAACACTCCAATAAGGGCGCCGTTTACGATACTTGTTGACTCGTCTTCGGCCAGTAGCAACGCGGAACCTGCACACACACAACCAAGTACTTTGTTCCCAACTTGCGATGAGGTTGTCAATCTCACCGGTTTGCTTGAAACAAAGGTTATGGGCGTATCGAGTGGAAAACAATATAGTATGCGAGTAAAGTAAACAGTATGAGTAAAGTAAACAGGTGACAGCAATATGATGTAAATAGGACCGGGGTCCACAGTTCACTAGTGGTGTCTCTCCATAAGATAAATAACACATGCTGGGTAAACAAATTACAGTTGGGCAATTGATAGAATAAAGATAACGTGATATGTCAAGAAGATCACTATGAGATTTACTCTGGGCATTACAACAAAATACATAGACCGCCATCCAACTGCATCTATGACTAATAATCCACTTGTGGTGAATCAATCCGAGAACTCCACAAGTATTAAGTTGCGAACAACAGATAATTGCATTAAGCAAAGTGTGTAATGTAAACAAAGCATATGCCCTTGAGCATATGAATGTTGTGTTCTCCCTAGTAGCAACAACACATCTACCACCTTAGAGGTTTCTGTCACTCCCCCAGGTGAAATAGAGGCATGAACCCACTATCGAGCATAAATACCCCCTCTTGGAGTCACTAGCAACTACTCGGCCAAGATAGCTACTAACAACGGAGAGCATGCAAGATCATAAACAACATAGAGATAACAAAAGATAATATTCAGTACAGCAACTTAATCATAAACACCAATATTCATCGGATCCCAACAAACCAAACATGTAGAATTACATAACGGTGATCTCAATCATGTAGGACAGCTCATGAGATCTAAACATGAAGCACATGGTGGAGAAGACAACCATCTAGCTACTGCTATGGACCCATAGTCCAAGGTAGACTACTCACTCATCGCTCCGGAGGCAAGCATGGCGATGAAGAAGACCTCCGGTGGCGATTCCCCTCTCCGGCAGGGTGCCGGGAAGAGCTTCTGGACCCTCCCGATCTTCGGATCGACGGCGGCGGCGGATCGCGATGTGTTCTGAAAATCTGATCGGGTACTTAGGTTTTTTCCGTCGGGGGGTCTTTATAGGCGAAGGGGCGATGTCAGAGGAGGGGCCAGGTGCCCTCACACGGGGCCCGCACGGCCAGGGGCCTGGCCGCGCCGCCCCTGTGTGTGGGGCCCTGGTGGCCCCCCTCCTACTTCTCTTCGGATCTCTGGAAGCTTCCGGGTAAAATAAGACTTCAGGAACTTGTTTCGTCCAAATCCGAGAATATTTCCTGTGTATCACTTCTGAAACACAAAAACAGCAGAAAACAGGGAACTCGCACTGTGGCAATTTGTTAATAGGTTAGTTCCGGAAAATGCATAAAAGTGCCACGAAGTGTAACGAAACAATAGGCAAATGGTGTAAAAACAAGCATGGAGCATCAAAAATTATAGATACGTTGGAGACGTATCAAGCATCCCCAAGCTTAACTCCTGCTCGTCCTCGAGTAGGTAAGTGATAACAAAAGAATAATTTTTGAGGTGACATGCACCTACACAATCTTAATCATATATGTAAGCATTTGTGAGCTGGGATCATAAGAACTTAAAACATGGGCATGAAGATATAATCATGACAATAGGAACTTAGCAACCATGTTGTAAACATGTAAATGAACACAAACAAAAGATCATGATAATGAAACAATGAAAGTCAAACATGTGTTCAAATCATAAGGAAAAACATACAAATGGTTTTCAGCTTGTCCTTCAAAGAGAGCAAAACATAAATGCATAGGACACCTTCAAGTTTAAGAGGGCGACTAGATACAAATAATTTAAGAACAAGTGAAACCAACAATATGAATCAATCAATGAACTTTGGGACAATGCATATCACACTAAGAATGACAACTATGCTCTCTTAATGGTGCATAAAGAAAGAAGGTGGTGACTCAACATAAAAGTAAAAGAAAGGCCCTTCGCAGAGGGAAGCAGTGATTGCAAGTTTTATAACCTTCAAATATTATGGTACTTACCGGCTTTGAGCTCTCATTGCCCCCATCATAAGCATCTTGAATGGTTAAAGTTAATGCGAGAACAATTATGATGCATATGCTTGACAAATCATAAGTTGAAAACCTCGTGCCCCGTGAATACGAGTACCCAAACCTCATGCTACTTTACTTAGAGTCCCAAGCAAGGCTCTTGTCATTGTAAGTATATGCATATCATTGAGAACCTCCAATGGGGTACCTCCGTGCCCGATGACATGGAACAAGCCCACACCAAAATGACAGGACAAGCAGACAATGAACACCTCGACATCTCTTTTATTTGCCTTTTGTTTAGCTTTTTATTGTGAGATGCGTCGTCGAATGTTCACCATGGGTACGCTGCAAATTTCCACCATGAATTATGCATGGCTTAGATTGGCGGCCCGGCGTTTCCCTAACACATATACAAACTCCATGATCCCCACAAGATTCCCAATTCATTTCACACCGCGGGCATCCATAGACAAAAGATCACGATATCAACTCAAATAAGAAGTGCAATGTTGAAAGCTTGCCCCATGACAGCATGGATGGGCTAGAATCCAACTTACAACTTGCAAGCATAACAACTCAACATAAGAGACCACAATGTCAAATTTTTAAGAACAGGAAAAAGTAAAGTGTGCCTTCCGGTTCGTGAGAGCTTTACTGACCGAATTTCGCATAACACTGGTAAGAGTTTAATTTGAAGAGAAAATAAAAGCAAGTCAAATTTACTTGGAATAGCAAATTGCTAGTAGGTATGTATGGTGGACACTTTGGAAAACTTTGGCTTTTAGGAGTTGGATGCACGAGTAGAGCTCATACTCAGTACAAGGCGAGGGCTAGCAAAAGACTGGGAGCGACCAACTAAGAGAGCAATAATGGCCATAATCATGCAAAGTGACAAAGCGACATTAAAAGAAGCATACGATGGCATCAAAAGTCAAAAACTAAATGATCATGAAGGCTATTGGCGACTTTGTAAGAGTCTAACATGTGTGAGCATGCGCCAAGTCAACCCAAATAAAGCATCAAGGAGAAAACCAAAATAATGCTTCCATACAATAAAAACAACGCATGATTTTTTCAAAGGCTCATTAAGCAATCTCAGTTATTTGAGACAAGTCATGCTACAGCAAAACCACTAAGCATACTATCAAAAAGACATCAAGCATGACATGAAAAAGCGTAAGCCGCAGTCTACACAAGCTCCTTCTTGTACCACTATTTTGCACAAAGCTTTTTCTCTTTTCCAACACCATTTGAAATTTTTATAAACACCTCTTTTGATGAAAACCAATAAAGATCAGAGGCAAAAATACACCTTGATGAAAAGATATGACAAGATCTGAATGCAAATCAAGGCGAAAACGAAAACCAAAAGCAGTAGCAGAAAAAGAAGAACGCTCGATTTTGAATGAGAGTGAAAACTAGAGCGTTCTTTGCAAATGAAAACGAGACAACTTCTCCAAAAGAAATTTGTTGGGTTCCAACCATTTATTGTAGCAAACAAACAAACTAAACCAACTAAGAAAACTAAAACAACTGACGCTCCAAGAAAAACACATAGTGCATGAAGCAATAAAAATATAGTGTTTTGAAAGGTGACCTGATTTTTGCCGATGAAGAAGGGGTGCCTCGGGAGCATCCCCAAGCTTTGACGCTTGTACTTCTTGGATATTTCTTGGGGTGATGCGTGGGCATCCCCAAGCTTGAGCTTTTGTCCATTCCTCAACTCATCTCATCATTCTCCAATCCCTACACTTGAAAACTTCCTTCATACAAAACTAAACACAATTCTATTAGCAACATTAGTGTAAGCATAACATATAATCAACCCTCTTTTTGCTTCAGGTTTCAACTCAAAACCACCACATATATAGCAAATACTACTGTAGCAACTTCTCTAAAAGTTCCGTGATCAAAAGAACTCAAAAGAAAGCGATAAAGTGGCAAACACAAATATTGGCAGAAATCTGTCAAAACTGAAT
Source organism: Dactylis glomerata (assembly GCA_007115705.1). Classification (NCBI taxonomy): domain Eukaryota; kingdom Viridiplantae; phylum Streptophyta; class Magnoliopsida; order Poales; family Poaceae; genus Dactylis; species Dactylis glomerata. The sequence goes on along the minus strand of QXEO01000833.1, from coordinate 32,582 downwards.
AGCTGACAAAGGTCGAATTTTTGAGGGATTTTCTGTTGCTCAAATCAAAAAGTGTTCAACTAACAAAAGTTTGGATATAACCTGGGGCATATGCACAAGAAATAGCAGGTCCAAAAGATAAACAGAGAATTTTCACGAATTTTTACGGTGCAGCACCGAAAACAGTTTCAGGACAGCAACATCCCCAAATCTTTACCTCACCCAAATTAGAGGCTTCTCTTGGCACAAAAACGAAATAAACAAGATAAGGAGTGGTCATTACAGTAGTAATGACTTCCAAGACTCAAATAAAAGAAAAAGTACTGAAAAGAAAACATTGGGTTATCTCCCAAGAGTGCTTTTCTTTAACGCCTTTGAGCTAGGCGCAGAAAATTGCGAATCAAGTATTTTCAGTGGAAGCATTAAGATCAACAGCAGAGGTCTTGTCAATAAGGCATTGTATTTCATCCACATAAGTTTTTGAAGACCCTTTGTGATCATGCTTTGGTACACTATTCTCATCAAAAAGATTTTCAGGACAAATCCAGTCAAAATTATTTTCGAAAGCTTCACTCAATCCCAAAAGCTTGCAAGGTATAGGTATCTCGGCCCCTTCATCATTTGTACTAATAACCGTTATGGGTGAACCAAGTTTATTAAAACGTTTAAGAACTTTCCTAGCTTCAATAACGACATCCTTAAATTCTAGACGCAAAGTTTCCAAGATAAAAGCTTTCTTTTCGGGATCCTCAATTTCATGAAGCTTAAGGAACATATATTGCATAAAAGGATTAAGACTAGCAAACCTAGCTTCTAACATGTGAACTAAATGAGCAGAAGCAACTTCATAACTAGGAGCTAACTCAACCAAAGACTTTTACTCAACTTCCTCATGCATACTAATGTGATTAAAGAACTCATCAATGTTACTTTTGCCAATAATCGAACCACTCCCTACTGAGAGGTCCTCCAGAACGAACTTAGGGATCAACATGATAAACTAGAGTAAAGAAATAACAACAACCAAGGATTCTAATTTTTTTGGGTTTTTGATATAAAACGATGCAGGTAAAATAAATAAAGTAAAGCAAAACAATAAAACAAAGTAAAGGATGTGTGTGCGAAAAACTCCCCTCGCAGAAGTCTTCTCTTCCTCCCCGGCAACGGCGCCAGAAAATTAGCTGCTACTTGTTGATGGCGCCAGGAAATTACTGATGGTGCCGAGTTAATGTGGGAGCAGACTATCCTTGTGCATGGTGGATAACCAGCCCGTTGGGAACCCCAAGAGGAAGGTATGATGAGTATAGCGGCTAGTTTTCCCTCAGTTAAGAAACCAAGGTTTAATGTCGGTCAGGAGAGGAGAGACAATGACGACTGAAGGTGATGCAGACTGGCTTAATAACACTCCAACAAGGGCGCCGTTTACGATACTTGTTGACTCGTCTTCGGCTAGTAGCAACGCGGAACCTGCACACACACAACCAAGTACTTTGTTCCCAACTTGCGATGAGGTTGTCAATCTCACCGGTTTGCTTGAAACAAAGGTTATGAGCGTATCGAGTGGAAAACAATATAGTATGCGAGTAAAGTAAACAGTACGAGTAAAGTAAACAGGTGATAGCAATATGATGTAAATAGGACCGGGGTCCACAGTTCACTAGTGGTGTCTCTCCATAAGATAAATAACACATGCTGGGTAAACAAATTACAGTTGGGCAATTGATAGAATAAAGATAACGTGATATGTCAAGAAGATCACTATGAGATTTACTCTGGGCATTACAACAAAATACATAGACCGCCATCCAACTGCATCTATGACTAATAATCCACTTGTGGTGAATCAATCCGAGAACTCCACAAGTATTAAGTTGCGAACAACAGATAATTGCATTAAGCAAAGTGTGTAATGTAAACAAAGCATATGCCCTTGAGCATATGAATGTTGTGTTCTCCCTAGTAGCAACAGCACATCTACCACCTTAGAGGTTTCTGTCACTCCCCCAGGTGAAATAGAGGCATGAACCCACTATCGAGCATAAATACCCCCTCTTGGAGTCACTAGCAACTACTCGGCCAAGATAGCTACTAACAACGGAGAGCATGCAAGATCATAAACAACATAGAGATAACAAAAGATAATATTCAGTACAGCAACTTAATCATAAACACCAATATTCATCGGATCCCAACAAACCAAACATGTAGAATTACATAACGGTGATCTCAATCATGTAGGGCAGCTCATGAGATCTAAACATGAAGCACATGGTGGAGAAGACAACCATCTAGCTACTGCTATGGACCCATAGTCCAAGGTAGACTACTCACTCATCGCTCCGGAGGCAAGCATGGCGATGAAGAAGACCTCTGGTGGCGATTCCCCTCTCCGGCAGGGTGCCGGGAAGAGCTTCTGGACCCTCCCGATCTTTGGGTCGACGGCGGCGGCGGATCGCGATGTGTTCTAGAAATCTGATCGGGTACTTAGGTTTTTTCCGTCGGGGGGTCTTTATAGGCGAAGGGGCGATGTCAGAGGAGGGGCCAGGTGCCCTCACACGGGGCCCGCGCGGCCAGGGGCCTGGCCGCGCCGCCCCTGTGTGTGGGGCCCTGGTGGCCCCCGTCCTACTTCTCTTCGGATCTCTGGAAGCTTCCGGGTAAAATAAGACTTCAGGAACTTGTTTCGTCCAATTCCGAGAATATTTCCTGTGTATCACTTCTGAAACACAAAAACAACAGAAAACAGGGAACTGGCACTGTGGCAACTTGTTAATAGGTTAGTTCCGGAAAATGCATAAAAGTGCCACGAAGTGTAACGAAACAATAGGCAAATGGTGTAAAAACAAGCATGGAGCATCAAAAATTATAGATACGTTGGAGACGTATCAGCCACCGCCCCTGGCCTAGGCCGTTAGGGCTGGTCCTTCGCCGATCGACACCAACAGCTTGGATGCCAATTTGTGAGCGGGCATAATTAATAACCTGCTTGTTTGGATGTTTTCAGTCAGCAATGGCCAGCTCGCACTAGTGGAGACAGGGCCTCTAGTCCCGGCCCGTAAGGGGCTTTAGTCTCGGTTTGTCAACCCGGACTACAGATGCGGGACTAAAGGCTAAACCTTTAGTCCCGGCCCTGTTACAAGCCGGGACTAGAGGGTCTCCACGTGGTGCCTCGGAGCGCCCTCAGGGACAGGCCCTTTAGTCCCGGTTTGTAACATGGACCGGGACTAAAGAGCATCTATAGATTTTGTTTTGTTTTAGGGTTTTAGGGTTTAGGTGTTCGGGGGAATTATTTTTGTTGTATTTTATTTTATTTTATTTTATTTCTTTCTTCTTTTTAAAAACACTTTTCGTATAATTCTACGTATACATGTTAGTGCATATATATATAAGATAACTTATCTTACGATCGAGTATATATATACAATTATATGGAGATCACAATTACCGGGAATAGAGCCCGTCTATTCGATTACATGGACCAACATTAGTAATGGCCCCTAGCTACACTAAATCTTCCTTTATCATCTACAGCTTTTGTCCTCAAAAAGGCCGCTAGCTCCTCTGCAACAGCAATCGCGCGTTGCTCTGGTAGATACTTCTCCCGCATGGCCTCGAACTATATAAGAAAAGGAGATCAATATAAATGTCAATCATGATAACAAAGAATGACGGGTAAAAATAGAGGTGTGAATGTGTATTGCTTACGTCATATCTGTAATCCTTGTGCTCAGAGGTAAACGTGCGAATGAACTTGCAAACGTAGTATCCACATAGATGTGTCCCTTGTGGCTGCTGGTCGCACTTTACGAGAATAGAATATAATCAAAATAATAATCTAGCACTATAAATGTATTGAAAATAGAAGTATCTCGTACTACTTTCCTGAACCGCCCTAAAGGTCAGCTTCTCATGAGAGATACCGTCAGTCATGCACTTGAACCGCTTCCAAACCCTGCCCGACAAGGAAAATGATTTGCTAAGTTTTTTATTACTTGATATCTCAGAAAATCATCGAAAGAGACCGATATAGCGCATTACCTTTGGAGCATGTCCTGCAGGCTTTGGAACTGTTCCATGTTTCTCGATAATGGGTCGAAGACATCAACTCTTCCCTTATCAATTTGAATGTCCAATAGAATCCAGTGGTAGCTGCACATGTATAATATGTCAGTAACTTATCAATTACACTTATAAGTGAATGGACACAACAGAGTAAGACCCTCACTTGAAGTTGTATGGAAACAGTATGTGGTCACAAAAAATTTGATCCGTTAGAAACCTTAGAAGGTTTTCCTCCGTCTTCTTGGGGTTATCAGTTAGTGTCTTTATATATATTTTATCTGGGTCAATAAACCCAATATTTATGATGTTCCTACTTTTACAGGCCAGGATCTTCATTCTGCATAATAGAATACAAAAGGATTTAGTGACTATAATTACATGCAATGAATTGAAATAACTGAACAAGTTATATGTAGACAACGAATTGAAAAACTTACAGACAATAGCAACTCATGAGAGATTTGTCGAGGGCGTCGCAATTGTACATCTGGAAGAGTTCATCAAAGTCGACATGGATCTCTTCGGGTCGGCCGTAGCACTCCCGTGGGACACGCGCCATGATCATTATTCTCTCATTCTTTGCTTCATTCATGTACCATGCATGCAAGTAACGCATATTTGTTGGGAGATCTTCTAACCTTTCTTTGCTGACCAAAGGCCCTCCCATAACAAATTTAGGCTTAGGGGCTACAACAGCCTTGGGAAACCTCTCGTCTTGGGAAGCCAGAACGTCTTCAAGACTCATACCTCATTCATCCGCCCACTTCTGTGCTATTTCCAAACTTTGCCCCTGCACCCGAGAGGGAACATTCTCGGATAACACCCTGAGGGGTGGGATCAATTGTTTGGCCTGTTGTCCAAGCTGAGGAACGTCTGATCTTTTCTTGCTTGTACTTGTACTTGATTACGTGATATGCTCTTTCTCCCTTCCTTCTGCAATGTGCGTAGATAGTCATCAGGCTTATGGTGCAAGTCATACTGCGATGGAAGGGTCAGTAAGTATTTTGCATAGTCTTTTTGCTTCTCGGTGTATTCCGGGCGGGGCTCGGGTTCCTTCTTTTTCATCTGCACATCATAATATTCCTTTGTGATCCTGGCGTTTTCCTCGGGGGTACGATCATAAGGTCTGATGGGAAGATTCAGATGAGGTACCTTTGGGAGGGGCGACAGTTTTCGCTTTTGGGGGGCTCCGTCACTTAGAACTCATCGACGGAGCGTTCTTGCTGGCACGCTTCCGCTTAGTTTCCTTAGCGGCCGGCAGCGGAGACGGCCGACCCAAGTCCGGCGGCGGTGATCGAGATGGACTCGTGTTGTGGTGGTCGTAGTCATGTGGAGGGCTTCTTGGAGGTGATGGAGGTGTAGGTGACCTGCGACGACTCGGAGGCGGTGTTGTCCTTGGGGCTGAGCCTGGAAGCTTGATGTAGTTCTTGTCCCATAGAATGACTCCACCCAGTACTTCTCTGAGTGTCCTCTCATATTTGGGTCCTGCGATGTCAAGATCCATATCATGAAACCCCGTCACGATTTCATCCACCCCGACTTTAGCATAGCCAGCTGGAATCTGACGGCCATGCCAGTGTGCGTCAGGTGGACAAGGTAAAGCTTGTCTGACGGCCACCTTCATGGATATGTTCTTCATTCTCTGATGGAGTTCATATGATATTGACTCCTTGATTCCATCCACGGGGTAGCCGGGACCGCCCTCTATCATTCGTCGTGCATCATTAGTCGGGGCCTCTGATTTAGCCACGCTGCTTTTCCGCTTAGATGGGTTGGCGGTAATATCGAGTGCAGGATCTTGCTGGTGCACTACTCCTCTAAGTTCGTCAATCTGCTGCTGTTGCTCGTTAAGTCTGGCAAGCAACTGGTTGAACTTGTCATTTTCCTCATCCTGCTGTCGCTTCTTTGCTCTCGCTCGGCTTCTGTAGGTCTCTTGGTCTTTGGCAAACCCAAGCCACCACGGGTAAGAAGGAGCAAAGCCTCGCGTTCGTCCTCCGTGTTCGTCATTCCCGAGGACTAGTGTGAGCAAGTCATTCTCTCTATCTGGAGTGAACTTTCTCTTTCCCTCTTTAATTTCTTTCACTATTTTTTTCCAATTTTCCCTGGGTATCCTAAGACCGTCACTGCAGATAAGGTCCCCTGTTAGTTCGTCATACGAACCACCATGCGCAAGGAACCAATTTCTTGCTCTCATTTCCCACTCATCACGGATGGGTTCAGGTGTGATCCCTTTAGCAATCAACTCTTGCTCTTTCTTATCCCACTTTGGGATGGCAGTCTCGTAGCCCCTGGCCCCAGCGTGTGGTGATATTTCTTCTTGTCGGTATTTTTCTTGTTCTTTTCTGATAATGCCTTGGCATCTTCTGACTCCTTGTACTCCTGAAATGCCTTCCAGTGATTTGCCTGCTTCGCTAGATACCCTTTGAATACTGGCACTTTCTTTGTCTTCAGATAGGCTTTCCATAATTTTTTCTTCCACACCCGGAACAGTTCGGCCATCTTCTTTAGAGTCCACTGCTTGACTGTGGCCCTCAATTGTCTTGCGGCGACTTCATCCTCACATTCTGGCAGGTTGAAATGTGCCATGAGATCATTCCAAAGACTCTCTTTATACCTTTCGGCGACATACTCACTATCGTCTGCCCCTTTGCGCTTCTTCCACTCCCGAACGCTGATCGGGACGTGATCCCTAACCAGAACTCCACATTGTTTCTTGAATGTGTCGGCAACCTTCTATAACATCCCAAGTTTTTATCAAAATTTGGAACAAATTTTTGTTTTGTTTTGTTTCTATTGATTGAAAAGTCACAGGGAATTAAAACTTTTGAGTATAATTAAATGCTTTTCCCTAAGGTTTTATTGAACCTACAAAATCAAACTATTTCAATTCCAAGGTTTCCATTTTATAAAATAGTTTCTTATAAATACCCCATATTCAAATGTTAATTAGAAAAAAAACCATTTTCAACTTTTTATTAATCCTTAGAGAACTCTTTGAGGAAATAGAATTTCCAAAATACTATTTTGCTTTCATACAAGTTCTATGCAAGTTTATTTGCTAAGAATCATTTTCAAAACAATGTATAAAGTTTGCATGACTAAATTGTGTTGAAAGTGAATTTCAAAATATCATAAAGTTTTATCCCTGAATTCAAAGAATTATTTTGAAAACCCAAATTCTATTTGCATTATGCAAATAAAACCATTTGTGTCAAATTAGTAAAGTTTTGTTGAAAAATTAGTTTTGTCATTAAAACTTGTTTCTTACTGTTTTGTATTGTTTATTTGAATTTTAAAAAAAATTCTAGGAATTGGTTTTACTAGATTTGGATTATTTATGCCAAAGTTATGAAAGAATTTTGAAAACAGAAAAGAATAAAAGGAAAGAAGAAAAAAAGGGGAAAGAAAAGAAATCGGACCGAAACGGCTGGTCCGGCCCAGCACTGAATCGACTCCACGGCCCAACAACCATTCTCGAACCGTTTTTCCTTCTCTCCCTCTGACAGGTGGAGCCCACCTGTCAGCATCTTCTTCTCCGTCAGTTACCTCCTCCACTGGAAACCGTCGCCGTTGATTTCGCCCCTTTACTGCCGAGACCAAAACGGCCACCACAATCACGCCCTCCTCTTCTCCACTGTCTCTTCTTCTTTTCACCCTCCTTCCTCTCTCGAGAACCGCCACCAGGAGCCTGCGATTTCTCGCCGGAACCCGAAGCTCCGCCGCCAGTTCTTCACACCCCTGCCGTCGAACCAGAGGGCAAGCTCCGCCGGTGTTTGTTCAATAATTCTTCCCCTATCTTGCGCATCTTCTCAGACCTTCCCCTGTGATTTCCCCGTAGCAACTCGACGAGAAGACCATTTCCCGAGCCGCCCTACTGCCTCCAGCCGCCCCTCGCCATCGCACCAGGACCCAATCGAGCATGCCGACCACGCAGTCGTCTTCTCCATGAAGCTCCGCACCTCATCCACCTCTTCATCGCCTCCGGTAACATCTGCAGCGTCATCGCCGTTCAATCCCGAGCGGCCGCCGGCGAAGCCAAGCAACTCCGGCGACCCCCTCTGGAACCCTAGGTGAGACCTCTCCCCGATCTGATCTAAATCGTCGATCCCCACTTAATCTGACGGCCCCTGTTCTATTCCATACCGAATCGGTATGAGCCAATAGGAGTTTGCCACGTAGCCTGTCCAGTCAGCCGCAGTCAAATCCTAGGTCAAACTGGTTTAAATTCAAAATTCAAATATCTATTTTTGTCCAGATCTTGTAAAATGCATAGAAAATGTTCTGGAAGTCCAAAAATCACAAATAATATATCAATGGACTCATAAAAATGTGTAGAATGCAATTATGCAATAATATCACATGGTTACTGTAAAAGATTTTGAACAAAAATATAAATGGTTTAAATAGCACTTTAGCACCAAATAATTCATATCTTTTTCTCTGGTTATCCAAAAATCATAAATTGGTAGTCTATGGAACCCTCTGAACTTGTAGAACACTCTGGAACCAAATATTTTCAAATTTGAAACGTGCACATACTTGCTATCTTCAAATTTAACCAAATCACCATTTTGACCATCATTTGAACTCTGGAAATGATTTTGGGGTGAAACCACTTGCAGTAGCTTTGTGTTACTGTCTCCAATCCATTAGAAACACTATCCAAAATTATTGAAACCCCTTGCAAATATTCAAATTCAATTAGGAGAATTTGAGTATTTTCATTATATAATTAATTCTATAATTCTTTTCAATATGATTCCCTTTACAAAAGTGAATCATATGATCATACCTATCAATCCCTATCAAGGGTCATCTTGATCATCACCCAACATCATGCCCTCCTATTCTTGTGGACCTAGTTCATAACATTCAAATTTACACTTGAGTAAATTGAATAAGTTGTGATGCATCTTATTTAGGCTCTCCTTTGATATTGGGGTGATATACTCTACCCCATGCCACACATATCATAGACCATCCAAACCAAACACTATTCTTGAACTATAATCAAAACTAGTTTGAGTTCTTCAAAGAAGAATTTAAAACTCTGACTTAGCCATATCTTCAAAAGTTAACCCTAGTTTAATTTAAATCTCTTGTCCAAGAAAATCTTGTGGCCAAGAAGCCACCACCATCTAAATAACTTTCATACCTATTCAACCCCAAGCCAACTTAGCCTTGGCCTATATTGAACTACTCAATTCACAAATGAGTTAATTGAGTAATTCAATGTATCACCAATACATACCCAAGCCTATGTGTAACCTATACTATTATGAATAAGTATTGTCACACTTTATTCAATAGTGTTATGTTGCACTATTCTATACTCATGTGATTCTATCCACATGAGTCATCTCTAAACTCTATCTTTGCTCATGCCAAGCACAAGATTCTTATCACTACATTGTACCTTGGAGGATCATCCTTTCCAATCATTGAACTTGCCATCCAAACTCTCAATCCATATCTGGTAAGCCAACCATCAAGCCATATCTCTCTCATCACAGAAATCATAAGAAATTTAAAATGTTAAACCAATCCTTTTAATTTGCTTGTCTTGCTTGATTTGTTGTTTTGGTGTGGTGTGTTTACTTTGTGTATCTCTATATTGTAGATTGGTTTGGAGAGCCATACATTTTGTTGAGAGAAGAGAAAGGGTTTAAGCTTCAAAAGGCAAGTGACACACATGCTTCTACCTATCTTTACTATATGCATAGTGTTTTATAAGTAGTATGCATGATAGGTTGGTTACTCAAAGTGATGTTTTGCAATGCTAGATCTTAGTAGAATATAGCCACCCCTGAACCAACTCCTGGTAGGTTGTGACAATATTGAAAAAAGATGATGCCAATGCTTATATCATGGATTGTTGGACAGTTTGATATTTAAACTACAACCCCAATGAAACACCTGGGTGGATTGGTTTGATGATGGAGGCGATGTTGAGTGGCTACCCAGGGCTACACACCTGGCTTTCAACCCAGGATTTGTGTAGTTGTCTTTGCCTGGGCGCTCACTTGTGGATTGCCACCCAGGAACAAAGAGACTACCATGTCTTCCTTGCTTTAGTGAACTTCCAGTGCAGCCTTATGACAATATGGGCTCTGTCTTGACTAACTAGGATGTGAGGGTTCAACTTGTGTGCAAGATATTGGCTGGTAGCAGAATTATAGGATGGGAACGGATCTTGCCAGTATGGTGCTCTCTCCTTCTGAAAGGTCTTGTCTCATTTTATGTATGGGCATAAAATGAGTCTTAAGGTGAAAGTGCACAACCCCTGCAGAGTGTAAAACTAATCGATTAGCCGTATCCCCGGTTATGGACAACTTGAGTTCCTAGACATGGATGTACGGAAGAGTCTCATCACCATTTCTGAATGAAATAAAACTTGTGTAGAAACATTCAGGACAGGGACTACCCAGGACTACACACCTAGCTATCAACCCAGGATTTATGTGGTTGTCTTCTCCTGGGGGTTATCCTGGTTTGTCAAGTAACTACTCAGGGCCACATACCTTGCAAGTGTGTGGTTGTCTTCGCCTGAGGGTTATCTTGACCTTAAAAGTTTTCAATGATTAAAAAAGTTTGTTTTGAATGATAGGATAAAATTGCTTTATGCAAATCAGCCAGAAGCTCCACCAGCCAAATATCATGTAGATAGCTCTTTCACAATAGCCACCAAACAAGTGTCATTTGCCAGTACATCATTGTACTGACCCCCATACATGGGGCTGCATATTCAAATGTGCAGGTTCTTCTGATGAGGAGTAAGATGTTTAGGATCTCGAGTCTACATTCCAACATGACTGCCTGTGGCGCATGATGAAGATGGAGGCTCACTACTATCATGGCTTCCGTTGTGTTTATGTTATGTTGAACTCTATTATGTGAGCTAGTCTATGTGACTAAGCCAATTTGTAATAATTGAAGACTTATGTATCTGGATCCATGTTGTAATCTTTGATACTATGCAATGAATACTATATTTTGTTCTGTGGTGCTATCAGTGATCCAGGGAATAGCACTTAACACAGGTGATCCACCTTAATCCAAAGGTGGGGCGTTACAAAATGGTATCAGAGTATAGTGTTGCATGTAGGATCGAGACCCTAGGTTTGGATTTGAATTAGGTAGACCCTAGGATAAAAAAAACTATCTCATCTTGCTTCTGTTTATATATATATATATATATAAAGAGTTTACATTTTGAACTCCTTGTATTCTCTTCTACTTCCTCCTCAAATGTTTCCTTTTGCTATAGATGACCCTACCCTGAAATCTTCAACAAAGGATAGAAGATCACAATGTGCCAGAAGTGTGAGACTGATACTCCATATATTTTCCTCGACTCAACATGAAGAACTACATTAAAGGCCAAACGAAGAACTTGGAGAAAGACTCAAATGCATCTTGCACAACTACAGAAGATGAATCAAGGAAGTAGAGGATAAACTTGAAGTACACAAGCAAGTAATAGACAAGACCACCAATAATTCTAGTTTATAGAACCAACGATGTTGTGATAATCTAATGATCATACCAAATTGGGGTATGACCATACTAGATTATTAGTGTTTGACCTAGTTTGCCTGATGTTATGAATGTTTGTTAGATGTTTGTAAGATGAATTGCCTTGATCTGCTGTGTCTGGGTAGGAATTTTCTTTAGATCTCTTCTATCTATTCTCATCTATGCTAAGACCTAAACCTGTCCTAAACCCCAAACAGATGCATCCTCAATGCTAGAACAATCACAACAACACTCAGATGGAGATAGCAATGCAACGGATGGCTGAAGTGCATACTGAAATGATGAGAGTGTTAACTCAGAATATGGTCAACCGCGATAGCAACGAGATACCTCCAGGGATGCAACAAGTACTAGATAATCATACTCGCATAGTACAAATGATGTCCCAGATTTTGGCTAACACCAACAACAACCTGCCACGAAAGGATTATAGTGGCAAGGAACCAAGAGGTGATATTGAGATGACACTGCAAGCTTGCAAGAGATGTGGAGGAATAGGGCACACGTCTAAGGACTATCATGAACAGTGTCCTTACTGTGATACGAGTCACCCAATTGGAGAATGTCCCATGACTCAAGTTACTTGTTTCCTATGCGAAGGAATCAATCATGTTCCTGTTGAGTGCAAGTTTTATTCCACGGTGCAACGGATGAATCAACAAGCCAAGGATGGACCATGCCAGTTGCTTGGGAAGACCCAGGAAGAAGGAAAAGAACACTTATATAGAGATTGCTCGAGGAAACGAGAAAGGTTTCCCACAGCTATAGTGGAATATGGAGAAAAGGAAGTAAGAGAGCTCCTAGCCTTAGAGAGACCTCAAAAGAAGAAGGACAACAGCAAGCTGATGTGTTTCAATTGCAAGGAGCTAGGACATTATGTGAACAAATGTCCAGAAAAGGACAACAAAGCAAACAGTCCAGGAAGCGTGAAGAAGAACCTCAACCATATCAACTGTTGCACATGCAAGCAACAAGGACACTATCCGTATCAATGCACAGAGGAAAGTACTCCAAGACCTCAGTGAAATGAGATAACAAAAGAATGCCGCAAATACAAGGTGAAGACACAACAAAGTGTGGCCAACTTAGAAGTAATTGTATTCGGTTACTACCTGTAATAAAAGATGAATAGACATGTAAGATCAATGAGTGACTTTATTATATGGATGTTAATTTCCCCTGAAATAGCAAGCTTAAGGATATGCAACTCAAGAGTTAATGCCATACGACCGAGTTTGCGCAAAACCATAGCTAAGGAACGATAGATTTGTTTTCAAAAATTAGATTTGGATCATTGGCTTTCTTTTCAAGAAAATTTTGTGAAAGCAAGTGAGGTGGACCAAGAGTTAGAATACGAGGTTTACAAACCATGTATGAAGTAATGATTTGGGTGCAGGATGGATTGATCACCATTCCTACTACTCTTATTATTCGCTCTCATAATGTTGGCTTTGCGAACCTAGAGATACATACCTAAGAGAGACGACGTTGTTAAACCTTAACCCTAGGAGGATAAATTGTTACACCCCTTATTGTGAGCCAGTGTGGCCAAAACGTAGGATTTCGGTGAAAGTGAATCACAAGCTTACCGTTGAACAAGACACTTGATGGAAGGAGTCCTACTAAACTGGAGAACTCCGTTTGACCCCAAAAGAGCTCACCAAGGAAGTAACCATAAGATAAAAGAACTTCAAGGATATCAGCGAAGAGGAGGAAGTGAGGAAAGAAGATCACTTTAACAAGGTCCTCTGATTGACCCAAAGAGTGACCCTTCAGTGTCCAAAGTAGTTCAACAAACTACATTACTGGATAGAAGCTCCACAATGGAGCAAAGTGATGCTCAAGTCTCATTGTGAAATACTAGAAACCCAAGTTTGTGAATAGACACCCATCTATAGGAAATGAAGACAGAAGCTTACTATGAATCAAAAGATGACCCAGTGCCAGGTCAGACTAAGGATGTCCTGTCAGAACCCAAAGACCTAGACCACCTACAAAAGTCTCTTTTAAGGGTAGTAGCCACCAAAATACCCCAAACCCTTTTTTCCTTTCTAGCCTCTTCAAATCTCGGGGATGAGATTTCTTTTAAGGGTGGTAGTCTATAACATCCCAAGTTTTTATCAAAATTTGGAACAATTTTTTTTTCTATTGATTGAAAAGTCACAGGGAATTAAAACTTTTGAGTATAATTAAATGCTTTTCCCTAAGGTTTTATTGAACCTACAATCCAAACTATTTCAATTCCAAGGTTTCCATTTTATAAAAGAGTTTCTTATAAATACCCCATATTCAAATGTTAATTAGAAAAAAAACCATTTTCAACTTTTTATTAATCCTTAGAGAACTCTTTGAGGAAATAGAATTTCCAAAATACTATTTTGCTTTCATACAAGTTCTATGCAAGTTTATTTGCTAAGAATCATTTTCAAAACAATGTATAAAGTTTGCATGACTAAATTGTGTTGAAAGTGAATTTCAAAATATCATAAAGTTTTATCCCTGAATTCAAAGAATTATTTTGAAAACCCAAATTCTACTTGCATTATGCAAATAAAACCATTTTTGTCAAATTAGTAAAGTTTTGTTGAAAAATTAGTTTTGTCATTAAAACTTGTTTCTTACTGTTTTGTATTGTTTATTTGAATTTTTTTAAAAAAATCTAGGAATTGGTTTTACTAGATTTGGATTATTTATGCCAAAGTTATGAAAGAATTTTGAAAACAGAAAAGAATAGAAGGAAAGAAAAAAAAGGAGGAAAGAAAAGAAATCGGACCAAAACGGCCGGTCCGGCCCAGCACTGAATCGACTCCACGGCCCAACAACCATTCCCGAACCGTTTTTCCTTCTCTCCCTCTGACAGGTGGAGCCCACCTGTCAGCATCTTCTTCTCCGTCAGTTACCTCCTCCACTGGAAACCGTCGCCGTTGATTTCGCCCCTTTACTTCCGAGACCAAAACAGCCACCACAATCGCGCCCTCCTCTTCTCCACTATCTCTTCTTCTTTTCACCCTCCTTCCTCTCTCGAGAACCACCACCAGGAGCCTGCGATTTCTCGCCGGAACCCAAAGCTCCGCCGCCAGTTCTTCACACCCCTGCCATCGAACCAGAGGGCAAGCTCCGCCGGTGTTTGTTCAATAATTCTTCCCCCTATCTTGCGCATCTTCTCAGACCTCCCCCTGTGATTTCCCCGCAGCAACTCGACGAGAAGACCATTTCCCGAGCCGCCCTACTGCCTCCAGCCGCCCCTCGCCATCGCACCAGGACCCAATCGAGCACGCCGACCACGCAGTCGTCTTCTCCGTGAAGCTCCGCACCTCGTCCACCTCTTCATCGCCTCCGGTAACATCTGCAGCATCATCGCCGTTCAATCCCGAGCGGCCGCCGACGAAGCCAAGCAACTCCGGCGACCCCCTCTGGAACCCTAGGTGAGACCTCTCCCTGATCTGATCTAAACCGTCGATCCCCACTTAATCTGACGGCCCCTGTTCTATTCCATACCGAATCGGTATAAGCCAATAGGAGTTTGCCACGTAGCCTGTCCAGTCAGCCGCAGTCAAACCCTAGGTCAAACTGGTTTAAATTCAAAATTCAAATATCTGTTTTTGTCCATAACTTGTAAAATGCATAGAAAATGTTCTGGAAGTCCAAAAATCACAAATAATATATCAATGGACTCATAAAAATGTGTAGAATGCAATTATGCAATAATATCACATGGTTACTGTAAAAGATTTTGAACAAAAATATAAATGGTTTAAATAGCACTTTAGCACCAAATAATTCATATCTTTTTCTCTGGTTATCCAAAAATCATAAATTGGTAGTCTATGGAACCCTCTGAACTTGTAGAACACTCTGGAACCAAATATTTTCAAATTTGAAACGTGCACATACTTGCTATCTTCAAATTTAACCAAATCACCATTTTGACCATCATTTGAACTCTGGAAATGATTTTGGGGTGAAACCACTTGCAGTAGCTTTGTGTTACTGTCTCCAATCCATTAGAAACACTATCCAAAATTATTGAAACCCCTTGCAAATATTCAAATTCAATTAGGAGAATTTGAGTATTTTCATTATAGAAGTAATTCTATAATTCTTTTCAATATGATTCCCTTTACAAAAGTGAATCATATGATCATACCTATCAATCCCTATCAAGGTTCATCTTGATCATCACCCAACATCATGCCCTCCTATTCTTGTGGACCTAGTTCATAACATTCAAATTTACACTTGAGTAAATTGAATAAGTTGTGATGCATCTTATTTAGGCTCTCCTTTGATATTGGGGTGATATACTCTACCCCATGCCACACATATCATAGACCATCCAAACCAAACACTATTCTTGAACTATAATCAAAACTAGTTTGAGTTCTTCAAAGAAGAATTTAAAACTCTGACTTAGCCATATCTTCAGAAGTTAACCCTAGTTTAATTTAAATCTCTTGTCCAAGAAAATCTTGTGGCCAAGAATCCACCACCATCTAAATAACTTTCATACCTATTCAACCCCAAGCCAACTTAGCCTTGGCCTATATTGAACTACTCAATTCACAAATGAGTTAATTGAGTAATTCAATGTATCACCAATACATACCCAAGCCTATGTGTAACCTATACTATTATGAATAAGTATTGTCACACTTTATTCAGTAGTGTTATGTTGCACTATTCTATACTCATGTGATTCTATCCACATGAGTCATCTCTAAACTCTATCTTTGCTTATGCCAAGCACAAGATTCTTATCACTACATTGTACCTTGGAGGATCATCCTTTTCAATCATTGAACTTGCATCCAAACTCTCAATCCATATCTGGTAAGCCAACCATCAAGTCATATCTCTCTCATTACAGAAATCATAAGAAATTTAAAATGTTAAACCATTCCTTTTAATTTGCTTGTCTTGCTTGATTTGTTGTTTTGGTGTGGTGTGTTTACTTTGTGTATCTCTATATTATAGATTGGTTTGGAGAGCCATACATTTTGTTGAGAGAAGAGAAAGGGTTTAAGCTTCAAAAGGCAAGTGACACACATGCTTCTACCTATCTTTACTATATGCATAGTGTTTTATAAGTAGTATGCATGATAGGTTGGTTACTCAAAGTGATATTTTGCAATGCTAGATCCTAGTAGAATATAGCCACGCCTGAACCAACTCCTGGTAGGTTGTGACAATATTGAAAAAAGATGATGCCAATGCTTACTTCATGGATTATTGGACAGATTGATACTTACACTACAACCCCAATGAAACACCTGGGTGGATTGGTTTGATGATGGAGGCGATGTTGAGTGGCTACCCAGGGCTACACACCTGGCTTTCAACCCAGGATTTGTGTAGTTGTCTTCGCCTGGGCGCTCACTTGTGGATTGCCACACAGGAACAAAGAGACTACCATGTCTTCCTTGCTTTAGTGAACTTCCAGTGCAGCCTTATGACAATATGGGCTCTGTCTTGACTAACTAGGATGTGAGGGTTCAACTTGTGTGCAAGATATTGGCAGGTAGCAGAATTATAGGATGGGAACGGATCTTGCCAGTATGGTTGCTCTCTCCTTCTGAAAGGTCTTGTCTCATTTTATGTATGGGCGTAAAATGAGTCTTAAGGTGAAAGTGCACAACCCCTGCAGGGTGTAAAACTAATCGATTAGCCGTGTCCCCGGTTATGGACAACTTGAGTTCCTAGACATGGATGTACGGAAGAGTCTCATCACCATTTCAGAATGAAATAAAATTTGTTTAGAAACATTCAGGACAGGGACTACCCAGGACTACACACCTCGCTATCAACCCAGGATTTGTGTGGTTGTCTTCGCCAGGGGGTTATCCTGGTTTGTCAAGTAACTACTCAGGGCCACATACCTTGCAAGTGTGTGGTTGTCTTCGCCTGAGGGTTATCTTGACCTTAAAAGTTTTCAATGATTAAAAAAGTTTGTTTTGAATGATAGGATAAAATTGCTTTATGCAAATCAGCCAGAAGCTCCACCAGCCAAATATCATGTAGATAGCTCTTTTACAACAGCCACCAAACAAGTGTCATTTGCTAGTATATCATTGTACTGACCCCCATACATGGGGCTGCATATTCAAATGTGCAGGTTCTTCTGATGAGGAGTAAGATGTTTAGGATCTCGAGTCTATATTCCAACATGACTGCCTGTGGTGCATGATGAAGATGGAGGCTCACTACTATCATGGCTTCCGTTGTGTTTATGTTATGTTGAACTCTGTTATGTGAGCTAGTCTATGTGACTAAGACGATTTGTAATAATTGAAGACTTATGTATCTGGATCCACGTTGTAATCTTTGATACTATGCAATGAATACTATATTTTGTTCTGTGGTGCTATCAGTGATCCAGGGAATAGCACTTAACACAGGTGATCCACCTTAATCCAAAGGTGGGGCGTTACACCTTCTTAGGAAGCTTGGGTTCGCTCGTAGGCAATATGACCTCCAAGGTGTAATGCGTTCGTGCATCCAACTTTTTGGTCGGGCCTCGTTTTGTAGCTTTGCTCGATGTGGAGGCCTAAGAGGAGAAACATTCGTCAATGTATATGTATACAATATATAGCTATCTCCAATATTTTCACATATTACAAGTGATTGCCGAACTTCATATATATACCTCGCTGGACTTCGTTAATTGTCCACCGGCTTCTCCATCAGCGGAGCTATCGCCTTCTCCGTTGGCTTCATCTTCATGTCGGTCGACCTCCATTCCATCTCCGGAGGGGTTCAGATACGACGACGGAGATTCAGCTGGTTCAACATCGGGGGCGTCGTTGATTATATCCTCGAGAATTTCTTCCTCTGCTAGGTTCTTGCTATGTGGATCCATAGTTTCTGCAAAATACCGACATTTGTATTTCAGAATGGACGCTAGATATTCAAAATGCACGTTAGATATTCAAAATGCACGCTATTTATAATTAATATCTAACTAACAAATAACTTAATACTTCTAACTAACAAATCTAATTCTAACCCTAACTTTTTAATTCTAACCCTAACTATTGTCAAATTCAATTTTAACCCTAACTTTTTATAAAAAAACTAACAAATCCTAACTATTTAAATACTACCCCTAACTATTTACAAAAAAACAAACAAATCCTAACTAAATACTTCTAACTAATTTACAAAAAAACTACTAATTATAAATACTAATTCTAACTAAATACTTCTAACTAATTCTAATTCTAACTAACAAACTAATACTAATTCTAACTCTAACTAACTAATTCTAACTAATTAGTTCTAACTAAAAAAATTAATACTAATTCTAAGTACTAATTCTAACTAACTAATTCTAACTAAAAAAATCTAACTAACAAACTAATACTAATTCTAAGTACTAATTCTAACTAACTAATTCTAACTAAAAAATTAACCCTAATTTTACCTTCACTGCAGGGCAGGGGCTCGACGGTGCGCAGGGCCTCGACGGCACGGAGGCAGGGGCAGGGCATCGACGGCGCGGAGGCAGGGGCAAGGGCCTCGACGGTGGCTCGACGGACGGACGGCGGCGGCGGGCGTTCGGGCGCGGGCGGGCGTTCGGGCACGGGCGGCGTGTTCGGGCGCGGTCGTCGGCGGCGCGTTCGGGCGTCGGCGGCGTGTTCAGGCGCGGTCGTCGGCGGCGGTGGATGCGCGGGCGTCGGCGGCGCCGTCGGGCAGCCTGCCGGCGTCCAGAAGCTCTCCTGCGCGTGAAAATGTCAAAGTCTCGGTCGGTGGAACCGACCGGGGACGAAGGACGACTTATATACCCCCTAGCCCTTTAGTCCCGGGTCATGGCTCAAACCGGGACTAAAGGGGGGTCTTTAGTCCCGGTTTGAGCCACGGCCTGGGACTAAAGAGCTTGGGCGGGGGATCCCAGAAACAGACCTTTAGTCCCGGTCCGTGGTTCGGGCCGGGACTAAAGGTCCAAAACAGGAATAATAACTAAACCCTAATATAAAACTTATCAAACTAATATTTTTTGCATATTTTGGAATCTTATTACCCCTTTTCAACATGAAATGTGCTTGAATTTCAATAAGTAATTCAAATCCATTTTCTGTTTTATAAAATAATGTTCTAACTTATCAAACTATTAACAAAGTTGCCATTTTCAAATAAATAATAGATTAACTAGTATTTTTTTGCATATTTTGGAATCTTATTAAACTTTCAACATAAAATGTGCTTGAATTTGAATAAGTAATTCAAATCCATTTTCAGTTTTATAAAATAATTGTTCTAACTTATCAAACTATTAACAAAATTGCAATTTTCAATTAAATAATAGATTAACTAATATTTTTTGCATATTTTTTGAATCTCATTAAACTTTCAACATGAAAAGTGCTTGAATTTGAATAAATAATTCAAATCCATCCACTGTTTTATAAAATAATTATTTTAACTTGTCAAACTATTAACAATTTTGCCATTTTGTAAGTCTAATACACATGGAGAGGGAATAATCCTAATTCGCCACACTGAATTGCAATATTATATGAATCAATAACTGCTAATTGAGAGTCAGTTCATTATTAACACACATGCTCCTTAAATAAAGGTTTAGTACATTCCATACATGCATTACCTAAAAGGTTTAATACATTATTGCACCAACATTCCTATCTATTATTTCTGTTTTCTTCTGGGTCGTAGCCATGGAGAATCTTCATCATTCAGTTGGATGCTTGGGTCAGTTTTCACTTTGAAGGGCGGAATTTCATGAAACTTATTATAATCTACTGACATGTCTGTCTTGTCATCTACTCCCACGATGTTTCTTTTTCCTGAAAGAACTATGTGGCGCTTTGGCTCATCGGACGATGTCTTCTTTTGCTGATTTCTTTTTCTCGTTTTTGTAGACATGTGCTTCACATAGAAAACCTGAGCGACATCGTTGGCTAGGATGAATGGTTCGTCCATGTACGCAAGATTGTTGAGATCCACTGTTGTCATGTCGTACTTTTGGTCTACAACTACCCCGCCTCCTATCAGCTTCACCCATTTGCACCGAAACAAAGGGATCTTAAAAGTAGGTCCATAGTCAAGTTCCCATATCTCCTCTATGTACCCGTAATATGTGTCCTTCTGCCCATTATCGTCTGTTGCATCAAAGCGGACACCACTGTTTTGGTTGGTGCTCTTTTTATCTTGGGCGACCGTGTAAAATGTATTCCCATTTATCTCGTACCCTTGGAAAGTACATATAGTCGAAGATGGTGGCCTGGCCAAACAGTATAGCTGATCTCCAATGATGTTGTTATTCATGAGATGTGTCTGCAACCAACTGCCAAAAGTCTTCTTGTGTTCCCCTTTAATCCAAGAGTCAGCCTTCCCCGGGTTTTCAGAGCGTAGAATATTCTTGTGTCTCTCGATATACGGAGCCACCACGGTGGAATTGTGTAGAACTGTGTAGTGTGCTTGAGTGAATGAATGCCCATCCATACATACTTTTGCTTTCCTTCCTAGTGTGCCTTTTCCTGTCAGCCTACCCTCATACCGAGATTTAGGAACACCAATCGGCTTAAGGTCAGAAAGAAAGTCTACACAAAACTCAATGACCTCCTCTATTCCATAGCCCTTGGAGATGCTTCCTTCTGGCCTAGCACGGTTATGAACATATTTCTTTAAGACTCCCATGAACCTCTTGAAGGGGAACATATTGTGTAGAAATACAGGACCGAGAATTCTAATCTCTTCGACTAGGTGAACTAGGAGGTGTGTTATTATATTGAAGAAGGCACATACCTTCACAATTACCAGGCAAACATTTTTCGGTAGAATTCCCATCAATGCAACCGGAAGCAATTGCGTCATAAGCACGTGGCAGTCATGAGACTTTAGGTTTTGGAATTTTTTGTCTTTCATATTTATGATTCCCTCTATATTCGACGAGAAGCCAGTCGGGGCCTTGATACTGAAAAGGATTTCAAAGAAGATTTCCTTCTCTTCCTTGGTAAGAGTGTAGCTGGCACGCCCTTGAAACTGCCCTGGATGCATGTCGTCTCGTCCTTTATGACGTTCCTGGTCCTCCCGTGCTTCAGATATATATTTTGACTTCCCATACAAGCCCAGGAAGCCTAGAATATTCACGCAGAGATTCTTCGTCAGGTGCATCATGTCGATTGCGGAGCGGACCTCGTGGACTTCCCAATAGGGTAGCTCCCAAAATATAGATTTATTCTTCCACATGGGTGCGCGCTTATCAGGGCCATTAGGAACAGGTTGGCTGCCAGGACCCTTTCCAAAGATTACTTTTAAATCTTTGACCATATCAAATACTTCAGCACCAGTACGGGTGACAGGCTTCCCCCGGGTTTCTGCCTTGCCATTGAAATGCTTGCCTTTTTTCTTTAAGGGATGCTTGGGCGGAAGAAAACGACGATTGTACGGGTACACATTATTCTTATATTTGTCCAGATATATACTTTCTGTCTGATCCAAATAGTGCGTGCATGTATTGTATCCCTTGTTTGACTGTTCTGAAATGTTACTAAGAGCAGGCCAATCATTGATGGTTACGAAAAGCAACGCTTGAAGGTCAAATTCCTCTTGTTTGTGCTCGTCCCACACATGTATACCTGGTTTGGCCCACAGCTGTAAAAGTTCATCAACTAATGGCCTTAGGTACACATCAATGTCGTTGCCGGGTTGCTTTGGACCTTGGATAAGCACTGGCATCATAATGAACTTCCGCTTCATGCACAACCAAGGAGGAAGGTTGTAGATACATAGAGTAATGGGTCAGGTGATGTGACTGCAACTCTGCTCCCCAAAAGGATTCATGCCATCTGTACTTAGACCAAACCATAAGTTCCTTGCGTCACCTGCAAATCTCGGGAACTCTCTCTCAATTTTTCTCCACTGCCGACCATCAGCGGGGTGCCTCAACTTGTCATCTTTCATACGATCTTCCATGTGCCATCGCAACAACTTCGCATACTCTTTATTTCTAAACAGTCGTTTCAACTATGGTATTATAGGAGCATACCACATCACCTTGGCAGGAACCCTCTTCCTGGGTGGCTCGCCCTCAATATCACCAGGGTCATCTTTTCTGATCTTATACCGCAATGCAGTGCATACCGGACATTTATCCATATTCTCATACTTCTCACCGCGGTAGAGGATGCAGTCATTAGGGCATGCATGTATCTTCTGCACGTCTAATCCTAGAGGGCAGACAAGCTTCTTTGCTTCATACGTGCTGGCGGGCAATTCGTTCTTTCTTGGAAGCATCTTCTTCATCAGTACCAGCAACTTTTCAAATGACGAGTCAGTCACACCGGTCTCTGCCTTCCACTTCAGCAATTCCAGTGTGCTACCCAGCTTCTTCTAGCCATCTTCACAAGTTGGGTACAACAATTTGTTGTGGCCCTGTAACATCTGATCGAACTGCAACCTCTCCTTTTCTGTGTCGCAGCCTTGCCGTGCATCAGAAATGACCCGACCAAGATCATCAGCGGGCTCATCTGGTGCCCGTTCTTCACCCTGACCTTCTTCTTCATTGTCTTCCATTGCGGTATCAGCATACTCAGGGAGCATAGATCAGTAGTTGTCATCATCATTCTCTTCTTCATCGTCGTCTTCCATCATAACCCCTCTTTCTCCATGCTTGGTCCAAACATTATAGCTAGACATAAAACCGGACCAAAGCAGGTGGCTCTGAATGACTCTTGAGGAAGTGTGATCCTTCTCATTCCGATATTCAACACATGGACAAAACATTAAGCCACCACCATGCTTGTTCGCCTCGGCCGCATCTCGAAAAGAATACACGCCTTCTCTATAAGCGGTTGTGCGTCGATCACCGTACATCCATGGATGGCTCATATGCGTCATACAACAGTATATCAAATGCAATCACGGTCCTAAAATTAGTACCGCATGGTCTAAACGAGAAAATATAGTTGCTAACCTTTTAGAACAAGTGGAAATAAAGAGGAAGAGGCTTAAGCGTGGCGCAGGTACCTCATATCGTAGTTGTGTTCGGTGAACTTAAGTGGCATCGCTCTAACACACATTTCAATAAACACCTCTAGTGCATAGGAATAAAATACAAAACTAGCACAAACCCACACTCATCCATCCAAGAAAAAAACAAGGGAGAGGGGAGAGGGGTGCGGCCATATATATAGGCAGAAGCCTTTAGTCCCGGTTTGAGACACAAACCGGGACTAAAGGGTGTGCACATGCGGGCCGCTCACCGCATAGCCCTTTAGTCTCGGTTTGTGTATCAAACCGGAACTAAAGGGTTGTAACAGACCGGGACTAAAGGCTGTCGTGCGGGTGGGCGAATTTGTGGCGACGTGGCCAGGCCTTTAGTCCCGGCCCAGATAACGGCCGGGACTAAAGGGGCCTGACCAAAGGCCCGTTTTCCACTAGTGTCGTATTCTCATGCCTAAATCTGTTGGCTAGGTAAGATAATTTGATTTGCTTGAGCTCACTCGATCTGAACAACTCATGGACTTTTTTTTCCTCCCATGGTCATTTGTGTCTAAGCTTACATGATGACCAATGAATATGATGGATGAGGGTGACGGATCCATTGCACAACTGAGTTGAGCTCCCTGCACATGCACGTAATGCCGGCCTAGGCCGAACCATGGCAGCGGTGTGGGCAGACACACAGAGTGTCGGCCTAGCAAGAGCACAATGGCGGCAGCGGACGATGGCCGTCATGAGCACGGCAATGGCGGAGGGACCGGAGACAGACGACGGTGGTGGCTGCTTGCCAGGGTAAGGGGCGCCACACAGGCGCGGGAGGACCACGATACCAAAGCCTCGGTATGCGGCGCTGTGCGCTACACATGTGAGTTATACGAATGCACGTACAAGGTTTTTTTTAACTAATTGAGATGTTGATCTGGCAATCAAAACCGGTTAAAACCTGCACAATTGTTGGAACAATGTATTCTGAACGGTTTTTAAAGTATAGGGGTGAAAGTTGAACCAAATTAGAATTGGAGGTTGCAATGTGAACTTTGAGACAAATTTAGGAGGACAATATGGACTTCTCTCATCTCCATCCAGCCGATCTACTTCAACAACGACATTGCATCATCGCCAAGTCCTCACGTGCCTCTACATCAATTTTGGCGTCGATGCATCTCCGGCTACTCCTCGATATCGACCGCACTGAATTGTCTTTGTCAACATCTACCGGGACACCCATTTTGAGTATGTGCCTCGCCGCCAACACAGGGTCACGCACACATCACTCGTGGTCATAATCACCAACAACCATCTACACCGCCAACATCGCAGCATCGTCGCCACCATAATCGCTCATGGTTAATGTCAACGCCAACAAAATTTTCTTCTGCTCCTACTAGCGACGCCGTGCAATTCCAAGCAGAAAATCTGGGTTTAATCCCCAACAACTTCTACCACTGCAACTCAATCCCATCAACCGCATCGTCTTCGTCCACCACGACCTTGCCGCCATAGTCGCAGTCTATTTTTATTTGCACAAGTCTATGCTTAATTTTCTTATTGCAGTCACTTCGTCATCTCTGACACGGCGGACAAGTTCTACACTGATTGCTACTGATGGCACGGTAAATAATCGGCCAGTTGGGAAACCCCAAGAGAAGGTTTGATGAATATAGCAGCAAGTTTTTTCCTCAGTAAGAAACCAAGGTTTGTCGGTCCAGTAGGAAAAAGCCAAACTCAAGAAGGTGATGCTTGCTAGCCTAGTGACACTCCAACAAGGGCGCCGTTAATGATTTATTGTTAGCGCATCTTCAACTAGTAGCAACGTGGAACGTACACACAACACAACGAAATACTTTGTTCCCAACTTACGATGAGGTTGTCAATCTCACCGGTTTGCTTGAAACAAAGGGTATGAGCGTATCGAGTGGAAAACAATAGTAGTATGCGAGTAAAGTAAACATTGCAAGTAAAGTAAACAGGTGATAGCAATATAATGGAAATAGAACCAGGGTCCACAGTTCACTAGTGGTGTCTCTCCATAAGATAAAATAACACATGCTGGGTAAACAAATTACAGTTGGGCAATTGATAGAATAAAGACAACGTGCATAAGTCGAGAGGATCACTATGAGATTTACTCTGGGCATTACAATAAGATACATAGACCGCCATCCAACTGCATCTATGACTAATAATCCACTTGTGGCGAATCAATCCGAGAACTCCACAAATTTAAGTTGCGAACAACAGATAACTGCATTAAGCAAAGTGTGTAATGTAAACAAAGCATATGCCCTTGAGCATATGAATGTTGTTTTCTCCCTAGTGGCAACAACACATCTACAACCTTAGAGGTTTCTGTCACTCCCCAGATTAAATAGAGGCATGAACCCAACTATCGAGCATAAATACCCCCTCTTGGAGTCACTAGTATCTACTCGGCCAAGATAGCTACTAACAACGGAGAGCATGCAAGATCATAAACAACATAGAGATAACATAAGATAATATTCAGCACATCAACTCAATCATAACACCAATATTCATTGGATCCCAACAAACACAACATGTAGAATTACATAACGGTGATCTCGATCATGTAAGGCAGCTCACAAGATCTAAACATGAAGCACATGGTGGAGAAGACAACCAATTAGCTACTGCTATGGACCCATAGTCCAAGGTAGACTACTCACTCATCGCGCCGGAGGCAAGCATGGCAATGAAGAAGACCTCCGGTGGCGATTCCCCTCTCCGGCAGGGTACCGGGAAGAGCTTCTAGACCCTCCCGATCTCGGGTCGACGGCGGCGGCGGATCGCGATGTATTCTGAAAAAGTGATCGGGTGTTTAGGTTTTTCCCGTCGGGGGGTCTTTATAGGCGAAGGGGCATCATCAGAAGTGGCCGAGGTGGCCACACACATAGCGGGCGCGGCCTAGCCCTGGGCCATGCCGCCCTGTTGTGTGGGCCCCTCGTGGCTCCACTCCGTCTCCTCTTCGGTTCTCTGGAAGCTTCGGTGAATTTCTAGATATTTGGCTTTTGTTTCGTCCAATTCCGAGAACATTTCCTGTGTAACTTTTCTGAAACACAGAAAACAGCAAAAAAAAACAGGGAACTGGCACTGTGGCATCTCGTTAATAGGTTAGTTCCGGAAAATGCATAAAAACGCCACGAAGTGTAACGAAACACTAAGCAAATGGTGTAAAAACAAGCATGGAGCATCAAAAATTATAGATACGTTAGAGACGTATCAGCATCCCCAAGCTTAACTCCTGCTCGTCCTCGAGTAGGTAAGTGATAAAAAAAGAAATAATTTTTTAGATGACATGCACCTACACAATCTTGATCATCTATGTAAGCGTTGTCCGCTGGATCAAAAGAACTTGAAACATGGGCATGAAAGATATAATCTTGATAGAAGAAACTTAGCAACCATGTTATAACATGAAAAAGAACACAAATGAAAGATCATGAAAATGAAACAATGAAAGTCAAATGTGTGTTCAAATCATATGGAAAAACATACAAATGGTTTTCAGCTTGTCCTTCATGAGAGAGCAAAACATAAATGCATAGGACACCTTCAAGTTTAAGAGGGCGACTAGATACAAATAATTTAAGAACAAGTGAAACCAACATCATGAATCAATCAATGAAAACTTTGGGACAATGCACATTATACTCAGAATGACAACTATGCTCTCTTAGACGGTGCATAAAGATAGAAGGTGGTGACTCAACATAAAAGTAAAAGAAAGTCCCTTCGCGGAGGGAAGCAGTGATTGCAAGTTTTATAAACCTTCAAAAATTATGGTACTTACTAGCTTTGAGCTCTCATTGCCCCCATCATAAGCATCTTGAATGGTTAAAGTTAATGCGAATACAATTATGCTGCATATGCTTGACAAATCATAAGTTGAAAACCTCGTGTCACGTGAAGTACAAATACCCAAACCTCATGCTACTTTACTTAGAGTCCCAAGCAAGCTCTGGTCATTGTAAGTATACACGTATCATCGAGAACCGCCAACGGGGTACCTCCGTGCCCGATGACATGGAACAAGCCCACATCAAAATGACAGGACAAACAGATAATGAACACCTCGGAATCTCTTTTATTTACCATTGGTATAGCTTTTTATTGTGAGATGCGTCATCGAATGTTCACTATGGGCATGCTGTAAATTTCCACCATGAATTATGCATGGCTTAGATTAGCGGCCCAGGCGTTTCTCTAACATATATACAAACTCCATGATCCCACAAGATTCCCAATTCATTTCACATCGCGGGTATCCATAAACAAAAGATCACGATATCAACTCAAATGAAAGATAGTGCAATGTTGAAAGCTTGCCCCATGACGGCATGGCTGGGCTAATTTCCAACTCACAACTTGCAAGCATAACAAATCAACATAAGAGAGTCACAGTGTCAAAATTTTAAAATGAGAAAAGTAAAGTGTGCCATCAGGTTCGTGAGAGCTTTACTGACCAATTTTCGCATAACACCAAAAAGAGTTTAATTTGAAGGATAGATAAAAGCAAGTCAAATGTACTTTGGAATAGCAAATTGCTAATAGGCATGTATGGTGGACACATTGGAACAACTTGGTTTTTAGGAGTTGGATGCATGAGTAGAGCTCATACTCAGTACAAAATGAGGGCTAGCAAAAGACTGGGAGCGACCAACTAAGAGAGCAATAACGGCCATAATCATGCATAGCGACAAAGCAACATTAAAAGAAGCATAAGATGGCATCAAAAGTCAAAAACTAAATGATCATAGAGGCTTATGGCGACTTTGTATGAGTCAAACATGTGTGAGCATGCGCCAAGTCAACCCAAATAAAGCATCAAATGAGAAAACCAAAATAATGCTTCCAAATAATTAAAATAATGCATAATTTTTTTCAAAGGCTCATTAAGCAATCTCAGTCATTTGAGACAAGTCATGCTACAGCAAAACCACTAAGCATACTATCAAAAAGACATCAAGCATGACATGCAAAAGCCTAGGCCGCAGTCTACACAAGCTCCTTTTTGTACCACTTTTTTGCATAAAGCTTTTTCTCTTTTCCAACACCATTCAAACTTTTTTGAAACAACTCTTTTGATGAAAACCAACATGGACCAGAGGTCAAAATACACCTTGATGCAAAGATATAACAAGATCTGAACAAAAATCAAGGCGAAAATCGAAAGCTAAACGCAGTTCTAGAAAAAAAGAACACTCGTTGAAACGATAAGAGTGAAAAACGGAGTGTTCTTGGCAAATGAAAAGCAAGGCAACTTCTCCAAAAGGAATTTGTTGGGGTCCAACCATTTATTGCAGCAAACAAAACTAAACTAAACTGAAAACTAAAAACAATTGACGCTCCAAGAAAAATGCATAATGCATGAAGCAATAAAAATATGGGATTTATATTTTCGTGCCCTCAGGTCCTTAGTTGTACTCAGTTTTCCCCAGCTCCTTAGTTTTTCCTCAGTTTTCCCCAAGCCCTTGTCTGAAACCCTCAGAAGGAGCTCGGACGGGAGGATTCCCGTTAAGTTGACCGTTCCGTGCTGACGTGTGGGGCCGCATCGTGTGGGGCCGCGTCGCGTGGGGCTGGTAGAAAGGGACCGCATGGGACAGGACGAGACCGCGTTTGGTTGTACGTGAGAGCTCGGTTCTGTCTCTCTCGGCCCAAATTGGCATTTTTCAGAGCGCCTTTTCCCCTCTCTCTCTCTGTAACAGTTCTTTCTCTTTTCACCAAATTAGTATCAAATCTAGAGAAGCTTCTATTTCTGTCTTTCTTCAATGATTGTTGCCTTTTGGCCCTCGTTTTTTGCCCAATATGGTAACAAATCTAGTAGCAAATCTAGAAGCTAGTATAGGATAAATTCACAGCAGCATAATAAATCTAGAAAACTAAGTATAATACATAAACTGCATATAGCAGCCAAAAGCAGCCAATAACAATGTTAATGTTTACGACAAACTAAGCTGAAAA
Source organism: Dactylis glomerata (assembly GCA_007115705.1). Taxonomy (NCBI): domain Eukaryota; kingdom Viridiplantae; phylum Streptophyta; class Magnoliopsida; order Poales; family Poaceae; genus Dactylis; species Dactylis glomerata. Next base: position 3,065 of record QXEO01000833.1, on the reverse strand, counting down.
TAATACAATACGCAATGTATGGCCAACATGAAGATTAGGATACCCCAGGATGAATGAATCTGTTCTTCATTCATCATATATTTCTTCGTCGCTACATTCCATGATATGAAGGAAATATTCATTGAACTCCTTCCGTCTGCAGTGTGCAGCCAATACATCCTCCAAACGGTATGGCCTTTGTTCATTTCTCAGACCGTAGTATCCTAATCTATCCACACATCGTGGCCACTCATCCCAGGCCTTTCTATCATCAAAGTACTCTCTGATATAACCCAAATCCACGTAGTAGATGCAGCCATGTCGAAGTGTCGGGTGAACTCTGGTGTCGACAGAGATACACCGGATATAATTGATGAAGAAGGCACAACTGCCAATGTTACTGACAGCATGGAGAGAGCGGCTCTCAGTGTCCACACGGTACACCAATGGTTGACCTTCCTCCAAATGCCTGTTGTCACTGCTGCCGCCCAACAACACAAGCAGCAGATCACCATCCGACTTCACAAGGTAGAACTTGGAATCATTTCCAAGTTCTAGAAATAAAAATAGTGTCTCCATGTTGACAGTGCTCGCGCGCTGCTCCAACTAGACATTGTTGGTGCACACTAATTTTCCGAACTCAAAATTGTTCACAGCTATTGCATACAATTCACCATTGAACGGGGTAATGCAACGCGGAGAATGGTGCTCGATCGAAAATCTTCCTTCTCCCCAATCTTCATCTATACCCTTAGTTGGAGTGCTCTCATCGACCCAAGCAATTTCCATGGGGTAACCTGTGGAAACGAAGACCATAGTCGGGGACTTCATTACAGCGACTGACTCCACAATAACAGATGGCATCTGCACCTCAAACATAGTGTTCAATGTCTTTGTGAGTGGGTTCAGAAGCCGTATCTTGTGCGGCTGGTTCTTCTGGGCAAGCACGATGACGCCACGGCAAAAGCCGACGAAGTAGTATCTAAAATATATTGATGAAGATAACATTCAGCACTAAGATGTTTACGATTGAAAATAAAAATAGATTAACTCTATAGATATGGAGGAATTTGAACCTTGCATGAACTTCCGTTAGATCGATGGTGACATAGCAGGATGTGCGGAGGTGGAGGAAGGAGAACTCAGCGACGCATGGTAGGGCGTGTTCTACCATGATCCATTCGTGCAGGTGCACATCGGGCTCAGGTAAATCTGAGCGCCAATTTCTACAAACTTGTCTCAAAGCAGAGTAGGTGTTCACGTACTCCTCGTTCGCCAGTAAGCAGTCGCCGATCTTGTGAAGTGGTCCGTCAGCCATGAGAGAGGCCCAGTTCACGGAGGCGCCGCGCTTGGATGCGCTGCCCTCAGAGGCGACGGGCTCGGTGGCGACGGCCTCGGATGCGACGGGCTCAGCGGCGACGGGCTCGGATGTGACGGGCTCAGAGGCAATGGGCTCAGAGACGAGGGGCTCGGAGGCGACGGGCTCGGGGGCGACGGTCGCCAGCGCATTCTTCTTCTCCATCGCCGGCAGGGGAGCGTGCGTAGGGCGGTTGGGTTTTTTTACTTCGATTTGGAGAAGGTGATGGGACGTGAGAGGCATGGTTGCGTGCGTGAGTGAGAATGAGACTGTGTGCAGAGGGAGGGAGAGAGGGGCTCTGTACAGGCAAACTGACGGTTGGTCTCAGCAGTTTCTCAAAAAAACTAGATGTTTGGTCTCAACACGTGTCCGTGGTACTGCACATCTGCACCGTTACGTGTACTCAGTTCTACCCTCAAGTCTTATACTGGAAAAATATCTGTACTCAGTTTTCCCCTCGAGTACTAATACTGGCTAGTGCAATATACTCAGTTTTACCCTCAAGTGGCTGGTCAACAGAGAGTCAACAAATGGGATTAAGCTATCTAATTGAGTCATTTCATGCGCAAAAAAATTCAAAAAAATAAAATCATAGTGCCTCCTACTCCTGGAGTCTTGTTACGCGACCTGCCACGTAGGAAATCATAACAATCATATATAAATCAAGTTTTAACACAAATGGTCACATCTCAAATCACTAGTAGCTATGAAGGTTCATGGCTTTCCACTCAAACCCCTTCTCAAAACATCTATACCCAAAACATAGTTTGTCTGAATGAGGCCATAATTTTCACACTCATGTATATTTGAATTGCTAATACTTTGAGGTAGGCCAACCTGGGTTTCATTGTACAAAACATGTGTTTTTCTTTTTCTAAATCTCTTATTTGAATTCCTTAGCCTGTTTACTATTTACTTGCCCTTGGATCCTTGATACTACTCAGTTTTACCCTCTCCCTTCTCACAGAAGCCCAAACTTGGCCTGATTGGTCGAGCTGTTGTCACACGGATCGTGCCCACCTACCGTCGATCCTATGATCTAACGGGCAGGATAACCCCTCTTTCTCTCTCATCATGGCAACCCTCTCTCTATGTGTCGGTGGCAAACTACTACCCCTCTATGTATGCTAAATAATGAGTTTGCCACCGGATTCAACAAGTTTGGTAATCACGGATTTCTTGTAGGCATTACTTTTCACGGTAAAATGATAAACTATCACGAATTTCTATTTCTTTTAGGCATTACTTTTCACAGTAAAATGATAAACTATCACAAATTTCCATTTCTTGTAGGCATTACTTTTCACGGTAAAATGATAAACTATCACAAATTTCCATTTCTTTTAGGCATTACTTTTCACGGTAAAATGATAAACTATCACGAATTTCCATTTCTTGTAGGCATTACTTTTCACGGTAAAATGATAAGCTATCACGAATTTCCATTTCTTTTAGGCATTACTTTTCATGGTAAAATGATAAACTATCATGAATTTCCATTTCTTTTAGGCATTACTTTTCACGGTAAAATGATAAACTATCACGAATTTCCATTTCTGTCAAGATAGTCCGCATTACTTTTTTGTTGAGATATAAACCTCCACAACGGTCATCTCCTCCTTAATTTATTGTGTAAACCCCACAATGGTCATCTCTACCTTAATTTATGGTGTAAACCCCACAACGGTCATCTCTCCCTTATAAACCCCCACAACGGCCATCCCTCATA